>CM062809.1:112862968-113462968 GCA_031772625.1 Pinus tabuliformis
ATGCCAAGAAGGAAGCAACCACACTCAGTGAAATGTGGTCTCTATGAAAGACAGAGGAAACCAGACTTAAAGCAAAAGAAGATGTGCGATCAAAGGAGAAAGCATTTGCTACCATGGCCAAGAGAAAGGGAAAATTTGGTCCACAAAGAACAAACAACAAAGATATGTCCAAAATCCAATGTTATGAATGCCAAGTTTATGGACACTACAAAAGGAATTGTCCTAACCTTAAGAAGGACAACAACAACAAAAGAAAGAGGGAAGAAGCTCACATGACTCAAGAGGTGAAAGAAGAAGAAAAGAAGCAAAAGAAAGAAGATCCTTCGGATCTCTACTATGACTAAGTCAAACTCTTTACTTCAAGTCTTCTCTCAAAGTTTTGAGTATTCTAGGAGCATGTAGGAATAGAATAAAATTGCATAGCTAGAAACATCTTCTAGAATCTAGAAGCATGAAGTACATAGAGTTCTAGACACTCATGCAGAAGTAGAATTTATAATGAGAACAAAATGCATGGTTACAAATATCTTCTAGAATATAAGAGCATGGTAGATACAGCTAACCATATTCATATAGAAGGAGCATACCTAGTATAGGACCACATCCACAATGAAAGAAAATTGATCATGATTAAGAATCTTAGAAGACCTCCATCATCAAAGGAAAAGAAACATTTGCGGGGCAAGGGTCTTTAAGATCCTATGATGGAATCTTCAAAAGAAGGTTCATGAACCAAAGCGGATGTCTCATTGGGAATCCCATTCATGGGATTCAAGAAAAGGATGATATGCAGGCAAGCTAAGATGAAGCAAGAAGGGCCACACCAAGGACAACCAAATGAAGCTAAGATGATCAAAGGAGAATCAAAATGAGGTACGTATGCATTACAGTTTAGTCATGTTATCATTTGTATATTATTGAGTCATGGGGATATTTCTATAACATGATCAAATATGAAAGTATCTCTTTCACCAAGGACATGCTCAAAGGCATGTACTACATTGCAATGAAGGTCAACAAAAGGATATGCTCACATAAGGAGTATAAGATTGCTGACTAAGAAGCAAGAAGAAATGTTGACTAGAAGCAAGCAATGAAAAAGTGCTCTCACAAGGAGCATAAGGTGGTTGACCAATCTATCTAAGAAGCAACGAATGAAGAAAGATATCAAGCATGTGAAGAACACCATGATCACCAAGAATCACTATCTAACAAGATACTTTGAAGATATCTCCCGAAAGAAGGCAGGACAACTCTGACAAAGGAAGGAAGGACCCTTGACGCCTATGAAGGCCTTGGAGACATAAAAGATGCAGACAACCAATTCTACTCTACAAAGATGCCGTGATGAAGAAGCCATCCAGCAAAAGAACAAGCAATCTTGAAGCAATATCAAGATGAGTCATGATGGGCTACTAGGTCGAAGCATGTAAACAAGCAAGTACAACGAAGCATCCATGAGAAGAGTATTCCGAAGCATGGACAAATGACAAATGAGTAGCCAGATGACGAGAAAACCTTATGTATGGCAAGAAATCCACTTTCCACGAAGGAAGCAATGACATGACAAACCAGGAAGGAAAGTGATCAATGGATGGTGCCCTACCTAGAAGAAGTTCAAACAAAGACTTCAAGACATCAAAGAAAGGAAAGAGATCAAGCAGCTGAAGGACCCATGAAGAAGAAGTTGTTGATAAATTAAAGAATCCCTAGTTAAGAGGGAGCTCTGACAGGTCCCTAATCAAGAGGGAGTTTTGGATCACCCCTGATTACAAAGGAGTGACAATTGTGTTTTTCCATCTCATGTATCATGCACTAGACCAAGACTAACAACCATAAGTCTAGATGAAGGCCATGAATGGAAATGTGGACACAAGATAGACACAACATTCTTGTCTTCACTTGGGAAGAAAGAATGGGAGGATTGCGTAATCATCTGGCATCTGATACTCTTTATGGATGTATAGGGCATCCAAGACAAGAGTAGGCAAGAGGACTGATATTCTTTGAGGGTTGGGAACCCAAGACAAGAATAGTCCTAGAAAGTCATACTCAAAGAACACCCATGTGGGTATGTACCTTGAGAGACAATGATGAAGGTGTTTATAAATCATTGGTCTTGCCAACATTGTAGCTCATGATCTCATGAAGAGATGGAGTTGTTAGTCAAGGCCTTCCACTATGACAATGTTGGTTGATATGATGCTATAGCAAATGGATTGCAAATCCAATTTCTCTTATGTGAATTCTTCAAGATTGAAACATAGCCAAACACCTTGTAATGTTGTATGAATACCTCCCTAGTTAAGAGGGAGTGTTGAAGGAAATGTAACTAGGTTCGGTCTTCATAAATGTACTTCTGATATTTGTATTTATGCAAGAAAAGAAATATTATTTTTATAATATATGTCAATGAGTTTCTTGCTCATTGAAATAGGTCTAGCACAAGTGTGAGTCAAATAGTCAAGAAAATATTGAAGACCTTAAGAGCATGTTGCACCATGTATATGTTTGTATAGAAATCAAAGAACTCTCCTCCAAGTAAAGTCAAGTCTCCTCCAAAGCAAAGGCACCATCAAAAAGTCTCCTCCAAGCATGTGACACCACCAAAGAAGCCATCTGATGTAAGACAGCAAATCGGCTTACAAACAGTGCTCAAGTTCGCCTTCTAGTCGACCTAAAGGGGTGGACAATCCTCTATATATAGAGGTTGTCCACTCCACTACAACGTAATCCATCTCTCTGAAATCAGTGAAGGTAGGAAGCCAAGAAAAGAAGGATGAAGAAAGGGTCTCGAAGTGTAGCGAAGGAGGAGGAAGTAACATTGAAGCTTTGGAAGGCAGTTCTAGGGCAAAAAGATAGTCACATATGCGAAGAAGGAGAGGGTCTCTCTGTTGTCATAGCAACCCTCTATCACAGTCACAAAAACTTCATTATTTGGGCTAAGAACATAGAACTAAAGGACCTCCCACCCAAGAGAAGAAGCAAGGAAGAAGAGCGAAAGCAAGAGGGTTGTTCTAAAAACTATTACAATCACACGTGCGAAGATAAGGAGGTTGTCTCTGTTGTTACAACCCTTACATTACAGTCATACAAGTTCGTTGGTTGGTGAAGAGAAGGAAGGGATCAGCATAAGGAAAGGATCTCATCAAAGGTACCTCTTCTAGAGCAAGTGCAACAAGGTTTACCAACAGTTGAAAGTAGAACGAAGTACTAGAAGGAGGACGAAGTGCCAGATGAAGGAAGTGTCGGAGAACAAAGGGTCGAAAGGAGAAAGGAATTGACTTGTGCTTGGAGGACGTTCTAGTCAAGGGTCTAGGGTTTGGAACTGATCAATAAGAAGCTTCAATAAGAGAAATTTACCAAAGGGTTTTCCTCTCAAGAGAAGAGAGGTTTTGGCCCTGGCAGAGAGCCAACATCTTGTGTTCTTGTTCTTATGTTTTTGGTAGCAGTTTGATGAAGTACACACACATAGATTAATAAGAAGAAGAAGAAGATTAAGCTAACAAGAAAAACTAAAAAGACTCCACAAATTGTTATCTTCTCACGAAGAATCACTCTACACCTAATTTTCCTAGATTCTTCAACACACTCTTCCCAACACCTCATTATACCCTCTTCTTATCATAATAAAATGGCTCAATAGCGCAGTTTTTGGCTTTAAAATGGTGTTCTGATGTTTGAGTAATTTTTTGTGTGTTTTTGGCGATGTTTGCTTTGTTTATCATTGTAAATTTCCATTAGGAATATTACAGATAGATTGTAAATCACATCATTGTATTACGAGAGGCATATCACCATAATAAGTTATCACCGTATTGTGAGACATGTATATGATCCTCATAAACATGTATATGCGAACGTGTGCATGCCATAAAGAAAACAAACTGCTTGTACAATCCTTAGAAGATATAAAGGATGCGAGCCTTTTTGGAACAAAGAGAAAATGATGTTTATTGATACCCTTACATGAGATTCTAGGGTCTCTTTTTATACCATTGGATTGTGGGCATTTGATATCAACGAAGCCCTCCTTAAGGCTGATTTAGTTGTCTTTTGGAGGGAAACATTCTAATTCAAATTTGCCCTTTTTTATTCTTAATTATATTTTATTTTCTTAATGAGAATTTAACCCCAAATTGATTTGCCAAAATAATAATAATATTAGGAGTCATATTAACAATAATTTCCTTTAACCGTTCAATTTATCTTTATGGCAAGATGGGATTCTATGGGGCTTAGGTTTCCCTCTGGGGAAATTCATCCCGAAATTGCCCAATTTTCAACACTCCCTCTCACTAGGGAGGAATTTCGATTTATATCAAAAGTCTCATCTTATTTCTGCTTTGCTCCCTCTCAAAACAATCTCATCTTGGATGCCATGTCTCAATATATAAGAATGTAAACATCTCCATCATCATTACATCTCATCTTGTCTCATAAAAGAAGAATAGTTCACAATCGAAGGTAGGGGAGATAGATCAGATCCTCTAAACCCTACAAGTCTCCATGTCAAATCATATGACCTCCATCTCAGCTATATCAACAAAACATCCATCTCATCATATCTCATCTCAACTTGATTCCTTTGATCATCAACTGAACAATGATGTTACGATCCAAAGAAGAATCATCATCATAGGGGAGCTACAACCCTCTATCCAATGTCAATAGGCGAGATTCACTTGTTGCAAGGGTAAGGATCACACTCTATTGTATTGACCAGTGACACTGGACCATATCAACTTAAGGATCACTCTCTATCCTATCGTCTAATGACAATAGACGAGATCGACTTAAGGATCGCACTATGTCCTATTGTTCGTTGATCCTCCATATAGACCCTCAAGAGTCAAGGGGTAGAACACCTGCATCCCAAGATTTGAGCGAGATCGACTTACCAGGCTGAGTAAGGATCACACCCTATCTCAAGTCACCTCAACCTATTAGCCAGATGCGGAGGACAAAATCCCAACAAGCCTAGCTTGTGGGTAGGATGACAATTGGGGTATGCTCTAGCAAGTCCCAGACTTGATGGTAGGGGGAGATACCCACTTGTCATAAATGATAATGATCACACTGACACACCCTATAGTGATAATAGTCGAGATCGTCTTACCACAGGGTTAAGGATCACACCCTATCCTATTGTCCAATGTTCCCTCAACCCTAGGAGCCCTTACTGCTCCATTCCTCACCCTAGGAGCTCAATAGGGGGAAAGAGCTACGCTCAGTGTTCTTGATCAGCCCGGGACCCGTTCCTCTCATCAGTGCCTTCACTAGGCTTACAGTTGTTAGTCCTTGCCATAGTGCATGACACTTAGAGAATATCGAGTCAACCACAAGCTTACATGTTGCAATACAAGCCAATTGTCTGCTTGCTCATCAATAAAAAGGTGATGGAGTCTCATTGCTCTTTACTACATCATATCCCGAATATAGTGATATTTGATCTTAATGTGCATGGATCTATCATGAAGCATGGGATTCTCTGCAAGTCGGATCATAGTCGTGCCCAATATATGCTCAAACAACTTCAAAAAGAGCTTTCTCAATCATATTGACATGCATCTAGTCATACTAGCAACAATGCATACATCTTTATAGCATTCCAATATACATATCCTAGCTCTATATGGCTTAAAGAAGATACTGCAAATCAAGAATCCATCTACCGTCGGCTTATCGTGGGATTCCATCAAAAACGTATCTAAAGAGGAGGCTCTTTCAATTGCTTCAGTGTAAAATATCTCTAACAGCATGCTTCCCTTGACGAGGAAGTCCTTATTATTTCTTTGTTACACTTCTATTCTTAGGTAGTGAATTATCAAGGGTTAACTCCCTCTGCCACTGAATGCTGAAATAATCTTAATCCTGTCAAAAACAATTTGTTACCTTATAAAACCAAATATCAAATGCATACCTTTAATAAGAGAGATTGGAAGTCATATCAAATGTTCATCATTCCAGCCTTCCAAACCCAAGGGACTTGCTAGAATTCATATGGAGCCTTCTTCAATCCATAATCAAAAATTCTTCTATGCATATGCCTCAAAATTCTCCAAATATGCTTCTTCCTTAAGTATATCATAGGTGAAGCCAAATAGTGCATTAGGCAACGAGAGCCAAGATCTCATCACAACCCCCTCCTGTTGAGAGTAGATGTTGCAATAGCTTTGTCATTAAGAATGGTCCTTGAGTGAGGGACATATAGCTTCAACATCTCCTTTTCTCAAAATTGTTATATGACGATCTGCGCCCTCTGAATAGGAGGTTTCTTCAATCATAGTTCTTAACCTGCAAGATTACAATCCCTTTTCTTTCTCAAAGTTTTGGTTCTTGTCCATGGCTCTACATCCTTAACAATCTTGATATAGAGGTCTTGTTACTCTTATACATCAGATGTACCTGCAGACCCCAAAACCAAGGCAAGATCAATAACAATAAATTAAATAAACATAATGAAGGTGTACCTAGTGATGAGGCAGGACTATCTTTCTTCTCTTAGATGTAAGAGTGGCTTCTTCATTTTCTTGCACCAGCTCCCTCTTGAAACTAACCCTTCCTCCACAATTTTCCAACTTGATGATCCTCAAAATGGATCATATCCTCGTTCATACAAGAAATTAGTGAAATAAATAAAATACTCATGCAATTACCAATAATCAAAAAGAATAGATTAACAAGAATAGTGACAAAAAGAGATGACATAAGTCTAGAAAGTACTTAACTTTAATATAGATAGTAGAAGGCTCTCAGCTCCTTCTGAGCACTAACTCTTCCTGTGAAGCTTCCACGTCATGATGATCTCTAAGAAGGATCAACTTTCCTTATCCATGATGTTAGTAAGAGAAGTATTCCAATATTCATGCAAGAGGAATAAACAACAATCCAAAAATGACAAATCTAAACTAGAGCAATGTCATAACATAAGCCTTGAAAATACTTATCTTTAATAAGGTTGAAAGAAGTCGTCAGCTCCTTATGAATTCGACCTCCATGAGTCACTACTATTCATCAACCATATGTCAATATCGTCTTTAAAAGGAAATGTATCCTCATGAGAGCCCCCTGTATACTCTATCATCAGAAGAAAAGTCCAACCATCGATGACCTCTAAAACTGCAGTATATCATCTCCTTTCACATCCATCTAGGGTTCCCTGAATCAATCATAGGTATTTGAATAACTAAAGTCTTTTCACTGATTCTAATCATACTTAGGCCTTTACCAAATCAAGACCACTCCTAGGGTTTCTCCAAACCCTAGCTTCTACACAAAAGAGTTCCTTAGGTTTTCTTCTAAATCTATCATGGGCTTCTCACTGATCATATCAAGGAGTTCCACTCTAGGGTTTCATTGTAGTAAGCCTTTAACATATCCAAGGTTGTTTAGAGGGTTTTCTCACAGACCCTAATCTCTCTTATAAGAACAAGAGCTTCCTAGGGTTTCCTTCAAACCCTAGTATCCTTTTAGGTCTATGCCATCTTCATTCCTTTTATTCTGCTTTGCTCACAAAATCCATCATAGGTGTCTTCACAGGAGTGACCTTAATGAATTTTCTTTAGCCCAACTCCGATACCATGTTAATTTTTCTTAAGGCTACGTTGTTCTTTGCTTTTGACAATTGCATTTACAAACATAATTTACAAATTGTATTCACACCACAACATGATTACATCATTAGCAATTATGTAGAAAGAACAATAACATCAGTAATGCAGCACAACCTAAAGGAACAACAGAAGAAAATCATGCACAAAGGGAGCAACGTGATTTAGGCCAGAGACCAAGGCAAAACCCCACGAGGGGGAAAACCCATCCAAATTCTTCTTCTATTAGATATTCATCAATTGTTCAACTGAGATACAAAGTACAATGAGACATATCAAACCAATTAGGCCACCTAGGGCCAACCAAGGATCATTTATGATCCTCATAAGTCAAACTACATCAAGTCAAGAATATCAATGTCACATGAGCTGCCATACATCCTTGCCACTGTCATATTGATACATCAAGATCCCTGTTGTAATAAGGTCACTGTTATGAAAATCATACTCAAGGACATTGTCAACATAGGGGCATAGCTATTGTCATCATCATGTATCATAGAAGTCATTAGAATCACTATCGTGCCAAATCAATGTAGTATATAAAGATCACTGCCCTGAGTTAAAGTCACTGTCACAAGCTTACTACTATATGAATTTCACAAACATAGGTATGACTGTCTATGTCACTGTCATAATGACAGTGACATAGATTACTTTCTTACTTTCTTATTGATCACTGTAATATGAAAAGAACATTGCCAACTAGGTCATGTCTCATTGTCATCACGAAGATCAATGTCCTTTTGAGAATCAAAGGCACCGTCTTGTTGGAGCATAGAACGCTACCATTCCTTACATTGTTGTTACTTCTACTTTATATAGATTCCTATCATCAAGTATGTTATACAATCTCGGCCACTCATAAAGACGGAGCCATATCACAGATGAAAGAGAGCCAACATTTAGAGTGATACATATCATCGAACCATAGGTAATAAACCACAAAGAAAACATATATAGGCCACTGTAATAGTGAAGCGAGAGCCATAGGAGAATAATGCTTTCTTTGATTATATAATATGAAGTTGCATAACAAAGTGATTCTACAGGTATCAATTATGAAGCGAAGCCATATAATAAAATGATGCTACAGATATCAAATATAAATCAAAGCCATATAAGAAAGTGACTCTATAGGTATCAAATATAAATCGAAGCCATATAAGAAAGTGATGCTACAGGTATCAAATATAAATAGAAGCCATATAAGAAAGCGATGCTACAGGTGTCAAATATAAATCGAAGCCATATAAGAAAGTGATGTTACAAGTGTCAAATATAAATTGAAGCCATATAAGAAAGTGATGCTACAGGTATTAAATATAAATTGAAGCCACTAGAAACATCATCGTGCAAGCCATAGATAGATCAGAAGTCACATCACTGTAATGCGAGAGGCATATCACCATAATAAGTTATCATTATAATGTCAGACATGTATATCTGAGATTCTCTGAGACATGTATATGTGAACCTGTGCATGCCATAAAGAAAATGAACTGCTTATACATTCCTCAAAAGATATAAAGGATGCGAGACATTTTGGAATGAAGAGAAAATGATTTTATCAATACCCTTACATGAGATTCAAGGGTCTCTTCTTATACCATTGTATTGGGGGCATTTGATATCAACGAAACCCTTGCTAAGGCCGACTTAGGTGTCTTGAGGATGGAAACATTCTAATTCAAATTTTCTGTTTTTGATTCTTAATTATATTTTATTTTCATAATGAAAATTTAAACCCAAATTGATTTGCCACAATAATAATAACATTAGAAGTCATATAAACAATAATTTCCTTTAACCGTTGAATTTATCTTTGGGGCGAGATGGGCTTGTATGGCGCTTAGGGTTTCCCTATGGGGAAATTCATCCTGAAGTTGTCCAGTTTTCAACAGATTTGAGTGTGCAGGTAACAAGTCTACAAGCCCAGGGATTGTTGGAGTTCTCATGAACTCTCCATTCAAGCATATTGATCATGTCCTTTACAGTGAGCTCATGTCCCCAAGTTGGAGCCAAATGTTACCCACCAAAATGGGTAACCACATAGGAGAAAACTTTTCTCCTATATTTGACAACCATCTAGCCAAGAACCCCTGATATTTACTTCTTGATCATGATATGCCATGTTTCTCCACTATCTGCATCAACCACATGCCTCTCACCATCCAGTATATCCTCTTAGATGAAGGTGGGTTTCTATTCAAAAGGCACTTCGATCATTTTGCAATTGGGTACATATAATTGTTTATTTTGGGCATTTAGTATGGATAAAGGGGTGATCACGAAGATTGACCAAAATTGACTGTAAATTTGTTCTCTCACCATACCAGGGGGTTAATTTTTAGCCCTAGTCCAATGGGAACTCCCATAAAGCCTTAAGTTTATAGGAGGGGTACTACATGGAAGACCCAAATTGATATAGTGTGTGCATTCTCCCTTGTACCATACTTGACACTTTCCATGTCACATTACAAACCCCATGTCTGAGATCTCCATTTTTCGAGTCTAACCTGTGTTGAGAAACCAAGATGCTTATAGATAAAGATGATTTCTCTCAAATTGAAAATTACTTGTGAATGTTTGTTGGCTTCTTATTAATATTGTGTTCTCTTCATCAAGCAATTACCAAAACATAAAGATCACAAAGAGACAAAGAACACCAGAAATTAGGCTTCATGCCAGGGCAAAACCCCACAAAGGGGAAAACTCAAAAATCTTCTTCTTATAGAATCAGATCAAAGTGAGATATCCAAGATCCAAGACCAAGACTGCCACAAAGACCCAAGTCAGCCCTCCAAATCTCATCTACGCATGTCAAAGTCAATGAAAGTCAACATTGGTCAAATCTGGTCTAATCACAGAATTCCACACCTGCAGTTTGGAGCTGAAGTTTTGGACCTATAATTTCGTAGAATTGCCCTAGAACCTTCACATGTGTGAACAGAAACAAGCTAATACACCATAATTTCTTCCTGCTTTGACTTTTCTTCTCTCCTTTGACTTCACTATTTTTCTTCATGTCATTGGCACAGAAATCAATGTATTTTGTTAGTGAGTGAATGAGATCAAATTGCCTTGTATTTATAGTTGTCCATTTGGACTTTAGTAAAGAAAAAAAAATTAGAGTCAAAGCCCACCAAAATTGTCAGGTTGGCCCTC
This sequence comes from Pinus tabuliformis, assembly GCA_031772625.1. NCBI lineage: Eukaryota > Viridiplantae > Streptophyta > Pinopsida > Pinales > Pinaceae > Pinus > Pinus tabuliformis. The sequence goes on from CM062809.1 coordinate 112,873,750, forward strand.
CTTGGGAACAAGTTGATCTGAGACTCAAGAGCCACCTATTCGATCTCCTAGACAGATATGTATAGATAGAGAGCTCGACCTGTTGGCATATACATTAAGCACAATTTCAAACATCTTTTTCTGAACTAGAACAAGAAGAAAGGAATCTGAATTGAAAAAGTAATAGACCTAGGAGAAGGAGCTCGCACATGGAAAAAGATCGAACTTCAAAAGCTATCTAAAGGACTGAATTTCAGAGATTGATGCAGGCCTAAAATTTCAGGAACGCCCGAAATTTCAGGGGCCAAAATTTTAGGAAGTGGAGCAATTTGACCAAATTTGATGCAATTTGGCCTATGTTGACTTTGAGTGTGGACGTGACTTGGAGAAGGCTTGAACTTGAAGCTTTGGTGGCATTTTTTAGTCTGGTCTTGGATATCTCATTTTGAGCCGATTCTATAAGAGAAGGATTGCTGTTGGGTTTTGCCCTGGCTTCGAACCTAATTTCTAGTGTCTCGTCTCTTGTCCATTATGTTTTCTATATTTTGCTAAAGTGTAATTGCTTGATGAAATAACTAAGTAGTAAAAACAAAATAAAGCAATGAATATCATTCACAAGTAATTACCATGAAAAGAAATTCTATCATCTATAAGAATTTCAACACTTCATCCCATCACAATAAAGGGACAACAACCTAACTTTGTAATGCACATAAACTCAAATTTATGCCTGGTCTACATTTAGACTATTTATCTTCATGTTATGGATGAAAATTAGGGGCTTGAACACTTAGGGACAAAACAAGTGTTAACAACATGTGCAAGCACCCTAACTACCAATTTATGCAAATGTTTGGTAAAGGAGCCACATAGGCTCAATCATTCAATAGGATTCAGCCTATCTCAATCTTTAGCTCCATTCGGATAGCAAACACTCCATGTTTGTTGATGTACTTGTCCAATTCGCTTCACACTTGAGCAGACTCCTCTTCATCAGGGGCCAACTTGTCTAATGAAAGCATATATACCCCTTTTATACCTCTAGATCTATGTGATTTTCTCCTAACCCCACCCCCAAGTGCTGATTGGGCTAGACAAGATGGAGGATGACATTTGGGTGTAAGGATATATGCTAGTGTACATAGTGGAATGTTCAAATTATCTCACCCTATGACCATATGTTTATGAATATGATCATAGAAGATCACATCTCATGGCTCAACAGTGTCTTTGATCTGGCCTAGCATGTTGTCCATTTGTTCGTCAACCCAATCACTAACTAATTTGTAACTACAAATTGAATCAAAGTATAAATAGGCATGGTGAATTGTCGAACATATCTAACATGTGCCCAAAACTAACCATCAAGAATGGTGTTCTCCACCTCTTGAAATTCATATCTATCAAAAGTGAATGAAACCCTATCCTTCAAAGCCTGCCATAAATCACTTGAGACCATACAAGCCAATGCCTATCTTGCCTTCAAAAGATGCCCAAAGGTGAGGTAATAACTAGAAAATCTAGTCTTTGCAATGCTAAATAACACCAACTTAGAGTGATTGTGGGAAATGTGGTAGGATCATGCTATCATTGGCAATAAATTTTATTATTTTCTTTCCCCTCTTGTATAATGCACAAATCAATTTATAATCATGGTCCTTCATCTTAATAATACCATTCAGCAAGAGGTTCAATGTGTGAACCAAAAACCTTGACCAAAATATGGTAGGGTACATATGCTTAATGATAGCTTTTGTTGCCTTGCAATTAGCAACGTTATCAAGTATGTTTGAAAGTTGAATAACATTGTATAGCCTAATCTCTTCAATGGCTTTAATTAAGAATTCTGCAATACAAATACCAGTTTTGTAAAAATATTAATCATGGGCTGAATGGAAGACTGCACCACTAGTAGACACGCCAAGTATATTTATCAATGGCCTACCTTTAAAATTTCTCCAACAACCAGATCATGGATACACTCATTAGTAAATTGTTTCAAAGTGCTATGAATTACGGTTCTTTCCCTGTCAAGTCCCATGGTTCTAGCTTTGTCATACCCTACAAATCCTATATCCTTTAGTGGTACCATTGATGGCTTTTACCATTTCAACCAATAGGATGAGCAAAGAACATTGAATGGTATGACACATGCATAGAGAAACCTCCAAAATTTTGCATCCACATTATCCCTACAACCTTGGTCAAGGAAATCTAATATTGTTTTATACCCCAAATGCAAGGGTAAGAATCCACTAGCATAGAGGGATTGGGATTGACCACCAAACATTCTATCTGAGCTTGAGGTCTCAAGATTGAACCCTTGATTTTTTGGATTTATTTTGTGCAACCTTGTCTTCCTTTTTGTATTTGTTTCTATCTTCATGTCATATCCCCATTTTTATTCTTCTTCATGGTACATACAGGGTTGATTTCCAGTGCAGGGGATGGCCAGGTCAATGGAGCAAGTTTATGTCATCAAGGGTCCCCATGGAGTTTTGAGGAGTTTTTATGGGATTTGATGGCATTTGCTTGGCATATTCCATCATCCGCACAATTTGCCTTTCGTTCTGTCGCATTCCAACAAATTTCAAAAATCAATGTTATTATTAGCCATAACTTAATTATGCTCAAGGTGGCATTGCGGGGAGATTAATTGATGGAGCACCTCAGTGTAATAACTCGATGGAACCGGAACAAGAAGATCTACAAGATGGGATGCTGAAAGAGACTTCTAGTGGCCGAAGAGAGTATGGTGGGCAATTTTCCATTTTCCTTAGTTAAATGGCTTTAATTAGTCATTTAATTAAGGAAAAATAATTAATTGGAGAAAAAGGGAACAAAAGTGACTTAAGTGAAATAAAATAAAATTAAAAGGTCACTTGATAAGGTCAAATGGAGGAGCTTCTAGAATAATAATAAAATAATAGAATAAGATGCCTCTAGACGCATGGAGATCTATCCATGAGAACTATAAAAGAGGAGGAGAAGGTCATTTGGAGACATCTTGGATTTGGTATTGTTTCTTGTATGAGAGGTTGAGAACCCGGTTCTTTACTCTAGCAGTAGCCCCAGGACGGAAACCTTCGGGTGAGTTAGAGAGATTGGGCGAGCACCCATCTCCGCTTGGTGGATTCATTACAAGTATAGTGATTGTTTTCCTATTTCAATCTGGAGACTGGAGGGTCATTCCCAGCTATTGTATTGGCATATATCTATATATAATAAAGTTGGATTTTGTTGCTGCACTTCTCATTGCTCCTCATGTTGTGATCTTTTAGTAAGGTTTTTATGCAATTTGTGGGTTTATGGTTTCAATCAATTTTTTGGTGTTTGGGTTTTTCATGGCAATTTTCTGTTAAGTGCTTGATAATTTGATTTGAAGGGTTTGTTCCAAATTTTTCTCATTTGGGACATTACAGTGGTATCAGAGCCTTGGTCTTGGCTCAACCTGTTGGTTCTTCAGTTTCTAGTTGCAGTTATTATTAAAGGGTTTGCCGGAGAAGTTGAAGACCTAGTTTTTGTAGCAAAATAAGAGCCTATTCAAAGAGCTCGACAAATTTTCTCACTAACTATTCAACAAAATTTCTGAGAAATTGTTGGATGCATAATAAGAATTCAACAAAATTGCCCAATGTTACAAGTGAGCCAAACATCTGATTTTTGTTGCCATCGCATTATTATTTGGGGCCGATTTATATGTTTGTGAAGGTCGTAAGTCAGAGACCGCAGCATATCATTAGAGGACCAAATGATAGAAGAGTCGTGAGCAAAATTTCCAAATTAGTCGTGGCACAATATTTTACAACTGGAGCACATAAGCTGATTTTTAAGAAAGGTTCGAAAGATTTTGGCATGGGCCAACAAATTAAAGAATATTGAATCTTTTATTAAAGTGCACGAAACAAATTTGCCGTAAAGGCCAAATATCTCATTCAAATTGAAATCCGGCATAGTCCATGGTTTGAATAAGCTGCGAGCAAGAGGGGTCGTGACACCATTAGCTGGGTCGTTGTAATGTGACACACATGAGATTGGGCCCTTACTTAGCACGCTGACCTGTGCATCGGAAAAACGTGGAGCGGTTGGCGGAGGAGGTCTGCTCGACCAGAAGCGACGGAGATATAGTTGCAGGCTGCAATTGCTAGGGCGTCATCAAGTTGATTTCAGGAAGATTTGATAGAAGGATGTATGCATTCTCAAAAGGGCCGTTAAGTTAATTTTGAGAAGGGACTCGGAAGCCTGACCAAGAGGGACGATTTTCTGAGTCCAATCAGAGTACTGAGTTCCCTTTTCTTGACTGTTGGTCGAATCACCATGCCTTTTGGAAGGATGAGTTCAATCTCTGTTGGGAGCTCTAACAAATTCTATGGGTGTGGCTAAGTATGTTGTTTGAGGGGCTCGATTTATGTTGTTTCCTGTTGCCAGAGGGGACGTGGACCATTGCTAGAGGTTGCTAAAAACTCTTAGCAGGTCGTGACTCTTTTTCTGGCTTGATGTTATCCATCTTTTCCAGCTTCTGCATGGGTCAATCCCAAAGTGAAACAGTGGCACAATTTGTATCAGTTTGGAGCTCAGACTTTGGGTACTACATTGTTGGCCTCATTCCCATCATTGACTGAAAGCTACGACTGAGGCAAAATCTCAGTTTCTTCTAATCCTCTGTCATTCTTAAAAAAAAAAGGTTGCGACAGAAACCACAAGAGGACCAGTTCTGGGCTTAAAAGTTGGGTTATTCACAGTGGCAGCGTTGCAGGTGTTTATGCATCCAGGAGGGAAGAACCAAATTATTTACCAGGTTCTTGAAATCCCTTGCTCACTTGTAATATTTGGCCGTAAATCAAATTATACATTCATATCAACGTTTTTCTGAGTTATTAATCAGTCAAGTAATCACTCTTCTGTCTCAATTGTCTATGTTGATGTGGTGAGCAGTGTAATTATTTGTATCATGTTCTTGTCCTGTCCAACCAAGTGGGAGAGAAGTTGTCACTGCCTTGTATCCAAACCCAGTGATGATCAAAACCTACATATGGAGTCACCTGAACTCAACAGGATTTTTGAATGAAGTGTGAAAAATGATTATATGAATTACTGAGCCTGTTTAGTGTATGATCAGATTATTCCCTGAGGTTAGTGAAAGATTGTCATTGCCATTGCGAAGCTGCTGGTAGTGAAGTACGACGCATTGAGCAAAGTATTATGAGCTGAGAGAGAGAAGTTTATATGTTTTTTGTTGTAACTATACAGGACAGATGTGAGGGTGATAGTCTTGTTGACAATGTTGAAGCCATGAGTCTTAATGTTTACAGTTTTATTGCGCTTTGTGTGGTTATGGGTGGAGTCAATGTTGTCTAAGTGATTGCTAGTTTTGTGTCCTCAAACTCAGAATATGTATTACTGAAGTTAATATTTGAATATGCCAAGAGTGCTGACATTTTGCTGAGATCATGTTAGTGACGGAGTTTGTAAAAAACCTCCTAAATCATCACAGCAGTACATTAGTGGACTGCAATCTAGACCAAAAATCAACACAGAACTGCAAACCACTCTCAAAAAGGATCCACAACCTCTGCAGCAAGAACCGCCAAAGGATTTGCAGAAAGAGCGGAAGATTAGACACAAAACATTTGCACTCGAAACAGATTTGAAGCACATGGGGGTTGCATGGAAGATTCTCTTCAAACTTGATGAACTAGATGCCCTCCTTTCCAAAGTGAGCCAGCTAGAAGGGAAGAAATTAATTTGGGCTCTAAGACCAGCTATGCTTGCTCTCATACAACCCAAGTTCTTGGAGGAACCTTGTGAAGGGGTTAGACTTCCAGTTGCATCTTGTCTCAGTCACATCATGAGACTGACTGCACCTATACCTCCTTTCAATGATGAAGTTATGAGGGGAGTTTTCAAGCTGATAGTAGAGACTTTTCAAGACTTGGACAACAGTGCAGGTCCTACATTTGGGAAGAAGCTTCAGGTTCTGAAAATTATGGCCATGACTAGGACATATGAAATCATGTTAGATCTAGAGTGTGATGGTTTGATCCTGCAGATGTTCCAATGCTTCTTCAACATTAGGAAACATCATCCTGACACAGTCATAGCACACATGTAGTCCATCCTATCATCATGTATGAGAGGTCGTGATGCCATTTGTCGGGAGTTGCAGTCTCGATTGTTGTCTGTTTGGAGGAGAGAAAAGTTGGTCTCACCTGCTACTTATAAACTAGTCGAGAGGTTGGTTGAGCAGAACATTGGGTTGTTCAGGAGACAGTTGACTAAGGAGAAGTAGCTCATGTTCGGTAGGTCATGTAGCAAGAATGAGCTGAGGAGGAAGGGACTTTGCTTCATCTGCAAAGGACCTTGGGGACATGGCCACTCATGTTTGGGTGACGTTGAGGAGGTGACGGAGGTAGAGAAGGAGGAGATTCCTTCTGCCTTTCAAGGTGAGGATTCTTCTTTGGACGAGTCCATGGGTTCATATGATGATAACTCTAAGAAGCACGAGCAGTCATGTGGAGTTGATGACAGTAGCCCAGATGTGCATCCATGTGTGGTAGAGGAGTATGGCAAGCCGTTGATTGTTCCCATGAGGAAAGGAGATCTGGGAATAGATGAGAAACTGATGATTCAGTATAGAGAGCATATAGAGGAGCATGAGACAGATGACACACACAGTGTGCAGGATGGGCCAGTGTTGGAGAGTCAGCTAGTGGCTCATGTTGAGCCCATGATGGAGGATGGGCAGCCACCCTTGGGGTCATCCATTGATGAGGAGCAGATAGATGTGTGGACAGCTAAAAGGGTGACAGTATTTGCTGACACTTGTCCTCGGGAGATGTTGGAGTATGCCAGGACAGTTTGGTAGGAGATAGGTGGATTGGAGGAGCGTGGAGATTCCTATCAGGCGAGGGAGATGGTAGTGCATCCATCTTTGGGTTTACCCATTTATGAGGTGCAAACAGATGTAGTTACAGCTAGCAAAGCTGCAACATATTCAAGCAGCAGCCTTGTCCAGGAGTTCATAGACAGGGCTTGCAACACAGTTTGCCCACTTTTCCCATTATAGGGAGAGAGGCAGGATTTCTTGGACATGTTTTGATTGTCCAGGTAGAGCATCAGGAGTTGAGCATGGACCAGTATCAGCATAGCAGATGTATTCCTTGCATAGGAGTCCATGCATTGGATTAGCGAGAGATCAAGAGTTGGTACCCTACTGATGGAATTGTTAGAGTCGGTCTAGTTATCCCTCCATCAGAGATCAAAGCTCTTTTGCATTTCATGATTAGGTGTCCCATCAGTTTTGATCAGTTGCATTTCGTTAGGCATGCCATAACTCTGATGGAGTGGGTTGTGTCATTCATTCCCCTCATGCTTGGCCCGGCTGGTTCAGGCCTGTTTATTAAAATAAGTCTTCAAAAGGTCATTTACAATCATGTTTTAAATTTTTAGGTCTTAGGTCTAGGGTTGAGTCAATTTTGTCTTGAAAAGTCTTAGAAGACCAGCAGGCCAGAGGGATGTCTTTGATAGATCTTCACTTCAATAATTTTCATCATTGTACAGCTGAATTAGGACTTCTCTTCAAAACTCTGTTTTGAAGATAAGTCGCCATCTCATTTTTGTAAAAAATTGTCAAAATTTTCAGTTCTTCAAACGTTCAAGTGCAGCCTTGGTCTCCTTTGCCAGAGTATATCAGAGCTATCCCTGCAAAAATTATCAGAGAAAATCATTACTTCAACCAATTTTAAAGGGGAAACCAAAAAGGTCAAAGCCTATTAATTTTCAAAAAGTGTCAACAACCAAACATAAGAAAAGGGGTTTTGGATCAAGCAAAAATCAACAAGGAGTCTATATGAAGATATTTTTCCTCATTTGCAACCAGGTCTAGTTCATGCAGGTAAAGAGAGGGAGTGTTTAATAGCAGTCCCAATTGACTAAGAGGTCTAAAGGCAAGTGTGAAGAATGTCCTTCCTGGCAGTGTCTGAAGCCCGTCCGTCCAGCTCTCTCTGTTGATCCCATTCCGTCCCATTCCATCCAACGAGGTTAGGTGGCTCTGATGGCCCACAGAATCAAGGCCATCCGGCAGCAGTAAAACGATATCAGGTAAAGGCTGCCCTCTCTCTCTCGGCTGACCATCCATCCGGTGTTTCTAAGGTAAGGGGGATAGGCGTTACCTAGTTAGTTCTATTCCTTCCCGGTTTCACATAAAAGGTTGGGCATGATTGTCCCTCCATGCTCCTAGGATTCTGGTCTAAAGGGGTAAGGTCAAATCTATCCTTCCTATTGTGGTACTTCCGATTCCGATTCCTGACTTCAATAAGTGGTTGTTGGGCAGCACTGCATGTCTTTAAGTTGAAGTTCGTAAATGAAGTATCCTTCCTGGCTTGGTTGGGTCGTGCAACAAATAAATCTGGTTGAAGTGTTCATATTATATATATTTCATAAAATTGATTTTTCAAATCCTAGCCAAGCTATAAAACCAAGCCAGACAAAGGGGCATAAGCTGAGCCAGCAGCTAGGGTAGCAGTTCGAACAACCAATAGAGTAGCACGTACCACCGCTGGAATACATACAAGTCCCATTAGCCACACGAGCTGTTCCAGGTGGTCCAGATGACCCAGTTGCTTAGCTTCGCTCGGTTCCTGTCCTAGAAGTACCCAAGCTAGCAGTTCGATACCCAGCAGTAGTCGGTCCTGTTAGCGCTTGAGATTTCACCCTAGGCTGAGGAAGGTAAACCTTCAAGGCAACATCAAACCATTTCACCTCGTAGCTAGCCCTACGAGGTATGAGAAGGCTCTCTCGGGTCAGATTCGGTAGATCTTTCAATATGATAAGCTGACCAATTAGGAATAAAGATTTTAGGCTAGTAAATTGATAGGGGGGTTGATTTAATGATTTTTGGGGTTTTTGGTGGCAATTGGAGGGAGTGCAATTCAGGGTGCGGGGATTGAGCACAGTTTTTGCAGGGGGATCTTTGGGGCAAGGTAGGAGTGAGCGCTGATGCCTTAATCTGAGATGGATGATCAGGGATGATAGAGGAGGAGCTAAAGAGGGCAAACAACCATTTTGAATCCTCTCTAGACAGTAGAAAACATAAATATTGAACAAACTAAAAGCTGAGCATGTCAAAGCATGAATTCAAACTTTACCACTTCATCTGTCCAATTAGAAGCAAAAGAGAGATGTGGAATACATAAACAAACTTACAAGAACATGTAGAGAACACACCATCAACACAACAATCCACAAGAATCCACAATGATGTCTGCAAAACCCTGGCCTTCCTTTCCTTAAATTGCAGAAATAGATGTACAATACACAATAATGCTTCTCCCACAAGAGTCCAACCATGAAAATGAGAAGGAGAGAGCATAATATAGACCATCTAGACCATCTAACTCCTTTCCCCACCTCTAGGGGTCGAGCTCAGCTTCCTAGGAGCAGTTTGAACTAATTCTAAATCAAGCACTAGATAATAGGCAGTCCAACAACTTGCCTCTATTACTTAGCTAACTGATTCATGCATTAATTTTTCACTTTTTACATCATGGAAGCTTCTAGAAGGGTAAAGAGAGATAAAATCTATCAAAGTGCCATGAAAATATTACATTTATCCATCATCTACAAGTAAAAATGGTCAACCATAGTCAAAACAGTGTTTTTTGACAAAAAAGGTCAATTCTGGTAAAGCTGGCTCGAATGGTCGCGCCCCCTGTTCAAATGGTCGCGCCCCTTTGCAGCTACTTTTGAGTGGGTTCCACTGATCCAAATCAGGTGCAAGATGGCTCATTGGAAAGCTTGGTCTGTCTACTTTCCATCCCAAGTGGATTTTCTGAATTTGGAGTTGTTTTGCCCCCTCAAAAACTATTTCTCCCAAGGTCACTTTCTGCAACTCAAAAAGTGGGCAGAAAGTCATTTTTTTGATGTATTTTGAGCTTTTGGAGGCTCAAATCTCAAAATCAGGCTTCTCCCAAGTATTGGTAATTTTTCTCTTTGCATGCCCTTTCCAAAAATGCCAAGTTTTCAAAATTCCGAGCAGTCCTCCAAAATGGTCTCACCCGGGGTGAGACCATTCCAATGGCCAAAACCTGTAAATTGCACAAAAAATTCACAAATGACAAAATTTTCTCCAAATTTCTTGAAATTTGGGCTGGGAGTCCCCAATAAAGTACCATGCTCAGTCAAAGAGGCTTTGACCAAAATTTGGAGTGGATCGGGCGTTTTCCTTCGTTTTTGTGCTTTGGCCAACCGTCCTTGGAGCACCTTCGTTCTCGCCGGTATTTTTGACATTTCTCTCAAACCATGACACCTGTGTAAAAAGTGAAGGAGGTTTTTCTTCTTTGGCATGTTATGGACAAAAACCTCTCTCAGTTTTCCAAAATTCATCTTTGATTACTCTGGAACATCATTTGAGTGCGACTTGTCCCGATGTGTGAAGCAAGGAATTTTGTCGAAATGGAGCGAGATGAAGGGGATAGGGGGCTTCTAAATTCTTGGGGAAATTTGTGGGAGTGGGGAGGGATGTTAGGAAGCAGGAGAAAGTGTAATCTCAGTGACTGAGTGAGGGGAAGGGGTCGAAAAGAGCAAAACACAGGCCCAACCTAGAAAATTGCCAGGTTGTAGCTAGAAACTAGGGTTTGTACAAAAATGAGGAATTTGGCGGATCTAAGGGATGGGAAGTGTTTGTTAAGGTACTTTAAGGATAGGGGAAGGTGTATGAACATCAGGAAACAAGTTTTGCCGGTGATTTGACCATCCAAGAAAAATTGCCTTCAAAACCCTAGGAGAGGGAAATGACCTTGCCTGGGTGGCAACTGAAGCATGAACAAGGTGTCAAATGACTCATTAGACACTGACATGATAATGACAACCCTCTGAATGATGATACACTCAGCTGAATGATGACATAGACTGACATTTGGGCAACTTTGAACAGAGTGAAAGCAAACCCTAGACCTAATGCTTAGTGACCAAATTTTGCTTGAAAACTCTTTGAAATGACAAAATTTGACCTTGACACTTCAAAATCACTTTGTAAGAGCATATTTGATCACTGTAGGAAGGCTGGAAAGACTGACACTAACAGGTCCAACACCAACAGCGAAGGTAGAGGCAGCAAGAGCGAAGGCAGGGAAGACAGCCTTTAAGAAAGCCAAAGCAAGGAGGAGGATAAAAACAGTCCACATTCCAAGAGTGAAGAGCATCGTTCAAAGGCGATTTTGTGAATTTGTGGGCAAATCGGGTCGTTTCCAGGGCGCGCTACACATCAGGTTGGGCGCGCTACGCATCAGGCCGCAATTTTCAGTGTAATTTTGCAAGGGCGCTACGCATCAGGAGCGCGCGGCGCGTTGGGTGAGGCGAGCTACGCATTGATGTTTATGCCCAGAACTTTGCCAGAAATCACTAAAACGCCTCTTCTCAAGCATCAAATCACAGGTAGGCTTACATTCACGGCTTGTTCTTGGTTTTTGGACGGTTTATGTAAGAGATTATGATATATTTGCCATGGAAAACCAAGTGTAAAAACCCTCCTTGTCCATTAATTTGCTGTAAGGATTTAAATGCCAAGATTGCTGTAGGGTTTCAAAAATAAATGTTAACCAAGGTTCTCATTTTCCTATTTCCTTTCGATTCCCCATCCCCTATATTCACCAATATTTTCCCCAATAATTCCTCATAAAACCCTACACTATTCTCCCTCAAATCCTAACCCCTCCCTTCTACTACAAACATATTTTTCCTACCCTACCTCATCCCAAACCCTAAAACTTCAAGATTTTCATGTCCCTTCCCTTCCCTAAATTCCTTGTTTTATTTCCATTGTCCCCATTTCCCTAATGTTTCCCCTTTCCTAACATTTCCCTTGTATATTTGTGTCCCCTTGGTCACAGCATTTTGAGAAAAAGAAAAAGTCTACAGTCAATTTTGCACACAGTTGTATATCAGCATATATAACATGTCAGAGACCGAGTCAGCTTATGAGCAGGATTATGATAGTGATTCTACACTAGAGGTAAGTGTGCCAAGGAGGTATCACAAAGGTGGCAAAGGTGGTCGGCATGTCAGGGAGGAGCCTACCTCTTTGGCTCAATTGCAAGCTTGTCCACTTGCAATGGACTGTTTTCGGTATCTATCATGTTTTGAATACTGTGAGCGGGTCTCACAAATCCAGCATCATCGGGAACTAGTCCGTTTATTTGTTCTACATTTGCAGGATGGTCATGTAAACCTTGCCGGAGTGGATTTCACCTTGTCACCCGAGACTATTGCTCAGGCCACTGGGATACCAAATGTAGGGGAGGAATGGAGTAAACGCCAGCAGTTAGACAGATTTCACTATGAGCCATATATTAAGCCCGGATGTGTAAGACACTTGACTGCAGTTTTTCCTTTTAGTTTCCTAAGGGATGAGCATGCACCATTGATGAAACTCATCATTCGATATTTCAATTGTGAGGGCAGATTCTCACGTCTCTACGGGTACCATGTCCGTTTGTTGATGCATTTTACAAGGGTACGTATGATGAACATTCCATTTTTCATGTGTCACAACATAGAGAGGATGGTGCCTTTAGTACAAAGGAAGAGCCCAGCACATCAGCATAAACGCATCTATCATCATGCATTGATCAAAATCATAGTGATGCATCAGTTGGCACAGCAGAGCATTACTTGGGAGGATTTTATTTCTCGTGACCTTTTCACAGTGCCACAGCCACCTCCTGAGATTGTTCATGACAAGGGAGGGCCTTCACATCAATTTGACATTCCCGAGATAGAGCATGTCAGCGCTCCAGCATGTGTGACATATCAGCGAGGACACAGGGCCTTATTTGCATCTACACGACAAGTACTATCTCCACCCGGGGTGGAAGGGGTCTCGTTGACTTCATCAGCACAGCGAGTGTTATCTCCACCTCGTGTGGAAGGGGCCTCGCTTTCGACAGCAGCACCGCAGGTACAGGATAAGGGCAAGAAGCCCAAGCATGAGGAGAGGCCTTCAGGTGAGCCATCAGGTTTTGTTACTAGTCATGATGAGACAGCTTCATATATCAGGTATCTAGAGCAGCGCAATAAACAGTTAGAGGACGAGCACACACTTATAGAGCTGCAACGAATCCGTGAAGACCGTAGGTTGGCCCGTAAAAGACCGGGTGATTTGACACCTGTTGCGCGGCAATTTGTGCTTGAGAAGGTCAATCGACACTTGGAGGGGTTGTTGGCGAAAGCCAATAGAGACAAAGACTTGCTTCGTCACATGAAGAATCATTACTGGGCCCGCATGCATGTTTGCAAAGCGAAAATTAAGATCCTTAAGAGGCGATTGAGCAAGGCACTAAAACGGCGGAAAAGGCCCGATCCACTCCAAATTTTGGCCGAAGCCTCTTTGACTGAGCATAGTACTTGATTGGGGACCCCCAGCCCAAATTTCAAGAAATTTGGGGAAAATTTTGTCAATTTTGAAATTTTTATGTAAAAAACAGGTTTTTGGGCTCAACGCGTAGCGCGCCGCGCGCTACCCTTAAAATTGGGAGGTCCAAATCACGAAAGGTTTGCATTTTTGAATTTGTCATGATGAAATACACCTGCTCAGCCACTGCCAAGGCGTTTCATCAAGGTTTGGGTCCCCAAAAGGTCAAAAAACATGCAAAAAATGACCTCATTACCCCTTTTTGGACACACAGGTAGCAGCCTTGGGAGAATGCACTTTTGGAGGGGCAAATGGACATCAAATTGGAAAATTCCACTTGGGTTGGAAAGTAGACATCCAGGGTTTTCCAACAAGCCAACCTGAGCTCAATTTGGATGCCGGGAAGTGCCCCAAAAGCAGGTGGAAAGGCGCGCTACGCATCAGGATTTTTTGCACATTTTTCACCTTCCAGCTCAGGAATTCGCCCAGTTTTGACCAGTTTTGACTTGTGATGGGATTTTTCACCCTCCTTGATGTTATTAATGTAACTTTCTGTTGACTTGACACTTATTTACCTATTCTAGATGATTCATTCATAAAATAACAAACATTTAATGAATGAATTGGTTTCCTAGCTTATAGAGGCAAGTTGTTTTGACTGCCTAGATTGTAGTGCTTTGTTTAGAATTGGTTGAAACAGCTCCTAGGATGATGAGCTCGACCCCTAGAGGCAAGGGAATGGGTTAGCTTGCCTATATTATGTATTTTCTTAATCATTTTCATGGTTGGACTCTTTGGGAAGAGACTTTGAGACTTTATTGTACATTTACTTCAGCATTTTGGCAAAGGGAAGACCAGGGATTTGCAGCACTATTTGGAATTCTTGTGGCTTTATGTCTTGATGGTGTGCTTCTTTCAGTACTTGTAAATTTGTTATGTGTATCATTTTCCCTCTCTCATCTTCTGCAATTGAACAAATGAAGTGTTAAGGTAGAATCCATAAATTTGATATGCTCTGCCTTTAAATTTGTTTAATTTTCATGTTTTCTTCAGTTTAAGGAAAATCCTTGAGACTTCCTTGCTCTCCTTAGCTCCTCACCTGTCTGATCTATTCACCTCATCACTTTAAAAGCATCAAAACAACTGCCTACCTTGCTCCAATCAGACCTCTGCAGAAACTATGTCTAATCCCCGCACCCAAAATTGCCTTTTCCTTTGATTCGACAAAAACCCAAAAAAAATCACCTATAAACCTCTGCACTTAATATCTAGCCTAAGATCAGTATTCCTTATTGGTCATCTCAGCCCCTTTGAAAACCTTTTGCCGAGATAGACCCGGAGAGAGCCCTCTCCTGTCCTCGTAGGGCTAGCTACGAGGCTGAGCGTGGTATGATGTTGCCTCGAGTTTTGCCTTCCTCAGCCTAAGGCAGATTTGAGCGCTAACAGGAGTATCATTTTTAGTCAGAGGCATAGTATTGCAAGATCCATTAAAGGTGAGGGATACTACATGCTTCAGTTGGCAGCAGGATATAGGTTGGCCACTCATCAATATCTCAGCACAGCATGATGAGGTTGACCTTGGTTTATGCCAAGAGCTAGATTGGAGGTAATGAGTTGTTACGCAGTGGATGGAGCAGCGTTCCTAGTTGGAGTTATAGCAGAGCAGGAGCCATGGAGGCTTGATATTTGTTCTTGGTGACATTGAGATATAGGGGGATTCGTTGATGACAGGTTCAGTCAGAGATTGTTCTGGGATCCAGGCATTGAGGGGTCCATTCATGATGGGTTGACATAGGAGCAGAGCATCACCCAGTGGTTCGTATGGGATCCAAGCATTGGGTCTCAGTTGCGTCGGGCCACCAGATTGGTCCACAGATTTGGATTTCTTAAGGGCAAACAATCTTGGGTAGGAGGATTTTCATGCTCCCATTTTTATTCTTCTTCATAGTACAAACAGGGTGGATTTCCAGGGCAGGTGATGACCAAGTCTATGAAAATTTCGTAAATCGGAATCCCTACTGCAACAACTAATTAAACTTCTCCTATTTGTTAATTTTTGAAATAAATTATTTACTGATTCCTACAGCAAATATCGAAGCTAATACACTACAGCCTACACCAATTAAATAATATCCCCAAAACAAGAACAGAACATTAGAGCAAGATACAACACAAAGGACACAATATTTTTGGGACAAATGTACCTGGAAAAACCCAATGCGGGAAAACTGGTGCAGCAAATCTGGGGGTTTTATTATTGTGCAGTAGTAAATCTGAGTACAATTACTTGGATGCTCAACTAGCAATCCGATACAGAGAGAAACTGGACAAAATGAATGGTGAAATGCTCTCACCCTGTCATTGGGAGAATCTGAGTTTGATCATGTTGAACCTTTGCATACCCTCTGCGTAAACTCTACGCAGAACTGCGTAAATCCCACGCAGTTCCTGCGTCATCCTTGTTAGGTATCACGTTGCTCCTTCTTCGGACCCTCTGCTGGCTAGAAAATCTGAATCTCTGCCTCCCGGTCTCACACCCTAGCTTTCGACTTTTGAAACTCAATTTCCTCAACAAGAATTCGATCTCCCTCTAAGGCATACACTGCCACTGCGTCAACTCTGTGTGGGCCAGCGTCTGCCTCTCTCTAGACGTCGTTCTGCCCTCTCTGCCTCGTACTCTCCGACCCAGGAAAACTTCCTTCTTCCACATACTATCTTTGCCCCTCACTGCAAGAGATCTCTTCGATCACTCCTCTAGCAATTGTTGCCCTGCCCTCTCTAAGAAATTTGATCTTCTTGATCTCTCTCTGTGTGTCTTTCCAAGTGACCTTCAAGCCTCCTCAAATAATCTCCTCGTTGACATCCAACAGCCCATATTAGAAGCTTAATCAATGGCTAAGATCATTTTTGCTTGATCCTCATCTTCTTCTAGAAGTTACACCCACATTTTACATTAATACCCTTTAATTATTTTATTTTCCTAAGTTTAGGCTTAGGGTCCCATTAAAACTAATTAATTATTTTAATAAAACTATTTATGGGTGGAATTTCCCAAAAGGCTTTCTGGGTTCTTTGGAATACATGTGCCCAAGCCTCCTTGCAAAATTTGGGACTTAGAGCACATCTGATGCTACTAGAAATCAACACTCGCTCTTAGCGAGGAATGTGCTCTAACAATGCAACCTGCTGAAGCATCAGTCCATTCTATAACATCTACCTCTACGTTGCTGATGTTTGACATGTTGTCCACCAACCAATGTGAAAACGTTGCATTTGTGCTGCTGCTGACCCTGCCACTATCAACACTGCATTCGTACTGCAACCCCCCCTGAAATTCTGCATCCGTGTTGTTGCTGCCGCTACCGCTGCCAACTGCCTTTACACTGCAAATTGTTGTTTCCACTGCATCAGCAACGGAAAAACATCCCAAATTAGTGAACTAGTTGTGTTCAGTATGATACCATGTGAATGCAGGAACCTGACTACTGCTAGTCTCTGCGCTGACCCTCTGAATCTTTTGCACTGCTACTGACCTCTACTCTGTGCCATCTGCATTGCTACCAACTCTGCTCTGTGTTGCTCAATCTATGGCGCTCCTAGCCACTGCAACTGTCTCTTCAACACTCCTCGCACCATCTGACACTAGTCCATCTTGCTACTTCTGATTTGGGCTCTCGTAGCAAGGAATTGATTCAACAGGTGGGCTCCTCAAGGATACTGCCCATCTGTAGCTCTTTCGAACTAGAGCTCCAAATCAGCCCACCTCCCTCCTGGAGGTATCTCGGCTGTCATGGCGAACTCCTCCTCAATCTTCGCAGGTGCAGCCTTCAAATCATGCTTCTCATCTCTACTAGCGTTTTCTACCCAACAAAATGGCCTACAGAAAAACTGCGTCCCACCAGCTCTTCCTCATGCTGAGGCTTCAACGATGCTCCCTCTGCGACTGCAAGATCTTGATATGGAAGCCCTTCCCTCTGTTGACTCATTCAGAGAGAGACTGCCTCGAAATTTTACCCTCTGGCTAGGACTGTGCAAACCCTCTGGGGTTTCGAACTACTGCCTCCTTCAGCTTTTTCGACCTCCTTTCTTGCTCAGCATTGGTATCTTTGGCACTATTCTTCTCGCTTCACCCGCACTCCCTCTAATACCATGTGAAAATTCTGTAAACCAGAATCCCTACTGCAGCAACTAATTAAACTTCTCCTATTTGTTAATTGTCGAAACAAATTATTTACTACTTTCTACATCAAATATCGAAGCTAATACACTACAGCCTACACCAATTAAATAATATGCCCAAAACAAGAACAGAACAATAGAGAAAGATACAACACAAAGGACACATTACTTTTTGGACAAATGTCCCCGGAAAAATCCAACGCGAGAAAACCGGTGCAGCGAATTTGAGGGTTTTATTATTATGCAGTAGTAAATTTGAGTACAATTCCTTGGATGCTCAAATAGCAATCCGATACAGAGAGAAACAAGAAAAAACGAATGGTGAAATGCTCTCACCCTGTCACTAGGAGAATCTGACTCTGATCAAGCTAAACTAGAGCCTCTGAGTACCCTTGGTGTATCCTTTGCGTAGAACTACGTAAGCCCCACGCAGTTCCTACGTCACCCTTGTTGGATATCACATTGCTCCTTCTCTGAACCCTCTGTTGGCTGGAAAATCCAAATCCCTGCCTCCTGGTCTCACACCCCGGCTTCCGACTTTTGAAACTCAAATTCCTCAGTAGGAATTCGATCTCCCTCTAAGGCCTGCATTGCCACTGCGTCAGCTTTGCGTAGGCCAGCGTCTGCCTCTCTCTAGACATCATTCTGCCCTCCCTACCTCGTACTCTCTGGCCCAGGAAAACTTCCTTCTTTCTAGTACTATCTCTGCCCCTCACTGCAAAAGATCTCTTCGATCACTCCTCTAGCAACTATTGCGCTGCCCTCTCTGAGAAATTCGATCTTCTTGATCTCCCTCTATGCGTCTTTCCAAGTGATCCTCAAGCCTCCTTAAATAATCTCTTCATTGACATTCAACGACCCGGATTAGAAGCTAATCAATGGCTAAGATCATTTCTGCTTGATCCTCATCTTCTTCTAGAAGTTACACCCACAGTTTATATTAATACCCTTTAATTACTTTATTTTCCTAAGTTTAGACTCAGGGTCCCATTAAAAATAATTAATTATTTTAATAAAACTATTTATGGGTGAAATTTCCCAAAACACTTTCTTGGTTCTTTGGAATACATGTGCCCAAGCCTCCCTCCAAAATTTGAGACTTAGAGCTCATCCGATGCTACCAGAAATCAACAAGGTCATTGGAGCAGGTTTATATTCATCAGGGTTACGATGGAGTTTTGAGGAGTTTTTATGGGATTTGATGGAATTCGCTTGGCATATTCCATCATCCACATAGTTTGCCTTTCGTTCCATCGCATTTCGACAACTTTCAAAAATCAACGTTATTATTGGGCATAACTTTATTAATTATGCTCAAGGTGGCATTCCGGGGAGATTAATTGACAGAGCACCTTAGTGTAATAGCTCGTTGGAACCATAACGAGAAGATCTACAAGATGGGATGTTGAGAAGAGACTTCCAATGGCCAAAGGGAGTATGGTGGGCGATTTTCCATTTTCCTTAGTTAAAAAGGACTTTAATTAGTGATTAATTAACAAAAAATAATTAATTCGAGAAAGAGGGGCCAAAAGTGACTTAAGTGAAATAAAATAAAATTAAAAGGTCACTTGATAAAGTCAAATGGAGGAGCTTCTAGAATAATAATAATAAAAAAATGCTTCTAGAGACTTGGAGATCTATCCATGAGATCTATAAAAGAGGACGAGAAGTTCATTTGGAGACATCTTGGATTTGGTATTGTTTCTTGTATGAGAGGTTGAGAACCTGGTTCTCTACTCCAGCAGTAGCCCCCGGACGGAAACCCTTGGTTGATTTAGAGGGATTGTGCGAGCACCCATATCCCCTCGGTCAATTCATTCAGAATCAACAACTATAGTGATTGTTTTCCTGTTTCAGTCTGAAGACCGGAGGGTCAGTCCCAGCTATTGTATTGGCATATATCTATATATAACAAAGCTGGATTTTGATGTTGCATTTCTCATTGTTCCTCATGTTGTGATCTTTTAGTGAGATTTTTGTGCAATTTGTGGGTTTATTGTTTCAATCAATTTTCTAGTGTTTGGGTTTTTCATGGCAATTTTCTATTAAATGCTTGATAATTTGACTTGAAGGGTTTGTTCCAAATTTTTCTCATTTGGGACATTACACTTCACTAACATTTGCTCATAATTTTTTACTCTTGTAGGCTCACATGTTGAAGAAAGTGTAACTAGGTTAGGTCTTCATAAATGTACTTTTGATATTTGTATTTATTCAAGAAAAGAAATATTATGTTTGTTAATTTATCAATGAGTTTCTTTCTCATTGAAGTAGGTTAAGCACATATTTAAGTGCTTCTAGGAATTTAAAGAGTCAATGTATTTATTGAAGACCCTTAAGGACATGTTACACTATGTATAAACTTGTATAAGAGTCAAAGAAAATTTCTCCAAGCAAAGTCAAGTCCTCTCCATACAACGAGATCATCGAAGGAGCAAAAATGATGAAGAATCTCCAAGTTGGCCTCAAGTCAGCCTAAAGGAGGGGCAATCCTCTATATATATAGAGGTTGTCCACTCCCTCATAACGACAAGCTCTGAAATCAGCAAAGACAAGGAGCCGAGATAAGAGTGAAATAGGAGGAAGATAAGGAGCCTCTAGTGCAGCGAAGGAGGAAGAAGTCTAAGCGAAGGTTGGAGGACTGTTTCTAGGGAAAAACGCAGTCACACGTGCGAGAAAAGGAGGGATTGTTGTGGTCATAACAGCAACAATACAACAATCTCATACTTCTCATTGTTTGGGCTTGAAACTTAGGCCTATAAGGTCTCCCACTAAAACGAAGAAGGGACTCTCTCATACGAAGGAGAAAGGAACCAAATACACCACGAAACCTCCCACACATGCGAGAATTTAGCGCTACAAGACTGTCATATCAAGTCTGCACCTACGCATTGAAGAATGAGCTCGGTTGGTCAAGAAGGAAGAAATTATCTTTAGTGAAGGGCCTCATTAGAGACCAAGAATAAGTGTCTCTTCTAGGGCAAGTACAATAAGGACTACCAACAAGTTTTAAGAAGAACGAAGTGTCGGAGGAAAAAGTGTCAGGGAACGAAGTGCAGAAAGGAAGGACTTGACTTGTGCTTGGAGGACATTCTTGTCTAGGGTCTAGGGTTTGGCATTGATCAATAGAAGCTTCAATAAGAGAAACTTACAAAAGGGTTTTCCTCTCTAAGAGAGAGAGGTTTTGGCCTTGGAAGAGAGCCAAAATCTTGTGTTCTTGTTTCTTGTGTTTTGGTAGTATTTTGATGAAGTAAAAACACACACTAATAATAAAAAGAAGAAGATCAAAGATAAATTGTAAAAGTTCTTCACAAATTGTTATCAAGTCCAGAAAAATCCTACTATACATAACCGCCCTTGATTCTTCAACATGGGATCAGAGGTTAGGTGACACATCAAGTAAAGGGCATCTCGAGAACACTCATCAAGGAAGGACATCTACAAAGTTGAAGTATCAAGCCAAGAAGTCTCAATCACATCAAGGACATGAAAGGACTACAAGAAGACTACAAAGCAAGAGGAGAAGCCTTTTGTATAAAGGCACCTACAAGAAGAGCAAATCAAGGAGGGACCTACATCAAGCCACACCATCTTCAAAAGGAAAAGCACTACAAGCACAAGTCATCAAGCAATCAAACAAGTCCATTTCAAGAAAGCAACTTGAAGAACATCAAGATCTAAGGAAGGCAAGTCATCAAGTCTTCAAGAAGAAAGCAAGTCCACTACATCTCAAACTCTATCAAGTATATATCCCCTTCTGATTATACGTCAATGTCTTTTTGCAAGGAAAGCAATAAATTGGTTAGGACCACTAACTTCCTTGCATGGAAGAAGACAACTAATTTACTTCTCAAAGAGAATGAACTTCTAGAACACATCAAAGGGAATATCACTATCCCTACTAAGGAACAAACCCAAGCCTTAGCCAAGTACAATAAGGATGAGACAAGAGCTCAAAGGATTCCAATAGAATCCAGCAAAGACTCTCTCATTCCTTATGTCTCCAAACTTGAAACTTCAAAAGAAATCTATGACAAGCTAATAGAGCTATTCTCGGTAAGCACAGTTGGAGAAGTGATATCTCTTCGAAATGATTTGTATAAGATAATATATCAAAGGAAGGAATAGCTCCATATTTCTTGAAGATCTCTGAGATGAGGGATCAACATCAAGAGCTGGGAGAAGTCATGTCTGACAGAAAAATGACAACCGTAGTAATCAATGCTCTACCTAAGGATTAGGGCAACTTCACATCAAGCATATATGCCAAGAAGGAAGCTACCCCACTAAGTTAATTATGGTCTCTATGCAAGATAGAGGAAACTAGACTCAAATCAAAAGAGGATGTGGGATCAAAGGAGCAAGCATTTGCAATCATGGCCAAGAAAAGGGGAAAATTTGGCAAATTTGGTCCACGAAGAAAAAATAATAGAAATATGTCCAAAATCCAATGCTTTGGGTGCCAAGAATATGGACACTACAAAAGGAATTGTCCAAAACTTAAGAAGGACAACAACAACAACAAAAGAAAAAGGGAAGAAGCTCACATGACTCGAGAGGTGAAAGACAAAGCTCCACCAAGACTCTGGGATGGGGAGACACACAAGGGAGACGTGTGGGAGTCCCCTCAAATTTAGGGAAATTTAGGGGGGACAGTGGGGCGTCAGGGTATATATATATTTTTTCCTTTTTAATATATATATATATATATATATATTTCAAATTCTTATTCAATAATGGAAGCATAAATACATTGATACATACATACATAACTGCATTAAATAATGAAATACATTGATCCATACTCATCATCCTTACTAATACTACATGATTCATTCATAGACCACGAGATTCAATAATGAAATACTCCAATCCATATTCATTATTCATTATTCACCATTCTAGAATCTACATTGATTTAAAAATTAAATTCATCATTCATCATTCTAGATTCTAAATTGATTTAAAATTAAAATTCATCATTCATCATTCTAGAATCTAATTAGTACTAAGCAAAATAGACTATAATAGATACTGAAATCTAAAGATTGGAATAGTAAATTGATATAACTAAAACTCAAAAACAGTGGAGTTATGAGTCTAAAAGTCACTCTAAAGTACACAGAGGGCTTGGTGCGCTTGATTAAATACTAATTCCATACCCTTGTACATGACAAAATGCAATGGAAACATTGGAATCCATCGAAGCCTGAATTCCTGAAAAACTGTTAAGTCTGCTGGATTTTGAGTGAAATCTAAAATTCTACTTTCTCCATATGAAATCCAACGAGACTCTCAAACATCTTGAGTCATTTCATGGTAATGTTAAAAATTTAAGTAAAAGGATGAAAATGAAAGATAAAGGAGAATGTCACTTTTACTTTAAGAATTTAAAATTACCATGAATTGTATAGCATTAAGAGGGAAATATGGTCAAATACTAGGTTTACCCTGTCATAAATCATTGTTTACAAGCAAATTTAACGGGAGACACATGGCCCATTTTGAGGGGGGTGCCCAGGTGTCCCCGTTTTGGGGAGTCGCGTCCCCCACACTGGGGAAACGTCCCCCCTGCGTCTCCCCACGTCTCCCCAGAAGGGGGACGTGGAGAAACGTTTCCCCAGACGTCCCCCCGTCCCAGGTGCGTGGGGTGCACACACCCGACCCTGGGGGATGCGTCCTCGTGGAACACTAGTGAAAGGAGAAGAAAAGACGCAAAAGAAGGAAGATCCTCCAGATCTCTACTATGACTAAGTCTACTTCTTTACATAAATTCTTCTTTCAAAGTTTTGAGTAGTATAAGAGCATGTAGGAATAGAATAAAAATTCATGGCTAGAAACATCTTCTAGAATCTAGAAGCATGATGTACATAGAGTTCAAAATACTCATGTAGAGGGAGCATTTAGAAATAGAACAAAATGTATGGTTAGAAATATCTTCTAGAATATAGGAGCATAATGTACATATATCTCAAGATATTCATATAGAAGGAGCATACCTATTATAAGACCTCATCCATGATAAAAGAATAAGTGATCATGATTGTAAATCCTAGAAGGCCACCATCATCAAAAAAAAGACATATGCAGGATGAGGATCTACAAGATCCTATCACAAGAATCTTCAAAAGAAGGTTCATAAATAAAAGCAAATGTGTCAACAAGAATTCCATTCATGGAATACAAGGAAGAATGATGTGCAGGCAAGAATGGATGAAGTAAAGAAGGGCTATATCAATCAAGAAGGACCATCAAATGAAGTCGAGATGATCAAAGCAGAATCAAGATGAGGTATGCATGCACTAAATTCTAGAAGGTAAAGTCATGTCATCTTATATATTATTAAAGTCATGGGAATAGATCTAAGACATGATCAAGTACAAAAAGATCTCTTTCATCGAAGACATATTTAAGAGCATGTACAAGTCAACAAGAGAAGTGCTCACATAAGGAGCATAAGGTTGTTAACTACTCCATGAAGCAAGTGAAGAAGAAAATACTCTCCTAAGGAGTACAAGATTGCTAACTAAAAGACATGTGAAGAAGAAATGTTGACTAGTTCAAGTAAGTAGGAAAAGAAGAAAGTGCTCTCATGGGGAAGTATAAGGTTGTTATCTAAACAACTCAAGAAGAAGCAAATGAAGAAAGAGATCAAGCATGTGAAGAACACCATGGTCATAAGGAATCACTATCCGACAAGATCCATTAAAGACATCTCCCGAAAGAAGGCATGACAACTCTAACAAAGGAAGAAAAAGATCAAAGGACCCTTGACACCTATGAAGGCCTTGGAGATATTAAGGTGCAGATAGTTGATTCAACTCTACGAAGATGTCATGATGAAGAGGCCATCCAACAAAAGAACTATCTAATGTTGAAGCAAGTCAGGATGAAGTCATGAAGGGCTACCAAATCGAAGCATGGAAACAAGCAAGTACAACTAAGAATTTATGTGATAAGTATTCTAAAAGCATAGACAAATGACAAAGGAGTAGCCAGATGATGAAAGAACTTGACACACATCTAGAAGGACACTTTCCACGAAGAAGCAATGACATGACAAGCCAAGAAGGAAAGTGATCGATGGTCGGTGCCCTACCAAGAAGAAGTTAGAACAAAGAATTCATGACATCAAAGAAGGAGATCAAGTAGTTGAAGGACCCATGAAGAAGAAGTTCCTGATGAATGGATAAGTCCCTAGCTAAGAGGGAGTTATAACAAGTTCCAAATTACAAAGGAACTTGGACAAGTACCTTGTCAGCGGATAGTTGGGCATATCTTCCCCAATTGAGAGGAAGAGATAGACACAACATTCTTGTCTTCACTTGGGAAGAAAAAATTGGAGGATTGGGTAATCATCTGGCATTTAATACTCTTTGAGGATGTATAGGGCATCCAAGACAAGAGTAGGCAAGAGGACCAATATTCTTTGAGGGCTGGGAACCCAAGACAAGAATAGTCCTAGAAGGTCATACTCTGTGAACACCCGGGTGGGTATGTACCTTGAGAGACAATGACTAAGGTGTCTATAAGTCATTGGTCTCGTCAACATTGTGCTTTGATCTAATGAGAGATAGAGTTTGTTAGTCAAGGCATTGCTATGGACAATGTTGGTTACTATGATGCTATAACAGATGGATTGCCAATTCCGTTTCTCTTATGTGAATTCATCAGGATTGAAAAATAGCCAAACACCTTGTAATGATTTATGAATACCTCCCTAGTTAAGAGGGAGTGTTGAAGAAAGTCTAACTAGGTTAGGTCTTCATAAATGTACTTTTGATATTTGTATTTACTCGAGAAAATAAATATTATTTTTGTTATATTTATCAATGAGTTTCTTGCTCCTTGAAGTAGGTCAAGCACATATTTAAGTGCTTCTAGGAATTCAAAGAGTCGATGTATTTATTGAAAACACTTAAGGGCGTGTTACACTATGTATAAACTTGTATAAGAGTCAAAGGAAATATCTCCAAGCAAAGTCAAGTCCTCTCCATACAATGACATCATCCAAGGAGCAAAAATGATGAAGAATCTCCAAGTCGACCTAAAGACATAAAGTCGGCCTCAAGTCAGCCTAAAGGAGGGACAATCCTCTATATATAGAGGTTGTCCACTCCCTCATAACGATAAGCAAGCATCTTTGAAATCAACAAAGCCAAGGCACCGAGATAAGAATGAAATAGGACGAAGATAAGGAGCCTCTAGTGTAGCAAAGGTTGGAGTACTGTTTCTAGGGCAAAACACAGTCCCACGTGCGAGAAAAGGAGGGATAAATGTGGTCATAACAGCAGAAATACAAGAGTCTCATACTTCTCATTGTTTTGGGCTTGAAACTTAGGCCTATAAGGCCTCCCACTAGAGCGAAGAAGAGACTCTCTCATACGAAGGAAAAAGGAACCAAATACACCACAAAACCTCCCACACATGCGAGAATTTAGGGCTGCAGGACTGTCATATCAAATCTGCACCTATGCAATGAAGAATGAGCTCTGTTGGTCAAGAAGAAGGAAGAAATTATCTTTAGTGAAGGGCCTCACTAGATACCAAGAATAAGTGTCTCTTCTAGGACAAGTACAACAAGGACTACCAAAAAGTTGTAAGAAGAACGAAGTGCCGAAGGAGGAAAAAGTGTCGGGGAACGAAGTGCCGAAGGAGGAAAAAGTGTCGGGGAACGAAGTACCGAAGGAAGGAATTGACTTGTGCTTGGAGGAAATTCTTGTCTAGGATCTAGAGTTTGGCATTGATCAATAGAAGCTTCAATAAGAGAAACTTACAAAAGGGTTTTCCTCTCTAAGAGAGAGAGGTTTTGGCCCTGGCAGAGAGCCAACATCTTGTGTTCTTGTTTCTTGTGTTTTGGTAGCAGTTTGATGAAGTAAACACACACACTAATAATAAGAAGAAGAAGATCAAAGATAAATTGTAAAAGTGCTTCACAAATTGTTATCAAGTCTAGAAGAATCCTACTATACATAACTGCCCTTGATTCTTCAACATCACCTTCATCCCATGGCATAATCCCACATAGACACTTTCTCACATGGGTATATGAACATGTGCAAGTTTTATTACAATGGGAGCATATACATTTTGCGGTTTCACCCCCTTTCCCACCCCCAACCTTTGTTGCATACTTCCATAAAGATGTTGAAATCTCCCTCTGTTTCTGTCCATCATCACTATCAATTTCATGATCATCGTCCCCATCCATTTCTTCTTCTCCATAGCATATACCACCACCTACTTCTAATTCTTCATCATCGCGCGTATATCGATTTACCAACACTACCATCATAATCAAAAATTGAACCAAAAAGATAAACCACATGCCCATCTTGATTCTTGAATCTTGAGACAACTTGATACTTGCAATAGAATGACAGAAAATGAAAAATGGGAAAGAGTAGGATTAGAGAACATTAACTATTCAACATAGCAAATATAGTAGTTTACAACACATGGGAAAAAGATAGAAACAAACAAGAATGGGCTTTAAAGCCTACCTCTTCATCTCCCAAATGGTGGTTTAATATAACTATGGCAGCCTTCAATATCCCTTCCAAGATCTCACAAACCTACTCCTCAACAACTAGCAAGCAGCCCACTCAAAACCCTAGCAAAACGACAAATAAGTGAAATGAGAAATAAAATGAAATCAAATGGAGTGAATGTATGTTTTAATCCACCAAGGAGCCATAGCCATGCCTAAATCATCCTTTTGGAACCTTGTCTTGATTTCCCATGGGCAGGGAAAAAACCAATTCACCTTAACACACAGGTTTGATCAAGGAGTGATTTTTAAGCTCCCAAGAACTCCCTGGGAGTGCCCCAAGGAGTGTTGAGGAAGTATCACTCTTCAAATGCTACCCACAGAGGTAGGGAGTGACTTTTTGGGAAAGGGAGCACACACTCAAATTTTGCTCCCAAAAGTTCAGGAAGTGTGCTCCTTGGACCTTGAATGCTCCCTTCTAGTGGCACACTTCAAGAGAGAAGCGCTAAGGGGTATCTTACTTGCAACATATAACCTACCAACTCACTACCACTTCCAAATGCATCCAGATTCAATCAGTGTTCAGAAATAAGCACATTCCCTAGGTGGATAACATTCCTTTGCTACGAAAGTCTAATAACTTTATAGTTTATCTATTCTATACAATTATATTTTAGGCCCATGGCAAACAAGGATAGTGATCCAACCACGAAAAAGTGATTAGATTAACACTAAACAAATGCGCCATGCTTGTAGATGGCATTTTCCTCGCTCTACTTTCTGTAACTGCTTCACTAAGAGAATTAATTTTGATAATTTTTTTCACAATCCACATTCTGGCTATTAACATCATTTTAATAAACAAGAGACCTCCTGTAACTCTACCTTAACACAGTGATTTAGTAGCAAGTTCTAATGTTGCAAATATCATTTCAGGGAATATATCCTCAAAGGTCCAAAATGAAATTTATTGGAAATATCAGAAAGCATGGGCAAGCATACAGTTGGACATAATGAACGTAGAAAACCTCAACAAAATCAGCAACCTGAAAAACTTGGAAAAGTACTGGAAATATCAGGAGAAATCGAAGACATTTGCAACCTCACTAACAACAATAGTAATTGGAGGTTAAAGTTAGACACAACACCCAGCTCAACATTCAAATAAAATAAGATATTTACTGGAATCTAACCTATCTTCTCCTACTCTTGGATGTATTGGTACCTATGCATCAACCAATATAACAATCTTATATTCTTGAAATCCAGGGAAATCATAATGAGGTAAATGAGATAACCAATTTTGATAAGTGCTAAGAAATAAGCAAAAATAGACTAGTAAACACCTTCCAATGGCTAAGAAAGCAATTGCATATAAAGGATGATACATACGATTTCATCATTGACATTATCCCTTGCAAAAGTCCACTGCTTCCACCCAAAACAGGTAGCAATGCAAATAGTAACCCAACAGCACAGTCCTGGGAAGATAATAAAAACAATAAAATTCAAAATGCAACATATATATATATATCCTGTTAAGTGTATTACAAACAGACTATCCAAGTAAAATTCAAATTGAGATAACACATTTCAGCACAACCCTCTGTATCACACACCTGCAGAATAAGCGTTCCAACTGTGACTTGGCCATGAAGGGCGTTGACACTATTTCGTTCCATTAAAAACTTCAAAACCTGAATAAACAACAATAGAGAAACCTCCCATGATTTAAATGCATACCAAGATCAATCATGCAATAGCTTCTAAAAGTAACATGCTACCTTAGTAAACAACATGCCAAAAATACTTCCAACCTCACACTATGGGAGCCAAGAAAGACATTCCATTGGCAGGATTATCATGCATTTTACAAGTTGCTATTGGGTTTATTGATTAGGAAGTCGATAAGCAACAAGTGACCACATTAATAATATTGAGACAATTCAAAAGTTCATTTTGCATTACATATAACATCTAATATAAATCTCACATGCTTCATTATGTCGGGATTCAAAATCTATGACTATGGGTCATTTAAAGATTGACTGATACAGGTGCATCAAATGAAAATGGCATGTATTTTTCCGCAATGTACAGATCAATTTTATGTGATTTTGGTGGCATTCAAATAGCACATAAGAGTCAAAGACAATTTCCCTTATACAGGTAACGTAATCACTTACAGGTCACAACATAATAGTTGTATTGATTTGGAAATCGAATTGCCAATCATTATGAAGTAATGCAAGAAAAAGGATTATAAACCACAGCTCCATTTGGTGATTCCATCACGGCAACAACAATGGAAGTTTGTGAAAGGACAAAAAAGCTAGTAATACAACAAAAAATAAATTACATGTCAAGCGCAAAAAACATTGTACGGAGAGAGATTGGAATTATCTCCTTCATTTTAACTTCCAATATTATTATTGAATTCAAGATGGCCTAATAAAATAAAAATTAAAAACAAAATTTTACAGCCTATTGACATAAAGACAAATGAGAATAATCTTCCCTACTCAAGGCATTCATTAATCAAGAATAAGGAAAATTTTCAAACCAAGATTTGACTAATTGAACCAGTCAAATGGGAGTCCCTCATAATCCCTTGCTCACAAGGACTATTTTCAATAGGACAGCTTCAGCCTTTAGGGGAGGATAAGCCAGAAAAGATCCCTCAAGCTATATGCTAAATTTTATATGAATGAAGGCCAGAGCTTTAAATCCAATGTCCAAAACCTCAAGATCAACATTTTGGTAATGAGATTTTAAGCAAAAATCTATCGCACTATATGGATACATCTACCAAATTAAATATTACATCAAGTTTATTATAGATCCTGTACTATGTAATTTCATATCCTAATAAATTTTAAAAAGTTCATTTGAAAAGAAACTAAATACTTAAAACATATTAAAAAAATTGCACCGTTCTGATCTATGAAAGTAGTTATGTATCATCTGCTTGTCTCTAAATATACTCAAAACACTCTGCAGTAAAATTGTCTCAATTAGGTTAATGATTACTCCCAGCGATACTGGACATTACCACTGCCGTTGATGACATTGACAGGAAAGCACCCACAAAGACACCTTCTGAAGATTTTGCCCCACATAGCTGCAATTGACAACCATTTGTTAGAAAGGATCAAGTAATAAAAGGAGACAACATTCACATAAAGAACCAATGAAGATAAATGAAATGGATTGAACAGATGCGATACCAAGGCAGTAATGCCACAGAAACACATGAAAAGCAAGATTTGAAGCAGACCTCCCAAAACAGCAACGGATCCAACAACTCGAAGCTGCATTAAAATTTTATATTCACTGGATTAAATCCGTTTGTTTATAAAGAGAATTCGTTCCACTCCAAATTTACATGCCAGAACCATTGACCCTTATGTACACTGCATCGAAATAATATACATAAAAGAGATTTATAGTTTAGCAGGCACACATAGCATTATACCTTTTTTGAAGAAAATTCTAGACCTAGGGCAAAAAGAAGGAAGACAACACCAAATTGGGCAACGGTCTCCACCTGAATAAGTAACAGAAAATCCCAAATCAGTCCAATATCATAGCCATATCATAATACATGGGAAATCATTACATGGTGTTTAGCATAAGGACAAAGGAACTGCCTGCATCTTGTAGGGAATTGAATGTTTCTAAATTTCTTCAATATTCCTCAAAGAAATTATCTAAAAGTAACAGTAATGTCATCTCTTTGTTGATAGTATGAAATGCATCTTTGAAAATGTGACATGATCCCGTATCAAGGAAAATATACAACTATCAAACCAAATTTCAGTAAAACACATTATTCACACCCAATCGTGTGAAAATTTTATAACTATTGCAGCAATTGGAAATTATTCTTCTAACTGTAAATTAATTATGCAGTTTATTTGCTACGGAAAACAACGAATAATTCACAACTGCAATTTTTACCATAAAAACTGCAGAAAAAATAAAAGCATTGGAAACAGAGAAATCCTAGCACAAACATAAAAATGACACGGTTATCTTTGGACAACTGTACCCGGGTCCCGGAAAAACCCAATGTGGAAAAATCGGTGCAGCAATTGAGGGTTTTATTATTATTATGTAGCAGCAACTCTGAGTAAAATAAAATGGATGTCAATCTGGCATTTATATCTGAGAGAAATACTCACAAAATCACTGAGGGAATTTTACCCTCCTCTCCAAGCAATCCCACAACAAACTGAGCCTCGGAATTGGCTCTCCAAACCCTTAGGCAGACCCTTCTGCAGCGACCTTTGTGCAGCCCAACTTGCACTAGTTGGAAACTGCCTCTGATGATGATGTCATGCCCGTTGCTACATATGGAAGTGATTCTCCCAGCCTCTTGGGAATTCCCCCCCCCCCCCCACTGCAAGCTGAATCGACTTCTCTTCTTGCTGAATCAAACTGCCCCTCTTGAGGTACTGCGCAGTCCTTGAGCAACCTCCTGGAGAATAAACTCGACCTCTTCTCACTGCCTCTTTGGAACTAGAAACTCCTTCGTAAATCTTCTACTCTGCTACTTGTTATTCGGTCACCGGCTCGATCTCACAGTTGAATCGCCTGCTACTGGAAAATCGAATTGCCTTGATCACTAAGTATCTGCACTGGTGTGTTCTCCATCTACCCATCGATCTCTTCTTATAATCTCTAGTTGAGACTTCAACAGCCACAATTAAAACTTAATCAATGGTTGAGATCATCTCTACGTCAATCTGTGTGAATTTCTAGAAAATTCTTACTTTTCTCAATTAATTCCTATTAATAAACCAATTGTAATATCCCTAAGGAAATTTTACAATGATAAACAAAGCATGCATAGCAAAAATACCCACAAAAATTCCACACAAATTAGACAACATGAAATAAGCCAAATATTGCGTTGGTCTAAGCCATTTTATTATAAATGTATGGGGTACAATAGAAGTTTGTAAAGTGTGCACCCGGGCTTGCCCAAGGCAAGCTAGCGAAGCCCAAGTGATGAAATCAACTGCCCCAACTGCAGGATCGTTGTCCCCTCTATAGGTCTGCGTTGATCCCCTAGAAAACTGAATTGTTGATTGTGAAGAATGGCTGATTTGACCCTCTTTCGGTGCTCAGAAAATTTTGGGAAATTAGCCCCAATCTCTTCACCAATAACCAACCAAAACCCAGAAAGGGTTTGGCCAAATGTTGATCCCAAAATTTCGGCCCAATTTCCCCTCACTCCTCCAGTTGTTGGGTATTTCGACCCACCTGTAAATATCCCTATTTAAGGTCCCCAAAATGGCTGCAATACTCAGCAAATGCCCCTCCGAAATTACCCTACAAGCTACATCCTCAATCCTTCTTCCTTCAAGCTCCCATGTGCGGCACGAGAGTACCACTACACAGGCCCATGTAATCCCTCGTACGAGTTGTGTTGGCTCTGCAATCTCCCACAAATTGGAGCCCTGAAATCACTCCAAATCTTCAGCAATTGATGGTCCTAGGTTGTCCCTAAAATCCCAACAAATTCCCAACTCCACAACCAACTCCTCCAAAGGTAGTGTATTCCTCTTCTGCATGTCGCCTGCTTTCCAACTCCACAAATTCACTTGGCAAGCTCCCTGGTCAAATCTGAAATGATGCAAGACACTTCCTTGGGCTAGCACTCAAACTCCACCGTAGGTAGGTGAGATTCTCACTTGAAAATCTCGTGTGCTCAACAGCGCATGCAAACTTGGCTCTCAACTCAAGCATGCTAGTCAAGGGTGAATGTTCTGATGATCAAAGATTGCCCAAAATAAGCGCTCCCTCCTATATTGTCATTGTGCCTCCAATTTCCCCATGTGGGGCCCACCCTTAGATTTTCCCACTCTCTTGCCCTCCAAGAGTGCGCACTACCAAGAGGGGTGCGTATTGCTTCCTTGGGGTTGGCCCCCACCATCCACTAACCATTTGATTTCCTCTTTTCTCCTATGTCGGGCCCTTACTTTAACAAAACTTTAAGTGGGGTCCCACAACCCACTTTTCCTAAGTAGTAATCCAAAATTTTGACAAAATTGATATTTTAGCAATATTGCTAAGTGGGAATATCACAGTCCTCCCCACCAAAATGTTGTTTGTCGCCAAGCAACTGCAATGTTTGATACTGAAGAATTTGCTCACCCTCCAAGTGGCATCCTCCTCGGGTAGGTTCTTCCACCGATCAAAATTCCCTGATGACTTTGCTCCTCAACTTCCTCTCCCTGTTGTCTAAGATGGCCTCAGGCTCTAAAACTAGTTGCCCACCATCATCCAATGGAAGTAGTGTTAAAGAATGTAACTAGGTTCGGTCTTCATAAATTGTATTTGAGTCATAATGAAATGTATTATCAAAAGAAAGAAAAAGAAATTTTTATTATTATTAATATGACTTATTAAAGCATGGGTTTCATGCTTGGGTCATCATGTTTTAGGTCAAAGTCCCCATTGAGGACTTCTAGGATTTATTTAGAGTCATTAGAGTCATTGTCCATTTAAAGAGACCCTTCTTGGGCTTTTGAATCATGTAAAAAAAATTATTATTGAGTCAAATAAGTCATTTGTCACCTCCACACCAAGTCGACCTCAAATAGGGTAATTCAACCTCACCAAAAGCCTATATATATAAGCAGTTCAAATTCATTTCGAACACTCACACATACAAGTTCGATATCCAAGAAGGAGGTTGAAAAAGTGTGAAATTCCAAGAAGAGAAGAAGAAGTGCTAGAAAGATCAAGATCGAAGTTTCTGGGTCATCTCTCTCACACATGTGGATTTTATGGTCTACTACTGGAGGGTCGAAGTGTTGTTGTTGGATCGAAGTCTAATTGTTGGGTTGAAGTCGTTGTTAGGCTAACTGTTGGGTCAAAGTTGTTGTTGGGCTACTACTGGGTCGAAACTCTACTAGATCAAAATTGTGTTTGTTGCTACAAGTTGTTGCTGCTAGATCGAAGTTATTGTTGAAAGGGTTATCATCTACAATAGGAAGAAAGGGTTGACTTGGTGTGGAGGAAGTTTGTGTCTAGGTCAAGAGTCTTGGATCATCTCATGAAATTATTAAAGAAGAGTTGTGTGAAAATTCCGGACCCTGAAATCCTACTGTAGCAACTAATAATATTTCTTCTATTTGTTAAATTAATTAAACAAACTAATTGTAGTTTCCTACAACAAATATTGAAACATATACATTACAGTCTTCACAAAACAAATACTGCGGAAGAAAAATAAATGTTGGAAAATTAGAGAAATTCTAGCGCACACATAAAGATATTGACACAGTTATTTTTGGACAATTGTCTTCGGAAAAACCTAACGCGGGAAAATCTATGTAGCAGATGAGGGTTTCTTTATTAATTTTGTTGCAGTAATTCAAGTACAACAATTCGGACAACAAAACAGAGGAAAAAAATGACAAAGATTTAGTAACAAATTTCTCACTCTCCAAAACAACTCCCTGACCCCAAGATGGACCCTCTGCCCATACGCTAGTGTCTCTGCATCACCCTCTATGCAGTGCTTTAGTGGACTGCATCTCTCCTCACTTTGTCACTTCCTGAATTCATCCTGCACTACTCGGACCAATATTGATACTCTCTCTCTCTCCCGCAACTCACCCTTTGGCTCTATCTCCTCCGTTGAACTTCAGCCACTGAGAAAATCGATCTGCCTAGGCAGCTGAGTAACTGCACTGGTGTGTTCTCCATCTACCCATCCACTGCTTCTTATAATCTTCTGTTGGAGCACCAACGGCCAAGAATAAAACATAATCAATGGCCCAGATTATTTCCCAGTCGATCCGTGTGAGTTTCTAGAACATTCACACCATGACTTAATTAATTTTGATTAATTAATCATATTTCCTAAGTTTGGACTTGGGAAATACTAAAAACCAGTGTTGCGAAAATCGCGATATAATCGCGATAATATCGAAAAATCGCGGTTTTTTGAAAATGGCAATATTATCGCTCGATTATTACGTGAATTATTTTTTTCGCAAAAAATCGCGAAATAATCGCGATAACTTGAAATTATCGTGATTATTTTTCCCTTTTTTTGGCCGATTTTTTTATGAGGGGGAGGAGGTGACACAACCTACCCAGGCTACCCCTATCACCAGTAGAGGACGTGGTCTACCTCCTGTAGCTCCTAGTTCTTCAGCTTCTAGAGCACAGCAGAGTCCACTGCCAACTCCACCGGCATCTACATCTAGAGGGAAAGCTATTGCATTTTCTCGCAAGAGGGGCAGAGGAAATCAGTGGTATTAGTTATTTGGTTCATTTCATTGTATATGACATTATGACTCATGATATGAGATACATTATTATATTTTTTGTTGATATTTTGAGGCTGAGTTGGGACTCAGGAGTCAGGACTGACTATTCAAGACATGATTCATTGTTATGTGTGATGTAGCACTAGAAATGATATTACACATCTTATATATTAGTTATTTTATCATATTTATGTGTCAATGTATTTATTTTATGTTGTAGATGCTTTAGATATTAAAAAAATTGAAAAAAAATGAATATTTTTGTATTTACGAATTTTTCCCGATTATTTCTTGATCTTTACGATTATTTCTGATTTTTTCCCTCGCCGATATTATCCCGATAACGATTACTGCAACATTGTTAAAAACTCATTAATAAATCTAATTAAGTCGTCTCTAGGTGGAATTTCCATAAACGATTTCTAGGTATTGGAGAATATATATATTCTAGCCTCTCCACCAAATATTGTGGCTAGAACACATCTGATGCTACAAAAACTAACAAGTTGTTGACTAGGTTTTCACCTAGATAGGGTTTTGCCCTGGATGTCCGCCTACATTTGGTGTCTTTGATCTTCGTGCTATTGTTTTGGTAATTGTTTGATGAACTAAAATAAAAAAACACAAAAAAGTTAATAAGAACATAAGAATCTCACAAGTAATTATCAACATAAAGAAAATCTTTCTACCTTTCTGATTTTCTAACAGGTAGCTCCAAAATTGTTGTCACCTGCTGGACCAGTACCTTAGTAAGGCATGACACATGGAAGACATTGTGCACTTGGATCCCCGGTGAAAGTTCTAACTCGTAGGCCACCTCACCGACCCTCCTAGTGACTCAGAAAGGCCCATAAAATCATGGTTGTAGCTTCTCGGCCCCCTTTTGCTTCAGCATGGACTGCCAATAGGGATGGAGGCGCAAAAAGACTAGGTCCCCCACCTCAAAGTGTCTCTCAACCCTATGCTTATCTGCATACAATTTCTATTGGTTTTGTGTTGTCTGTAAGTTATCCTTGAGAGCCTTGAGAATGTCTTGGCTCTCCTGAATCCAAACTTTAGCCCTTGTGGCCTAGCTGTCTCCAAAGACAATGTCAGCAAAAGATAAAGCATCATAACCATACAAAGCGCGGAAAGGTAACGTACCTACAGACATGTGATAGGTAGTCGTGTCTAGATGATCAAAGATGATCTCGACATACGGAATCCACTTTAAAATCAAGATTATACAAGTCAAGAATTAATATTTTTATCCTTACTAGTATTATTATTATTATTATTATTATTATTATGATACTATTATTTATAAAATAATCTAAAGTCATTCACCTTTAATGGATTAATAAAAACAAGTTCTCCCATGAAATAAGTAAATTAAATTGAGAATCTTTTACTTGGCAAATTGAAACTCTCTCTTGGAATAAAATAGTAACTCCACACTTAAGAGAATGTAACTCTCCCTCAATAATTCAATGTATGACAAAAGTGTAACTCCTCATTAAATGCACATGTAACTCCCTCATTCAATTCGATTTGTAATTCTCGCCAAATACTCTCTCTCTCCCTAATTCGAATTGTAACTCCTCAAGACAAGTGTACCTCTCTCTTTGTTCTTGGGATGAGTTACCATTCTCATCAAGTAACTCCTCTCTCATGGAATTCAATTATCCTACTATTGGCTCAAGGAATGAATTCATTTTGTAACTCTCATTTCTCATCTATTTAAGCAAGAGAGTGAGAGTTGAGAGCAACATGTTCATTGTGAAGGAGAGCTAGAGTTGAGTGTGTGCAAGAGAAGTGTGAGAGCAAGTGAAGAGTAAGAGCAAGGGAAGAGCTGGAGCAAGTGTGTAGGACAAGATCTAATCAAGAGGAGGAGATTTTCCAACAAAGAGCAAGAGCACTTCAGCTGCAAGTTGATCAAACATTGGTGACTTTATTCATTCCCATTCTCTCTCTCTCTCTGTGTGCACTCTACTGAACAATAGAAGTAGAATCATTTAGGTTTCCCCTTGTGGGTTTTTCCCTAATCATTGGACCTAACTCTCGGTGTCTCATATTTGTGCTTGGTTGTCTTCATATGATCCTTAAGTTTATGTTCTATCTACAATTGTTGTTCTAAAAAGTTGTGAAGAAGAAATCTGCATTCTAAGTAATTGTAACAACATAGTACATTCAGTTTTTTGCAAAGAACATTCAATTTTCTGTTCTTTCTGTGCACTCTGCTGAACAATTGAAAAAATCTAATAGAAGAAGAATCATTTGGGTTTTTCTCTTGTGGGTTTTGCCCTGGTCATTGGACCTAACTCTCAGTGTCTCATATTTGTGCTTGGTTGTCTTCATATGATCCTTAAGTTTATGTTCTATCTACAATTGTTGTTCTGAAAAGTTGTGAAGAAGAAATCTGCACTCTAAGTAATTGCAACAACATAGTACATTCAATTTTCTGCAAAGTACATTCAATTTTTTGTTCTTTCTGTGCACTCTGCTGAACAATTGAAGAAATCTAATAGAAGAAGAATCATTTGGGTTTTTCTCTTGCGGGTTTTGCCCTGGTCATTGGACCTAACTCTCAGTGTATCATATTTGTGCTTGGTTGTCTTCATATGATCCTTAAGTTTATGTTCTATCAACAATTGTTGTTCTAAAAAGTTGTGAAGAAGAAATCTGCACTCTAAGTAATTGTAACAACATAGTACATTCAGTGTTCTACAAAGTACATTCAACTTTCTGCAAAGCACATTCAGTTCCATTCAATTTTTTGCAAAGTACATTCAATTTTCTACAAGTACATTTAGTTTTCTACATAGAACTTTCAAGTTCTGCAAAAAAAATTTAAATTTCTGCATAGAACTTTCAGATTTTAACAAGTACAAGCCTCGATACCCCGAAGCCTTGCTGTCGAATGAGGGAGAGGGGGGCTCCTCCTCTTGAATTGAAAGGGGTGGGAGATCCCCGAAGCCTTGCTGTCGAAAGAGGGAGAGGGGGGCTCCTCCTCTTGAATTGAAAGGGGAGATCTCCCACGATCTAAGGCCAAACAAAGAAACTCTATACACAGAGAAAAAAATAATAATAATAATAATTTGACACTAGATATCTACAACTCCCAAAAGACAGACCTGACTATAGATATTTAATACTCCCAATAGATATCTATCCATGAAACCCAATCTAACTCCAAGAAGCTCAGTCCCCAAACCTTTAAACCATATTAAACTGTGGATCTAATGATGGAATGTATGAAGTCCTGTTTAGATAAGATGTCCTGAAAATGGTGTTGGAAACATTGTATCTAAAAGCAAGAGTCATACCTCTTATTAACCAGGATTTGGAGAGCCTACTTCAACCTAAATCTAGGTTGTCAAAACTAAACCCCCAAATATTTGAGCAACCTACAGGGTTAACTCAATTAGTTGCAGCCATTAATGTCAATGCCAAATTTGGACCTCAGAGAAGTTTACTATTTCACTATTTCAAATATCTATATTTGATGATTCCATCAACGCTAGCATTTAAAATATATGTTGCGAAATATTTTATTATTTGTAATTATCTTAGTGAAAATGTCTCACTACATGCATGTGTGGATGTATTTATCACTTGTTTATGGCTATATTGTAAGAAACGGCCCCCAAGTTGTTGTACCTGTACCTGAAACAGCCTAAAATATCGTCAAAATGCAATCGAAATGCGGCCAAAATGTCTAGGTGGAGTTTCCTGATTTGGAAACGCCTCCGAAATGTTTCAGCAGCGTTTCAGCCCAAATATGCTCTGTTTCCGTAACTTTCTTGCCTCTGCGAGCTCACTCAAGCACCCAAGAATGGTGTGGGGCCCTTTTATGGCCAAAAAAGATTTAATCTACCACTAAATTTTATCTCTAATCACTCCACAAACTAATTTATCTCTAATCAATCCACGCTCTAGTTCTGCTAAAAAAGCACCTTGTTCTATTTTTGTTAATGAAGATGAGGATGAGGATTATAAGATATGTAATTGTACTTGTCATTAGCTCATGTTTTATTTCATTTTCAGCACATATAGCCACATATAAAGGTTGATTTTGGATGTAAAACTTCATGTATAAAGGCTGATTTTCGAATCTTGGATGTACAGCCTCATGTATAAAGGATAATTTTGGATTTTGAATCATGTAATCATCTATGAGAGTTAATATAGACTGGGTTTTCCTTCTAAAATGTCATTCATGTGTCTCATTCTTTTTTTCTTGACAATGCATTATTAACTTATTTGTAAAAATTATTACATATATATATATATATATTTCACACAACATTTTCATTTTCCAGGGTCGCATTTCCAGCCATACCCGTTTTGGAAACTTCCAAACATTTCGGCATTTCATGCAACTTAGATTTATGGGGATCTAGTACAATGAGCACCGGCATTCTCTCCGGCTATCCTCAAAAACTCAGCAAGCTACCCCTGTCTTCATACTACTGGAGCTTTTTGGAACATGCTTTATAGTTATTGCTCAATAGTCATGACATTTTGCCATATTCTAAAAATTAAGTTTCCAAGAACACCCAAAAACTCTAAAATGTTTGTGTACTCTGCAAAATAAAAAATGAAAAGAAGCAACAATTTTTCTCCATTCCCAGTTAGAAACAAATCCTACAGGCAAAATAGATAAATATACACTCCTCCAATCTCTTTTAATCATGTAATAATGGTGAATGTAAATCAACATAATAAAGAAAGGCAAAAGGGCATGGATTCACTAGAGAGGATAGCAGAGTTTCAAACTATGTGCCCCCAAGTATCAACAACATAAAACACGAAATGAGTGGAAGCATGTTTTTAGAAATGTTAATCGCAAGCATCAAAAAATATCTGCAACTTTGGCGTAGTCTATGTAGGGCATGGCACAAAATGGGGAACAATAGGAAACTGTTTCCAGAAACAGGAACAACATTTTTCAGGTAAAATCTGCCTAGTCCCTTGGGTTTAGCTCAAGGGGTGGGGCAAAGTGTTTGCGATCCTCTCCACCCGGGTTCAACTCTTGGGACATGTTGACCCATTGCGATAATGCACGAAGAGTAGGTGACCCCTGGATAGAGCTCCCTCATTGAGTTCTGGACATTTCAGCTCTTTCTAAGTCATAAACTAATGGTATATCTGGCTTGCGGGCTGTTGGTGTTTTGGCAACCAAAAGATTTGATCCTGGGCCTTGCCGAGATTACTCCAACAAGTTACCAATTCATAATGGTTAATAAATAAATTAAAAAGATTAAAAAAGAAAGAAAGAAATCAGCCTAAAAAAAGCCATCTCATAATCATTTTCGTTTTGTTGGTCTCTACTCTATTTTCAAAAATCACAACTTAGAAATTCAAAAGGTCTTTAAGTTTTTCACTTCAAATGGCTTCTATTTTACATATTAGCATTAATGGACACTTTTAGGTTTATTGTAGGGGAACTTTCGTTTTGAAGGTCTTAAATAGTGCAAATACCCACCACCAATCACTTAATTTATTTAAAGAAAACATTGAGATATACAACATAGAAACCATTGGACCCTCTGCTGCAGGCCTAATAAGTGCATGGCCATACTATCGTCCATAACTACAGCATAAAAGAAAACAGATTAAATGTTGGTTGCAACTACCTACATACAAAAGTCTACTAAATATGAAGACTGCGAGCAGAGGAATTTTCATAACAGAAATAAGTTGTAACATAAACACACACAATGGCTTACCTGTACCATCTCACTGACAAAACTCAAGCCACCTGGCCCAATAATTGACCCTGCAAGTAAGTATCCAGTAATAACCTGCCAGAGTTGATATAAGTTACAAACCATCATGAAAATTAGTACTAAAATAAATGAAGCCAAGAGCTGCTAAGACTGTCCACATTTATGACAGGCCAATCTTATATCCAAAAAACTCAACTTCTGTTGAACCATTAATTTGTTAGGCATTTCTGGAAATATGAGAAACTGACCGGCTGCCCAAGACAAGCAAATACAATGCCACCAATTGCGGCAGAGACAATGACGACTACTAAATCGAAAATGAATCTGCATGGATAACAATACAAACCATAGAAGTTAAGCTAGAAGATATGAGAATGATTCTAAGGCTTGAAAACATTGAATTGAGCTAAATAACTTTCATATGATCACAGGGAGAAATATCAAGCTTTATATGAAACAACTACCAGAAAAATTTTAAAAAAAAATTTATACCTCACATCCAACTTCAGTATTGGATATTTTGATTTCGGATTAGACATTATGAAAACATTGTCCTGAAAATACATCCATATAAAAGCATATTAACACAAAACAAGACGAATCTCTAAGAAAAGTTTATTTAAGTTTAGGACTCTCATAGCAATTAAACTTCATTAGAGAGTTATTGGAAGTACTAAACCTCACCAAAAATTAAGATTCACCTTTCTATCAATTAATGTCGGCATATCATCTTCTCCATTCTCATTGTCCAAGCTAAAAACATCCTGCAATTGAAATGATCGTGTTCCACTGTGAAGGAAATCAAGCAAATTCTGCACGAAGTTAGACTTCAGAATAAAGAAATTGTCTTAAAAATAATCTGGCAAAATATCAATATGAGATTTTGCATGACCTAATCCAATATTTAGTTCTGCATATTTCACAAGAAAACCATCTTATTCATCGCCCTAAGAAAATGAACTATTATATACAAATCGTTTTTTTTAACCAGAACGAAAAATTCTGGAGAATTGGTAACTTCGAAAGATTAGCCACCACTATTACACCAGGTACAACTATTTCATAAGTGCCACAAACAGACCAGCTACATGTCTCCAGAGACTTGAACACACGTAGCTGGGGAAATGAATTGTTCACCAAACTACTCAATCTATAAGATTCTTTGACCTATTATATACCAAACTTAAGACTACTAAATTCAATTAGAAAATGTATTTTTCACATCAACTGCAAATACAGGGCGAAGATATGGAAATGTAGGTCTCACTTTTCTTCTTTAGTCTCATTTTTCTT
Organism: Pinus tabuliformis; assembly: GCA_031772625.1. Lineage (NCBI taxonomy): Eukaryota > Viridiplantae > Streptophyta > Pinopsida > Pinales > Pinaceae > Pinus > Pinus tabuliformis. Next base: position 112,916,101 of record CM062809.1, read on the forward strand.
GGGCTTGTCATGAGTAACCCGAGCCACAGTCTCCAGTACTGCCTGAACAATATATTTATATCAGTATATGTTAAAAACTTGCAAAGCAAACCTCAGCTTCTGTTGTGTACTAAATAAAGCTAAAAGATAACAAAATTGCTACATATAAAACAGAATCAACTAAAATTGTATCTTGATTTATCTCCGCATCTTCAAATACATACAAAGTATATGGGCTTATGGTAGATGGTGAACCAACCTTGGGTTATTCTTGAGCATGTTGTCTAAAGCATACTGTAATTTGCAACTTGTATGTTTCAATCCAATCCAAAATTTGAAACCCAAATTTCAATTAAAACTTAAAAGGTTTTGGAGTGTACCTATTCAGATTAATAGATATATATTCTAAGTTATAGCAAATCACTACATAAACCAAATCCTTTTACAATGAACTAATTTGATACATGTAGAATACATATTCACGGCTTTCTGTCTAAGGTTAATGTTCAGAATATAATGTAAAAATTATATATAGTTGGCAACTAGTCTAATTCTCATGGTCCAAAATTTGGGAGTTCAAGTTTTCATAAGCAAGTGATTTTGGCATGCACCCATTGGCATTAGAACGAATATTTTCTAATACCCACTAAAAAGACCAGTTTTAGTCATTCTCTGTTCATGTGTACACATTAAATTTAGAAATCAAATAAAATAAAAGTATCTTAATGTCCGTAAACAACCAAAATAGGCCTATAGGACTAGGAAGAACATTTGGCAACAGCAGTAAGGAATGCTTAGAGCATCTCCTGAGAAGTTCTAAAATCTTAGGTTAAGTAAGAAAGGAATTACATACAATAAAATAGAAAAAAGAAGAACCAAAAAGGATAACACTTAAAAATGAGATACATAATACCCCAGGGCAAGAAAGAATCCTAGTCAGTGTTGTGCCATGACAAGTCCTCTAAAACACAAATAAGACAATGGGGTCCATGGAAGAGTTACATCCTGGCCAGTATCCAAATCAGAAGAGGAGACATCATCATCATCTACTAGAAATTGCAATGCCTAAGACTGACAATGTCCTCTGGAGAATGACCAGTGCTAAGAGGCCTTGGCTGTACTATGCTAGGGAGAAGTTCAGGACTCTTTGTTGTACCTCCCCTAACATTCAAAGTAGATGAATCACCCGCAAGAGAGAAGAAACTTGGTAATGGGCATCTATCCACTGCTCTATGATGAGAGAGGAAAGGTCTCCATTCCCCTATGCTGAGTGCAAATAGTGGTAAGATGAGGTGGCATCATGATCTCTAGTGCAAGGTAGGTACCATCTCCCTATGCTATTACTGTATGTAAAGTAACAATGTTAGATAGATTTCTTGAACCCAGATCAGATTTAATGTTCGATAAAATTTCTCAAAACAAAAATAAAACTAATTTCTTCGGATCTGAAAATTTGTAACAAAAAATACTCTGGGTTCCTACCTGAGTTATGCACAGCAAAAATAAAAAATAAAACCATGCACATAAAAATTATTTGACACAGTTTTACCCTGTAAACCCCAAGTGGAGAAAACCAGCAAACTTGGACTCTATTCAGCTTCGGAAAATTGATTACAGCAACCGTTTTTCAGGATTTTTAACAGCATCAAATCACTCGGAAATTTCGGCAGTTCGACCCAGCAAAAAAGTAGTTGTACAGTCTGATGCAAATCAGCATGTATGGCCCAGCCAATCAGTCCACAATTTGGCCTTCTTCAGCCCACACAAATTGACCAATTCATCCCTGTCATATCAGTCTGATCTATGTTCAATCAAATCAACTTGTACGCCTTGGTATCTCAACCTCCACAAGTCTATTCGCTGCCCTTGAAAGATAGCCTCTTCCTTGATCCAAACTCTGTTGTCACTTCGATCACCTGTCATTGCTGAATGCCCAGCTCTTGTGCCAAATCAAACTGATCCCTCCAACGGCCCTATTGTCGCACAAATTGCACAGGCACAGTGCGACAACGGCTCCGATCGGGGGATGTCACTCTTATCCCCGAGCTCTCCATTCTAGCTGTCTCCCAACAACAAGCTATGGGGACTAGTCCCTATGGAAGATAGAAATACAAGACTTGTTGGAAGACTTGTTGGCAACCAACAAATCCGGGAGACACAGTTGAATGGCCAAGCCACTTGGTTAATTTAGCAAGATTTATAGATTAGATCAGATTTGGATGTCATATCAATGCCTAATGGAGTCAATTTCTTGCTTTATATCAATTAAATACCAAGAAACCGGATGAACAACCGCTGCTTGAATGCTTAACTATCCTATATGCTCTGCAAATCCTAAGACTTAGGTGTGATGCAAGAATCTTGATTACTTTTATTTAGATACCTACTATTTTGAAGCTTGTCTCTAGAGAAGGTTGTGAGAAAGAGGCCAAGCGGAAGCAAACAAAGACTTGATTAACGATACCTCCCCTTAGGTACTAATCAGCCAATGCCTCCGGCGCTGGAGACACTGTGGCTCTGACAACTGCAAGGTCACCGTGTTAACCACTAAAGAGGTGCTAAGCTCCTCAAGCTAGGCGAGAAAGGTAGTCCTATTATCTATCAACCAACTTTATGCTTGGAGATAAGTTATTAATGCAAGACTAGCTTAGAATGCTTCATGCAAGATTATGAATGTTCTCGAATTAAGATTGCTTAGTGACTTTAAGTACTTTGTTATACTTATCTTATGTCAAGAATACTTAACTGATGAATGGAAAGACAATCTTAGTAACAAGAATATGTGCGAATTTAAGAAGTGCCAACAAGATGCAATAAATATCCACAATACAATTGCTCAAGTGTTCATAGATCACAAATATGCCCAAGATAAAGATATCACCCACGAGAGATACTAATCATGAAATGATAACGAAATTAATGGCAAGTAGAACTAGAACACTTATTCACAAATATCTAATGATTCCTTCTCAAATCCCTTTTTTTAGACAATTAGGAGTTTTTCCAAGATAAAGCCAATTGTTTAAGAGATATTGAAACAAGAGATGCAATCAGATTGGTAAGTCTTCAAGTTAGGAACACTTAGATTTCAGATGCCAATATACCAATTAGATTTTCAATTTGCTCAAGAGGCATTCAATGATATTCAACTGGATTCACAATTACTCATCTCTGAGATTGATTCACTTAGGCAACCAATGTGTTAGTGCGATAGCAATGAGACATTTCACCAGCTTGTCAAATCATTTAGAAAAAAAACTTATGTAAACAATGTTTTCAACTATGAGTAATTGTTATGGAGCATGAAACAATGAAAGCACTTTATGTAATGACAAGCAACAAACAACTATATGACAGCTGTAGGTTACTTATATTAAGATGATATTCAGTAAGCAGCAAATAAACTTATGACAGCGGCAAGCTACAGAGAATTAGTCTTATGCTAAGTGCGTCAACAGTCCGAAAATACTTATCTCCTTATCCTAAATTGAGATGAGAGCAACTAACATAAAATGTAAATCATGAGAAGATGTTAAATCACTGCTACATATCAAACTTCAAGATGCTAATGACAGTCATTCACTTTTCATGAAACAAGCCAAGAAATCCTTATCAAATTCTTCCAAAGATTAGTCAATAAAGTTAGGTTGCTTGTCAATAAAATTTTAGAGCTCTTTGATGAAGATTTTACCACTGTTATGAAAGATTGACTAACTGTAACAAAACAGTGATAAGGGTAAGGGTTAGAAAGTGCAAACCAATTAGGCTCTAGGCCTAGAACGAAGCTAGTTCTCTTGCTCACAATTTATCCACTATTAGACTACCTGCAAACACAAGATTTGGTCCAAAATTCACTCCAATAAACCAAGTTACCAAGATATTAGCCCATAAATCAATTCATTGCCAAACAGTGAGGAAAAGAAGACAACAAGGCCAAGTTAGGCCCACGGCTAGGGTTGCAGAGGCCTTAAGGCCTGCCGTCCAGGGCAAGAGAGACCTGTGGCCTTAGAAAAATAGTCCTTTAGGCTTGCGGCTGAGTGAGGAAAGCTGCCAAGGAAGGAGAGAAGCCATGGCAGGCAGGAGGAGGGGACTAAAGGGTCAAGGCAGGAGGTTAAGGGTCAGCGGAGAGGAGCAGAAGGGAAAGGAGGGGCTGCAGAGAGGAAAGAGGGAAAGCCGAGGCAGGGGATGAGGCCTTTAGGCCTGCGGCTAGGCCCACAGGGCCGAAAAAAGCTCACGGCCAAGGGGGAAAAGGTCACGACCAGCCTTAGGGGACTAGATCAAGCCTGCGGCCAAGGGTTGGAGGAAGAAAAGGGCAGCGTCTAGGGCTTGAGGAGGACGTTGAGCCTAGAAGCCCGTAAAAAGATTGAAAACCCTCGCCAAAATATTCAATTCGCTTCAGATCTTCAATTTCACTGCAAAATTCCTTGTTGTTGGTCCTGCAAAAATTCTAGAGACTAGATCTTACCCTCAAGGGCCTAGATCTAGCTCAAAAACCTAAGAAATCTCTTTGAATCACTTGGATATGACCTGTACAAATGATAGAGCTAGACAACTCACTCTGGCAACATGTCTATTCTTTTGTATGGCGAAGGGATACATCTCCTCTCTCAGGTATGTAGGAAAAAAAAGGATATAGAGTATGCAGTGGAATGTCTAATCACGACCCAAAAAGACACCAACAACAACCAGCAGTTGCATGTAGATATCCAATCCTTGCTGAGAAAGAATGATCGGGTTTTTGGGGAGATTCCCCCAGGGAGACCTCCTAACCGGGGATTTGAGCACACCATTGAGTTGGAGGAAGGGGCCAAGTATGCCTTTTTAATCCATTTGTTATTGCCTTCACCCTAGGACATACATGGAAGGTTGCAAAAATACCCAAAACCCCGATATATATAAAAATTTCAAAATCCCAAACCTGAGCTGCAAAACAAGGGTTATAAAAATTATTCTACAAAAAATATTTTACAAAGATATATTTACAAATATACGAAATATACAATGCTTGAAAAGAATTTTTGGAGAATAAATTTTTTTATGAAATTTGACAATGGCTAGACGTATTTTGTAAGATAGATATTAACCACAGCATTAGCGAAGTAGGAAAACCACATACAATATTTGAAGTCCAAACAAGGTCACTCTATGCCCATAGTATGTGAACTTGGAGCCCAAGAGCAACGGAACCTGCAAACTCTATATATATTTCTTAAGAAAAATCGTTAGATCATACAATGAATCGGATCACCTAAGATAAGCCCAAAACTTACCAATAGAATGTTCCTATCATCTACAAATGAAATAACAATTCATATGATATTGAAGCACAAGAAAGGAAAGCACATACCTAGCACACACCATAGATCAATGAGATAAAGACGCCATGAACTGTACCCCAAATTCTATTATTATGAGATTCAAACGTTTCCAATAGAACAGTGGTTTCACACTAGCGTTTACAAAATTAAATCTGACCAAAGATCATCATGATCAATAGAAGCTCAACAGCCTTCTATTTATAGAGAAATTCCTTGAAGTGGAAAATAACGGCTAGTTGGCTTGATCCCCGTCAAAGAAATCTCGACCGTTGATAAATCTTTGATCAACTTTTAATCTGTCGTCGAAAATACTTATTTTTGAGGAATTTTCGAATTTCTCATTAAAACCATTTTTTATTAGATCAAAAATAATTATTTTGAACTAATTTCCTCAAAAAATTGTCTGTGACTTAACCACCAAGGTTCAAAGGTCCAAATTTTCTTGAAATTTCCAATATTCCCTTGGTGGGAGACCTACAAAAATTAACTTCTTTTAGACCCACGAATTTTTCCACTTGGAGAAATTAAGTTCTCTAATATTTTAATTTTGGCTCTAAATTAATTAGTTTTCTGGCTTCGGATTTAAGTTTTTTTTGCTAGAAAAAATTAATTGACTGATGAGGGGATTAATTATTTTTCCACCCTCAAATATTTTAGCCATGGTGTCTAACTATGAGGGACCATGCACTAAAACTACACATAAGATTTTACAAATTCAATCCTCAAAGCGGGTATACCCGTTCGTTATAGACCCTCAAATATTTACCCAATTCTGCGACACAATATGATCTAATATAAAAAGTGATTTGTAATAAAATAATTTAGCCAAATAGCTTAAATTATTCCCAAACCACTTTTACAATTGACTCGACTAAAACACTAGGACTCGCCTAAGACCTTGTTGATAAAGTTCACCCTAGAGCTTTGGGGTTGAGGCTGAAGGGAAAAACTTTGCCGATCATCCGTGTTTATAAACACAGAGAATCAATGAGACGAGAAACCTCTTAGGATGAAACTCGTCGCCAAAATCATATGCTTACCTAGGTTGTTACATAATTAAATGGCATTACTAGCATCATTTACATTATAAATTTGCAAAATGGTTTTACAATGACATAACAGACTATTGGCTGATGATTCTAAACTTTGAAAAATTTCTTCAAGTCTCTAGATCCTACTTCCTTGGAATCTTGACAAAATGGGATCAACATCTAGCTGCATATGGGGACACATTTCATCGGAGCAATGTGAGAATCCAGAATCATGTATTCAAGAAAACATAATTCCATCAAATAGATATCCATTCAAAATCGAAATCACCATGCATACATAGAATATCTACTGGAATAGAAAAAATCTACTCTAACAAACTGAAAAGTAAAGTCATAAAACTTAAATGCATAAAATAAAACTAGCTAATGACATAAATGAAAGGGAGTAGGGTTAGAGATATTATACAAAGGATGCCCATGGCCTCAGATGTCTTCAATATAGTGCATATTGAGCATCCGCCAAATTTTCAGCAAGTTTGTGGGTTGCTTCTCGGATGTATCGTGTTGAATTTTGAAGATCCGAGGACTTTGACTTATTCAAATATCGAGTTGTTCCCGACCATCAGATGAATCAAACCTTTTCCTTCTTCTCTTCCCCTTTTTACGTTTTCTCTCGGCAAGATGTGATGTTTATGATGATGTGGCCGGCGCACAACTTCCTTCTTGACCCGAAAAGCGCTCATATGGAAAATTTAGAACGTCCATGACTTCTGTGACATGCTCTTCTTTATTTTCATGACTCTACTTTGTCAAAGCCGATGGATCAATCCTGCAAGTATCAATCTGATTTCCCTCAATTTCCTTCCTGCCTGGATCATCTTCATTTAACCATTTCCCAATGGAATCAATGACTTCTTCATAATAAGATAAAGGTTGCTTCAATGAGCTGGGAAGCTTATGCTTTGGACCCTCTGATTTGAGTTGGAGCTCCTCGACCTGTGATTTTTCCATTATTTGCAGCTTATTCTGTAGAGTGATCTGCTTAATTCTCATGGCATTCATTTGATTAGCATGCTTTCCCTGGTATGATTTTCCTCCATGGTATCCATCATGTCCTGAAATGTGATCCTCTGATTATACTGAGTAACTTCCATTACATGTAACCTATTCTAAAGAGATATCTAACTGGATTTCATGTCCTTTATCAATTTATCATGATTTTCTTGAATAGAACTCATTTCCTCCTTATGATTTGCTTCCATGACTTTTAGCTCTTCATCATGTTTTTCTTCTATGGCTAACAATTTGTTGTACATGGATCTCATATCCTTGGTGTGATCTGCTATCAATTTCTCTTGATTAAGTTCCATGTTTTTCATCAATTGTGCTTGACTGAATTGCATGTCTTTAATCATTTGCTTTAATTCCTTGATAAGATGCTTATCATTTTCCTTTTCATCGTCAATATTAATTTGATCCTTTGTCCCTGCACTTCCACTATCGAGGATTCTTCTTGCAACGACACAAGTGGATTCATCATGAGAATGGTCACAATGTCTGCAATATGGCACATTTTCTTGACACCTTTCTATGATATTTGGGTCCTTCACATGATCACTTTCATCCTTCTTCATAGTACTAGAGCCACAAGGTGAATCCTTTTGATCCCCATATCTATTTTTCAAAGCATTGACGATGGCTTGAAAGGAATCAAAAGAATTGTAAAAAAGTCACATAACTAATTTCTAGCATCACCTTTCAAGGAAAGGACAAAGAGTTGCATCTTGAACTCTTCATGATTGTATGCAGTCGCATGAGCATATCTTTGTAGGAAAGTTGTTAACCTTTTGATGTGATCTGTAGCAATGGTTGCATCATTACCCGTGATAGAAGGTAATCTGTCAATAGCCCTTTTCGGAATATCATGAGGAATGTTAGTAAAATGCAAAGGGGCAAACCAGTCATCCATGATGACTTGTTTCAAAGGGAAAAGGAGCCAATGGATGTTGGAGAAAGATCTTGGTTCAAAAAAAACAAGAGATCCACAAGAAGCAAGCTTCTAGCAGAAATTCTTGCAAGAAATGAAAAAAATGGAGTCGCCATATGAACATGAATATGACCCCACGGCCCAAAAGGGGAAAACCGAAAAGTTAGTCAAGAAGCAAATGAATATCAAGGAGGGTTTCTCATTTGAGAAAAATAAATGCTTACTAGAATGTAATTTGTTCAACCAAGCTTTGAGAGCGAGATTGACCAAGCTACTGAAATTTATTCTAGAGTAAGCTTTTGTAAATGGACGAATAAGTGGAATCGCCACCCAAATAGGAAACCAACCGAAATGTCCACGTGCTAAAGATGCAGAAAGAAAAGATGAACAGATTAGTGAGAGGAAAAAGGATAAAGTGATGAAAAGACGAAGAGATATAATGGCACTAGAAAATGTGGTGTTGATGGAATAAGAAATGATGAGATAATGAGAAGATTAAGATGTCATTGAAGCGCAGAGAATAAGATATTTCCCGGCAACAACGCCAGAAAATGTTATCGTTCAAATTGTACAGTCATGGTGTGACAACGACTCAAATTGGGAGTTGTCACTCTGATCCCCGACCTCTTCGTTCTAGTTGTCTCCCAACAGCAAGCTATGGGTGGTAGTCCCTGTGGAAGATAAAAATGCAAGACTTGTTGGCAACCAACAAGTCCAGGAGACAGTTAAATGGCCTAGCCAATTGGTTCATGTGAAAATTTTTTAATCTAACACATCAGAAACCCCTACTGCAATATCTAGTTTATTATCTCCTACTTGTTATTTACATTAACAAGTTATTTAATCATATAAACATCGAAATAAACACAATTGCAGCCTTCACAAATATAAGATCAGCAACTGAAATAAACTGAGACAACACAAGGGACACCGTTATTTTTGGATAATCGTCCCCGGAAAAACCCAATGAGGGAAAACCGGTGCAACATATAGAGGGTTTTATTATTAAGCAGATTTCTGAATACAACTAGGATGCCAGAAATGGCTCACCCCTCAGAGAATTTCCTTGGCAGCAATACCTTTATCCGGAGACAAATATTAATATTCCGGCTAGTTAGCAACCGGATGAACGATCCCACAGTGACTTTAGCTATTCCTTATGCTGGACAGTGAAAGCTGCTCCACGCACTCTCTGGAACTACATCACCCCCTTAGGGACTGCGTCACCCTCTCTGGCTCTATGTCAACCAATCAGCTCTTAGTCTGTCCCACTGAATCACCTCAACGCAGCCTCTAAAGTCCTATGCGTCAGCCTCTACGACTTCTGCGTCAGCCTCTTGGCCCTCTTGCATCCTTTGTGCTGGCCTCCTCAGCTTTTGCATCAACCCCTGGTGCCTCTACGTCAACCTTCCTAGGCTCTGTGTTGTCTCTTCCGACACTCTGTTGCCTCTCTTATATATATTCCTTGGCCTCCTGCCGAGCTGCCCCTCACTGCAACTGATCACTTGTTTGATTTCCTCAGCAAAACCACACCATAAAAAATCGAACTAACTGATCTCTCAAGTTTCTTGTTGTATCTCCAACTGACCCTCAAGCCTCCTCTTATACTTTTCCTGTGGACGATTCAACGGCCGAGATTAAGTCCCTAATCAACGACTAAGACTAGATCTGGCTTGATCCTCGTTATTTAGAACTTTCTCACCCATATTATATTAATACACATTAATATTTTAATTTTCCTAAGTTTAGACTTAGGGTCCCATTAAAATTATTAATTATTTTAATATCTCTTCATCCGGGTGGAATTTCTCCAAACGATTTCTGGGTCTTGGACATCTCATGTGCCTTAGCCTCTCCACCAATTTTCATGGCTAAGGCACGTCCGATGCTACCAAAAATCAACACTCCCTCTTAGTGAGGAATGTGTTCTAGTAATGCTTCACCATAGAAATATCACATTGATCCTCCGCATCGGTACTTGTGTTGATGCTTGGCCTGCTGCCTCACATCCACTACACTATTGCTTCTTGTACTGCTGCCCATGACACTGCCACTGCCACTACTACATCTGTACTGCAACTCCCTCTCAACATGTTGAATCATGATGCCCGTACCATTGCCACTGCCAACTGCTGCACTGCAACTCAGTTACCGAGAAGTAATTAACTGACTTCCCCCAAATACTGACATCCCGGTCAGTTTGGAAGCCTCGTGATGGTGAAGCCACTTTTGTTGCTATCATGTGCTCCCTCTACTGCCACTACGCTGCTGCAACCTCTTCTGTGCCTCTCACACTGCTGCAACCTCCACTGTGTTGCTACAGACTTCTGCACTCTAGCACTGCCTAGTTGCTCCATCACACATTGCTCCACCCAACGCCTATCATCATGCTACTTTCGTTAAGGGCTCCCGTAGTCGGATGTGATCCAAGAGTTTGGGCACGTCAAGGATCCTGCCCCTGCATGTAGTCCTCCTAACTACAACTTGATGTCTCCACAACCTCTTCTCTAGAGGCGCATGAGCACTCATGGAACAATCGTCATCAGTCTCGACATCTTTCTTTGCCTTAGCTGGAGCTTCCTTTGAATCGAAAGCTTCTCCCTCACCTTTCTTTCTGGGGCACTGAGATTCATAATGTCCCAGTTCCCCACAATTGAAGCACTTGACCTTGGAGATGTCCTTTTTCTTCCTCTTCCATTGTTGTCCCACATATGCTAGAGTCACATCCTCCTCCTCCTCCTTCTTGACTCGAACTCCCTTACCACTACTCCCCGCCTTGGTCAACTTCCTGATCTCTTCCTGTCGAAGAGATGCCCACATCTCTTCCCAACTGGGGAGAGTTGCTCTGCGCAAAATGATTTGGACAAACATCTCCCAGTCCTCGGAGACTGCATTCAGAGCAGTCCTGACCATAAACTCTAGATCCGGTGTAGACCCCACAGAAGTAAGTTGGTTGTGAATTCCTTGCAATATGAGGAGGAAGTGAACTATCTCCTCTCCTTTCTCCATCTGATATGACCTCAGTTGATTCTCCAATAACATCTTCCGCTATACGGAAGAGCCCTGGTATAAGGCGGTCAACACCTCCCACATCTCCCTTGATGTGTTCTTCTCAGCAATATGTGGTATGACATGATCTTTGACCCCGTCTAGGATCATGCATTTCACCTTCGCCTCGGCCTCCTCCTACTTCTCATTAGCATTCAGGTCAACTGGGACAGCTACGGTTTTCAAGTCATAGTCCTTCATGCGATGTTTATCCAGGATTGCCAGGATCCTGGCCTTCTAGATGGCAAAATTGGAAGCCCCGTTCAATCTATCCTGATCCCTCAATCCGTTCACTGCCATCTCTACTCCTCTTCTAAACTCCCTCTGAGTCTCGTCTTCCTTCCTAAAAATCAGCCAACTGTCGAATCACTCCTCTCCAATCCCCCTTTGCTGCTGCAACTCAGAGCTAGATTTCTTGGCTAGAAATCCATCAAGGTAGTGCTTCCCTCTAACTTGGTTCTATCTCCTTAGACATTGTTCTGTAAAGACATAAACAGTGTCCCACTAGCTCCTCAAATCACAATCTGCACAACTCCCTTAACCCCGACAACTGAAGAATATGAGCCCTTTTGGCTCTCCGCAATCACAGTGTGAGCTAGATCAACTCCTCCTGGCCATAACGTTAATCCTTCCTGGCTAAGAAAGATGACCGGGCACTGCGTAGGCATGATCTGCCCCCCCTTCTGCCTCTGTGTTGGCCTTCTCCTGGCTCGGAATGCTAAGGCAGGCTCTGCGTGAGCCTCTACGTCACCCTCTTAGGACTCTGTCACTCCTCCTCTTGCTTCTTCAGCTCTGGAACAGCGTTGTCACTCGGGACAACTGCTTCACTGCTGCAAATCCTCATATTTCTCCCACTGGTGTCTTCAGTCCTCCTTGATCTGCAATCTCTCTCTAATGACATGTGAAAATTTATGAATCTAACACATCAGAAACCCCTATTGCAATATCTAGTTTATTATCTCCTACTTGATTTTTACATTAAAGAGTTATTTAATCATATAAACATCGAAACAAACACAATTGTGGCCTTCACAAATATACAAATCAGCAACTGAAATACACTGAGACAACACAAGGGGCACCGTTATTTTTGGACAATCGTCCCCAGAAAAACCCAGAGCGCGAAAACTGGAGTAACATATAGAGGGTTTTATTATTAAGCAGATTTATGAATACAACTAGGGTGCCAAAAATGGTTCACCCTTCAGAGAATTTCCTTGGCAGCAATACCTCTATCTGCAGACAGATATTGCGGCTGATCAACAACTAGATGAACAATCCCACAGTGACTCCGGCAATTCCTTGTGCTGGACAGCGAAAGCTGCTCCCCGCACTCTCTAGAACTGTGTCACCCCCTTTGGGACTGCGTCACCCTCTCTGGCTTTGCATCAACCAATCATCTCTCAGTCTGTCCCACTGAATCATCTCAGCACAGCGTCTAAAGTCCTCTGCATCAGCGTCTTGGTCCTCCTGCGTCCTCTGTGTTGGCCTCCTCAGCTTCTACGTCAACCCTTGCTGCCTCTACGTCAGCCTTCCTAGGCTCTGCGATGTCTCTTCTGGCACTTTGCTACCTCTCTGATATGTATTCCTTGGCCTCCTACCGAGCTGCCACACTACAACTGATCACTTGTTCGATTTCCTCAACAAAGCCTACCTCAGAAAATCACACTGACTGATCTCTCAAGTTTCTTGGTGTATCTCCAACTGACCCTCAAGCCTCCTCTTATACTTTTCCTGTTGACCATTCAACGGTCGAGATTAAGTCCCTAATCAACGTCTAAGATTAGAACTAGCTTGATCCTCATTATTTAGAACTTTCTCACCCATATTATATTAATACACATTAATATTTTAATTTTCCTAAGTTTAGACTTAGGGTCTCATTAAAAAAATAATTATTTTAATATCTCTTCATCTGGGTGGAATTTCTTCAAACGATTGTTGGGTCTTCGAGATCTCATGTGCCTTAGCCTCTCCACCAATTTTCATGGCTAGAGCACATTCAATGCTACCAAAAATCAACAGTTCACTTAGCAAGATTTATAGATTAGATCAGATTTAGATGTGAGACCAGTGCTTAGGGGAGTAAATTTCTTGCTTTATATCAATTAAAGACCAAGTAACCGGATGAACGACCACTGCTTGAATGCTTAACTATCCTATATGCTATGCAAATCCTAAGACTTAGGTGTGATGCAAGAATCTTGATTAGTTTTATTTAGATGTTTATTCTAGGTGTATCCTTCCTCTTAACTATTTTGAAGTTAGTCTCTAGAGTAGGTTGTGACAAAGAGGCCAAGGGGAAGCAAGAAAAGGCTTGATTAATAATACCTTCCCTTAGGTACTAACTACCCGATGCCTCTAACGACTGCAAGGTCACCGTGTTAATCACTAAAGAGGTGCTAGGCTCCTCAAGCTAGGTGAGAAAGGTGGTCCTATTATCTATCAACCAAGCTTATGCTTGGAGGTAAGTTATTAAAAGCAAGACTAGCTTAAGATGCTTAAACCAAGATTATGAGTGTTCTTGAATTAAGATTGCTTGGTGACTTTAACTACTTCATTATAATTATCTTATGTCAAGAATACTTAACTAATGAATGGAAAGACAATCTTAGTAAGAAGAATATGTGTGAATTTAAGAAGTGCCAACAAGATGCAATAGATATCTACAATACAATTGCTCAAGTGCTCATAGATCACAAATATGCCCTAGATAAAGATATCACCCACAAGAGATACTAATCATGAAACGAAGATGTTATTGCCAAGAGGTAGAACTAGAACACTTATTCACAAATATCCAATGATTCCTTCTCAAATGCCTTTTTTAAGACAATTTGGAGCTTTTCCAAGATAATGCCAACTATTCAAGAGATATTGAAACAAGAGATGCAATCAGATTTGCAAGTCTTCAAGTTAGGAACACTTAGATTTCAGATGCCAATATACCAATTAGATTCTCAATTTTCTCAAGAGACATTCAATGATATTCAATTAGAATCACAATTACTCAAGCTCTAAGATTGATTCACTTAGGCAACCAACGTGTTAGTGCATTAGCAATGAGATATTTCAATTTTCACTAAACTTGTCAAATCATTTATAAAAAAAACTTATGTAAACAATGTTTTCAACAATGAGTAATTGTTATGGAGCATGAAACAATGAAATCACTTTATGTAATGACAAGCAACAAATAACTTTATGACAGCTGTAGGTTACTTATGTTAAGATGATATTCGGTAAGCAGCAAATAAACTTATGACAGCGGCAAGCTACAGAGAATTAGTCTAATAGTAAGTGCGTCAACAGTCCCAAAATATTTATCTCCTTATCCTAAATCGAGATGAGAGCAATTAACATAAAATGTAAATCATGAGAAGATGCTTCAATCACTACTACATATCAAACTTCAAGATGCTAATGACAGTCATTCACTTTTCATGAAACAAGCCAAGAAATCCTTATCCAATTCTTCCAACGATTAGTCAATGAAGTTAGGTTGCTTGTCAATAAAATTTTAGAGCTCTTTCATTAAGATTTCACCACTGTTACAAAAGATTGACTAACTGTAACAAAACAGTGAGAAGGGTAAGGGTTAGAAAGTGCAAACCAATTAGGCTCTAGGCCTAGAAGGAAGCTAGTTCTCTTGCTCACAATTTATCCATTGTTAGACTACCTTCAAACACAAGATTTGGTCCAAAATTCGCTGCAACAAACCAAGATATTAGCCCAGAAATCAATTCATTGCCAAACAGTGAGGAAAAGAGGGCAACAAGGCCAAGTTAGGCCCCACGGCTAGGGTTGCAGAGGCCTTAAGGCCTGCCGTAGCTTGTGGCCTTAGAAAAATGGTCCTTTAGGCTTGCGGCTAAGTGACGAAGGCTGCCAAGGAAGGAGAGAGTCCACGGCAGGCAGGAGGAGGGGCCTAAAGGCTCACAGCTAGGGGTTAAGGGCCAGTGGATAGCAGCAGAAGGGAAAGGAGGGGCTGCGGAGAGGAAAGACGGCAGATCAAGGCAGGGGATGAGGCCTTTAGGCCTGCGACCAAGCCCACAGGGCCTAAAAATGCCCACAGCCAAGGGGGAAAAGGTCACGGCCAACCTTAGGGGGCAGATCAGGCCTGCGGCCAACGGTTGGAGGAAGAAAAGGGCGGCAGCTAGGGCTTGAGGAGGACGTTGATACTAGAAACCCTTAAAAAAAATGAAAACCCTCGCCAAAATATTCAATTCGCTTCAAATCTTCAATTTTTTTGCAATATTCCTTGTTGTTGGTCCTGCGAAAATTCTAGAGAGTAGATCTTACCCTCAAGGACCTAGATCTAGCTCAAAAACCCCAGCAAATCTTGTTGAATCACTTGGATCTGACCTGTACAAATGAAGTCAAAAATACCCAAAACCTCGATATATATAAAAATTTCAAAATCCCAAACCCCATCGGCAAAACAAGGGTTACAAAAAATTATTCTAGAAAAATTAGTTTACAAAAATTAATTTACAAAATATACAACGCTTGAAAAGAATTTTTGGAGAATAAAATTTTTTATGAAATTTGACAATGCCTAAATATTTCGAAAGATAGATATTAACCATAGCCTTTGTGAAGTAAGAAAATCACAAAATATTTGAAGTCCAAACAAGGTCAGTGTGTGCCCATAGCCTGAGAACTTGGAGCCCAAGGGCCAGGGAACATACAAACTCTATATATATTTCTTAAGAAAAATCGTTAGATCATACAATTAATCGGATCACCTAAGATAAGCCCAAAATTTACTAATAGAATGTTCCTATCATCTACAAACGAAATAACAATTCATATGATATTGAAGCACAATATAGGAAAGCACATACCCAGCACATACCATAGATCATCGAGACAAAGACACCGTGAACTGTACCCCAAAGTCTTTTATTATGAGATTCAAACGTTCCTAGCACAACAGTGGCTTCACACCAGCGTTTACAAAATTACATCTAACCAAAGATCATCATGATCAATAAAAGTTCAATAGCCTTTATAGAGAAATTCCTCCAAGTAAAAAATATCAGCTAGTTGGCTTGATCCCCAACAAAATAATCTCGACCATTGATAAATCTTTGATCGACTTTTAATCTGTACCGTCAAAAATACTTATTTTTGAGAAATTTTCGAATATCTCATTAAAACCATTTTTAATTATTTTGAACTAATTTCCTCAAAATTTTGACTTTCACTTAACCGCCAAGGTCCATGTGTTCAAATTTTCTTGAAATTTCCAATATTCCCTTGGTGAAGGACCTCCAAGAATTAACTTCCTTTAGACCCAGGAATTTTTCCACTTAGAGAAATTAATTTCTCTAATATTTTAATTTTGACTCTAGATTAATCAATTTTCTGACTTAGGATTTAATTTTATTTTTGCGAGAAAAATTAATTAATTGACTCATGAGGAGATTAATTATTTTCCACCCTCAAATATTTTAGCCATGGTGTCTAAATATGAAAGACCATGCACTAAAACTATTTTTTATAAAACATTTTAGAAAGTCAACCCTCAAAGGGGGAATACCCTTTCATTATAGACGCTCAAATATTTACCCCACTTTGCGACACAATATGATCCAATAGACCAAGTAATTTGTAATAAAATAATTTAGCCAAACAACTTAAATTAATCCCAAATCACTTTTACAATAGACTCGACTAAAACACTAGAACTCACCTAAGACCTTGTTGATCAATTTCACCCTAGATTTGGGGTTGAGGCTGGAAGGAAAAAATTTTCCAATCATCCATGTTTAAAACACATAATCATTGAGACAAAAAACCTCCTAGGATGAAACTCGTCGCCAAAAACATAGGCTTACCTAGGTTGTTACATAATTAAATGATCGTACTAGCATCATTTACATTATAAATTTGCAAAATGGGTTTACAATGACATGACAGACTATTGGCTGATGATTCTAAACTTTGAAAAAATTCTTCAAGTCTCTAGATGTTGCTTCCTTGGAGTGTTCACAAAATGGGTGCAACAGACCCCTTTCCCTATTTTATAATTTTCTGACTTAATCTCCAAAGTAATGGAGGGTTGAGATTGCACCTCCACACTTGAGATTCAATGGTCACAATATAATCTTTTTTTGGCCTCAAACTTTATAAAAATGTGGCCAATAAAATCAAAAATTAAATTATTGATTCTATGCCTAAGGTTCAAACTTATAAAATATTAAATAATTCAGCTATGAGAGAAATTTGGTGATGTACTACATGTCATGGCACTTTAGCAATGCAATATCACCTTCCAAGCTACATTTTCAAAACTCCCTCTTAGCAAGGAAGGTGTTTTGCAGCATCCCCAGCGTATTTCTGAAGAATATAAATTTTCCCTTCATCAAAGCCTTGGTCAGAATATCTGCTATCTGCTCATCCATTGGTACATAATGTAGCTTCATTGTCCCCTTCCGCACATGATCTCAAATGAAGTGAACTTGATCTGAATGTGTTTCTACTTGTCATGAAACCACAGATTCTCTGAGAGCTTGATACATCTCTAATTGTCATAGTGAATCAAAGTCGAACCCATCTCTTGATCAAATAAACCCACAAGAAGTTTTCGAAACCAAATTGTCTCACAAGCTGTCAAGTTGGAAGCCATGTATTCGGCCTCAACAAAACTTAGTGCAACTTACTTTTGCTTCTTGTTGAACCAAGAAATTGCTCTTGATCCCAAACTGAAATAGCACTTAGAAGTGCTTTTCTGTCAGGTGTATTGCCTGCCCAATAATCAACTATGCCTCGAAGGTATCTCAACACATGTTTTGCAGCCACCCAGTGAACTCACTTGGGTTGCACCATAAATTGATTGTATATTGACTACAAAACAGATGTTTGGTTTGGTATAGACCAAGTACAAGAGAGAACCAATCAACTTTATATATAATGTAGGGTCCATTGCCTCTGATTTGGAAGCATCAATCTTCTTCTGATTGGTCACCAATGGCGTAGGCATGGGTATATAGCCCATCATCTTGAATTGTGGCATGACCTCAACTATATACTTTCCCTACCCAAGGAAGATCTCTCCATCCTTCTATCACATCTCTAAGCACAAAAAATGATTCATCAACCTTAAATCCTTCATGTCGAACTTTGTTGCTAGGGTCCCTCTTGCATTCTACTATAAGCATCTCACAACCTATGAAAAATAAGTCATCCACATACAGCACCAAAATGAAAGGCTCGCCCTTGACCTGAATGTAATACAGGTTTGGGTATGCCTCACTCTTAGTGAATCCCATGCCCTACAAGTAGTTGTCAATCATGGCATGCCACGCCCTAGCAGCGTGCTTGAGTCCATACAGTGCTCTCTTCAATTTGTACACATGGGAATACCTCCCATGCACCTCACAACCCTTTGGTTATTCAATGTAAACCTCTCCCTCACCACACCTTTGAGGAAGACCATCTTCACATCCACCTAATGAATCCTCTAACCCATCTATGTTGCAATAGGAATCATTGCGTTGATGGATGAGTATCTAGCTACCGGGTCGAAGGTCTCATCATAGTCAATTCCTTCCTTCTGTGAAAACCCCTTAGCCACAAACCGGGCCTTAAAATTTCCAAGTTGCCATCTACAACATGCTTAATCATATAGACCCATCTAGAGCCAACCACAAATTCGTCCTCTAGTCATGGCACAACCTCCCAAACATTTCTCTTCATGATGGAAGAATAATCTTCCACCATGACATCCATCCACACCTGATGCTCAAATGCCTCCTGAAAACTAGAAGGCTCAACCTAAATCAACTCACTCATCAACACCATATAGCTCGAATATCTTTTCAATGCCTTGTTATATCTAACTGAATATCTAGTTGTACCCACGTGCTCCTACACATCTCTCAGTGCTTGCTCTGCCCACTTGGCCCTCTTCCTCGTGTTGGGAGTCTGAGCCTGAGTGAGAGGAGTGTTCTGCTCCTCGCTCTTTTCTTCCTCCTCAGCCTGCTCATTTTGCACAACACTCTATGACATAATAACTTAGGGTGTTTGAACTATCTCTGTCTTTGGTGTCACCTGCTCCTGAACCTCCACTGTAGAGGAATCAATATTGCAAGACTTCTTGAGAACCCTCAGCTCCTCAAACCTTACATCCCTCCATAGCATTGTTTTCCTAAGTGCCAAAATATATACCTTGTAGGCTTTTGAATTTTCGTTGTACCCCACAAGAATTCCCTTCTTTGCAATAGGTTCCAATTTGGTTCTCTTCTTTGATGGGACATGGCAATATACTAGACGACCAAAGATACGAATATGTGACAAATCTAACTTCTTCCCTGTAAAAGCCTCCTCAAGTGTCAACGTGCCAAACACCTTATATGGACTCTAGTTCTGCAAATAAATAGTGGTGTTGTAAGCCTCTGTCAATAGAAACATAGACAGTTCTTGGTCATGTAACATAGCCTTGGTTGCTCCAATAATGGCCCTATTCTTCTGCTCTACAACCCCATTTGCTGAGGGTTGTATGGAACTATCATTTTGATATGCTCACGTGAACAAAAACATTTGAAGGCATCCGAGGTGTCCCTGCCTCCATTATCAAACCTTGTATCTTGATCTTTCTCCCTGTATGGTTCTCTAGAAGGGCTTTGAACTCCTTGAACCAATAGAAAAACTCGTCCTTCATTTTCAAGAAGTATATCCAAGTCTTCTTAGAGAAGTCATCTATAAAGGTCACATAATAAAGGTATCCACTTAAGGACACTGTTGACATGAGCCCACACACATCTGAATGTATTATGTCCAAGATGCCCTTATCCCTAGTATCGTTGCTCGAAAAGGGGGTCTTGGCATACTTGCCCATTGTGCAGCCCGTGCACACATCATGCTACTGGATCCTAAACTCAGGCAATCCTATCACAATCTCCTTGAGCACATTGAGTGCTCCATGGTGTAAATAAACCATCCTCCTGTGCCATAATTCACCCAATTCTTGGTACTCAAGAATGCTTGGATTGGTTCAAACTCAGTTTTGAACATGTTGCCATTTCTAACTCCTATCACCCTGGTTGTTCTGGAACCCTTAAGTTGAATATACACTTTACCATCCTCAAGGGTCACTATGTAACCCTTGTCTTCCATGGTAGCAACAAAAATTAGATTTTGGTCATTCCCATAACATACAGCACATCTTTCGCTAGAAAAGGGTTTTCCAGACTCGCTCTGAAACTTGACAGTGCCAACTCCAACTAATTTGTATTTGGCATCGTCCCTAAGTTCTATGTAAAAGACCATTTTTTTCTCCTTCAAGCTGGTCAAATACTCCTTTTCTCCTATCATGTGGCAAGAAGCCCCACTGTCAATATACCACACGTTGGTGGCTACTGAACTCGAGAGACAAGAATGAGTGAAAACTCATTTTCGAATCTAGCTGCAAATTCTAACATTTCAATTATAGCAACAACCTTCTCCTTCTGCTTGCCCATTTTCTTATTAGGGCATTGGTTGGTGAAGTGTCGTGGTTGATGTTGAAGGAAAAGTAACTAGGTTCGGTTTTCATTATGACTTGTAACAATAATATTATGAAGAAAATTGTTATTCCTTGCATCATGGGTTTCATGAGCAAGATGTGTTTACCATAGGTCAAAGATTTCTTCTTGATGTCTTTAGGATTTTTATGTTTCATCATAAATATTATGAAAGTCATAAGATCAAAGGTCAAAGGATACGCTCCAAGATAAGTGTCACTATCATCTTGCGAATCCGCTCTATGAACTGCAATAAGTCTCCTCGACATGTCGTCTTAGATTTAAAGGCTCTCCTATTGGCTTGATGTATCATCATTGACCTATATATATATAGGGATAACGTAGAGTCAATGTACATATCTTTGGGATAAGATATATATTACAGTCGTCAAAAAGGGAACGAATACACAGTGATATCTCTTGGTAAGTGAAATTCGGATATCTCTCGCGAAGCTCGATATATCTCTCGAGGTCTATAAGTGAAGCTCAGATATCTCTCGGAAAGATTGTCTCGACATATCTCTCAAAGCCTTCAAATCTCATATTACAGTCATTGAATATACAGTGGACATATCTCAAAGGACAGAGTCTCGGCATATATCTCAGAAGCTCGGACATATCTCAAAGGACAAAGTCTCGGCATATATCTCAGAAGCTTGCACATATCTCGAAGGAAAGAGTCTCGGCATATATCTCAGAAGCTTGGACATATCTCGAAGGACAGAGTCTCGGTGTTTATCTCAGAATCTCAATATTTATCTCAGATCTCGATATATCTATATGTGAAGCTCAGTATGCTTTCCGAAACCCTGTAAGGATATCTTGAAGCCTCTCAATCATGCTTGGATATATAAGCATGCAAGGTATCCTCGGGACATCCTTCAAAAGTGTGATATATCACTCACTGTAATGTATATACTTCAGTGCTTATAAAAGGACTGCGCATATGCAACCACAACAACAAGTGCTCAACATAACGCTATCTGGTGGCATAACTTATCTTTGGTGTAATCAACAAGGAATCAAAGGACTATTTCAAGTCAAGAAAAGAAGGTGTCAAAGACAATGACTGAACAGTGAAGACGTAAGGAGAAGGAGAACAGTCAAGCCAAGACAATGAATCAAAGACCAAGCAGTGCAGAGAATAGTGACACTTACCTCAGAGGTAACCTTGTGTTTATTTTGTCAAGGGTCTTAGTATTCATCTAAATATCTATAAGAAGAGATTCAAGGGTTTTACTCTCAAGCGGAGAGGTTTTGCCTTGGCTTGGAGCCAACATCTTGTGTACTTGTTTTTATTGTTGATCGTCCATGTCAAAAACTGTTTGAAGAATTGAAGAACACACTAATAAAACAAAGCTAATTGAAGAAGACAACACAAACTGTTATCAACTAGTTTGGGAAGAATCACTAAATCATGAATTGCCCTAGATTCTTCAACATGGAATCAGAGCTATGGTTCATGAAGGGCATGAAGGAGATCAACTATATCATAGTCTCGGTTAGAAGGGTCTCAGTATTATCACAGTCAGGCATATCACAGTATGTCACGATCCCGGCCTCAGCCCATGATGATGTTCCAATCTCAGCCTATGGTGATGCTACAGTCTCTGCCTAACCTGGAGCTACCATAGTAAGAAAGGTCTCACTAATTCAATGTCATCACAGTTAGATGAAATGATTCTCTAAAGATCTGAAGTAACCAAGTAAGTATTAAAGTAACCAAGTCAAAGGTATGTATGAATCTCTAAGATTAGCTAGTTTAATTTGTAACCTTTAGATAGTCCATGTGATTCTTAGATATGAAATAAATTAAATTGATCCTATATATTCTAGAAGAAATCTAACTTGAAAAATAAAGGCATAGTCTTGGTACCATCGTTTTGCTTGAAAGCATGTATTGCAGTCCACTATTAACTATTCTAAGGAAGGACTTGCTAAAAGATCAAGGAGTGTGAAGGAAGGCATCACAAAGGTTTGTCAAAAGTCACAGGTATGTCTCTATTATAAAGTTTTGTTATTCTCTTTGTCAAATCCTATCTACACTACTAACACTCATCTTGTTTAGCTCTCTTGAATCATAAAAGATTCTTGTTTGAGGTAATTCATCATCCGATGAATCTACCACCCTATTCATTTCTAAATTGTTTAAATGAAAAGAACCTTGAAAGGTTCTCTGGAAACCCTAACCTAAGGGCATATTGATAAGATGTCAATCCCTAAACCTTCTTAAGGATATTAATGATAAAAATTGCTACACTGATTGACATAAATTGATGATGTGTGAAACCCTAAACCTAATTAGGGCTATCAATGAAGAAATTCCTATATTGGTTGATTTATTGGTGATGTCATAGTCGAGTATTTGCTATGATCATGGAAGCTCTAACCTAGTAAGGTTGAAATCTAATTTTCTTTGACAATGAATCAAAAACCTAAGTTTTGGTTAGGTCTACAAGCAAGATCCATGCTATGAAAAGTCCTAGGAATGAAACCCTAGGTACGTGTTTCCTTTCCTAGCTTAGTCTTTGTCAATGTATTGCCTAACTATATAATGTGTATATGCATAATGGTTATCTCCTAGAAATATGCGCTTATTAAATTTTCTAAAGATTATGGGATCTAGGGTTTCATAGTCAAGCCCTAGTCAAAGTTTGAGAGTTCTAGGATAATGATTGAAATCTAGGGTTTGTAACTAAATCCTAGTAATGATTAAATTTTCAAGTATGTGTATTCATCTGAAATCTATAAATTATGTGTTGAGAATTTATAGATAGAAAATCTAGGGTTTACATCAAACCCTAGTAGAAGCAATTCATGCTGACAAAATCTAGGGTTTACCAAAAACTCTAGTAGATAGTCTATCATATGGTTTCTCAAGTTATCTAATCATGATTGAATTGCTAATATGACTTAGGGTTTGTATCAAACCTGGTCTAGATGACTAAAGTAATTAAGAGTGTAATCTCTTACTGATTATAAAAACAAAACAAAAAGAATTATAAATGCTTCTGCTACGATAAAAGTTCTGTTATATTCAATTCATGCTTCTACAGAATTAGTTTGTACCTAAGCACCCGACAGGGGGATTCGGGGTTCGTAGGATACGTGGATTCGAGTGTCGGATTCAGACACGTTGACCCCCCGGAACAGGACACTTAGGATTCGTTATATATTATTTTATTAAAATATATATATATTAAAAATTAGATATTTCTTACACAAATTTTCATTAATGATACAAATTCATTGATTTCAAACATAGATTTTCATCTAAATGTTAGTTTTACTGTTTACAAAGTAAGTTAGTAACATTATAGCATGCATAGTACATACAAAATTCAAATATCTGCATAAACCCTCCCAAACCTCGTAAACCCTCCCAAACCTCAAACCCTCATAAACCCTCACAAACCTCATAAACCCTCACTCATAAACCCTCACAAACCTCATAAACCTCATAAAACCTCACTCATAAACCCTCACAAATCTCATAAACCCTCATAAACCTCATAAACCCTCACTTTTTTGGGATTCGAATCCCAAAATCAGGACACGACCGGGATTCAATGGTGTCTTGTTAGGACACGTGGTGTCCCATTTTAGTATTTGAGATCCCATCGAATCGTGTTGGATTCGTGGGATTCAGACACGTGGCCTATTTTGGAAGAATCTGGTTTCATAGGTTTGTACTTGTTGTCTAAGTGGTGCATGTACATCATATTGGTAAAGAAGTTGTAAAATAAGTTGACATGATCAGCATGAGATCAAGGAAGTTGTTGGAAGAAGCCTATATGACCTAAAGATAAAATGAAGTATGTATGCATGTATTTAAGTTTTATAATGTCATGTCGTATGGTTGTAAATCAATACTTCTATCTTGAGAAGCATGATCGAAGGAAAAAGGATCTCCTCCTCTGAAAGGATGTAGAAAGACATAAGTCACACCAGATGAAATCAACATAATATGTCCTCATATGAAATATGAGGTGGTTGACTACAATTACATAACTCTGATTAGAAAACTCTAAAAGATACCTGGGAATGGAATGTGTAAGGAAGGAAGAGATCGTGAGATATGCGACCCTGATGAAGGCAATCAACATCCAAAAGATTAAGAAGACTTGACTAGAAAATCTCCCAGAAAGATATGAAGACTCTGATGGAAAAAGATGTAGACCCTTGACAATGTATATCTTTGGGAGATGTGTCAACATGAATGCAGGATGTTGATACCTACATAAAGATGTCATGATAAAGAATCCATCCAGCAAAAGCACTATTTAATATTGAAGCTATGAAGGGCTACCAAATCAAAGTATGGGAACAAGCAAGCATCTATGTGATGAATACTCTAAAGCATAGACAGATGACAAAGGAGTAGCCAGATGACAAAAGGACCTAACATATATCAAGAAGGCCACTTTCCACGAAGGGAGCAGTGACATGACAAGCCAGGAAGGAAAGTGATCGATGGTCGGTGCCCTACCTAGAAGAAGTTCAAACAAAGACTTCATGACATCACAAGGAGATCAAGCAACTAAAGGACCCACGAAGAAGAAGTTGTTGATGAATGGACAAGTCCCTAGCTAAGAGGGAGTTATAACAAGTTCCCAACTACAAAGGAGCTTGGACAAGTTCCTTGTCAGAGGAAACTTGGGCATGTCTTCCTCAATTAAGAGGAAGAGATAGACACAACATTCTTGTCTTCACTTGGGAAGAAAGAATAGGAGGATTGGGTAATCATCTAGCATCTGATACCCTTTGACGATGTGTAGGGCATCCAAGACAAGAGTAGGCAAGAGGAACAATATTCTTTGAGGGTTGGGAACCCAAGACAAGAATAGTCCTAGAAGGTCATACTCAGTGAACACCTGGGTGGGTATGTACCTTGAGAGACAATGACTAAGGTGTCTATAAGTCATTGGTCTCGCCAACATTGTGCTCTGATCTATTGAGAGATAGAGTTGTTAGTCAAGGCCTTGCTATGTGACAATGTTGGTTATAATGATGTTATACAGATGGATTACTAGTCCGACTCTTTTTATGAGATCTCTTTAGTGTTGAATAGACATGTACCATTTAATGAATACCTCCCTAGTTAAGAGGGAGTGTTGAAGGAAAAGTAACTAGGTTCGGTTTTCATTATGACTTGTAATGATAATATTATGAAGAAAATTGTTATTCCTTGCATCATGGGTTTCATGAGCAAGATGTGTTTACCATAGGTCAAAGACTTCTTCTTGATGTCTTTAGGATTTTTATGTTTCATCATAAATATTATGAAAGTCATAAGGTCAAAGGTCAAAGGATACACTCCAAGATAAGTGTCACTATCATCTTGCAAATCCGCTCTACGAACTGCAGTAAGTCTCCTTGACATGTCGGCTTAGATTCAAAGGCTCTCCTGTCGGCTTGATGTATCATCGTTGACCTATATATATAAGGGTAACGTAGAGTCAATGTACATAGATCTTTGGAATAAGATATATATTATAGTCATCAAAAAGGGAACGAATACACAGTGATATCTCTCGGTAAGTGAAATTCGGATATCTCTCAAGAAGCTCGATATATCTCTCGAGGTTTATAAGTGAAGCTCAAATATCTCTTGGAAAGACTGTCTCGGCATATCTCTCAAAGTCTTCGGATCTCATATTACAGTCATCGAATATACAGTGGACATATCTCGAAGGATAGAGTCTTGGCATATATCTCAGAAGCTCAAACATATCTCGAAGGACAGAGTCTCGGCATATATCTCAGAAGCTCAGACATATCTCGAAGGCAGAGTCTTGGTGTTTATCTCAGAGTCTCGATATTTATCTCAAGGTCTCGGTATATCTATATGTGAAGCTCAGTATGCTTTCCGAAAGCCTGTAAGGATATCTCAAAGCCTCTCAATCATGCTCGGATATATAAGCCTGAAAGGTATCCTCGAGACATCCTTCAGAAGTGCGATATATCACTCACTGTAATGTATATACTTCAGTACTTATAAAAGGACTGCGCATATGCAACCACAGCAACAAGTGCTCAACATAACGCTATTTGGTGGCATAACTTATCTCTGGTGTAATCAACAAGGAATCAAAGGACTGTGGCAAGTCAAGAAGAGAAGGTGTCGAAGACAGTGACCAGACAGTGAAGACATAAGGAGAAGGAGAACAGTGAAGTCAAGACAGTGAATCAAAGACCAAGCAGTGCAGAGAATAGTGACACTTATCTTGGAGGTAACCTTGTGTTTATTTTGTCAAGGGTCTTGGTATTCATCTAAATATCTATAAGAAGAGATTCAAGGGTTTTACTCTCAAGAGGAGAGGTTTTGCCCTGGCTTGGAGCCAACATCTTGTGTACTTGTTTTTATTGTTGATCATCCATGTTGATAACTGTTTGAAGAATTGAAGAACACACTAATAAAACAAAGCTAATTGAAGAAGACAACACAAACTGTTATCAACAAGTTTGGGAAGAATCACTATATCATGAATATCCCTAGATTCTTCAACAATTGATGACAAGCAAAACACCTTATCTTATTGAGGTCCTTTCTCGTTTCTCCCTGAGAAGTCAACCCACTCTATGGCCCTTTCTTTGCCTTCATCTTACCCTTACTAGCTAAGGAAAGATTATCTTCTTCTTCCTCAAATTTACTTTTTCAAGTTACCTCGTTGAGGCCCTTCTTTGATCTCTCCCTGAATGAAATCATCCCACATTCATTCCCAAGTGGGAAGGTGCTCTTAGACAAAAACGCATTTGACAAACACATCCCACTATTTCGTAAAGCCAATCAAGGCTATACGCACCAATTCACGTTCAAGTTTAATTTCTCCTATAGTCGTCATCTCATCCTGTAGCTGAGTGATCCTAGTCAAAAAGGAAGTTACACCCTCACCCTTGGACATCCTCTTGTTGTGTAGTTGGTCCCTCAGTACCATCTTTCAACTCATATAGTCGTTCTAGTCTAGCTTCGTGAGAGCATCCCACATTTCTTTCGTTGTCTTCTTCTTGGACGAATGTGGAATAAGGTGATCTTTGACTCCATCCAGAATTATCCTTTGCGCCCTTGCCTCTTTTACCTCATGCAAATCTAGGGCTATTAGATCTAAAACTGGTGGAACCATTGTGGTATTGACGAAGTTCCAAAGTTTATTTTCCTTGAGAATGGTTGTGATATGAACCTGTTGTGCTATGCAACAACCCCCCCCCATTTTTATGTATAATACAAATAGGGACCCTTTTAAATTGAATTTTCCCCTCTTTGTGAATAAAATGCCAACTTTTAGAAAATTGTCACTTTTCAAAAAGCTCTTGTTAACCTAACTTAAAACATATTAAAGTCCTCATCGCAAATCACATGATTCCTTAGTAGCAAAGTTAAGCACATTCAAAAGATACCGATATGCGACTTGCAATTGAACTTTGTATGCGACATCCCGATCGCATATTGCACATCGGAGGATATTATGTCAGCAGCTTAAATATTACCTATCAAAACCCCGATACTGCAATCTTGCGATATCGCAAATCGCAAGATCCATCAAACAAAGTTTCATTCGCGTTATAGCTTAAATATCCAACATGACGGATTTGACAAATGTTTAATTATGTTTTTAAGCTGGAGACGAGTTAGGTCAGAATGATTTAATATGGTTATCATCCCTATGCATGTAATCATGGTGTTCGTTATGGTTGATGAACACTGAACTCGCTCCCGGATCTTTCCTTTCAAAGTGCAGTGGTTTCATCAAATCTTTTATTTTACGCAACAATTAATTGTTGTTGGTTTTAATAGGAACTCCGCTTAAATGATGTCCATTCGAAAGGTGATGCAGAAGCATACCAAGCAGTCTATCGCAAAAACTGAAAACATAAAGATGTCATCCATCTTTACAAATACAATATGCGCTGCAGATGGAGGTGCCACTACATGGCAGACTATCTATACTACACTCAAGAATGAAAACCCTGAAGTAACAGATGTTTGACCAATAGCTGACAGCACAGAACCGTCAGGAGTGCAGTTCAGAGATGCTGCGTACTCTTTCCTTCACCAAATAGCAGCAAGGGCTAGGCTCTTGCCATACACAGATATGATAAGATGGGTAGTAGAGAATACAGAAGTTGAAGATAGAATTATCAAGGCAGCTAAAAATATAGTCTTAGGTTCTTTCAGAGCCGAAGATTTACAACACATGTACAAGCTACACGATGCCCAGGACATCTATGACAAATAGTTTGTTGCAAAGTTTGTAAAGGAAAACGAAGACCCGTTTCAAATGATACAGGAATGGAGGAGAAGAGACAATAAATTCAAACAAGATAAAGCGGGTATGTACCCCATTGCTTCTTTGGCCAATCCTTATAATTTTGCAGCCTCTATGCTATGTAGATTGTATGGCCTCCCTGATAATTCTAAATTCTCAATCAATTGGGTTCCGTTAATTGAGGCTTGTGTTAATTCTCACATTATGAATTGGGCAACCATTCTGTCTGAGAATTTGGCCAAAGCAATTACTGAATATCACCAAACCAGGGCTGCCTCCTCTAGAGCAGTTCCCCAATTCTTCATGTCTGCATATATCTTCGATGCCATTTGTTTCTGCACTCATTTTCCAACCATGGGTTGGAAATGGACTACCAATGATCCTACTCCTATCTTCCTAAGTTATAAGCAAATGTGGGAACAAGATTATATTCCACATTTTCACCAATTATGCCAGGGAGTTGTTCTTCCCTTACATCAGTTAGTTTTCAACAAAAGATGTCCAAGATTCACAAAAGAAGCTATCACAGACCTCCAAGCAATCGAAAGGTATTTTCTTGAAGAGTCCTTCTCTTATATCAGGATATTTGGTAGCCAAGCTTTCCCACATGTCCTCCCTATGTATGTATCAGATAAATTATTGGCAAGAGAAGTAGCATACCAAACAGTAGGAAATGGCCTCACAAAAACATTGAGGGAAATGAAGAAATCCCTATGGCCAAATTTTCCCCTTCAGTGTGGGTCATTTACCCTTCTTAATTATGGTCATGCATATAAAGAGTATCAGAATATGCAGTTATTAAAGCTCCCCATTCTACCGGCAAGGCCTTTTGATCCACAGCAAATAGCAAACAAATTCACCCTTTCAGTTAAGATCAGACTTGTAACTCATACAGTTGATGAGTTTGAAGATTTACTGGAATCTGCCGAGGATTTTGAGCAGATTCTAAATGCAGCCAAGACAAAGTTCGACCCAGAGAAATTCAGAAGATTCCAGGAGTTTAGAGGACAGAGGTTAGAATACCTCCCGCAAGAATTTTGGATTACTGATCATGTAATTGAAACTAAGTCTCAGAAGCAGAATAAGCCAGGCACATCACGAGAGCAGGAAGCAGAAACAGATGAATTAGAAAAGCTCTCGGATGCATTTAATGACAAACTACAGGGTACTCCTAAGGTATCATCAACACAAGAAACTGCAGGATTTCAAATCCCACCAGGGCAAATAGTAGTAGTGACCACTGAAGGTCCAAAAACGAGTTTCCAAGAAACAGAGGTAATCCCTGCAAATCCAACTACTAAAATTGTCTTGAATGTAACAAATATCCCTCCTCTAGACGTCTTTTACAGCCCTCTTCATAAAGCTATTGTAAAAAGACAGAGAAAGAGGAGGAGAACCAAAACTCCTTCAGAACATGAATTTATGGATGTCCTATGGAAGGACACACAAATAAATCCAACTGAACGTTTGACTCGGCTATCTAAATTTGCCAGAGCCTATGCTACAGCAACAATCGACAAAGCAATCGAAGTCTCAGTTTTCATTAAAGAAAAGGATAACGAGATCACATTATTATTGCGACAGTTAGATGAAGAAAGAGCCAACATGAACTGCCAAGCAGAGGAGCAACTGCATAAGCTACAACATGATATGGAAGCACTGAAATAAGTCATGAAAATGACTTATCTGGTAAAAACAAACAAATCCAGGAGCTAAACAGTGACCTAGCAAAGTATAAGGATATTCCTACTGCAGAGGAATTCATTAATGAAGCTTTGACACTGAATACTTTACTGACAAAGCAAAAGCAACTCTTCCTCCAACATATATCAAATATCATTCCACCTCTAAATACTAGTGAACAATTAACAAACATCATTATTGATCAAAGAATTGAGTTCAATGAACTCAATTCTAAGATCTCTGATTATATTGAATGGCAGGATTCAAATGAAGGGAAAAGGTCAAGTCTCCCAAAGATCAATGAAAGACATAAGGATATTCTATTCACTGATTGGGACTCACAGGTGAAACAGGCCGAACTAGCAATAGCCAGAGCATCGGGTATTTCAAAAAGCATTGTTAAAACAATAAATCACATGTTGCACACCTCCAACCTCATAAAGGAGAGTGATCCAAAAACACTTCCTGATCTTAAAGCATTAGACGAGAATTGGAAGAATAAGAGTCAGCTACAAAAGGAAACAATTGAGGGGCTGTCAAAAATCGACTGGGAAGCACTATGGCAACTTTTGGTCAAACCACATAGTCAGATCATGACAATAAATTGCTCCTTGGATTCAGTACAAATACTACCACCTTTACATGATGTTATATTTGCAGGGCAGTTGAGAACACAATTCAGGATGCCACCACAAGTCAGGCCAATGTCCGATATTTGTGAGCTGAGAGGCAAAGCTGGCAGCGGTGATTAATCAATGAAGACCTGAGTCATTTTTGAGCAGTTTTATTTTTGGAAAGTTGGATACTAGGAACGAGGAAGGTTGTTTGAAACCTCCTCATAGATATTTTGTATAAGTTATTTTTAGTTAATTAAGAATAGTATTTAAACCCTTCTCATGCATTTAGAGAAGGGTCCAGAATTTTATTAAGAACATTTACAAAGAATGCGCTATCGTAAGTTTGTAGATGCCTTGATGGAATCATGGAACATGGTCTTTTCAATCAAATATCTTTTTGTTGATCATTGTTGATGCACTATTGTATTCTTTGGGATACTTATTGGTAGAAGATTGATTATGGCCTATTGTCACTAGTCAAATGAGCAAAACGGTACACATCTGGTACTATTATCATGTTTGCTAAATCTTTGTTCTAGTATTAGTGATAAGTTTATCTTTCATGAATTATGTATGAAATCTATCATCTCCGTTTGAAGTATCAGTTGCACTATTGTACAATATCAAAATAGAGAATGTCCTGTTTTATATATGATCATTAGAATATGCAATATGTTTTTCACAATTCTTTTGATTAACTATTTTCTCAAAGGAATCATCTTACAATATATTAACTCTATATAATCTGCGATTGATCTATATCATCATAGATTACATAGACATCTTTTTATATTGCATAAAACCAGCAATACCCCAGGTTAGATTAAAATAGATTTAATTCAAAGTTTTGCATCTTAGAATAAAGCTGTGTTAATCTCTAGTTATTCTTTTGCAAATCATCAGGAAAATCCCACAAATCATATAAACCCAAAACATTGGGAAAGTGGTCCCATCATATCCAGCCAAAGCCACTATCTTAAACGGAAAAGGAGTTGCTCTAAGGTCCGGACTGGGTGTTTATCTCCCTTGTTGTTGCCACAGATTTCTAAGGCCTCAACAGAAACCTCCATTGAAGATAATTTTAGGACCCTTCCAATCGGTCTTCATATAGAATGTTGGTAGCCATGGTGGACTAAACCCTTAAACACTTTGTGTTGCCCTTCTTCTACTTGATCACTAAATGAAATTGTTGTAGCAACCCCATCCACTTGTAATGTCTAGTCTGTTGCAGCTTACTCTATCCCTACAGGTACAGTAGTGGTTGGTGATCTGTGAGGATTAGTATCTCCTTTCCCATCAGATAGTGTTTCCACTTCTTCACAACTTGCACTGGGGCATAGAGCTCCTTGTTGTAGGTAGGGTAGTTGAGAATTGTCCCATGAAATACTTCAAAATGGTAGCATAGAGGCCTTCATCCTTGCATCAAGATCGCTCCCATAGCATACCCACCCGCATTTGTCTCCAATTTGAAGGGTTGTTGCAGCTTTGGTAATGCCAGAACTGGTGCTTGACTAATCTTTTTTTTACCTCCTTAAAGGCCCTTTGTTGACCCTTTCCCCAGTGGAAACTCTTGCCACTCACTGTTATGGCATGGAGTGGAGTTGCTACTACCGAAAATGAGGCGATGAATTTTCTCGAGTACTGTGTTGCCCTAACGAAACTCCTGACCTCAAAAAAATTAGTAGTCAATGGCCACTTTATGATGGCCTCCATCTTCACAAGATCTAACTTTAGTTCTCTTGCAACTATCACATACCCCAGAGACACCAAAGAATGATGTGCAAACTCACATTTCTTGAGATTTGATAGTAGCTAGTGCCTCTTTAATATCTCTAGCAACTGCATCAAATGTGAGATGTGCTCCTCCTAGGTAGCATTGTATACCGATACATCATCCAAATAGACAATAACAAATGAATCTATGAAAGGGCGCAGTATATCATTCATTAACCTCATAAACGTAGTTGGTGCATTGCATAGGTCAAACGACATGACTAACCACTCATAAAAACATTTCCTGGTTTTCAAGGTGGTCTTCCATGTATCTTCTTATCTTACACAAACCTGGTGATATCCTGAATTTAAGTCTAGTTTGGTGAAGTATTTGACTTGTTGCAACTGATCTAACAAATCAACTACCTTGGGCAAGGGGTACCTGTTCTTGAGCGTAATTTTGTTCTACTTCATCACGATCACGTGACCAACTCCTTTTTCATGAATAATGGGGGTTTACGTGACATTCTCTCGAATTATGGTGGTCAAAATAGGAAGGTCAAATTCTGAGCGGCATAACTTTTGCATAAGGACTCCAATTGAGGTGATTCATTGTGTCATTGGAAAGGTTTTTCTGTGTAGAATAGCACAAAAAAGTGTGGCACTTACACGGCAAAGTCTTACCCAAAAAAACCTCATTTGATGCCTCAAACTGCTCCCAAAAGGTTCTAGACCCCAATTTGCCAAACTGGGTCCCATTGGTAAAAATGGTCCTGTGAGTTGATTCTTCCACTTTTTCTACTCTAAAAGCTTCAAGATGGATGACAAACAAAATAATGATCCAATCCAGGTCATTGTCCCCCAAACAAAATATGTTAGGAGTTTGCTTGATGGATTCAGAGTGACAAATTCCAAAATCTTGTCTACTACTATGGGGAAAGGGCAAGACTAACTCTAAGGCAGTTAGCGAGTCGATATATAGGCCACTAGTGGGCAGCCTGACATATCTTACAACCACTAGAC
Organism: Pinus tabuliformis; assembly: GCA_031772625.1. NCBI lineage: Eukaryota > Viridiplantae > Streptophyta > Pinopsida > Pinales > Pinaceae > Pinus > Pinus tabuliformis. Next base: position 112,950,234 of record CM062809.1, read on the forward strand.
ATGATCTGGATTTTGCTATGAACTTCATTTCCAAATTCATGATAGTGGAAAAAGTAGAGCACTAGACTACAACAAAGCGAGTGTTGATATGCGAAAGGAACATTTGCCCTTGGCATTATGTATAGCAAAAGAAGGGACCCTCAGCTAAGTGGCTATATAGATTCATACTGGGTGGGTTATGTCAATGATAGAAAATCTACTTCTAGATATGTCTTTACTGTTGGCACAAGCGTAGTCTCATGAACAAATCGGAAGTAGCGTGTAGGAGCCCTTTCATCAACAGAAGTAAAACATCGAGCAGTGAAAGGAGCATGTGAGGTAGTTTGACACAACAGGATGCATTCAGATATTCAGATGCAATAAATACAGCCAACGTCCCTACTAAGTGACAATAAACGAGTGATTAAACGTTCCAAACATCCAGTCTTCCACAAGCATACCAAACATTTTGATGTACATCACCACTTCATCAAACAGCTTGTACAAGATGGATTTATCAAGATGCAGTATTGTCTCACAAAGGATCAAAATGCAGACATTCTCACCAAGCCTTCAAGTCCTAAAAAGTATGTACAATTCCAAGACAAGTTTGGTGTACCTGGTAGATTGACCACTAAGGGAGGGTATAAAAGTAAATATTAGTTTAATAATGGTCATTAGACACTGAGACATTAATAAAGTCAATTGGACTTCAGTTTATTTTGTTATTTGTACGTCTTATAGTTTATTTCACCTCAGTATGTATTTTGGTCTATCCCGCATTCATAAAGTGGATTAACTTGACTACATTGTAACCTATACAAGAAGGCATTTGCTTTCTCACTATTCACTAAATACAAAGAACTCTTTTTGAGTTTTCTTGGTTTCTTTATGTTCTTGGTTTCTATAATAGTGAAGGAATAAGACTTCACTTTCCTCAAACAAGGAGTATTTCCACTTAGACTAGATCACATGGCAAGTTCACCAAAGTTCATTGGTAATTTAACAACAGGTATCTCCACTTGAGGCCAAGAGCATGGATAGTTGACCTCACTTCCCTAATCAATGTGCATTGTCTAAGAAGACTATTGCAAGGGTAATTTAACCTCAATATTTGATAAAACGAGGAAGTCACTCTTGTGGAGGGGTTGGAATTTTCTTCTAGCAGCAGCAGCATTCTCTCTTCATCTCTTTCCTCTATTATACTCTAGTTTTTATTACTTTGCGCCAGGATTATCATTGAATCACTTCCATATTCTATCTCTATGTTACAACCAACCTTTGGCTAATGCAGAATAAGATTTTACTATGTTTTCTTTCTGGTTCTTCAAACTTGTTAGTGCATTGTTATTTCTTTGCATGGTATTTTAGAAGTTTTTAGGCCTTTATTATGATCATGCTTATCACTTAGATCACCTCCCTATTTCTTCACCATATTCATGTAAAATTTCCTTAAATTGCAACAACTGGAAATTTATTCTTCTAACTGATTAATTATGCAATTTATTTGCCACAGCAAACAATGAATAAATCACATTGCAATTGTTCACAAATAAAAAAAAATATTGTGGAAATAAACTAGAAACTGAGAAAATGGTAGCACAGACAATAAAATTGACACCGTTATTTTTGAACAATTGTCCCTGAAAAACCCAATGTGGGAAAACCGATGTAGCAGAGGAGGTTTTTATTATTATGCAACAGTAAAATTTCTAAGTACAATTTGGATGCCAAGCTGGCAATCCAATCCTGAGAAATACTGGCAAAATATTAGAGAGAATTTTCTCTCTCCACAAGCAATCCCAGCATAACCTACTTCAGAACACTGGTCCTCAAAGAACCCTTGCGCAGACACTCACACGCATAGCCTGGATTTGCCTCTGATCAAGTCATTTTGCCTTCTACTGCCTCTAGAAGTGATTCTCCAACCCTCTAGAAAATTATCTTGGCCTCCAACCCCTGAATCTACCTCCTCTTGAGCTAAATCACATTGCCTCTAAAGCTGCCTGCACAGGCCTCCTATGGAATATCTTGGTCTCTCTCAGTTGATTCTCTGAAACTGGAAATTCCTCTGGAATTTACTTTTGTTGCTCCCTCATTGTCTTTGCGTCCCTTTTGGCTCGAACTTCTCTCCCTTGCTCGATCTCTACTCGATCTGCCAAGGAACTCGACCTCACAAGTGTATTCTTCATCTGTCCATCAAGTTGCTCTTATAATCTCTCGTTGGTGAACCAACAGCCATGTTTAGATCTCCATCAACAGCTAAGATCGTCTCAAACTCCATCCATATGAGTTTCAAGAGAATTTTCACCTCTCTCAATTAATTGTTGTTAATTAATCACTTTTCCTAAGTTAGACTTAGAAAATATTCAATTATTGATCAATTACCTTAATTGAGCCATCTCTAGGTGTTTTCTCCAGAAACCTTTTCTGGGTTTTGGAGATCTAGTGTTTCTTAGCTTCTCTAACCAAAGTTGAGATTAGAACACCTGAATGATACTACAAAAACTAACAATTTAGGCTATTGCACGCAAAGAATTCCTGCCAATTTATTTCAAATATTTCTGATCTCACATATGTCTACTTGATCACGTGTCAAAGTACACTTTGTGTGCTGTTATATCAATTTTATTTGCACATTTACACAATGATATCAGCAGATAAACACTTAGGGACTACCCTGCGCCCCCCCCCCCCCCCCCAAGCAAGGTTAGCAAGCACCAGCCCAAAGGGAAAGGAGATTTGTTGGTGACAATTTAGGCAAATTCTCCTACATGTTACACTAATTTCTCACGGCCAATCTTCGAAGTTCCTACAACTCTTACAGTGCAGAGTTTTGTGCTAACACCACCCTAATGAAAATAAAGGGATTACACAAGTTCAAGAGAACCTCTGGGGCCCGATGTTGAAGCCTGAAACAATTTACAATATGGATATAATAAGAAATGGATATGAGATATCAATTATGTGATTGTTTGAATCAAAGAGCTGTGTACTTTTTGAAGCTAAGCATTGATTCAGATCAAAGAACTGAGTACTTTTTGAAGCTAAGAATAATGCTTCCATGTGTATATTCTCAATAAAGCATTAAAATAAAAACCATAAAACACACAGGAAAGCAGGATCAACCTGTTGATCAGCCACACTGTTATTAAAGCTGCTACTGTCAGATCCTGCAACATGAAAAATCAACAATTAACAAAACGAGCAAATTATTGAGATTCAGAGAACATAATATGGAAAAAGAGACAGCCAAAATAATAACCATAAGCAGCAAGATATAAACATGAGACAACTGAGTCCAAAGATCCTATATTAATCACAAACTACATTTGCAACATAAAACTTGAAAATGGTTTTCGTTTCCTAAATGGATACAAGTTTTATGAAATGGCCCTTTCAATATTGTGAGATTTTTTATATATATATATATATATAGAGAGAGAGAGAGAGAGAGAGAGAGAACTGAAAAGAATTAATATTGTAATAGTCATGGTGGTCATATGGTACAATTATTTTGAAAAGCAAATTACTTCCATTAATAGAAACCTGAATTTACTGAAATAAAATAACTTACGAGATGAGCCCAGAAATCAAAATGAAAGAAACACTTCAAAAATAACCTTACTCTAGCTCTTTTGACCTCCCTAAGAATCAAAACATTATCACCAAGCTACAAAGGCAACTGCTACACACCTTAACAAAAAGTTGTTGCACCATTTCTAGCCACTGATACATAAAGAATGGGAGGAAGCCACTTTGCTAAACTGTGATTCATGCTACTGCTACCGTATCTGTGGGTCAGTCATCTGGACTGAAGCAAGAGAAGTGACATTAATTCATATATTTTTTCTATCTTGAATATGATTCGTACTTACCATTACAAGGTCTTGATACTTGGTTGATATGTTGATAAGCTGCTAGAGATCATTTACTGAAGCAGAGTCAGCTGCAGTTAGTCTCTTAGGACTGCACGATATCTAACTGCCCAACAAAATGGACCATTGCTACCCAAAATATGTTGCACTAGACTGCTAATTAGTAAGGCGGGAGGCACAATATTCTGTTTCCTTTTCTTGTATTTGTGAGGGGAGGAAAATTGCTATAGTTTGACCTTTGACTGCAGAATCCACTCTGATACACACATATATGTATGAATGTCTCCTAAATTGCAGTGAATGCCAATGTCTAAATTGCAGAATTTATTTGAAGGGGAAGGTCAAGATAACATTACCACGGCCAATGTTAAACTGCAATTCTTTGCTCCTTTTTTCCCTCTTCAGAGGGGACAGTCGTACACATCAAGAAATCTTGAAGTTTATCTTGCACTGTTGATGCCATAAAGATCTGCCACACTCTTTTATTAAATCTGGAAAACAGTTAACCCCTAATACTATAGTTCAAAAGCATGGCATCACCAACCATCTCAGTGATGCTCCCTGTATCTATAGTTCAAAAGCATATCATCACCAACCATCTCAGTGATGCACTCTGTATCTGCTTTACATAGAATAGGAAACACTGCTAGGGTTTACAATCACAAACCCTATATCAGTTCACTCTAGGTTAGGTAAGAAACCCTAACCCTATAACCTTAATTATGCCCTAGATTATGGTCCCTAGCTTGCATGTGAGAATACCTAGGTTAGTGCGCTACCATGGAGATGAATATACTCCTTGAGAACTGTGCCATAACTACCCAGTTCTCATGAAAAGTGCCTAGACTCAGTAGGAAATAGAACTCATTCTAAAAACAGAACGAAACTGAATGTTGAACTGAACTGAACTAGAAATTGGGACTTGCTAAATATAGAATTGTGGTGACCGAGATTAACTTAAGGTAGCAAAACCAGAAATACACTAAGCTTGGCTTCAGCATGCATGCGCTCTATTCCTTCCAACATAACTGACCCTCCCTCACACTCAGTCATGCACAAGAACCCAGGCGAACTGCTATCATATTGACTGCTATCATCTGCCCTTTCTCCTCCTGTTGTACCTGCTGACTGTGCACCCTGATCTTTGAGAGAAGGCTATCCAAGCAAAACAAGGTAAAAATCTAACACTTCCTTTTAGTGAGGAAAGGTATTTACACCAATCCCATACTCTCCCTAAAGATCTCAAACTTCCCCTCTGTTACCTGCAAGCTGTTGATATGTCTGGACTCTGAAGATACTCTATCACCACTGCTCCCTGCTTCTGTTGTACAGACTTCTTGTTGTTTCCACTGGCTGTGTGCACCCTGGTGCTATGGAGAAGGCTAGCAGAGCAAAACAAGGTAAAAATATAAGACTCCTCTTAGCAAGGAAAGTGTTCTCCAGCTGATCTATCTACACATACTCTAATGCCATTGTTCAATTCTGAATCCTGTCCTAAAGAAAGAGGTGCATGATGTCAATCTGCTTAGAGCAGTCATCAAATATGGATTCTCAAAGAGTTTGGTATAACTCTCACTAACACAGTAGACCACAATAGGCTCCAACATGTCACATGTCAGCTTTGCTATCAACTTGATAAGACAAGATAGAAATCTATTAATTTCCAACATATGACCACTGAAGTATGCCAATGGGAATGTTTTAAGGACCAACGATATTGCAGAACAAAGTGGGAACACTAAAGTGACTCCCATATAAAAGCAAGAAACAGGAAGTAAAATAGCAATCTTATCTAAAAACCTAGAAGGCCAACTCTAAAGAATGGAAAGACGATCTAGAAGAAAGATGTACAAGATGAGCAGCTCTTTAGCCTATGGTAAGTGTTGACTGCCATGTACTAGCAGTGCTGGCTGCCATGTACTCTGCCTCTGCTAACCTCAATGCCACCAATGCATGCTTCCTACTGAAACAGAATATCACTCTGAAACCCAAACCGAAATACCAACCTATAGCACTCTTCCTATCACCAGCATCCCCTACCCATACAAAATCAACAAACTCATACAGCATGAACTCACCATTTTTTGAATCAGTGTTGCACAAAGCGAGGACATTTTTTGGAAGCAACGCTTCAAAAGCATCATTTTCCAAAAATCCTCAAAAGCAAAGCGTCCTAGAAGCATGTGTGTGTGTGTGTGTGTATTCAAAAAAACATCCAGAGATATCATTGCATTTATATTCAAAATAACATCTAGAGTGCCAAAATAGTTGCAGGATATATGAAAGCATGCATATTATCCACAAATCAAGATAGAAATGGCATCCATAGGACATTAATGATTAATTATTCAAGCTATTTTGATCTGATATTTCTGGATCCATCACATTAAGGGTTTTAGCGATGGATCTTAATGTGATGGATCCAGAAATATGAAATCAAAATTGCTCTTCTCAAAGAAGCCTTAACTCTGAGAATAATTATTCGAGCATCAATCATCTAGAATCTAGATTCCTCTCCTCTTGTCTAGCCTTTGCCTCTACTTCAACTCTCTAGGGAATTTAGTCAACATTGCCCAATTTCGATCAAACTGCCTAATCCAAACCTTATAATATGGTAAAAAAACATTTACATGCCTAATCAATGATTTTGACTTCAGTGAAGGCTACATTTTTGCTAAGGCCATGATAAAGGAGTTCAACAATCAACACCACCAAAACTAGGGTACACATAGGGCTCGGTTCTCTCAATTAAATGCCAATCACATACTCTCATACATCATAAAATCTAGTGAAATGCCATAATCCCATTGATCATGTAACCCTAAATGGGATATGAAATTCTATTTTCTCCATATGAAGTCCTATGAGGTTGGAACCACTCTCAAACATCTTGAGTCATTTCATGGTAATGTTAAAAATTTATGGAAAAGGATGAAAATGAAAGATAAAGGAGAATGTCACTTTTACTTTAAGAATTTAACATTACCGTTAGGGAGAATCTATTAAGTGTCTAGGGAGCATCAAGGGAGCACCTTGGGAGTGTTCAGGAAGCATGGTTCCTCACATAGCGATTTGAAAATTCCAACAAAAAAACCCCGAAACAATGCGAGTGGTTTCCGGAACCACAGTTTGGGCGGGGGAACCATGCCAAAACTGTGATTTGATCTTATGGAACTGTGTTGAAACCGTGGCTCGGGCCTGCAAAACCACACTTCAAAACGGACACGAATCTAAAAGTCTAGGAACCATGAATTTTGGGCAAAACCGCAATTTTGCACAAGACGCGAATCCAGCTTTTCAACTCTGGGGGAGAGGGGGCGTGACAAGTCCTACAACACTATTTTGAATACACTTACACCATGATGTGCTATGCCCTTTAAATAATGGAGCACATGTTTTGCAACTAGCCGATGAATCTACCTTAGCTCAACCATATATTGGCTAAAAGTGTTCACTACAAATATATATCAAGTATGGTATTCACCAGATATATCAAAGATCAGATCAAACTATCTATAACTAAAGGATCTACCATATCAGAATCCAAATCAGTATGCAACTTCAAATTTGGTACCATGGGAGTAGCTAAGGGTTTCTAATCCATCATCTAAAACCTCTTCAAAATCTATAATACATACTTACCCAATTGAGAAACACCCTACTTGGACTCCATCACACCTCTAGACCCAAGAAATAATGCAATACTTAAATGCCCTTCATCTCGAACTCCCATGCCAACTCCTCTCTATTTGAGCTTCTCAATGTTTAATTTTCCTAATCCCAGAACGTGACAAATATTTCCTTGTGATTTACTTACTGTTGAAATTTAATACAACTCACAAAATAAAATGCACACACTGGGATTTTCAACTAGTAAAATAAAAATTACAATGGAAGCAAATGAAACCAATTTCACACATGCACACGAAATGTTTCTACCCTTCGAAATTGCTTCTCATTAAAATAATATCCAAGCATACAAGGACTCCCTTCCTAGGAAAATGGCCCATAGAAAATAAATGCAAGCTACAACAAAAATTATGATTTTTATTGGGTACGTGTACTGTTGGAAAATCAGAAAGGCAGAAAGATTTTCTTATGTTGATAATTACTTATGATATTCTTGTGTTCTTATTAACTTTCTTATATTATTCTTTTATCTTTGTTTCATCAATCAATTATCAAGTACAAAACATGAAGATCAAGGACACCAGATATAGGCGGAAAGTTAGGACAAAATCCCTATACAGGGGAAAACCCAATCAACAATTCTTCCTTCAGTAGATTCATATGACAGTGAGACAACCAAGACCCTAGACCAACAGACCTTCCTCCTCCACCAAGTCAGCCTTCTATGATGTAGCAACCTTCAGTGTTTTCTTCTTGTTTAGCAGCTTCAACCCAGCAACATCCAAAAACTTCGATCAAGTTTACGGCAATTGCAGCAGAATTTTTTACCACAGCTTCAGAACTTTGATCCTGCAATAGAGAGAGAATTTTGATCCCAACTTCAACTCAATAACTTCGCATGTGTGAGAGAAAGGTAACCCAAAAACTCGATTTCCTTCTTCCAGCAACTCTCCTTCTTCTCCAACAACTTTGCACTTTTCACTGCAACCAGTTTACTACACTTTTTACTGCAAATCGAACTTGATGAGTGTTTGTTCCAAATGAAGTCGAGTTGCTCCAATATATAGGCTTTTGGTGAGGTTGAATTACCCTGTTTGAGGCTGACTTGATCTCCTTGAGGCCGACTTGGTGGAGGAGGCCTAAATGACCTATTTTACAATAAAATAATTTTCTTCTTTGACAAATAATTCCCAAGAAGGGTTCTTTACAATATGACATGGACAAGGACACTTGACATAAACCCTAGAGGTCTACAATGGAGACCTTGACCTAAAAACAATTGACCCAAGCATGAAACCCATGCTTTAATAAGTCAATTTATATAATAATAAATAATAAATAAACTTTATTTTGATAAATACTTTTCATTATGACTCAAATACAATTATGAAGACCAAACCTAGTTACATTCTTCAACATGTACGACCCACTAGAATTTCATGGATCAACCCTTTGGACTTGTAACCCTCAACCTGCTCCACAAACCCTACACAACACCTATATGGTTGCATTGTATGCCTACACTCTCAACCTACTACACAACACCTATATAGTTATATGGCCTTGTTGTACGACTGCATTCTCAACTTGTTGCATGAATTTTGAACTTCACGTATGATCCGAATGGAAAATGGCATTAACCCATGGTATTCATCCACCCATGGTATTGTGACATCCACCCATGGTATTTATTCACCCATGGAATTGACCCGTGGTATTGTGACATCCACCCATGGTATTCATTGACCCATGGTATTGTGACATCCACCCATGGTATTCATTCACCCATGGAGTTGACCCATGGTATTGTAACTGAAAAATACTATAAATAACAAGTCACTTCTTCCTAAATGTTTTTTTTACCATATACTTCTTCCTAAATGTTTTTTTTACCATATACTTCTTCCTAAATCACACCATTGAGGAAGGCAGTCTTTACATCCATTTTATATAATTACCAACCAAAAACCAATGCTAAAGACATGGTAGTCTTAAAGGAAGTATATCTAGAAACTCAAAAAGGGGTCTCCTCAATCAACTCCCTCTCTTTGGAAGAATCCTCTCGCTGTGAATTGAGCCTTATACTTCCCTATAATGTCATCCATTGCATGCTTCACCTTGTATAGTCACATGGATAACAAATGATTTCCCCCCTAGTTTAGGCACAATCTCCCACACATAAATCTTCCTAGTCGAGTTGTACTAAGCTGAAGCATCTAGACCTACACGAAGTAGTGATCACAAAGAGTTCCAAACGCATAGAAGAGGCAGTACCTACAAAAGCATATATTGTTACATTAATGGACATGAAAGCCATAAATCCTTTGAATGTCCACAAAACAATGGGAACTAAACAAAGACCCTAGGTAGTACAAGGGGAGTAGTACTATGGAGAGAATCCAATGATGCCAAGAGGCATCATTGAGCAAGAACAAATATCATAGGAAAAAGGATGGTTGAAAAAATATCTTCATAATGAAATACAAGTCTAAAGGTAATTGTTGTAAAGTCCTAAACTATTTCAATAGTTCTAACTTCTAAGAATATGGTTCTTGTAGATATGGTAGAGAAGGTGGGGTTGGCATAAAAAAAGCACCCCATGTAATGTCCTATTCTAATTAAATTGACAAAGGGAGAACGAAATAGCCTATCTAACCCTGCAGTCTATGGTCATTTTTAAAGGAGAAAGCAAATTATTTGATGTTATTGGGGTAAAATTAGATAATTTGGGGTAAATGGACAAAAACTTGTAATAAAAGCCAAATTTGGGGCAAAATGGAGGGAAACTTGTTAACCCCTCAAATTAAGATTAGGAGGGAAACCCTAAAGGAAATCTATAAAAATGAAAGAGGAGAATCATTTTAATCATCATGGATTATGGATCTTTCTGATTTTTGAGTTGAGGTTTTTGGAGGGTTTTAAGACCCCTTTTCTCTGATTGGTTTCGGTGGTGAAAGATTCTACCCTAGCCAATCCCTCTTTACTCTATTTAACATAATTCCTAAGGCATCATTAATCTATTTGTGGAAATATGGGTCCTTTTTCTTAAATTTTTAACATTACCATTAATTGACTCGGGGTGCTTGAGAGTGGTTCCAACCTCATTAGATTTTATATGGAGAAAGTAGGATTTTAGATCCCACTGAAAATCTAGTGGGCTTAATAGTTTTTAGGATTTCAGAACTGGGGAGATTGCAATGTTTCCATTAGAGTTTGTCATGTATAAGGGTATGGAACTAGCATTTAATTAATAGGACCAAGCCCTCTATGTACCTCGATGTTGGTGGCATTGATGAACTCCTCTGTCTAAAAATGTACCCATCACTCAAACAAAATCTTGATTTGACATGTTTAGTATTTTTTGTCTTATTTTAATGCTTAGAGGGTGATATTGATGAGGAGGATCCCAATATAGGCAATGATTTTAATGATACGTAGTACTAGTTATTTGTTGCAGCATGAGAATTTTTGGATTCTACAAGCCATTTAATTGTTACAAGCATGAGAATCTTTGTTGATGTATTGTTGGATCAAAGATGGATTGCACTCAATGCTATTTTGGTTATATGCATTAGTTTTAAAATTGAATTTGTATCATCATCATGTAAATGTTTTATATATTTCATATTTTATGTGCAATTCACTAATTTGTTACATTTTTAATATATATTTTTTAATATATAGTATATAATGAGTCCCTCGTGTCATGTTCTGGGGGATGACTATGTAACGTGTCAGATACTCCTATTTTCGTGTCCCCCATGTCTAGTTTCCTCATGCCATGTGACTTAGTGCTTCACAAAGCTAGATTTAAAGTCAAGGTATCACCAAGTTCGAATCAAAGAAGACGATACTTCGAATACTACCTTCAAAACCGAACAAGGTTTGTATGAGTGGTTAATTATGCCATTTGATTTATGCAATGCACCAGTGACATTCACGATATTAATGATGTTGAAATTTTAACGTTCTATGTTGCAACAATTACTTGTTCCAAAACTTTCTTCTGCAATATTAATTAAGCAATTGTAGATAGAACATACACCATATAGACCACATGCAAAATAGAAAACAACCAAGAACACAAGTAGACATAGGGAATTTAGATCCAATGACCAGAGCAAAACCCACAAGGGGAAAACCCAACCAAATTCTTCTTCTATTAGAGATCAATTGTTCAGCAGAGATATAGAGTACAATGAGAGATAAAGAGAATGAATAAGTTCACCCAAATTTGAACAAGTTGTAGCATGAAGATCATTGGTAGCAGCAGCAGATGCACACACTAAATCAACCTTCCCTTCAACTCAATCGACACTGAAACAATAAAGCACCGAATCAACCTCGGCTTACCAAGTTCTACTCTTACTCTCCAAGCCTCTCTCTCACAATATTCTTCATCTCTCTCCAACTCTCTCTCAAGTTCAAATTTTTCTTTCACAATGCACAAGTAATGAGGGGAGAAAGAATGAGGCACATATATATAAGAGAAGCAACGAACCCATGTCATAAAGGAGGAGTAACTCGCATGTCAAGAGGGAGAACAACACATGCCCATTTAGGATATGTAACTTATGCCATTAAGGAGGTATGCATGCCTTTGTAACTTATGCTTTTAAGAGAGAGTGTAACATATGCACTAAAGAGTGCGTAAGAGGAATCTTTTATGACATGCTTTTATTGAGTGTAAGAGAGTGTAAGAGAATCTTTTATGACGAGCTTTAATGAGTGTAAGAGTGTAAGAGAAATAATGACAGTGTAAGAGGAATATGTCATATCAATAATGAGAGTATAAGAGAACATTATTGAGAGCCATGATTGAGTGACTTAAATTTCGTTTTAATAATAATATAATAGTATCATAAGAATAATAATATTAATAATGATAAAATATTAAGTCAATATTGAACTATTAGGATTAATTAATGATAAGTGATTTCTCACCAACAATACTTGATTACAAATTGATGCAAAGTGATTTACTATCGTGAGACTATCTAATTTTAGACTTTTTATTTTTAGACATTTTATTTTCAAACTTTCTATTTTTAGACTTTTATTTTTAGAAATTCTATTTTTAGACTTTCTGTTTTTAGAAATTCATCCCTGGGATGCCAATTTTCAACAAATGAATGATATATTATGCCCATCTCTAGATTCATTTTTATTGTTTATTTCGATGATATATTGGTATATAATGCTACCTGGAAGGAGCACATCTCATGTTTGATGTAGGTGCTAAAGACATTGAAGAAGCACCAATTGTTGGCAAATCTCGAAAAGTGTGAGTATGCACAATAGTGTTTGGTGTATTTAGGCTATGTGATTGGTGGAGGGCAGTTCAAGATAGACCTGCCAAGATAAATGCCATCATGACGTGTTCGGTGCCTACCAATGTTTCTAAGCTCAAGAATTTTGTTGGGGCAACATAATATGAGGAATTTCATAGCCTTATTCTCAGCAATAGCTACACCATTCCATGCCATAATAGCAAGTGGCAAGAGATTCCAGTGGGGGAAAGGTTAGTACAAGACCTTTAAGAAGTTGAAGAAGAAAATTAGCCAAACATTGGTTTTTGCATTACCAAACTAGCCACAGCCCTTCGAAGTGGAAAGGGATGAGAGTGGGTATGCTATGGGAGTGGTCTTGATGGAGGGAGGAAGACATGTATGCTACCATTCTGAAGTATTTCATGGGGTGGTTTTCAACTACACTACCTACGATAAGGAGCTCTATGCTCTAGTACAAGCTGTCAAGCAATGGAAACACTATCTAATGGAAAAGGAAATGGCCATCCACACAAATCACCAGCTGCTACAGTACCACCAACAGGCCCATGGTAAGTTACAATGAACCAAGCATTATAAGTGGATGGGATTTTTACAACAAATTCATTTAGTGGTCAAATCAACATTGCACGAAGTGGGGACGTTTCTTGGAAGCGGGGATGCGGAAGCGTCATTTTCCAAAAATCTAGGAAGCGAAGCGTCTCGGAAACATCTACTATATATATATATTGCATCTATATTCAAAACAAACATCCCAAATACCAACTTAGTTGTAGAAACATGAAAACATGCATATTTTTACATAAATCAAGATAGGTATGGCATCCATGATTCCATTGTACATCAATGATTAATTATTTGAGCCTCAACCATCTATATTCTATCAATTACAAACATACATCAAATTTTTAAGCATATTATAAAACATAAAGCATATTATCTAGCAAGTGAGCAACTGTCAACATTAGTCATGTCCAAAATTCAAATAATAATGTTTACAAAATAGGCCACTTGGCCACCACCAAGACTAAAAAGTTCAAATTCACAACAAGCCTACAAATCTAATCTATGACATAAGTAATAAATTGTGAATATATCTACTAATCTCTCCTCCTTCCACCACAAAGAGTACATGGCGGTGGGCCTCCACACAATGGCAATGAAGAAGATGGTGGTCGTGGAAGTTGTGGCACTAAAATTGATGAAGGCGAAGCCCCTGTTGTTGGTGTTGAACTACGGAACCTGGGAATCAAGGGACCAAATCGAGGTGGCATCTCAACTCGATCATCATCCTAGATAAGAGCATCCTCTAATTGCTCTAATCGCAAAACTCCATCCTCCAAATTGGGCTCCTCTGGATTCTTGTCCCAAACCTTAAGGTCTTTACTAGTCTTTGCATCATATAAGTAATGGGTCAACAATGGCAAGTTGTAATGAACATAAACCAAGCTCTTTGCCCAGTCTAAACTCAACTTGTTCCTTTTAACACTATGGATGAAAGAATAAGAGCTCCAACACCTCTCAGCAGAAGAAGTGTTTACCACCTGTGATAGCACCTGCAATGCCAAAGTCTGTAGAAGTAGAGTAGCACCTCCATGCATGTTCCACCACTCAAGAGAAGAAAAAGTCTCTCGGTCTTTAATTGCATGCATGCTCCCAAATGGACCAGTGCTAAGCGTATAGTTGCTCAACTGTTTTCACATCATGGCAGCCTCCTCCTCATCAGGGACTAATTTATCCAATGCAATCATATATTTTTCTAGAACCTTTGGATCTAGGTGTGGTTTTCTCATGCTCCCCCCAGGTGTTCGTGTTGAAACCCATGATGGATGATAGTATTTAGGTGTCAAAACATATGCTAATGCATGCAATGGAACATTTGGCATATCCCATCGTTTTTCCACCTTTGCACGAATATAATTGTACAAGGTGATATCTCTAGGCTCAACAATGTCTTTAATATGCCTCAACATGCTATCCATTTGCTCATACACCTCCCAATTATTGGTTGATCTAAATCTGCAAACTTGATCATGTAATAAATTGGTTTGGTGAATTGCAAAACATATTTAACCTATGACCAAAATAACATGTCAAGAACAGTGTCCTTGGCTACATTAGCACTATCTCTATCAGTGTTAATTTCCTCCCATGATTCAGAGGTCACCATATTAGTTAAAGCTTGCCCCACCTTCACTGGCCGCCTAAAGGCGAGGTAATAACTTGCAAATCTTGTTTTTGCAAGTTTAAGCAACTACAACTTGGAGTAAGTTCCATAGAAGTAGTTTACCCTTGTATGCCCTGTGATAAATTTAATGAGTTGCTTCCCTCTCTTGTAAAGCTCATTAATCCACCCTCATTATTTATGCTTCACAATATCATGCATCAAAAGGTTCAATGTGTGCACCAAGCACCCAAACCAAAAGATGTGTGGATGAGTACGTTCAATAACTTTTCCTGTTGCCTTACAATTTGTTGCATTATCTGTGATCACTTGAACCACATTATTAGGACCAACATCTTTGATTGATTGCAATAGGAGATCTGAAATGTTTTGGGAAGTTGCATTGATGGAGGCGGAGAAATATTGCACCACTAGGGGAAACACCAAGAACATTTATCAAATGTTGGTTTCTAATATTTGTCCACCCATCTGATACAATGGATACCCCACAGTCCACCCCAATGTTGCACGAAGCGGAGCGAAGCGGAAGCGCGGAGCGCGGAAGCGTCATTTTCCAAAAATCTAGGGAGCGAAGCGTCCGCGGAAGCGTCTGCTATATATATATATATTTTTATATATTTTTTTGCATTTATACTCAAAACAAACATCCCAAATACCAAATTAATTGTAGAAGACATGAAAACATGCATATTTTTGCATAAATCAAGATAGATTATGGCATCCATGATTCCATTGTAGTTACTAGTATGTACAACAATCATCTATATTCTAGCTATTACAAACATACATCAAATTTTAAGCATATTATAAAACATAAAACTATAAAAAGTATTAACCCGCGTATATGAAGACCTAGACCTTGCTGTAGCAAAACCGTGAATTGTAGGAGGCTTGAGGAGGAACCTTAAGGCTTAAGCCCCACCAGCAGTACATTGAATACCTAGTAGATCAGCATAGGTGGAAGCATAGTTGACATAAGATCACAGTGATTTGAAGCAAGGTAAGGGCAACAAACTACATTAGCAAGAATTGCAGACTTTACAAGGAAGTCTCTCAGATCTACTCTCACAGTGTATTGATAATTTGATACTGCACCTCTGGAATAATTGGACGTTCGTTATATGGCTATGCTCTTGCTCCTGGTATGATTTACCAATAGTGTCATATGATCATTGGCATATGCTTCAGTATGATTCTTTGCATTATGACATTTGTTCATGACATCAATTCAATATGGACATGTCACTTGCTTCAGTCATATATATGTTATCGTTTCTCATATAGATCAATATTGGTATGGCTTCCCAATATTGGCAATGATGGGTATAAACCTATAAGCAGAGACTTCTTCATTCTTATATGCACTTAGCATTATGTATGGATATCACTGCTCAAATAGCTTGAGTATGGTATTGCTATGTTCTAATTACAGCAGTATATGAATATATAGAAGTGCATCCATCAGTTCAGTAGATGACTGCGCTTCCGGTTGCGCCACGCAATCCGCCCTTTTTCAATGTATATTCATTGAGTTGACATTGTATTCAGAGCAGTAAGACCGTATATTCAGGCTACAATGCTCAAGTTATATGGTATTAGGAATCCTATATGAGAATGATGTCATATTGGTGGGTTGCGTCCAGGTTGCGTCCAGGTTGCGTGCAGGTTGCGTGCAGGTTGCGTCCAGGTTGCGTCCAGGTTGCGCGATTCCGGGGGGCCGCAACCTCAAATGGCAGGAATCGTTTTTTTAACCCGGAATCGCGCCACCTCAAAAACGGAATCGCGCTTCCAGTGTGGATTCCGGGACGCTTCGCTCCGATCCGCGATTCTGGGTTTGGATCCGGCGGGGGGGGCGATTCTGCAACACTGGTCCACCCCCACTCATTTGTAAAACGTGTCAAAGCTCTTTGAACCTTTGTTTTTTCTCTTTCTAATAACATTGTTCTAGCTTTCTAATAACATTGTTCTAGCGTTCTCATAGTTGGGGGCCTTGTATCCTTTTGGAGCTTCATTGATGGCTTTTATCATTTCATGCCAATAGGGAGAGCGAAGCACATTGAATGGTACACCGCAAGCACAAAGAAATCGAACTATCTTTCCATCCACATCATCCCTCCCAGCAACATTCAGGAAATCCCCTTTTGTTCTTTTACCTCCAGAGCTTGCAGAAGTACCATGAGGAGATGAGCTACCAAATCTAGAGGTTGCACTTGATTCAAATTGAGTTTTTTGTTTCTTGTTTTTTTGTTGTGCAACCTCCTCTATTTGGATGTATTTTCTTCTTTGTTCAATTGAAACCTTTGGGCAAATTGCTATCCCCATGGCACCCTTTTTCTCATCACTGTCCATCACCCCACAAAAATGCCTCCTCACACGGGTATATGAACCACTATATGGTTTTCCTCCATGATAACCATGAGGGCAAAAAAACTTATAGCTTCCACCACCTTTTTCCCTTTCAAGTTTGGTCACATAGTTCCACAAGGGTGTCAATGCAGCTTTTCCCTCTAGTGTTTCAATGTTCTCATGAGGTCCATCCCCTTCCTCCTCATCATACATTGGGTCACTCATATGGGGACTACTATTCTCTTCTTCTTCTTCCCTTCTATTCCTACTCCCCCTTGCCATCATGAAAACCAAAAGTGGAATGATACATATAAATCCAAAAACACACCATCTTGGAATATGAATATAGGTGGTGGACAACCTGCAAATAAATAAGCAAGAAGAAAGAATGGGCAAGAATAGGAGAGGGAGGAGAGGAAATACAAAAAACAATGAAAAACAAATGAGGGATTTTGGGATTTGCACTTACCTCTTTAGCTCTTGTAGATGGAAGCCCTTATTTACTCCTCCAAACTCCTCCTCTATCAATGCTCTTAGCTCCTCCAAGCTCTCCTCAACTCTCTCTTCTCCAAGCTCTCTTCTCCTCTCTTCTCCAAGCTCTCCAAAAACATAAGAGTGAGCAAATAAGAGGTGAAAAGGACTTTTATTATTTTCATTCCATCCCTAACCCAACACTAACCCACCCCCAACCCAACTTAAGCCAAAAAAAGAAAAATAAAAATAATTTAAGTAGGTCGCACAGCAGAACCGACTGGTGGGCCCACGGAAGCAATTGCGATCTACCTAGAAGCTCTGATCTGCAGCAGATCCACGGGTTGAGCTGCCCTCTGAAACATGGATCATACGGAAATGTGGATCAGGCCACACCGTTCCCATAGGCCAGGAATCGTCTGGCTCGGCTCGATCCACGTTTCAGTTTTTCAGAGCCGCGTTTCAAAGGGCGGATTAGCTGCGTTTCCATACGGGACGTGGATCAAGCTTTGTGGCGGGGGGGGGGAGACATTTCCTGCAACACTAGGTCAAGTACAAGAAAAGCAGCAGAAACAAGTTAGCCAACATGCTTTCAAGGCCACCCACATCAAACATTACAGCTTTGGTAACTATTATGCACATGTAGCGTTTCACCCATGTTGAATACAAAGAGGTGTATACTAAGGATGAGGACTTCAAGGAGGTGTTTAAGCAATTGCATAGTCAAAGTCATGCAAACAATGGAGACAAACAATCAATTACCATCTCCAAAATGGGTTACTTTAAAAGAGGGAAAAGCTATGTGTTCCTAAAGGTGAGTGGTTGCAACTAATCGGAGAGGCTCACACCTCCAAGGTTCTATGGCATTTTGATGTAGGGAAGATAGTTGCCAATAAGCAAAGATGTGTATTGGTCCATAATGCAAGAAATTGTAGCTAGGTTCATAAGAGTATGTATGTTTTGTTATATCGGCAAGCTTAGTAACAAGATATCAATGTTCCACCAAATTTTCAAGATGGGGGAACGCAAGAACGGGGAGAAGCACATTTAGGGAAATTCAAGGGGGATAGATGAGAGGTTTGGGAGCACACCCAAATTTAGGGAAATTCAAGGGAGGCAAGGCACCTCGAGGTGTGTGTGTATGTGTGTGTGTGTGCGTATTATAAACATGATTCAGATCCAAATTCAAATTCAATAATGAAATACATGGATTCATATATCATAAATGATTCAATGAAATAAAAATAATAAAATATTGTATACATTAGTTTAAATTCATCATTCATCATTCTAGAATCTACGTTGAATTAAGTTCATCATTCATTATTCTAGAATCTAATTAGTACTAAAAAAGATAGTAGATGTTAATGTTTGAAGATTGGAATAGTAAATTGAAATTACTCAAACTCAAAAATAGTAAGATGTGACTAGTCAAAAACTCGATTTGAGGTCATTAGTATCTAGACTCAAGACCAAAATTGAAATTGAACAATGTATAATGAACCAATGTTATCAAAATTGGACCAATCATCAAATTGGTCAACCCCAAAATAAGGAACCGGACCAAAAAACCAAGCTACCAAAAAATACATAAATATTCAAATTTTGAAAAAAAAATACGTAAATATTCATGTGCATCCATATGAATTCGAACCATTATACACAAATATGCAAAGTTTCTCATATATTAGTAACTAAGAGTGCATATATCCAAAATAGTACCGAGTGCAATCCATTTGTGAACCAAAAAAACATCAACAAAGAGGCTCTAGATTGCCTCTATAGTCCAAAAAAATACATGCTACAACAAATACCTACATGTACTCAAAATCATTGCATATATTAAGATCTTCATGATCAATATCACCCTCGGCATTAAATACGATAGAAAAAGCTTAAAATGTCAAATCAAAATTTTTATTTCAGTAATGGGAAGATTTTCACTAAGGTCGAGATAGAGGAGTTCAACAATCAATGCCACCAACATCGAGGTACATAGAGAGATTTGTGCTCTTAATTAAATGCTAGTTCCATACCCTCATACATGATAGAATTCAATGGAAATGTTGCAATCCACCAATCCTTAAATATTGAAAACTATTAACTCTATTGGATTTTGAATGGTATTTAAGATTCTAGTTTCTCCATATGAAATCCAATGAGGCTGGAACCACTTTCAAACATCATGAAATAATTAATGTTAATGTTACAAATCTAAGTAAAAGGTTGAAAGGAGAATATCACTTTTACTTTAAGAATTTGACATTACCATTAATTACATAGCATTGGTAGGGCGCTAGGGTTGAACATTACACTTTCTCACTCATAAAGTATTATTTCTAAGCAAAATTTCGGGGGGATGTCCAACCCTTTTTAAGGGGGGATGCCCACAATCACCCCTTTTGGGGAAACGCATCCCCCACATTGGGGAAATGTCCTCCCTTGTGTTTCCTTGACTTTCCCCAAAAGGGGGGCATAGGGAAATGTTCTCAGGCGTCCCCCCATCCCAGGTGCATGGGAAACGTGGGGAATGCACCCCCCACCCTAGAGAACACATCCATGTGGAACATTACAGGAAACAAGGTCTATAACATCCTTTACCTGTACCCACTCATCCTTGGGAAAGCGTTTCCATGGACTTTGTGGGAGGTTTACCAACAACTAAGAAGGGACATGACTGTTTGTTTGTGGTAGTTGACAAGTTTAGCAAGATGTGCATTCTCATGCCTCATAAAAATACCATCAGTGGGAAAGAAGCAGCAAACTTATTCTTTGGATAGGTTTGGGTACACTTTGGGATACCAAGGAGAATCATTTCAAATAGGGACACCATATTTCTCAATGCATTTTGGACTACGTTGTGGGAAACGATAGACACGAAATTGAAGAGGTCTACAAAATGTTGAGAAATCTAGGGCATAGTAATTATGTGATTTCTCTTCTATTAGTAATTGCTTGTGAGTGCTTTTTGCTTCTTTAGATTAGTATCTTCTTTTACTTAGGTTGTTAGTGTTCTTCTTCATCAAACAACTACCAATGCATAAACCATAAAGAGACAAAAGACACAAAAAATAGGCTATCAGCCAGGGCCAAAACCTCTCACTATTTGAGAAGAAAACCCGAACAAATTCTTCTTCTTATAGAGATTCCAATTGACGAATACCAAGACCGAGATCCCTGATCTATCTGCCACTCCAAGACCAAGACACAAGATCCTTAGTCAAAGATAGACAACCTTCTGCTCCTTCCTCCTCCTCGACTTCTTCTTCAACCTTGGCTTGCTTTAGACTTTCGGCCTTCTTCCACTTCAGCTCCCTAGTAGGACTGCACCACAGCTGCAACAGACTTCTCCACTCCTCGGCCTTCACTATTGCAATATATTAACTTTCGGTTTTCTTCCACTTCAGCTCCCTAGGAGGACTGCACCACTGTTGCAACAAACTTCTCCTCTCCTCGGCCTTCATGCTACAATATATTTATTTTCGTCCTTACTGCTGTAACAAACTTCTAGCACGAATAAGTGTTTTCTTCCCTTGAAACAATCCCATAAAGTGTCCAAGGAACCTCACTCTTCTCGCCCCTTACTCTGTTGGTTATGAGACTACTCCTTATCCTCTTCGCACTTCCTTTTCTGATTCAACCTTCAACTGAAATGCAGAAGATGAGATGTTTGAAATTCTGTGTCACAGATGAAATGCGAGCTGCCTATTTATAGTAGTTTGCCTCTATATATGAGCCAACATGAGTGCATGTGAGCCAACATGTCCTTTGGGGAATTTACATTATTCTTTTTGAAGCCGACTTGAGGAGGAGACTTTGCTTGGTCTTGGAGGGTTATTTATACTTATCTAATGACTCATATAAAATGCAGTATGCCCAAGAAGGGTCCTTCATACATGACATAGACTCAAATTGACTTTTATGACTAAATGACAAATCCTAAAGGCTCTCAATGGGAGCCATCACTAAAAATAAAATTTCTTGCCCATGAAACCCATGAGACAAGCATAATAATAATTTTATTTTTCTTCTTTTCATCAATTACATAAAATCACAATTACACATGTCATTATGAAGACCAAACCTAGTTACTTTTCAAGAGGACTTCAATGCATTTTTTGAGGGGTTAAAATCAGAAACATTCGAAGACTTGGAATGAAAATCTAGTACATATACAACACTCTTATAACAAAGTAGTCCACACTTCTACTGGTAAGTCCCCATCTGAAACTTGTTTTGGATATTTGTCGCCTTCACCTTTAAATATTACATATGAACAACAAGGAGGAGTGAGGGAGTATCTCATAGGGGATGCTTTAAGGGTATAGAAATTTGTTGAGAAGATTACGAAGATCCATCTGCAAGTACAAGAGACATGGAAGAAGTTATAGGAAAAGTATAAGGCCAGGCATGATCAACACAAAACAAAGTTAGTTAGAGCGAGAGACGGAGCATGGTTATAGTTGAACAAGGAGAGGCTACAAGGTCCTGGTGAGAAAATCAAAGCTATGCGTTATGTTCCTTTCGGGATACTGGGAAGGGTGGGAGATAATGCCTACCAATTTGTCTACCCCCATACAAACACATCTGCTCAATGGTGAATGTAAAAAAATCTAAAACTCTATCCATGCTAAATAAGGAAGAGGAGCAAGTCGTACCTTCCATAAAGGATTTGGCACCAGATGCTTAGGCAAAGTTGATAGAGGATACAATTTTGTAGAAGAGGTCCAGAACTACAAGATAGGGGCAGCATGACTTTGGAAAATTAGATTGAAAGGGCAACTTCCACGCAAGGATAAATGGTACTCCAAGGAGAAGGTAGAGGAAAATTTTCCTCACCTCATTCAGTAAATGATTTTGGGGACCAAAGCCTCCCAAAATGGGAAGGTATGATTTAGATAGGATCATTATATTGTTTGTTATCCATCTTGATCCTTTCAAGGTAGAAAAATCAGAAAAATCAGCTTATAGGAGCATTTTTAGTAGCGAGGCCCAATTTGGAGAATTGGGTCAAAAACCTTTTGAGGCAAGTTTGAGGCCTTAAATGAAATTTTTTGGGGGTAAAAATATGTTGCTTAATCTCTGCACTCTGTGACATTGTTCTACACACAAAGACCTTTCAAAGGTTCCAAGAAAGATGTCAATTGAAGTTTGGATGCAAAAGTTATGCCTCCCAAAATTTGAATTATCGTGATTGACCACCATAATTTAAGAGAATGCCAAGTCAGCTCCCATTACTCATGGAAAGGGGCTAGCCACATGAGAACTATGAAGAGGACTCTAGAAGGGTCAATGTTGTAACTCGTTTTGAGGATTGAATGGGTCAAATTTTACCCTAGTTGGCTATCAAGTTGTTTTGTAACAGGGCCAATAGGAGGAAAAGGGTTGCATAGTATAGCATAATAATGTAGCAGCCCACGGGCCACAGGTCTCAAGTAACTCCATAGAGAGTGTCTACTCCTTTATACTTGCCTCATTTCCATTCACACAAAAGAGAGCAAAGCATCCTCATTTTCCAACAAGGTTTTCTCCCAAAAGGACTTCCCAAATCATATCTTGGTGTTTGTTGTGATTAGTGTGTGTTTAATTTCACATTGCATCTTATATATTGCATAAATAAATAAGAAAACAATAATTAACAAAACCAGGATAATCTAAGGAAAATTAACCCTCATAGTATAGATTTCATATTTCAGTCTATTTGTATCAAATTTGTTGTGATGAATTGTCCAATGCAATATCCACAAAAATTTATAGTGTAGAATTTCCTTGAAATTCTGGAAATGCTTGATGAACTAACTGAAATTGGGTTCAATTCACCCAGACCCACAATTTTTCTAATATAAATTTGCAACGAAATAGAACAGAATTAAAAAACACAGTCACACGATAACAATAACACAGTATTTTCTAGGGAACCCAACTGGGAAAACCCTTTGCTAGTTGTAGAATTTTATTGACAAAAAATAGAGCAATTGTTCACTTTACAAGGCAACCATTTCAACATAAAACAAGGTT
Organism: Pinus tabuliformis; assembly: GCA_031772625.1. Classification (NCBI taxonomy): domain Eukaryota; kingdom Viridiplantae; phylum Streptophyta; class Pinopsida; order Pinales; family Pinaceae; genus Pinus; species Pinus tabuliformis. Next base: position 112,974,029 of record CM062809.1, read on the forward strand.
GTTTTCTCTACTAACACTTAGCTCAAAACCTCCCTACAAGAACTCAACCCATCTCCCTATTTCCTTGCATTGTCTAGCTCCTATTTCCTAGTGTTGGACAACCCCTATTATTTAGAAATTAACTCCTAAATCTTAGCGCACTTATGTAAGGAAAATTGTCTTTATCGAGTTGTGTATATGCTTCTCCTTATAGGCTCTTCCTAGCAACCAATTCTCACACAAAACCCGTGCTCAATAATAATGTACAACGATGTGCCTTCGTCCTCCTTTTAACCTTTTCAATCATGCTAAATCTTGCAAGTGTAAATTTGGAATATGGGTTGAGTTTGACTTGTTAATTGAGTCAAACTAACTCTTCAACTCAACCTACCTCAAATAGAACTTGAAGCTCTCTAACACATCCCTTTCCAAATATAACTCACTTGGAGATTGACTCAATTGCCTCTCCAACTCTACACATGAGTCAAACTGTCACCATGAACTCGTCCTATCTACTCGAACTCATACGTGCTAAAGGAAGGATTGTTTGTGGTCTTTCTTGACTAAGGCACAAGTCAAGAAGACCCTTTTGGCTATTATTTTCAACACTCCCCCTTAGCGAGGAAGGGATCATGTACAACTCCCAACATATCTCTGAAATGAACAAAACTGCTTCTTTCCAATGCCTTGGTCAAGATATTTGTTGTCTGCTCCTTTGTTGGAATGTACAGTAGCTTGACTATCCCTTTCTACACACAATCTTTGAGATGATGATACCTAATTTCAATATGCTTTGAGCAATCATGAAACATTGGGTTATCAAAGAGCTTGATGCAATTCTGATTATCACAGTGTATCGCAGTAGCCTCCATCCTCTGTCTGAAAAGTCCCGCAAGCAACTTCCTCAGCCAAATAGCCTCGCATGTTTCCAAACTGGCAGCCACATACTCGGCCTCTGCTAAATTGAGTGCAACTAATCTTTGCTTCCTGTTGTACCAAGAAACAACTATTGACCCAATGTTGAAGACGCCACCTGACGTACTCTTTCGATTTATGGAGCTCCCTACCCAATCTACATTTGTGAAGCCCTCAAGCCTCACCTCATCAACCTGTCGATACCACAATCCATAATCTGTTGTGCCTCTGAGATACCTCAAAACATGTTTCACAGCAACCCAATGAACTATGGTCGATCCCATCGTGAACTGACTCAGTTGGTTGAATGCAAAACAAATATCAGGTCGTGTGTTGACCAAATACATCAATGACCCAATGAACTGCTTGTATATTGTAGCACCCACCTTCCTCTAGTTTGTGACTACAAGCGTGGCCATGGGCCCGCAAACCTGCAAATGAAATCTTCAGATAATCTCTGTAGTGCACTTCCCCTGTCCCACGAAAATCTCACCATCACAGTGCCAAACCTCCAATCCAAGGAAATAGTGCATACGCCCTATATCCTTCACCTCAAACTCCCTTGCAAGGTCCTCCTTACAATCCTAGATCAAGTTGTTTGCTCCAGTCAATAGAAGGTCGTCAACATAGAGCACTAGAATGAGCAAAAGCCCTCCAACCATGATGTAGTATAGGTTGGGATCTGCCTCACTCTTAGTGAAGCCCAATCCTCGAAGGTAGCTATCAATACGGGTGTACCATGCTCTCAAAACCTGCTTGATCCGATAAAGAGCTCCCTCAGCTTGCACACATGTGTCTCTACTGAACAGCTCAAACCCCTCTGGCTGCTCCATACAAATCTCCTCCTCAACCACTCTGGTGAGGAATGATGTCTTCATGTCCATCTAGTGGATCTTCAATGATGTCTTCATGTCCATCTAGTGGATCTTCAATGATGTCTTCATGTCCATCTGGTGGATCTTCCAGCCCATCTGTGCTGTAAGTGCTAGGATAGTCCTGATGGATTAATAACGTGCTACTCGGGCAAAGGTCTCATCACATTCTATGCCCTCAATCTATGAGAAGCCCTTGGCCACAAACCTAGCCTTGTACTTCTCGACACTCCCATCTGCTCCATGCTTCACCTTTTGCACCCAGTGTGAGCCTTGTTACCCACCACCAGTGGGTGACCCCATTAGAGAAATTTTCTCCTAAGCTTTGTGGGCAAAAGCCAAACATGAACTCTACCCCCTATCATTATGGCCATCACCCTAGTTCCTAGGGCCCCCATGATTGCCCCTTGCATCATTAAGGAACACATGATTGTCCCAACCCCTGGTGGGTGATGAACTGCCCCACCTTAAGGAGGTAATCACTGCTATATCTTGCACATCATGCTCTCATCCGTTTGAGCCCCGAGCAATAAAATGAAAGAAAAATACAAATAAAAAATACAAAAGGCATATGAAGAAGGTTGGAAAAACAAAGGTCGGGGTAACTCATGTACCACGATTTCTCCCTCCTACATTCATACACCCAAGGTGTGGGCATTCCTCATTATAGCTACCCTTCTATGTTCTACCATGGCATGTGGCTTGGAGCCTTCCCTTTGCCCCCACTCCATTCCACCATCATTTCACATGACACTTGCCATTTGAAGGGTGCACCTTGGACCTGTCATTTCCTTAAAGGTTGAAACCACCTAATAGGGTCCTTCATTAACCACTCCTACCCAAGAAGGTAAAATTAATACATGTTCAAAGCCCCGAATTTGGAAGGGAAACCCATTATGAAGTGTTCACTTTTGCCCTTGATTAGCAAACTTATTTACTCGATTAAACTAATGAATCATTGTATTGGAGGATGAGGAGACGCATTGGATCTTATACAGGATTGCAAGTGGGCTTTCACCTTGGACTTGGCCTCCCTATACAGGATTCAAGCCCTCTAGTGGATCACAATGGCATTTTTAGGGCGAGCGTTGATAGCCATGGGCCTCCACTCATGCAGAGCATTGATTGTCATTCCATGGGCTCCTTCAGCACCACCATTTGCTTGCTCATGCATGATGCACTTGGACCATGGTGCCCCAGCTGGCTACACAATGCACCCGACACTTGGCAGTTGTCCCAAGGCCCAAAGGAGGTTATGTCTTTCCTAGGGAAACATGGGAAGGCATGTGTCATCTTCTAGCCCTCATTAATGGAGCATCAACTTGATCTTAAGCCACTTGGAGACCCGTGAGACCCATTTGGAGCCCACAAAGCCCAAAGGGGGTTTGGAGATGTTTTGCAGCATAGTGAGGGCATGACCCTCTTCATTATATTTTTTTAGGCCCTCTCACACATTCTTTGTATAAGAGGCCTCAACGTTGCCCCTCTAAGCCTCCACGCATGCATGACGTCAACGTGTGTGAGCTGAGGAGGGAAGATCGATTTGATTTTTGAACTATCATGGTTGGCTTGTAACCATGGGTGGGTTACTTAACATATTAGGCACTTGGAGGGGCTTTGTCTTTTAAAATTTGAATTGAACTCAGAACTCTTGTATACATAGATGAGACCTAGTCTCATCCTAAACATCACACTTGGGATTTTTGCAAACCTCATTAAAGAATTCAGGCATGCAATTTGAGGATATTTTTGGATGCTCTTGGGATAAACTTTGATGTATGGATCTTTATTGCTATCTTTTTGGAACTTCTAATGCGTTGTTGATCGATGGATATACTCTACATTGTCTTGTAAGTGTTTCTTTATCGTGAAATCATCTTGCAAATAATGTCTAATGCATGGAATTTGTTCTCATGATAAAAAATTGCACTCTTGTTTTATTGAGTATCTTTCAAAATTGTAATCTTGGGAAGTTTTTCATGTGTTACTCATTGGTGATGTGGAAAGAATGTTCCTAGTGGATAATGATTGCATTTAATCCATGAAACCCCATTAAAAAATGCTAAAGAAGGTAATAATTGTTAAAAGGGGTAATTAGGGCTTCCTCTTTTAGCCTCTTGAAGGTCAATTTAGCCAATCACAAGCACCCATGACTCCATACTCCCAATGGTATAGGCACTGATCAAGTCCCTTGGTGATCAAACTTGGATTTAATCCATAAATTTTCCTTCTTTTCTTTTCTAAATTTCGTCCCTTCAACGCTAAGGAGGCTCCCCTAAGGATTGGTGTGAATTCCAATACATAAGAAATTTTTGAGTTTGGTTCGAATAGAAATCTTCCTTTGTGTCTCCTCTAGAGGTGCTCAAGTTTTAGTGGAATTCCCATGGTGGATTCTCCATAAATTTTGATGCCCTAGTTGTCACATCAAGAGGGAACCCTAGAAGCTAATCCTTCAACTTGGGGATTCTTTGAAGGCAATCTCTTTAGTACTTGGTGAAGTAAATCATTCATTGCCTTTTCTCTCTCCTACCTTGACCTTGGATGTACATATATATCATGTCAAATTTCAACCCTAGGTCTCGTGTAGTTTCTTTTCCAAGGGTTTTTTTATGGGAAATATTAATACCTTCTCCCAAAGCTTGCACTTTTGTTGAACCTTCCCATTGAATGAGCCATATTGCCTCACTTCAAACCTATCATAAAGAGATATATATATCACAAGTGAGTAAGAACGGGACTTCTACCATTAGTGAAAATTCGAGAAGAGTTAAGGACTTAGGTTGTGGTGACAATGAGCCTCTGTGCAAAGTGTTGTTGTGCCCTCTAGCGTTTGCCTCTTTACAAGGCTTGCTAGTTTGTGCAGCAACAAGCCTACTACTGATTCTCCCTCAAGTCGTGGCATAATCTCCTAGACATTGTTCTTCATGATGGAGGAATATTCCCCCACTGTGGCATCCTACCAAACATGTTGAGAAGTTGCCTCCTTGTAAGAAGACGACTCAGTGTTCATCAACTTTGTTGTTTGATCAGCTTGAACATGGTGATAGGAGCTTCAACATTCTCCTAGGCCTCTTGAATCAACCAATCAGCCCACTTGGCTCTGTTCCTCCCTGTGTCGGGAGTCTCTAACTGAGTAGTTGCTTGCTCTAGTCTCGGTCTCTTCTCCTCATCCTCCTGCTCTCCATCCTATTGTGTGGGCCTCTTGCCACTTGGATGAGGCTCCTCCTTAGGAGCAAGCAGCTCCTCCATCTCAAGTACTCCAACATGCTCTCGCTCTAAGGACTCCCTCAAAGCTTTGGACTCCTCAAACCTCACATCCCGCCTGAGAACTGTCTTCTTGAGTCCTGTAGATACACCCTGTATGCCTAAGTTGTCTCACTGTATCCCACGAAAATACCATTTTTTGTTGTGGGCTCCAACTTCTTCCTATTGTCTTTGGACACATGGCAATAAACTTTTATGTCAAAGATACGGAAGTGTGAAACATCAGGCTTCTTACCTATGAAAGCCTCCTCCGGTGTAACTCGTCCAAGAACCCTCTGTGGACTCCTGTTCTGCAAAAAGATTGCAGTGTTGCGTGCTTTTGCCCACAAGAACAAACGCAATCCTTGATCATGCAAATAGCCTTGGTCGCTCCAATAATATTGTAATTCTTCCTCTCAGCCTCCCCATTCTGCTAAGGGTTATGGGGTGCTATCAACTCTCTCCTAATGCCCTCCTTCGCACACAACTCCTTGAAGGAATTGGAGACATATTCTCCACCATTGTCACTCCTCACTGCCTTGATCTTCTTCCTAGTCTGGTTTTCTACCAAGGCCTTAAACTCCATGAACTTGGTTAAGACCTCATCTTTCTTTTTCATAAAAAATATCCAAGTTTTCTGAGAATAATCATCAATGAAAGTAACATAATACTTGTGTCTCATAAGAGATGGAGAAGAGAAGGGCCCGCATACATCTGAATGCACCAGCTCCAAAATCCCTTTGGCTCTACTATCTTGACCCTGAAAGGATGTCTTAGCATACTTGCCAAATGTGCACCCCTTGCACACATCATGCTAATCAAAACTCCATGTGGCTATCTGCTAAAGAATCTTCAGTGTCCCATGGATCTATGCCAAATTTCACCAACATCTCTACTATACTCACCACCAACCTTGTTGCTCAAGGCTACACAAGTCTCTACCTGCAACTTGTATAGGTTCCTCACCCTCACACTTATCTGGTTCACTGAACCAGAAGCTAAATGCTTGAGGTGCACTTTACCTCTATTGAAGATGACATCATATCCCTTGTCCTCAAGGGTTGCTACAGAAACAAGGTTCTTCTTCAGTCCTAGAACATAGAGAACATCTTTGAGATGAAGAGAGCTTCTAGACTCCCTCTCAATGCTAACAGTATCAACTCCCCTTGTCGCGTACTTGCCATTATCTCCTAGCTCAATGTGAACCTCCGTGTCCTTCTCCTCCAACTAGTTGAAATACTCCCTATTCCTAGTAATATGAAAGAAGGCTTTGGAGTCAATATACTATGTGTTGCTCCCTACTGAGCTTGCCATGCAAGCTATCAATGAGAAATCTTTCTCGAACTAAGAAGCAAACCCATCTTCCTCAGCTGATGTAGCCGCATAATTCTTATTGGACCTCTTATTCCGATTTAGACACTTAGTAGCATAGTGCCCAAACTCGACAATGAAAGCACATGATCTTACCTAGATCCTTCTTCTTCTGGCCCTTTCGACTAGACTCGGCCTTCCCTTTGCCTTTCTTACCTGCAAGAGCAAAATTTTCCTCATCCTTAGTCTTTGTTGATCTATTATCTCAAGTTCCTCTCTGGATCTCCCTTGAATGCAGTCAGTCCATAACCTTTCCCAACTAGGAAAATTATCTCTCCCACTAACAACATCCTAGAAGCCATACCAAGACTTGTGAAGTCCTAGTAAGGCAAAACTCATAAGGTCATGATCAGATACAGTGACACCCACACCACCTAGCTCATTTCAAACCTGAGTGAACTTCATAAGATATGTGATGATGGGCTCTCCTTGTCTCATCCGGATACTTCTTATCTTCTCCTTAAGAGAAAGCTTCCCAGTATCACTAGAACTCTGATATAGATCTAAAATAGTTTTGAACATCTCAAAAGTTGTCTTCTTCTCATGGATATGAGGAACTATATGATCTTTGACCCCTTTTAAAATAATCCTCCTAGCCTTAATATCATTCTTGTTATGTTGGGCCAATTGTTGGGCATCTTGTGGTGGTGGTATAGCATTCTTAACAAGCTCTCCCGCCCGATTATCCTCCAATACTAGCATGATCCTCCCTTTCCAAGAGACGAAGTTAGAGGCTCCCTCTAAACAGTGGTTTGATCTCAATCCTTGGAATGCCATCATGCTTACCCAAAGAGCTCTCCTACACAATCTAGCGCTAGCCTTCTTGACTGATCTACATTGGTCCCAAACTAATCTCAGCGCTAGTCTTTATTTTGATCTCTGTTCGATACCATGTAAAATTTTCTTTAAATTTTGGAATTGCTTGATGAACTAACTGAAATTGGGTTCAATTCACCAAGACCCAGAATTTCTCTACTGTAAATTTGTAGTTAAATACAACAGAATTAAAAAAACACAATAACACAATATTTTCTAGGGAACCCAACTGGGAAAACCCTCCGCTAGCTATAGAATTTTATTGACAGAAAACAAAGCAATTGATCTCTTTACAAGGCAATTGTTTCAACAGAAAACAAAGTTTTTTCTCTACTAACACTTAGCTCAAAACCTCCCTGCAAGAACTCGACCCAGCTCCCTATTTCCTTGTGTAGAAATTTTGAATAATATGACACTTATTCACAGAGATTATCCCGATTATACACTATTGCGGAATACATGCATAATACATAACCTCCTCTACGTTGATCATCAATTTAGCAACATCAAAAACAATGAAACATCAATCGCACGCACACATTAACACAGTATGTAGCCCAGGGAAAGCATACAGCTGAAAACCCCACACTATCTGTATATTAATGATTGAGAACATGTAACAATACATAGTACAATACTCCTCTCAAGTATCCAGCACTATCTCCACCTGTTACACACAAAACTAACTCATATCCAAACAAGTCACAGGTTCAAATCTTCTCCGCTGCTTTGCCTGCCTCTATTGCACAATACCAAGTGAAAATCACGTGAGCACAGGCTATTTCACTGGGCATATACTGCGCAATCCTCATGGGCATTACTCAATCCATTGCATGTGCAAATCTCATGCACAACTGATAGTCACAACTCACCCTTTCACTTACCTCTAACACCTATCTCTGTTGAACTGTCCATGCACTGAGTTAACTGATGTATTCTTTAGTTTCTTTATGAGTTAATAATTAGTGAATTAATTTAATCAATTAATTCACATAACTCATCACTAGTCTATTTGCAGTTAGACTAATTACAACTAGTTTAACCAAGTCAAACTGAACACAACTCCATCAACTCCACAATCAACTACACCAAACTCAACCACATGAGTTCTAACTGAATTCCTGCATGCAAAAGCTCAATTGACCCACAAGAAAATCGTATTTCCTTCTGACAGCTGCATGTGCCACATCTGTAGCTCAAACTGAAGTGCTCCAAGAGGATAAGATAATGTTTATAGTCTAAATATTATTATGAGACAATAATATTTGACTTTTCTATTTTTAGCCTGGCAGTCTAAAAATAGACTTTGATCACTCCGCTGTGAACCAGAAATAGAAGTCCATCTATTTTTCCCAACATGACCAATCATCCATAAACAGCATCCTGCAACTCATAGACCATGATCCATATGTCTAAAAATAGACATAGTCTAAAAATAGACTTTGCGCCAAAAATACCCTGCGGGCCCACTTAGTGAAGGCGACTTCTTTTCACTAAGCTCCATCATCTTGTTGCATTCTCAACACTCCCTCTCAACAAGATATGGATTATCAGCAACCCCTATCCTGCCTCAGTGGTATTCGAATTTGCTCCTGGTGAGCGCCTTCGTCAAGATATCAGCATCCTGATCCTCCGTTGGAATGTATGAAAGCAACATGATTCTCCGTTGCACACAATCTCTGATATGATGGTACCTGATGTCAATGTGCTTAGATCTATCATGAAATACAAGGTTAGCCGAGAGTTTAATGCAACTCTGGTTATCACAGTCAATCACAGTAGGCTCTAAGTAAGAACCGAACAAACCGACCAGGATCTTCCTCATCCATATAGCCTCGCATGCAACCAAACTTGCTGCCATATACTCGGCCTCTGCTGAACTGAGTGCCACAGATCTCTGCTTCCTGCTGTACCAAGAAACTGTTGTCGACCCGATACTGAAGACCCCTCTTGATGTGCTCTTTCTGTCCGTTGGGCTCCCTGCCCAATCTGCATCCGTGAAGCCACATAGCTTCACCTCATCCTCCTGTCTGTACCACAAACCATATCCCAATGTGCCTCTCAAATAACGCAATACATGCTTGCCTGCCTTCCAGAAGAGCTTGGTTGGCTTAACCATAGCTTGTGAAAGTTGGTTAACAGCATAGCATATATCGGGTCGTGTATTGACCAGATACATAAGCGACCCCACCAACTGTCGATAAACAGTGGCATCCACTTCTTCTGCCGAAGTGGCATCCTCCTTCCTCCAACCTCCAGGAAGAGGAGTATCAACAGGCTTGCAGCCATGCATGTTGAACTTCTCCAGTATCTCCCGAGCATACTTACCCTGAGAAACAAATAGTCCATCACTGCGCTACCAAATTTCCAATCCCAGGAAATAATGAAGGAGGCCCAAGTCCTTCATCTCAAACTCCTTAGCAAGATCATCCTTGCATGAAAGTATCAACAGCTCATCACCTGTTAGAATCAAATCATCTACATGAAGTACAATGATAAGCAACTTACCCTCCACCACAATCTGGTATAGGTTAGGATCCGCCTCACTCTTGGAGAATCCAAGTCCAGTGAAATAGCTGTTTATCCGTGTGTACCAAGCACATGGTGCTTGTTTCAACCCATACAGCGCTCTCTTGAGCCTGCACACATGCGACTCGCTGCTAAAGATCTCAAAACCTTCGCGTTGTTCTACGTACACCTCCTCCTCAATGACTCCGTTGAGGAACGCAGTCTTCACATCCATCTGATGAATGTGCCATCCCATCTGCGCTGAGAGAGCAAGAATCGTCCGTATGGAAGAATACCTTGCGACAGGTGCAAAGGTCTCCTTATAATCGATCCCCTCTATCTGTGAAAAGCCTCGGGAACAAATCTTTCCTTGTACTTCTCCACACTCCCGTCAGCTGCCTACTTAACTTTGTAGATCCATCTCGAACCCACCACTGATTTCCCTTGCGATCTAGGAACAATCTCCCATGCACTGTTTCTGACAATCGAATCATACTCTTCCACCATGGCGTCTACCCATGCGGGATCCTCCACAACTTCCTCGAAAGAGGATGGCTCAGTCACAACACATTTGCTCATAAGAGCCATGTATCCAGTGTACCGATCAGGTGACTCTCTGCCTGCATTGGGCTGTAGGTGGTCCTACAACTTTCTCTGCATCTTGAGCCAGTCGCTCAGCTTCTGTCAAGCGCTTTCGCCCTCTGATGGTTGGTGCTGCATGAGTGGTCTCTTCCACTCCATGAACCTCATCCTGTGGCTAATCCACGTCCTGAAGCTCATCCTTAGGAACTAATAGCTCCTCATCTGCATGCAAGTGTAGCTCCCTCTTAAGCGAACACTTCATGGCTTTCTCCTCCTGAAATTTTATCTCCCGTCGCACAACAATGTTACCACTGTCTGGCAAATACACACGATAGTTGTGGGGCATATCAGTGTACCCCACAAATATCGCAACCTCTGCGGTCGGCTCCAACTTCTTCCTGGCATCCTTCGTCACATGCATGTAAACGTTAGCACCAAAAATCCTCAAATGAGAAAGATCAAGCTTCTTACCAGAATAAGCCTCCTCGGGTGTACTCATGCCAAGTATCCTGTGAGGACAACGGTTCTGCACATATGTTGTTGTATTGCATGCTTCCGCCCACAAGTGAAGGGGTAGGCCCTGATCATGCAACATCGCCCGTGCAGCACCCACGATCGTTCTGTTCTTCTGCTCAGCAACCCCGTTCTCTTGTGGGTTATGGGGAGCTATGAGCTCTCTTTGAATCCCTTCTGCACTGCAGAAATCCTTGAACTCGCCAGAGATGTATTCACCACCATTGTCGCTCCTAAGAGCCTTCACCTTCTTCCTCGACTCCTTCTCGACCAGTGCTTTGAACTCACAGAACTTTGAGTATGTCTCGCTCTTCTTCTGCATGACCAAGATCCAGCACTTACGAGAGAAATCATCAACAAAGATCACATAATACCTATGTTTTGCTGTCGAAGCCACTGAGAAAGGTCCACACACGTCTGTGTGAATTCTCTCAAGGATCGTCGTGGCGCGACTATCCTTCTCGTGAAAGGTGGCTTTCACAAACTTTCCCAAAGTACACCCCTTGCACTGATCTGACTACGCAAGAGTGCCTTTAGGAAGCCCTGTAGTGATCTGCTGCAGTATCTTCAAGGCTTCATGGTGAAGGTGACCCAATCTCCTGTACCACAGCTCACCATCATCCCGGCTCACCAATCCTTCTGCCTTGCATGCCATTGTTGCGCATCCATCTACATGCAACTGATAAAGGTTCCTCACTCGAACCCCTATCTTCCGGGTTTCTCCAGTTGTCTTGCTGCGCAGGAAAGCCTTTCCCTCGCTGAAAACAACATCATATCCCTTGTCTTCTAACATCGCCACAGAGATAAGATTCTTCTTCAATCCTGGAACATGCATCACTTCCTTCAATACGAAGGGTTTACCAGACTCCCTCTCAAACGAAATGGTACCGATACTGATCGCATTGTATCTACCATCATCGCCCATCTCGATGTGCACTTCAAGATCTTTGTCCTCCAGATCAGAAAACAAATCTCGATCTCATGTCATGTGAAAAGACGCACCACTGTCCAAGAACCACACCAATCCCATCACACTTGAAACCAAGCATGCGATCAATGAAAAATCAAGCTCAAACTGCTAGGCTAGAGCCTCTCCTGCTGCAGATCTAACAGCTTGCTTGTTCTTCTTCTTCTACAGACAATTAGTCGCATAGTGTCCGTGCTGGTGACAATGAAAACACTTCACCTTGGACATATCCTGCTTCTTGCCTTTCGCACCGGAATGAGAAGCCTTCTTGTTCTTCCCCTTCTTTGCTTTGGCAGCCAAAGCACAATTTTCTTCATCAGTTACCTTTGATGCAGATCCGTCCCTGGTATTCCGCCTGATCTCCTCCTGCACAAGATCTAACCAAAGTCTCTCCCATCCTGGCAATTTCTCCCGACCATTGACAGAGTCCTGATAGGAATGTCAACTCTTCGGAAGACCAAGGAGAGCCAAGCTCACCAAGTCCTCATCATCGACAGTCACCCCCACAGTTCCCAGCTCATCCCGGCATTGGGTGAACTTCGTGAGATACTGGGGCATACTGTCTCCATTCTCACACTTAATGTTTCTGAGTTTTATCCTTGAGCGCCATTCCACCAACTCAAAACTCAACCGCTTCTGATCTAAAATTCATGAGAACAAAGTATTTCTCATACAAAGATTGACTATATGGGTATTCACCGGATATCTCACCTTCCAAAAGAAGGATGAATCCAGAGGCTACCTGGCCCGATTACAGACTCTGTCTGAAGAAATAAATTGTAAACACTTTCTGAATAGTAGATCTGATGATCAACAGCTCTGATACCATGTAGAAATTTTGAATAATATGACACTTATTCACAGAGATTATCCCGATTATACACTATTGCGGAATACATGCATAATACATAACCTCCTCTATGTTGATCATCAATTTAGCAGCATCAAAAACAATGAAACATCAATCGCATGCACACATTAACACAGTATGTAACCCGGGGAAAGCATACCGCTGAAAACCCCACACTATCTGTATATTAATGATTGAGAACATGTAACAATACATAGTACAATACTCCTCTCAAGTATCCAACACTATCTCCACCTGTTACACACAAAACTAGCTTAGATCCGAACAAGTCACAGGTTCAAATCTTCTCCGCTACTTTGCCTGCCTCTATTGCACAATACCAAGTGAAAATCACGTGAGCACAGGCTATTTCATTGGGCATATACTGCGCAATCCTCATGGGCATTATTCAATCCATTGCATGTGCAAATCTCATGCACAACTGATAGTCACAACTCACCCTTTCACTTACCTCTAACACCTGTCTCTGTTGAACTGTCCATGCACTGAGTTAACTGATGTATTCTTTAGTTTCTTTATGAGTTAATAATTAGTGAATTAATTTAATCAATCAATTCACATCACTCATCACTAGTCTATTTGCAGTTAGACTAATTACAACTAGTTTAACGAAGTCAAACTGAACACAACTCCATCAACTCCACAATCAACTCCACCAAACTCAACCACATGAGTTCTAACTGAAGTCCTGCATGCAATAGCTCAACTTGACCCACAAGAAAAGCGTATTTCCTTCTGACAGTTGCATGTGCCACATCTATAGCTCAAACTGAAGTGCTCCAAGAGGATAAGATAATGTTTATAGTCTAAATATTATTATGAGACAATAATATTTGACTTTTCTATTTTTAGCCTGGCAGTCTAAAAATAGACTTCGTTCACTCCGCTGTGAACCAGAAACAGAAGTCCATCTATTGTTCCCAACATGACCAATCATCCATAAACAGCATCCTGCAACTCATAGACCATGATCCATATGTCTAAAAATAGACTTTGCACCAAAAATACCCTGCAGGCCCACTTAGTGAAGGCGACTTCTTTCCACTAAGCTCCATCATCTTGTTGCATTCTCAACACCTTGCGTTGTCTGGCTCCTATTTCCTAGTGCTAGATAGCCCCTATTATTTAGGAATTAACTCCTAAACCTTAGCACACTTCTGCAAGGAAAGTTGTCTTTGTCAAGCGGCATATAGGCTTCTCCTTACACACTCTTCTTAGCAACTAGCTCTCACACAAAACTCGTGCTCAATAATAATGTATAATGATGTGCCTTCGTCCTCCGTTTAACCTTTTCTGCAAGCTAAATCTGGCAAGTGCAAATTTGGAATATGAGTTGAGTTCAACTTGTTAACTGAGTCGAACTGACTCTTCAACTCGTCATGCCTCAAACAGAACTTGAACCTCTCTAATTCATCACTTCCAAATATAACTCGCACTTGGAGATTGACTCAAATGCCTCTCCAACTCTGCGCACGAGTTAAAATGTGACCATGAACTCGTCCTATCTACTCGAACTCGTGCATGCTAAAGGAAGCACCATTTGTGATCTTTCTTGATCATGGCACAAGTCAAGAAGACCTTTCTCGCTACTATTTTCAACATATAGATCAAAGTGAATGCAGATATTTCATATTGTTTTAAAAGATAAAAATTGAATTGTTCATTCAGCATTGAATGTCTTAATACTTTTGATGAATGCATCCACAATTTTGAATAGATGTGAGAGGCTGAGAAAAAATTACAATAGAACCATACATCCTTGGATTATTGATGTGGAGTTATTATCTAGATTGGTTGTGTTACAGAATTTTTTCCCAAAGAAAAAACCATTGAGGTCATACCCAACTATTTTGTTAGGTGAAGTTACATTATTCCCATGTCTTAATAAGAAGAATACTATTATAGCAAAATTTGCAAGAGTTTATTCCTTCGCAATGTTAGAACCTCTAACAATTCCATGTTAGAATGTATGGAACCTTCAAAATTCAACACTAAATGACATTTTCTATCAAATATTTGAATGGTCATCTACATGTTTCCTTCTCTTGTCTTGTACTACTACTCCTAAAGTTCAGCTAGAAATGGCTATTAGCAATGTTGTCACACTTGACCTTGGAAAAGACTCGGTTGGCCTAGGACTCAACAAGACTAGGTGACTCGAGAAAGGAACCTAGAAAATACAAAAAAAAACCCTATATTTAATATGAGCACAAAAATATTGCGAATTTGTGGCAAGTGTGGCAAGTTTCACACAACTCTAGCAAGTGGTGAGCATCAAGGGCGAGTCTTATGCCACTACTCGCCCCAACCAAGACTCGCAAGTCTTAGACAAGTCAAACTACATTGGTTATTCAGGATTGTCCCAACAACAATGTTAGACCTTTTTTCACAAGGAACAATTTAGAATACATCATTTTTACATATCACCAACTTTTTTTATATTGTGCGCTTGGCACAACAAGGCTCTACCATGCCTACTTGTCTGAGATATAACTTGCCATGTATAGTTTTATTAACCAAAGGATGTTCTGTTTTTGGGGGTCGTTCCTTATTTCAAGAGCTAATATATTTGGGCTTTACCTACACTTTCTTCCAACTTAAACCACTTCCCAATTTCCACTTTGATAAATGTCATCAATGGATACCCATGGTTAGAATGTGGTTAGAATGTGTTTTGACTCTCTTTAGAAGCCACTCTTCTACTTCGACTTGTAGATTCGTGCAGTGTTGCTATTGCATTTTGTAGTTTACAACGAGCACCCGTATGATATCACAACCACCCATCATGAGAGCCTGTTCACGGAGATTCATTTGCAATGTAAAATAGCGAAGGGGCACTCTGAGAGACTTAAATAATCGAAGAAATTCAGTGGCCACGAAGGAGATCTTTCGATTTGCAACAATGGCAAGACACCCAAAATTATTAACAGCCAGAAGGCAGACTGTATGCGTAGTAGTGCCAGTAAGAGTACGATAGTGCACCTGAACGGAACGGAGTATCATGAGCAAACGAGGAGACTGGAGTGATGTCAAGGATGCACAAGGGCATAGATACGTTCGGGATGATTACGTGTGATCATAGCGAGTATTTCATGGCCTGGTGTGGAAAACCAATACTGTATTTATTAGCTGAAACAGTCTGCGGTTTGAGCGGCAATAGTCAAGTTTGCAAATCTATAACGTCACTGTTCGGAAGGGCCTAATTTCGTAAGGAGATCCATCTGAGTCGAGAAGTATGTTTAACACATTGTCCGAGCAATTACTTACTTGAGCTAATTATACGGCTTAAAGACAGAACGGACGGAAAATAAGTGCGAATTCTTCATTTTTTCCAAAATTGGATTTTATGAGTAATTCCTAGAACCCTAACAAACAAATAAGTAAGCAAACATTTGAAGATAACACGCCATTCGATCCTAAACCAGAAAATCTATGAATTCTCAATTTGCAAAACATACCAATATTCAGTCCTTAATAAATGTATGGACAGATGAAATTGAAAAAGAAAAAAGGTAATTCGGGTTAAAAAACCAACCACCTTCGGGCTGCTCTTTTTCTGCAAATTCCTTCTCCAGAACGCGATCGAACATCTCGGCAATGCTTCCCTCGTTGGCCAAATCCGGTGGGACAGCTTGTGACGACAAATTACCCTGCGATGAGTTAACCGAATTCTCCATCCGCTTTGCATCTGCGTGGCTGTTTGAAGTCCCGGCCATCAACAACAAAGACGCGCAGAAAATTGCCCTCCGTGCTAATAATTCCCCTATTCGCCTTCGCGCAAGTGTAGGGGTCGAATCCCCCCCTCGTTTCGAAATCCTCATGGCTGGCGGGCCAAGCCAACTAGTATTGATGACCTAACCTAACTATCGAGGACGACGAGACTGTGGGTCAAAAATGCAGGAACCTTAACTTCAACTTGAGTTTCGACCTCAACCTCCACCCTGATGGAGGTAGCACCGAGGCTGACTTAATGGCCATTGGCAGGTTAAGCTGAAACAGCCGAGCAGAGCAGTTTAGTGGCCTGCCGATCTGCTAATAAGTACCACAAAAATGAATGGTTGGTGCCTTGTATTGAAGGCAAAAGACCGTACCACTGAACACTACCAGAGCAGTACCAGACCGGGGTGTTATATTATATGTTTGTGTCGGTCTGATCCGTCACACCGCCGGTTGCGTATATGCCAAAGCTTGGGCCCCCTCTCCTTCCCCGGGTAACCTGGTAGAGTAATAGATATTAGCCCTGTGTTACTGGCATAAACATAACAAGTCTGACGTGAGAGTGAGAAACTTTGACTTTCATTTATCATCATTCATCCAGCCAGGTATAATCATGATTTAGTTACTTCATTATACTACTAATAATAACAAGAGGCGAATTGAGCTCTTCATCAGACTGCTGCAGGAAAATGTCGTATGCTTACATCATTGTTTCATCACTTTATTTTTCATATTTTTCAAAAAAAATTTTGGGAAAATGAGAGTTACTTTTTCAAGAAAAAAATTAGGTGAGAATGTTATATATATATCAAGCTTGGTAAATGTCAGGAAGTAAGGAAAATTAAAATATAAATATAAAATTGTATTTTAAATTTAATGAAAAAATAAACATTTATCAATCATTCTTCACGTTTTATTAAAAATAAATATATTATTTATCTTAAAAATTTAAATTGATTTATTAAAATAATAATTATACGTTGAAAGTGTTAACTTCTCTGTGAACATAAATGGCGCCCCATCAACCTTCTTCAAAGCGGAGAGGGGGCTTCGTCAGGGATGCCCCCTTTCCCCTCTTCTTTTCATTCTGGTGATGAATTCCCTTAGTGCCCAGATTAATTTAGTTGTCTCTGAAGGAAGGTGCCGACCGATTAAGATGTGCAAGGACATTACTCTATCTCATAATCTTTTCGTAGATGACATTTTAATTTTTGCAATGCTGTGCAAATCTACATGGGCCTGTTTATATGTGATTTTTCAGAAATTTCAATCGGCCACGGGCTTGACCATTAATAAAACGAAATCTGTGCTATTTCATAATGAACTAACCCTGCAACAGCACAATGGATAGCTGATCGATTTGGTATAAATCTCGCGCTGTTAAAGGATGGCTTCACTTATTTGGGGTTCCGCTTAAAAGCAAAAGGGTACTGCATTCGAGACTGGAACTGGCTCATCGACCGCTTCTACAACAAAATTTCATGCTGGGAAATGCGTTTTCTTTCTCTGGCAGGTAGATTTATATTGGTACAGGCAGTGCTTTCCCAGCTCGTGGTTTATTGGAGTCACCTCTTTCTCCTGCCGGCAACCGTCTCCAAAAAAATGAAGTCCTTAGCTGCAAACTTCATGTGGGGCGGTCGCACATACCAATCAAAGATCCACCTTGTGAAGATGGACTCCATCACTAGACCGAGGAAGACTGGCGGTTGGGGCCTTCTGCACATGAAGTTTTTCGGTAAAGCGCTCCTTTGCAAATCTCTCCACAGAGGCATCTTTGGCACCAATCCATGGAGCACCTTCATCAAACAGAAATATCTCAAAGGTCGGCATTTATCATACTGGTACAGGAGGTCTTCTTTAGGCATCAGAACAGGCTCCACTATTTGGCTGAATTTCAGGAAGTTACAGTCTTTTTTCATGGAGAACTTACGATGGTCTATCTTTTCTGGTGAGGGTGTTCTCATTGGCATCGACCCCACACAGCACAAGCTAGAATCCTTGATTCCCCCAGCTTTACTTACCTTCTTCCACTCAAAGGGCCTTTTCACCTGGAATAAACTTATAGATTCATGGTCCTCACAACAGCCAATCTGGAAGAATGAATTGCAATTAGCCTTACCTCCTCCCCTCTGTCCCCTATGGCTATCTGCTACAAATGGCTTCACAAACATAGGTTTCGTCCAAGGTACAAAGGACGAACTAATTTGGTCTTTTGAGAAGCCCTCCCTACCTGTTACCGTCAGAAACCTCTACTCTCTCCTCTCAACCGACCTTCCGCTATCCTCCCCTATCTTTCCCACCAAGCTCTGGAAATCTCCCTGCCCTCTTAAATCCATCCTCTTCTCATGGCTTTTATTCTCTAACAAGAACCTCACCTGGGAGGTTCTCCAAAAAAAAGGATGGCAGGGCCCTGGCAGGTGTCAACTATGTTTAGCTGAAGCTGAATCAAACACTCATATGTTCTTCGAGTGTGCTGCTTCCTCTTCAATCTGGTACGAGCTTTCTCTGACTTATGGTTTTTCTCACCGGTCTTTTCCTTCTGTACAGGATGGTTTCTTCTGGTGGAGTGCCCAGCGCCCCTCCTGGCGCGCTCTTTTCATCCTCACTTGCTGGTACATCTGGAAATGGAGGAATGGACGTATCTTTCAGAATATCCATCAGCCCCTGGATTCCATTTTGATCACTATTGCGGGGTCCATGCCATCCTTCGACTAGCTCGATTCTTATCTGGCAGCTTTGTCTCACTGATAAGACTAATCTGATTATGAAGATCCATTACAGGTTTTGCGGCCCAGCTTGGTCCATCTCTTCTGATTTTCACAGTCATATGTTATAGAACATCTACAGTTACATCTGATCTCATTCTGCTTATTTGAGGAACTATGTGTTTTTTCCTATCTATCTGAACTTTTTATCTTGACTGAGGTTCCTGTAACCTCCATGTATAATGATCATTATATCATCTTAATATAATCATACGTTGCTTTTTTTCTCTGAAAAAAAAAACTAATAACATTAAAAGTAAATAAATAAATATTTTTTTATTTCCATTACATTAACTCTTTGCGAAATATTTTTTTGTTTACACTACATTAACTCTTTTCTATTCTATATTATAAAAGTTGGTATATATGGTTTACATTAGATTAACCCTCTTCTGTATTCTATATTATAAAAGTTGGTATATATTGTTTACATTAGATTAACCGTTTTCTATATTAATTATATAGAAGTTGGTATATATTGTCCATTAGGCTTGGATATTAATTTCAAGTTTATGTAATAAATATAATTTATTTAAATCAAACTTAAAGGTTAATATAGCAAAAAAAAAACATACATTTATGGTAGCTAAAATTTAATGGTTTTTATTTATTTATAAGATTTAAAAAATAAAATATTAAGTTCATATTGATAGTGATGTTTAGCTCATAACAACTTATAAATCTCAATATATCATAATATTTATGCCAATAAATATGCGCACAGAAATAGTAACCCTTCTATTAATATAATGAGTTTAGTTACAAGATGAATATATGTACTTAATAATTAGACAACATATTATCCATGTTAAACATAACAAAAAGTGTTGTCACAATGTAATATTTGTTACAATAGATGGAGTTCGTTCAACCTAATGACCTTTGCTTTATTCTCTTTTTTATACCCATACTCAATTATTAGCTACACAAAACCCCAAGTAGGGTGACCACCCCAAAGAAAGTAGAGATGAGATTGATATTGTTGAAAATGAGACTAGAGTGGAAAGAAATTCTTAAGTGATGGGAAAGTGGAGGAGAACATATGGTAATGGATTTCAGATTTGATCCATACTAGATAGAGGAAAACCCAATACAATTAGATTATAAACCTCTACTACCAAATTAAAGCCATTATGGGGAAAGTCAAGGTAGAAAGAATTGAGGCCCGATAAGAGATTCTCTTATGCATCATTGCTTTACAATTGTGGGTAAACAAGTTGGACCATGAGATGATGACTCTAGCCAAGGAAGTGGCAGACTTTCCTGACTAGGAAGGAAGAGTTGGCAGCTCCTTCACCCCATCAAGTAGATTCTCCCTAATGATGGTCAAACCCTTTATATAGTTTTTATATTTGAGTGCGGGTTTCATAGCCTGCTAATCAACAACAATTTTAGATCTTCTAGTGTTTTGGGTAATAGTTGTAGGTTATATGAATTTTGCATTTCTATTATCTCTATTAAACTAAAAAAATTGTTTATGACTCTATTGTTGTGCTATCGGTCTAGTTTCCCTAGTGGCGGACCAGTAACCATAAGAATGGAGCTATTTGTTTATTAGTAATACAAAGGCATGACTAACTTACAAACAAATATTATCTATGCAAATTATGTTTACTTACTTGTCCAAATCTCAACGTTGGGCTTCTAATTGCTTCATCTCAATGATATCCTAAATTGAGTGATTATTAATTGACAACAACATTTAAGGGGAGCAAGTATAGAGGAGTTCATACATGACCATGATGGACACAAGGTCATGGAGCTTTTGTGGTCACTTGAGTTAGTCATTGATAATGAAGTGGAAGCACATGTATTTCTTCAAGGACTCAATGTACTAAGAGATAAAGATGTTTGAAATGTGATAGTCATCAAAGACTCAATGGTGGTTGGATGATCCCTTCCCCTTTAAAAATCCTCAATGAACCTACAACTTGTTGGAATATGTCATAGTATTGTCTCTATGAGACTTAATTTGAACAATCAACTTCTTTTAGGAATTGCAAATTCTAAACATTAAAGCGGAGCACAAGTCTAATTTAGGGGTCCAATGCAAAAGAAATTTTGTGAGTTAAGGAGGGGTCAAGAGCTCCATTTGAACCCTCTTTGTCATGGTATTAAGATGGCCAACCCTTCTTTTAGCATCCATTAAATCATGATGACGATTTAGAGAGTGGGCCTTAAATGGCCTAACCTTCCTCCTAAACTTACATATGAACATCGGAACATCACTCCTATGAAGCATGTGACAACAACAATGGTTCCTACATGTGGCATTCATTGATTCATCCCTAGATTAATGTTGGTACTATCCAAAATTGAAATTAACCTCATTAAGAGCAATTAATTTTCCTCCTTCTTGGATCCTTTGAGTGTTTATGACTCTCGAAGGTCTTTGGCATTAACCAATCCACCTTTCTTTGATTAGGTAGTATCATGGACCATTTCCACTATTAAAACAATTGGTGTGTCCCTTGTGAGTTAAAAGAGTTAAGGAAGGTGCTTTTACAATGTGAAAAAATGTTAGGTCCCTATAATACTAGTGTAGCCCCCTTTATTGTCATTATTAGTGTAGCCCCCTATTGTTATTATTGTGCCCATATAAACCCCATATTGCTATTGTTGTGATCCATAGAAGCTCATTATTGTTATTGTTGTGCCCTTACATTATTATTGTTATGTAGGCTCTCATTATATTGTGACCCCTTATACTCCTATATATACCAAGGAGGTCTTGTCATTTGTATCATCCAAAAAGTATTCATTTATGTGATGTAAAGGAGGTTACCCCATCGAAGAGGTTGATTTTCAAGTTGTTGATCTATCTTTTGTTTTGTTTTGTGATCTAGTTGCATAACCTTTGGTATCAGAGCTTTGGATCCTAGGGTTTTGATGCTTCAAATAGGTCATCTTGGAATTTTCACTATAACTTTTTTTCTTCAAGGCTTCAGGAGCTTAAATTTCGACCACTTGGAGCCTACATCTTGATGAACTTTGTGTAAAAAATTCAAATCTTGGTTCACTATATTTTATGAGATGTGGTCCAAAGAAGTTAGGGTTTTTGCAGGCTCTAGAATTCAATCTCAAACAAGTGACCCAAGGAAAATCAGCATAACTTTCTCTCCAAGCGTCAGATTTGACTGAAAGTGCATGGGCTGTATTTTTTTGTATATCATTTTCAGGGCCGAAGGTCGAAACAGTAATATGTGGAATTTCATACAAGTTCGCTCTATTGAACTAGTATATAATCAGGTCATCATGGGAGATTGGGCATAACTCTTTCTTAAATAATCAAACCTTGGTCTGACTTGTGGGGTTGGAAATAAGACTTGGAGGGCTACCACAAGACAAAATTCCAGGCCTTGGAGATCTCAAATTACAAAGATACAACAATTTCAATATCAAGCTCCTAAAAAACAAGAAAAAGGTGTGTATTTGTTTAAACTTTGCATAATTTTTGTTTGAAAAGCAGTTTGAAGTGATTCAAAGGGCATAGTGAAACATAAATATCATTGTTTGATTCCAAAATGCCTCGAGAAAAAAATAATAATAAAAATAAATAAATAAATAAATAAAAATAAAAATAAAATGGACACACCTAGTAAGCAACCAAAAAGTTATGCTATGACACATGAAGAAGAGTAAGAAATGCAACATGATATATCAAAATTACGAGACCAAGTGTAACAAATTTCTCTCTCGCAAAGAGTAACTAAGAATGAACTAGAAGCTAAGATGGATGGTTTAGAAGCAAAAATGAAAGGCAACATGGAAGGTTTAACGGATGGATTAAAATTACACATGGAAGCTAAGATGGATGGTTTGAAGAATGGTTTAAAAGCAGACATGGAAGGTTTGAAGGAAGGTTTGACAAAATTGCTACAAGAAATGCTTCCCAGTGGAGAAAAGGTATTCCCCGAAACTCATGATGAGAAAAAAAGAATGTTAATTATGATTTTAGAGACTATAATTTTGGATTGAATACCAACCACGTTCCAAAGATCAATATGAGGAAGTTTGATGGCAAGGATCTTATAACATGGATACTACAGATGTAGCAATATTTTGATCTACTTGATGTGCAACACACACAAAAGGTACGTAATGCATCTTTATATTTAGAACCCAATCAATTTGTATGGTATTGATGGATTTCTTATCATAAACCACTTGTCACTTGGTCAATTTTTACGTAAAAAATGATAGCACAGTATGAGGATACAAAGAGTGACACCTTCTTTAGCCAATTGATAAATCTCATACAAAAGGGTTCAATGATGGAGCACATTGAGGACTTCCAAAATTTGAATATCAGGGTAACTAATATTCCAGAGGAGCATAGGATTGATGCCTTCATATGGACTTTAAAGGATAACATCTAACATGAGGTTCACCTTTGGGAACCTGATTCATTAGAGAAGGCATTCAGGGTGGCAATAAAAGTTGAAAGCATAATCATGGCAACAAGGAAGTCTACCTCCCACAACTATAAAGATGGAAGTGTTGTTGCTCCTAGCCTTCCACAACCTACAAGGTGTACACAACAAAAATTGGAGGAAAAAAAAGAGCAAAAGGGTTTTGTTACAATTGTGATAGAAAATACACTAAAGGTCACAAGTGTGCTTAGAAGAAATTATTTTACATAGGATGTGAAGAGGAGGAAGAAAAGGAACAAGAAACGTCCAAATAAGAGGATATACACCAAGAACCAACCCTAGAGAAAGAAGAAATGAATATGACCATATCTTGTAATGCATTGTCGAGAATTACCACTCCTCAAACTCTCAAGATAGAAGGATACATCAAGAAGAAAAATATAATAATGTTGATTGATTCAGGTAGTATGCATAATTTTATTCATTATAAGATAGTCAAGGAGTTGAACACCTTTCTTTATCCAGCACTAGAGTGCCAAGTGATGGTTGCAAATGGAGGAACTATAAATTGCCCTAGAAATTGTCATAATATCAAGCTAACCATGGGGGAATATGTATTGAATAGTCCAATGTTTTCCATTCCTTTGGGTGGTGTTAATGTTGTACTATGAGTCCAATGGTTACAATCTTTGGGGATGATAGCTTTTAATTTTCAAGAAGTTTTCTTGATTTTTTTTGGAAGGGAAGGAAATTGAATTAGGGGGTATTGCAGGGAAATAGGGGAAGATAATCAAGTCTAATGGCATAACAAAGCTTTTGAAGAAAGAACAACGGGGCGTAATTTCACAATTATGCTCACTAGAGGTTCAAACATCGAAATTATCTATTTCTCCATATCTCCAAAAAACCCTGGACAATCATTCCAAGGTATTTGAGACTCCCAAAGGCCTCCCACCTATTCGTGATTATGATCATGTTATTCACTTGATTCCAGGAAGTGGTCCTCCAAACATTAGGCCTTACAGATATTCGTATGCCCAAAAGAGTGAAATTGAACGTATGGTTGCAAAAATGTTAGAGGTCGATATAATTCAACCTAGTCAAAGTTTGTCTCTGCTCCAGTAGTATTGGTGCACAAGAAGGATGGATCATGGCGTATGTGTGTAGATTATAGGGATCTCAACAAGCTCACTAATAAATATAAATTTCCCATTCATGTCATTGATGAATTGTTAGATGAATTGCATGGAGCAATTTATTTCACTAAGTTGGATCTTCGTTCAGGATATCATCAAATTGGAATGAAGACTGAAGACATTCCAAAAACAACATTCAAAACTCATCAAGGTTATTATGAATTTTTTGTCATGCATTTTGGCCTTACTCATGCACCTTCCACATTTCAAGGTTTGATGAATTCCATTTTCAAACCCTTCCTTAGAAAATTTGTGTTAGTATTTTTTCATTATATACTAATCTATAGCAATTCTTGGAAGGATCATGTTCAACATGTTGACAAGGTGCTCAAACTATTAGAGGAGAAACAATTATATGCCAAAACCTCCGAATGTTTCTTTAGAGTACAGGAGGTGGAATATTTGGGTTGTATTATATCTCATGAGGGTGTTAAGGTAGACCCTAACAAAATTAAAGTCATTAAGGAATGGAAAATTCCCACAACCCTAAAGCATCTTCGAGGATTTCTCTTGTTAACAAGGTAGTATTGCAAGTTTGTTAACAATTATGGGAGAATAGCAGTGCCTCTAACAAAATTATTGAAGAAAGATGCATTTCTTGGACTCCATAAGCAAGTAAGGCCCATGACCGTCTTAAAAAGGCAATATGTCAAGCACCGATCTTAGTTACACCAGACTTCACAAAAACCTATATTGTGGAATGTGATGCCTCTCAAAATGGAATTGGTGTTGTTTTAATGCAAGAAGGAAGACCCATTGCTTTTGAAAGTTGTCCAATGAAGGGAAAATATTTACACAAACCTATTTATGATAAGGAAATGTTGGCAATACTAAATGCACTAAAGCAATGACGACCTTACCTACTAAGAAGACACTTCACGGTAAAAACATATCACAATAGTCTTAAATACTTTTTGGAACAAATATTATTATCAAAAAAGCAACAAACATGGGTCATAAAAATGTTGGGTTATGACTTTGAAATCATCTACAAAAAAGGGAAGCAAAATGTTGTTGTAGATGCACTCTTAAGAAAGGATGAGGATGTGGAAGCATTTCTCTATGCCATTTCTACTATCCAACCTGATTGGATAACTAAAGCAAGGCATGAATGGAAGAATAATGAAGAGGTGTGGACACTCATTCAAAAGTTGCAACAAGATCCCAATACAACTGATACATTTATCTGGAAAAGTTATTCATTATGGTACAAAGATCACTTATTTCTTTATAAGAATTACCAACTCAAACAAAATATTCTTTTGGAATTGCACACCTCCCCCTTAGGAGGGCACTCGGGATTTTTAATAACTTACCATAGGGTCAAGAAAGTTTTTTTTGGGGATGGCCTTAAATCTGATATTCAGAATTTTGTGGCACAATGTTTGGTTTACCAACAAAATAAAGCCGAGACAATTAAGGCCCCAGGTATGTTACAAACTTTAGCCATTCCGAGACAATGTTGGGAAGAGGTCTCAATGGATTTTATCATGGGTTTACCCAAGTATGAGGGAAAGAGTGTCATCATGGTGGTAGTTGATAGTCTTACCAAGTATGCACACTTTTGTGCATTATCTAATCCTTTTAAAGCCAATATAGTTACTATTGCATTTATGGAAGCAATTCAAAAGCTACATGGAAACCCAAAGATTATTGTAAGTGACAAAGAGCCCATTTTCACTGGAAAATCTTGGATGGAATTATTTTCTTGTCTTAGTACTCAATTAGCTCATAACTCATCTTATCATCCTCATTCCAACGGGCAAACTGAGATAGTGAATAAATGTTTAGAAGGATATCTTTGTTGCTTTGTATCTGATAAACAAACATAATGGTTTAAGTGGTTACCTCTAGCTAAATGGTGGTATAACTCTTCCTTCCATATTGCAGCAAAAATGACCCC
This sequence comes from Pinus tabuliformis, assembly GCA_031772625.1. Classification (NCBI taxonomy): domain Eukaryota; kingdom Viridiplantae; phylum Streptophyta; class Pinopsida; order Pinales; family Pinaceae; genus Pinus; species Pinus tabuliformis. The sequence goes on from CM062809.1 coordinate 113,000,620, forward strand.
ATTTATGGCACTTTATGGATATCATCCACATCCATCACATCATCTTTAAGAGAAAAATCCAAGGTTCAAGCAGTGGAAGGTCGCATCGAGCATCAACAACAAGTTCTCCAACTCTTAAAGGATAACCTCACTTTGGCGCAGAATCGAATGAAACAACAGGAAGATCAACATCGCAATGAAAGAAGTTTTGATGTAGGCAACTGGGTATTTTTAAGGCTACAACCATACTAATAAATGTACATCAAGCAAGCTAACAAGGATAATAAATTATTACCCAACTATTATGGTCCTTACAAAGTGTTGCAAAATATTGGTACTATGGCATACAAATTAGAGTTGCTTGCATCTTCCCGAGTACACCTAGTTTCCATGTTTCATGCTCAAAGAAGGTTATTGGTGACAAGATTCTAGTTCAAAAAGTATTGCCAAAACTTGATGAAGAAGAAAAAATCATATTAAAGCCTGAAGCAATCATAAAAACAAGAACCTGACAACTACGAAATCTATCAATTTCATAGTATCTTATTAAGTGGAAGAACTTATTCGCTAAATATTCCACATGGGAGGATGAGAATTTTATACAAAATCATCCATAGCTACTCAAGCGTTGAGGAAAACACTTTTTTGTGTAGCCCCATATTATTATTATTATGGTCATGTAAACCCCATATTGTTATTGTTGTGCCCCATAGAAGCCTGTTAGAAAATCAGAAAGGCATAATATTTTCTCTTGTTGATAATTACTTGTGATTTCCTTGAGTTATTATTATCTTTCTTATGTTATTCTTTTATCTTATTGCATCAAACAATTAGCAAAACCAAAACACGAAGATCAAGGACACCATAGTAGGCGCACAACTAGGGAAAACCCCCTATATAGGGGAAAACCCAGTCAAGAACTCTTCCTTTAGTAATTCAAATGAGATAGACCAAAACCTTAGACCAACATACCTTCCTCCTCCACCAAGTCAACCCTTAAATTGTTCTTCCAACCTTCAAATATCAACTGCAATGATATCACATCAAGCCTACTTCAATACTGCATCAATACAACATCAAGGATAGCTTTTCGACCCTACTGCATCAGAATTTCGCCCCATCTTCGAGACTGCAATTTCGTCACTCCAATAGCTTCAGTTCCTTTGCACATGTGAGACAAGGGAGAGAGAATTTCGACTCCATAGCAAAATAACAAACTCCTTCTCCTTTGCTACCCCCTTCCTTCTCCTTCCTTTGAATTCATACCTTTTACTGCATCCAGCTACTGCAATTCAAACTTGTGTGTATTCTCATTCAAATGAGATGAGTTGTTGCATATATATATATTCCTTATAGGTGATCGAATTATTCCTTTGAGGCTGACTTGTCCTTCCTTGAGGCCGACTTGGTGGAGGAGGCCTAATTGACCTAATTTACATTAAAATAAATTTCTTTCTTGACAAATAATTCCCAAGAAGGGTTCTTTACATTGTGACATGGACAAGGACACTTGACATAAACCCTATAAGTCTTCAATGGAGACTTTGACCTAAAAAAAATTGACCCAAGCATGAAACCCATGCTTTAATAAGTCAATTTATTTAATAATAATTTTTTTTCTTTCTTTTGATAAATACATTTCATTATGACTCAAGTACAATTATGAAGACCGACACTAGCTACATTATTAAATACTCCCTCTTAACTACAGAGGAATTCATAATTACCTATATCTATAGAGGTACATGAAAGATCTCAAAATGAACTATGAAGAGTTCAACACACTCAGTGCTACGGACTAGATTCCTAACCAGGGTAGTCTATCTGGGTGGGACTAAGATGGACTCAAGCTTTCAACCACTTATAGGTACCATCAAGATTACTAACTAACCATCAAACCAGGAATCTAGGTGCGTATCTAAGGTCAAAGATCCAAGACCAATGCAACCCTCCCTCTTCAGGATATAGACATCAAACACATATAGGTCGGCTAGATGCCCTCCTAAGCATTTGTCATTAGATGCTTCATCTCTCTCTAATAAACTAGATGTATGCATTTGTCCAAGCATGCTTCCCAAGTGTTCGCCCTTCTTTATGGATATATTTACATGTTCAAACACAACCCCAATCAATAATAAACTTTCAAATATACATATAAGTAGACACAAACCTTTGGGGTCCTCAATCATCCTGATGCCACTTATATCAAGTTATTCATATGCAACTAGTCGGAAGCTTTTCTTCTTTCATTTCTTCATCAACACTAAGACATCCTCAATACATTGCAGTACATTCATTCATTCCCCAGTTTCTTCTTCATGGTATCCATCATGACTATCATAATATGCCCTCCCTCTCAATTTGGGAGATATACCCTTTTTTTTATCCATGCTCCCTCTCAACTTAGGGAGATAAACTACTTCCTTCTTCTATAACATCGGAGAGTATTTCATGGCTCCAATCCTTCTTATGGTATTAAGGCCATCTTGATTATCATCATCCTCATAGCTTCCTTCATCATGCTCATACAAACATCTTCATTATCTTGAAGATTGTGTGCCTGCAAAGCTTTTAATAGCAAGTACAACCAAATACATATACAGAAGTATGAGTTTAACTATATCAAAGTTATGTCAATGGAAGCATAAAAACAATCAAATACTTTAGACATCAAATATCTAAACCTAGTTAGGTTCATAATCAACAATAGACACATATTAGACTTCAACGTCTTGCTATGGTTATTGTCATAAACCCTAGATCACATCATCAAGACTTAAAGCAACTTAATCAAGATATCAAATTCATTATATCTAGGGCCTCAATTTTAGAGATATATGAGAGACTCTATTCTTGCAAACCCTATATTCTACCTTCAAGACACAAAGCCTTAGATATTAACAATTTAATTCTATTATACATGTTAGATTATGATATGCTTTGTTGCAAACCCTAGATTTTATCATCATATCGGAAACAATATCATCACATCCTAAAATATCAATCTTTTACTAAGGATTTGTTATAAATACTATAACTCAAAAACTATGAGCATCAACAATTAGGTTAGAATACTCACATATGCATTAACATTTCTCATCAATAAACCCATGACACAAATATCAATGTTAGAAATACAATGAATTTTCTCGAGGCTAGGGTTTTGATCAAACATACGAACATACACCTAGGATTTCATTCATAGGAGCTTACTATAGATATTATAAAGGTTTGTTCATAAACTTTAATTCATCAAACCCTAAAGATCGAGGGATTCAATACATAACTTTATATAACAAACCCTAAAGGACTAGATATATTATCATAACAATACCAAAACCCTAAACATAAAAAGAATAAGATTTCTAGACTTCATCAATAACCCTAAGTTGCTTAGGGTTTCACAAATATTGATATACCCTTAGATTAGGGTTTTAAAGTGAACCTTTTAGGGTTCCACAAGAATGATAATGTAACGAGGGTATAGTTAATTTCATGATCAATTACCCTAACAAGAATCTTTATGATTCAAAACCTTAGACATAGTGATGTCAGTAATGTAAAGCAAGAATTTTAAAATAAAATGAACATACCTTTTTCATATGAAGAGAACTTTATAACAAAGCTTGTAGTTTAATACATACATTGAGTTGTTATTTAAAAAACCTTATAGGACATCAAATCTTGAAAGATTTCCTTTGCAACATAACTTCTTCCATGCTTCAAGACTATCCTCTGAAGTCTCCTCCATAACCCTTGAGCATTTAGCAAACTTTCATATCCATGGAAAATATAAAGAGAAAGGTTACTAATATACAATATAAACAAGTCTTTGATGTGAAGAGGAAACCAAACATGAAAAGATGCAACAAATAATAAGATACTTATCTTTTGTAAAATGATGAAGTCTCCATATTAATCCAATCTTGAGGGATACCTACAACTTATAAAATAATTCAAAAAAATTTTAACATGACATGTTAGTCCTACAAATTATAGAAAGCAAAACTTTAAAGTAGAAGTATAGGCAAGGGATAAAATCCCTAAGAGTCTCTAGAAAAAGGGTCTTTGACTTCAGATTCCTTTGTCTTGTTCTTCTTTGGTGGACCTTCATCAACAACATTCACATATTCTCTTTCTCTCTTCCTATTCCTTGGATTCTCGGGACAATGATTTTTATAATGACCCATCTTATGACAATAGTAGCATTCAATCTTTGATAGGTCTACTTTATTCTTTGGTCCCTTGTACTTCTTGAAGGTTCCCTTCTTCTTGCGATGAGTGGAATAGGAATTTGATATGTTCTCCTCTTCATCCTCCTTTTTACTTTCTAACAATATTCTGGCTTCTCCTTGACTGCATGCATTCCACATTTGTTTGAATGTTGGAGTATCCTTCGAATTGTTGATTCCTGATGCAAAGGCACTCCAAGATATTGGTAGTCCTAGAAGAGTAGTAATCACGAGCTCTTTTTATGGTACAATTTCATGTATTGCTTTAATTTCATCTCTGATTCTAGATATCCTTATAAAGAAGGATGCCACAATATTGTCCTTTGTCATCTTAATTCCTTCTCGAGGCTTGGAATTTGACCAATGTTTTTTACTATGAATAATTTGGATAAAGCCTCATACATTCCTTGAGAGGAATCTATGATGGATATACATGGAACGAGGTTGTCCTTTACTCCATCCATCATTAGGTTCATGGACAAGATTTTAGTTTCTCTGAACTTTGCTTTCTCTGCTTCATCTTTAGGCTTCTTGACTTTTCCTATAACTAGATCCAAAACTTTGTTCTTCTCGAGGATGAGATCTATCCTCTTTTTCCAGGCTCTGTAGCTGGAGGCCCCTTCTAATTCTTTTTCTCCCTTCATTGAGTTTGAAATAGTTTTTGTAGATATTATATTCTTCTTATATAGTCCTTGTCTTTATTGACCTTACTTCAATCTCCTTATCTTTAATAGATCTTCAAGTTGCCTTTTTCATTCTTCTTCACCTTAGCTCTGATACCATGTTGGAAAATCGGAAAGGAAGAAATATTTTCTCTTGTTGATAATTACTTGTGATTTCCTTGAGTTAATATTATCGTTATTTTGTCCTTCTTTTATCTTAGTTCATCAAGCAATTACCAAAACCAAAACATGAAGATCAAGGACACTAGATGTATGCGCACAACCAGGGCAAAACCCTTATATACGGGAAAACACAATCAAGAACTCTTCCTTCAGTAATTCAAATGAGATAGACCAATACCCTAGACCAACAAACCTTCCTCCTCCACCAAGTTAGCCCTCAAATTGTTCTTCCAACCTTCAAAGATCAACTGCAACAATATTGCATCAACCCTACTTCAATATTGCATCAATGATAGATTTTCAACCCTATTGCATCATAATTTTGGCCCAGCTTCAACATTGTAATTTCGGCACTCCAACAGTTATAGTTCCTTCGCACGTGTGAGACAAGGGAGAGAGAATTTGACTTCCTTAGCAAAATAATGATCTCCTTCTCATTCGCTACCCCCTTCCTTCTTCTTACTTGGAATTCATATGTTTTACTGCATCCAACTACTACAATTCGACCCTATGTGTATTCTCCTTCAAATGAGTCGAGTTGTTGCTTATATATATTCCTTCTAGGTGATCGAATTCTTCCTTTGAGGCCGACTTGGTGGAGGAGGCCTGACCTAATTTACATTAAAATAATTTTCTTTCTTGACAAATAATTCCCAAGAAGGGTTATTTACATTGTGACATGGATAAGGACACTTGACATAAACCCTAGAAGTCTACAATGGAGACTTTGACCTAAAAAAAATTGACCCAGGAATCAAACCCATGCTTTAATAAGTTAATTTCTTTAATAATAAAATTTCTTTTTCTTTCTTTTCATAAATAAATTTCATTATGACTCAAGTACAATTATGAAGACCAGCCTTAGTTACATTCTTCAACAAATCCCACTATTGTTATTGTTGTGCCCTTACGTTATATTGTTATGTAGGCTCTGATTATATTGTGACCCCTTAGACTCTTATATATACCAAGGAGATCTAGTCATTTGTATCATCCAAGAAATATTTATTTATGTGATGTAAAGGAGGTTTCCCCCTCGAATAGGTTGATTTTCAAGTTGTTGATCTATCTTTTCTTTTGTTTTGTGATCTGGTCATGTAACAAAAAAATACAACAAAAGACCATTGCAAAGACCTACTCAAGCTTGCAATGGGCAAGACAAAAGTAGGATTTTGAGGAACATAGCTTGGAGATTGATTAGGTCATGGATAAATATGTATTGGAAATGAGGAGCAACATTCTCAATTTGACAAAGAGGGAAGCTAACTCTCATTCCTCCAATGATCATTTTGAGAAGGAAAAATTTGGAAATGGCTTCAATTCTAAATTCTTTTCAAACCCTAGTTACATGCATGGAAACTCACTCAAACCTCCCTTTGAAATGTATTCTCTCTCTCTCTCTCTCTCTCTCTCTCTCTCTCTCTAACTCTCATTCCTCCAATGATCATTTTGAGAAGGACAGATTTGGAAATGGCTTCGATTCTAAATTCTTTGCAAACTTTAGTTACATGCATGGCAACTCACTCAAACCTCCCTTTGAAAGTTTCTCTCTCTCTCTCTCTCTTAAATAAAATGACATATCTATGGATTATACCTCTTATGGTCTTCTTGGTCTCTCTCTCTCTATCTGAACTCAAATGACATATCTATGGATTATACCTCTTATGGTCTTCTTGGATCACCTATGGAACATATTGCGACCTGAAGTGCTAATATTGCATATTTCATATGTGTTACAAGTCCCCATTGAAGATCATATTATGGCTACCAATTGTGATACTATGCATGTGTCCATGGAAAATGAAAATTCAATGATCTAACTGTATGTGGAAATTGTATCCCAAAAGGAGCATTAAATTTATAGTTTCATTTCATAACTTAGTACGTTTTGTCAAGTATTTTTTTATGTGTCAATTTTATTTTTTTTTCTCAATAAGACTAATTCTATTATGGATACAAAAAGTTACAGCGAGGCAGTGGCCTTGAGAGTACAGCCTGACGATGGCATTTTACAAAAACACATAAGATCAGTGCAGTTCTCTGACACATTACAGTTTTCCATAGTGACCAGACCAATACATTTTGACAGACAACACCCTGAGACTGACAGAAACATGGACAGACCCTGCCCAGAGACAGACAGAAACAACTGATATATGTAGAAACGACACATTAACTTGCAAGAACCGGAGCCAAAACATAGCAACAAAACCAGAATAAGCTAGGCTAGTCATCATCTGTGGTATAGGGCTCCTCAACATCCAGACACCTGTACCGAAGAAGGTCCTCCGAGTCCGAATGAGGAGCAACCGAGCCGGTGGGATCGCCACGCACGGACACACCTGGGCCAGCGGGGTTTGCCAGAATTGGCGACAAAGCATCCTCCGAGACTGAGCGCAGGCGCTCCTCCGGGTTTGCAATTCTCTAATCCACATGTTCAACAACTTGGGCCGCTCCCAAATTGTTGTTGTCTTCAATCTTTTCAATAGAGACAGAAATAATAAAAATGGCGTTGTCGAACGAGCAAGGGAAGCGATACCACGCTGTCTGGTGAGCGGCAAGCTCACTTACCACCTCTCTTGATCTACCGCGACCCCTTCCTCTGCCACTCCTCGTTGACGGAGGACTTCGTCGTTCAGGTTCCAGAGTGTCGGAGGAGCACTGCGAGACAGCTCGACCACCAGAGCCCCCCCTTCTGCTCAGTAGCCTGACTCTTTCGCGCCGCATGTTGGCTTGCTGTGCGTTGGGTAATTGCAGAACCTCCCAATAACCATGCAATCTCTGCACACTAACAGTGTTGTGAACCCCTGCAACGGGATGCAGAGAAACGCCCAGAACTGCAGGTGAAACCTCGACGGCAGAATGCATTGGAGCTGGAATGCGATGAGCGTTTAAGGAGCAGCAAGACGCGGCGATAATGACGGCAGATGAACACCATAATGGCCGCATTAATGTGGTTATGCAGGCCCGTTCCCCTTCCCAAGTGAACTTACTTGTGGCGTATGCGAGCTGACAAATGCCCACATGAAACGCCGCCCGAATGTCCTTCGAACATTTAATCACCTGCATCCGGGGTATGTGTCAATTTATTAAGTAGTGTACTAATAAACTTTTTAGTAGAAGGAAATGGAGAGAACTCCACAATAATTTTTTGGATGGTTTATACTTTGTTATGGATGCCAAGCTATATTTGTAGATGATGATATTTTTCTTATAGCCTTCTACTGTATTGTTTAAATTCTATAGCATGTGTGGTAGGATACAATTTTATGATATCACGATTAGTTACTAATGAATTTTCAAACATTATTTTTCCATGCCATTGTTGCCATTGAATAATTATACTAAAAAAATCTCAATTGTAAATGCAGCAGAAACAATAAATATCATAGAAACATAGCCATGCATAATAGACACAATATTTTTACTCCAGGAAACCCAATCCGGGAGAAAACTCAACAATCTTTTCTTAAGGAGAAATTTCCTTTTCAACAAGGTTTACAAATCAAAATTTGTGTAGAAATCCACACCAACATTACAAGTCAAATCACGAGTTAAACCTGGTCAAACTATTGTTGGTAAAACTAGTCCAAAGTCAACTCTAAAATTTGTGATTTGAAAAATTCTTCACTCATGCAACCTGTGGTTAGCCTTTCAATCCCTGGTTTCCCTAACTATGTCCTCCAACTTAATTATCCACAAGGTTCCATTTGTACATGGCATGGTCTGCTAAATAGTATGTCACCTTATTGGATACCTTATTAGTGTAATAGAAAAATATATCATTTTTTAGCTACATGTTTTATCCAAACCATTGTTCTTTCAATAAACTAACCACTTCATTAAATCTTTTTTTAAAGTGTTTATGAGGAGATTAGAGTCTCGTCCATCATATCCATGTCATAAAAGCTTTGCAATTAATACATTTAGATGATTTCAATTAGGGATTGTGTCTCTACTTAGTTATTAGATGCCCAATTAATGAACTTTAGAAATATAAATAAGATACCATGTCCTTATTATTCAAGACCTCACCACAACTTCCAAATTGGGATTTCCTCTTGCCATACCATCAAAATTGAATTTCACCATGTGTACATCTTTTAAGAACTAGAGCACTTGTGCATTTAACTAGGTCCTTACTATTGATGAAGTGTTGGAATCCTAAAAATGTTGTAGCTTCCACATGTTTACTATATTTTCCTCTCAAAGGGAGTTAATCCCCAAACCTTTGTCTCTTATTTGGATCATGATTATTTCTTTGATTCCTCTATTAATAATATTTGAAGGTCTAAATTCTAGCATAGCCACTTCCTTATCTTGAAATTTCGTAAACTTGAATATTAATGCTTCCTCAACAATAATAGCTTCTGTAAGAGAAATATTGATTGGAAATGTAAGTGATTTTCCACTAAATTTTCTACAATAAACCCTTGATGGGTTCATATAAGGGTATTAATTCATTTTTCAATCTTGAGCTTAGTCCTTTAAAAAAAAAATCATATCTGACAAAATTCTATTATAATATGAAGGTGCTCAAAGAGTTGGTGCCCAACCTATGCATATCTCAAAAGTATATTGATTTCTTTCCACTTTTACATCATAAACAACACTCTTATTTGTCACACATATACATCCATTATGTTGTTCAAATCCTCTAGATACATTTCCTTTCCCTATAAGGTGAATTGGTTCCATGTCTCCCAAATAATTTTATCCTTGAAAATTTTCACCGTAAGTTACTTTAGTTAGAGAGGGAGTGATGATATCACACAAAGATTTGTTTACTAACTCAAGTCATGTCGCATATGCTTCCCCTGTCTTGTATGTAGTGGATGCTTGTTTCTAGTTGAGGAGGTTCCATTTCTATTCCGAGAATCGGATAGCCACCCTAACGGGTGGCTGGGCGATGGCTATCTGATTCTCGGAATCAGATAGCCAGCCGGCCACCCGTGGGGGCGCGGGCCTGGGCGGTGGAGCTGCATGCAGCTTTGCCGTCCAGGGCCGCGCCGCCATAGGCAGCCGAGCGATGGCTGATAAACTTGTTTTTTTCTTAAATAAAAAATAATTTTTTTTAAATATGTTAATTGTATTTAAAAAAAAAAAACACAAATTTAAATTTTAAATGTTTTTTTTTTTAAATATATATATTTTTAAATATTTTAAATGTTATTTAAAAAAAAATATAAATATATATTCAACTTTTTTTAATTTTAATATTTATTAATTTATTAATTTATTAATTTTTATTTTTTTTTTATTTTATTTATTTTTTATTTATTGTTTTTTTTAAATCGAAATTTTAAATCAATGTCAAATCGAAATTTTAAATTTTATAAATTTTAATATAAAATTTGAAATGTGTGTTTTTTTTTTAAATAAAAAATATATCATTTTTCTTTAATTTTAAATGTTTTTTTGTTCTTTTTAATATGTATTATTTAAAAAAAAAAAAAAATTTAATTTTTTTTTTTTAATTTCAACATATTTTTGTTTTTTGATGGTTTTTTAAAAATGTTTTTACTCTTTTTTTTATTATTTATTTAACAATAACGGTTATGGGACGATTGTATTCATCTTGGCCTGAATGCCGAAAATCTTGTTACATAGGGGAACTCATTGCCCTCGTGCCACACTCTGAAGTGATTGAGTGTGCAGCTGGGGCATGCAGAATTCCTGAGTACCATTGGGTCCATATATTCCAAATCAGTGATTTCCCCCCCTTGAAGATGCAAACGAATTTATTTAACAACCAGCAATAAAACATGACGATGGACTGGCTATGGAATGGGTTCCCATGTTTCTTTTCCGTCTTTCATCTTGATTCCAGCAGGGAGGAGGACAGCTTTGTTGGCTTCTCTGTCCGCCTCTTTATTGTGATTTCTCAACACATGGTAGTATCTTAGGTTCTGGAAATGGCTTTCCAAGCCTATGATTCTGGTTATCAATCTTGCTAGATTAAGGTCCAAAGCTGAGGATTTGGTAGCCATTGCGCTGATGATGATCTGAGAGTCTCCTATGACGATTGCTTCTTTTATGTTTAGATCCTTGAGGGTCTGGAGACCTTGAAGGAGGGTTAAGGCCTCCGCTTGAACGTTGGAGGCATGTTTTAGACCCCAGGCATAGGAGTGAATTTTTTCTCCTATCTGATTTAGAACGACTTCTCCTGCCCCAGCTTTTCCTAGATTACCCTTTGCTGCCCCGTAAAAAAAGAGGGCATGCCTTACATGCATTTTGATCCAACCTTGCATTTCTTCTTCAATTTTCCTTATTTGCCAGTCTTTAATGTTTGGGGTGGAGTTGGCGGCTGGCTGGAATCGAAGGCCTAGAGTCGATCCCCAATCGATGTCATGCTGACTCAGATTTGAGTCATCTTTGACATTTGCCAAGCACTCCTTAATTTGACATTTAATTTTATTTTCTAAGATCCTGTGGCTATGATCAGTGTTCCTGAAAATTCTTCTGTTTCTTTCGAGCCATATCTGCCAGCTTAAGATCTTAGGGAGTATCGCCCACGCTGTCCTGATTACCTGATTTTTAGAAGCTGGGCCAGGGTAAATGGACGCCCAGGTTGCAAAGAGTTCCGCCATAGTGCCTGGAAGCTTGAAATTCGGCCTTGATATGAGGGAAGTCCAAATCTGCTTGGTAAAACTGCAATCCAGGAATAGATGAATAACTGTCTCAGCATTATCTCTGCACAGTGCGCAGATGGAAGGGCCATAATAACCTTTTTTCTGGAGGGTATCGTAGGTAAGGATTTTGGCATGACAAAGCTGCCAGGCGAAGAAATCCACCTTCGGCAGTGATGGGATACGCCATACGCCTCTCCATGGAGCCGGATTGGGAGGAACGTATGGGCGTTCGATCAGCTTATTGTAACCCTGCGCGACTGTGTATCCTTTTACACTTGTGCCCCAACCTTTCTGATCTTTGTGCCTCGTATGAGTGGGCGCCAAACCGTGCAGACAGTCCATGAGCGTGGCACGGTCTTTTAGCAGATGATCCGACACGTTTAACTGCTTCCAACCTGCCCAGGAGCCATTGTTCCACTGCGAAATGTCATACAGCGTGCGCAGGCGTTCACTGTCCATCCAGCTGTGCAGTTCAATGAGGGAGACTCTGCTGTCTATCGGCTCCTGGTTCATGATTCGATCACTCCATATTCGGACCTTTTTACCGTTGCCTGGGATCCAATATGAATGCTCTGTTATTAACTGTGTGGCCTTAGCATGGAGTTTCAGAAATGTTGAATTGGGCCTGTGGATGACATTTGCAAGACACCTGGTGCGGGGGCCCCTGAAGTATTTCTTCCAGAGGGCGACTTGGGCCCAGCCCGGATTGGGGGAAGTGATTTTCCAGAGGTTCTTTGCTACCAGTGCCACGTTCTGATGGCAGAGGTTCTTGATCTTTAAGCCCCCCTCCCACAGCGGCTTGGATATGGTTTCCCAGCTAATGAGAGGGATTTTTTTCTCATTGTTATTTCCTCCCTTCCATAAAAACATCTGGATGTGCTCTTCCATTTTTTTAATGATGTTTGCTGGAGCAAGGAGGCCAGCAAATTGAAAATGGGGGAGACTTTGCAGCACTGATTTGATCAATACAGATTTACCAGCAATATTTAGCCAAGAGCAACCCCAGGCTTGATTTTTTGTTTTGAATTTATCCAGCAGAGGTAGCCAATCTTTACTTGTGAGTTTCTTGTGATGTACAGGCAGTCCCAAGTACTTAAATGAAGACCAGGTGGAGGAGGCTGCGTAACCCAGGCATCTTGAGATATCAGCAAGCACTCTTGGGGTAATGTTCCAGCTGTATATGTGGCATTTGCTCTTGTTGACAACGCTGCCTGTGGCTTTGCTAAATTCATCCAGAACCACTTTGAATTTTGAAGCAGAGGAAATTGTGGCAGGTCCCAGCAGCAATGTGTCATCCGCACAATCCTATAATGTCCTGATCTTGCATTCTTTTGTTTAACAGGAAGCTGAGGACGGATGCTTGAATGACAAAAAGCAGAGGGGAGAGAGGGCACCCCTGCCTAAGACCTCTCGATGCTTTGAAGAAATCAATGGCTCTTCCATTCACTAAAGGGGCGATCCACGGCTCCGAGATGCATGCCCGGATCCATTTAATGAACTTTTCTCCAAACCCAAATTTGCTCATAACATTCAACAGAAAACTATGATTTACTCTATCAAGTGCATTGGCTAAATCAAGTTTAATGGCCATACCTTGCTCTTTTCGAAGAAGACTGGAGTGAATAGCCTCTTGGACGAGAAAGTAGTTATCCATGACCTGCCTTCCTTGGATGAAGCCTCCTTGATTCTCAGGAATTATTTTGGGGAGGATTGGCTTCAATCTGTTAGCAATTATTCTGGTGATTATTTTGTATCCGGTGTTTCATAGGGAGATCGGGCGAAATCTGTTGAAGGTGTTGGCCCCTTTTTCCTTTGGGATGAGGGCTAAGAAGGCAGAATTTGTGCTACCTCCTATTTTCTGGGTATTCTGAGATTTTTGAACCATTCTGAGCAAGTCCTTTTCTATGATCGGCCAACATACTTGGAGAAATCTAGCTGAGAAGCCATCCGGTCCCGGGGCCTTATCCGGATCCATGTCAAAGAGGGCTTTTTCCACTTCCTCTTTGGTGATTTTAGCCTCAAGCTTTTCCTTTGTTTGCTGAGATATCACTGAGGGTACCACATCTAGCAGATTTGTATTTTGGTTCTGATCCTTGTCCTCACTATACAAACTTTGGAAGTGTGAAAAGGCAGATTTCTTTATGTGCTCAAAGTCTTTATAGATGTCATTCTCTTCTTTGATCTCTGAGATAATGTTGAAACATTTCCTCACCTGGGTCTGTTTGTGAAAAAAGGCAGTGTTCCTATCCCCAGCTTTCAGCTAGAGATTGCGGGATTTCAGCCTCCAGTATTCTTCTTTAGCAAGGCAAGCCTTGTGGTATCGCTACTGCAGTCGAGATTCTTGATCCATCGCTTCCTTAGTGATTGCGTCCTTCTCCATGCTCTTTTGATGGGAGTCGAGCAAGGTTTTTAAGGATTTTCTTTCAGTGGCCGGATTGGACAAGGTCTTGGCCCATCTTTTAAGAGCTCATTTTACCCTCCTGAGCTTTTCTTCCCATACATAGAAAGGCGAGCCTTTGACCGACTGGTTCCAACTATCTTTGACAATTTGCATAAAGCCTGGCTCCTTAATCCAAATCAGGCTAAAGCGAAACGGGATAGGGCCCAAATCCCGATGAGCTAAAAGCTCAAGCTTAATTGGCTTATGGTCCGAAGTGCTATTAGGCAGGATGTGCATTCTTGGTTCTAGTCCTAGCAGCAAGAAGGAACTTTGAATGAAAAATCTATCTAGCCTGGCAGCTATATGGCCAGGGCCTAATCTTTTGTTAGACCAAGAGTACTTACCGGAGGAGGGCTTGATATCCAGCATGTCCCAGTCCTGCAAGATGTCCTCCACCCATTCCCTAGCTGGATCTCGCACTATGTTGCCTCCCCTTTTTTCAGAGGAGTGAAGGGTGAGATTGAGGTCTCCGGCTATTATTATATTCTCCATGTTTGCCAGCTCTGCTTGCTGCCTTATGGAATCCCAACAGTTCTTTTTTTCCCCAATATTAATTGGAGAGTAAACATTGAATAGGCAGAAGGTTTCCTTGGTGGCTAGATTCTGCATTTTCAGCAGTAACCAATGGGTGTTTCTAGCCTCAAATTGAACTGCAAATTTACTCATATTCCAGACAGTGCCAACTCCTCCCGAGGCCCCCCGGGCAGAGATGGCTCTTGCTTCACTTTTATACCAAATTTTATTGCTTGACTGGAGGAAGACAATGTCTTCCAGCTTTGTCTCCTGGAAAAGAAGTATGTCTGGGCCTTCGGTTCTGATTAGGCTTCTGATAGCTTCTTCCTTAGCTTTGCTCCCCATACCTCTACAGTTCCAGGAGATGATCTTCATTATTTGTGTTTCTGGTGGGCTCCCTTGGAGCCTTGGGTCTGATTTTTCATCATCTTTGACTTTGGCGCCAACAGTTTTTCCAAGGTTGGTTGGCTGCCCTGTAGTTTTTCTTTGTAGGTCTCCTGCTTCCTTTTTCTCTGTCCGTTTTCCGTCCTCTTGTAGATCTTCTTACTGAGGATTGGGATTCTCCTATTTCTCCTTCCTCTTCTGACTCTTCAGATTCATGCTCTTCTTCCGCCGCTTCTGGATTCTTTTTGTTGGGATCTACAGCTCCTTTAGAGGAGGTTGAGGGGGTACCTTTTTCTAGTGAGGCTAATTTGTGGACCTCGGTCTCCTGAACCATTTCTGTCTCTTTTTCGAGCTCGATCTCCTGGGTGCCCTTTGTTTGCGAACTCAGAGGGTCAAATTTATTTGCATGCACAGTCTTAATCGGTATCTGATGGGCAGTAGGTTGATGAGTCACTTTGCCGGTAGGGCCTCCCGATTTCTGGTTTTTAGATTGAACTTTGGTTCTCTTGACCTGGTTCCATCCTTCCTCCCTCCCTTGCATCGTTTCTTTGTTGGTCGGGCAGTCTCTGGCGAAATGTCCATAGACATGAAATTTCCGGCATTTGAAAGGAAGTTGTTCATAATCTAGTTTCTGGAGATGCATCCAGCTTCCGACCTTTAGTGTGATGGCCTCTGGTAATCCCACTTCCAGGTCAACCTCAACGCAGATCCTGGCACAGTCATATTGATCCTTGTTGTTAGCTCGGTCTATGAATTTCCCCAGGGCGTTTCCGATGTGACTCAGTGAATCCCAATTCCAACAGTGAACCGGGAGGTTTGGGAGCCTGACCCATACCGGGACTGCTTTTGGTACATCAACTGTCGGATCAAAGTCCGGGGTCCAGTTGTTTAGGTATAAACCCTAAGGACCCATGAAGTAGGGTCCATTTTGGAAGATCAGTTCCTTATCTTCCTTTGATGTAAATTCGAAGAGGAAAAATCCTCTCCCCAGAAAGTATGAGGTGACATTTTCTTTGATTAGCGGCGCCCAGTTCTTATTGACCCAGCTCTCGGTGGACTTTGGAGACAGCCATAGCCCTGTAAACTGGCCGATGAG
The DNA here is from genome assembly GCA_031772625.1 of Pinus tabuliformis. Taxonomy (NCBI): domain Eukaryota; kingdom Viridiplantae; phylum Streptophyta; class Pinopsida; order Pinales; family Pinaceae; genus Pinus; species Pinus tabuliformis. The sequence continues at coordinate 113,016,741 of CM062809.1, forward strand.
GGCCCGTTCAGCTAACGATAGTGCAACTTGGATCGGGGTTTTTGGAGGAAGGGAAATCTCCGAGATTTCATCTAGTTTTTTGATGAACTTCGCTGCATCGGATGTTCTCTTCTTTGGCAGGCCAGCCAGGAGCTGGGAGAAGGCCTTAGCAGGTGATCTCGGTGGAGGAGGCGGGGGAGGCGGAGGAGATCCCAACCCCTCCATTGAATCAACCCCAGGGTCTGAAAGATCAGCACCCGGCAGGGTCCATATGGCGGCCTGTTCTCTGCATGCAAGACACAGGATCAGGAGGCTGAGGATCAGGGCCGATCCGTTGAAGCTGGTCTCGCAGGTCGAAGTCGCAGTCCCTCAGGTGCAAACGGTCCTCCAGATGCTAGAATTCTAAGGAGATGATGAGTCGAGGGTTCAAAGATCGCCTATTCTCTGCATTCAGGATCAGTCCAGAGCTGATCCGCTGGAGCAAGCTCGAGCAGGTTTACAGGGCGCTCAGGCGCAACTGCAGACCTAAAAATGTTTTTACTCTTAATTTTAGTAGTTTTTTATTTTTATTTTTATTTTTGTTAATTTTCTATTTTCTATTTTATTTTTTATTTTTTTTATTATTATTATTATTTTTTTTAAATCTAATTTGTTTTTGTTTGTTTATTTATTTGTTTTGGTTTTTTTTTATAGTTTTGATAATGCTTTTTAAAAATTTCCTATTTTTACTTACTTAATTTTATAGTTTTAAAAAAAAAATTGGTTTACAAGATTAAAAAAAACTGTTATTTTTTTTTTAAATATGTTTTTCTTATTCTTTATTTCTTTAGATATATATATATATATATATATATATATATATAGCTATTTTTTTTGTTTTCATTGTTTTTATTTTTAATTTTATGTTTTCCTATTCTTTTGAAATTTTAATGCTTTACAGAGTTATGATAAAATCTTTTACACCATTATTTCAAAATGTTGAAAATTTACTCTAGAAAAAAAGGAGTGTTATTTCAGCATCAATATTTTTTGTTTTGAGGGTGTTTTTCGCAAATAAAAAATCGATTTTTACTCGCATTTTTAAAAAATGTTGAAAATTGACCCTAAAAAAAATTCATTGTTCCAGTATCAACACTTCTCATTTTCAGGGTGTTTTTTGCACATTTTTTGCACAAAAAATTCGTTTTCACTGCCATTTTTAAAACATGTTCAAATTTGACCCTAAAAGAAAACCATCGTTCCAATATACACACTTTTTGTTTTTTAGCAATGTTTTTCATGTTTTTTTGGCGAGAGATCCCGTTTCAAAGTTTACATTGTTAAATAGATTATAGATCTCAATGTTGAAGATTATTTAGTTAAAAGGTACAATTTCAGGAATGCAAGTAATCTTAAAAGAGATTAGGGTTAGATTTCTTCCTAAAGTTGTACTTTTTAATCAAAGAATTTTCAACACTAAACTAATACAATATATAATCATTTTTACCTCACAAAATTTTTACAATGTCCTTGAGTTCATGGTAATTTGAGTTTGTTAAGCATCCTTTCTCATAGTATATGATATCCCTTTTCCCCACAATACTAACATCAAGTCATAAAATATCATACAAGCACATATGTTTCTCTTCACTACCCATAAATATGCTTGAATGTGCAAATTTGACACCATGATCCCATACCATGGAGATTGGCTTGACATCAAAACTCATAATATAGGGAAGGATTCTAATGGAAAGGTGATGCGAAAATATGACATTGTGAAATACTATAGCACTTTACATACCACCACCAAGCCTTCTATTCTAATGCATTTCTAGATTACACATAAAAATGCAATTTTTTACAAAGCCTTTCTTTTTTGTGTCTTGTAAATGGTATAAACAATGTATACATGTGCCAGGGAAACAATATTAATGTTTATAAGAGGAAGTAACTAATATCTAGTTGGTATCTTGATGATACGAGGCACATGGGGAGTAAGGATGGATAATATAGTGGTTTCTTCAAAGAAATTGGTGGAATTCTTAGAGGATCCTCTGAAGGGTGTAAGCATTCAGAGGATTCTTGTGGTTCATGGAGGCATGGTGTCTCCTTGATTTGATGTGGTTTCTTCTAGACCCGTGGTCAATATTGTTGACTGTGTTGGCAGATGTTGACATTGATGTCAAGTTCAGGGGGAGCCTATTAAGTCTATTATCAATGTTCTAGGCTTATGATGAAATTGATGTCTTAGTTGTTTGCTAAGTGTTGGATGTCTAGCCTAGTAGCCTATTTTTGAAGGCATTTTTCCTATAGGTACCTTATTCAAAAGAGCACGAAAGTGCTTGGTTAGATAGCCCTCTTAGAGACCCTTTTAATGATATATGATACATAATCTAACTCCCAAGGAATGAAGAAAAACCCAAGTTTTAAGTGATGGAGTTGGGGCACGGTTCCACATGAGACAAGTTTTTGTTGTGTTTAGTATCCGACCATTCAGGGGTTGAAATGGGCCTATATCAAATGTCCGCCAAGTTTGGTGGATTCATTTGGACATTAAAACCCATTAGGGATGCACTAAGGCATCTAAGCATCTAGGAACCTATGAGAGCAACAAGGCAATGCTTGTGAAACAACGAGATCCCAGATTTCCAAGCACCAGACAGAAGGTGAACCCTAGAATGACATGAAAGCACATGTGGAGACATGTACCAATGAAAAAGTGGCTGACATGGCTTAGGTTGATGACATGGAACCCTAAGGTGAGGACATGTGGCTTCCACTTTTGGCATTTTAGGTGGTCAAGTGTACATTTTTCAACTGACATTGGTGGTGATGTGGCATGACAGGTGGCAAAGAGACAATGTCGCAGTTATGTGGTGATGATGTGGCATGAAAGGTGGAAAAGATACAAGCTGGTATATGATGTGGCATACCTCAAGATTCATGCCAAGAATATGTTTTTTAAGACTTTGTAGTGTTAATAAATTTCGACATTTTTCCACGTTTTAAACATCTGAAATTAAAGTCCATCCAGACATCCGGTGGTCTAGGGGTACACGCAGCATGCACCATTACCAAATTCCCAAATGTAAAATAGAACCCTTAGCATATGTCCCATGAACATGGACATCCTAGCATTCAGGGGTCGGTATGTGTAAGTGGTTTGATGGTTGAAGAATGGACTAGATCTTGGATCCTCGTATCCATGACTTAACATAAGGTTAAAGTGTTATATGGCGATATTGTGCTAAGGAATCTAGTGTGAAGGGAAGTGGTAAATTCATCTAAGATCCTCATACATAGGAATTAGTGCAAGGTTAAAGTGTTATCCAACCTTATGGTGGCAATGCATCTAGTGCGAAGGGAAGTGGGGATTGGATCCCAGATCCCTGGATCCACTTAGCATAAGATTAAAGTGTTATCCAGCCGTCCAGTGTTATGGTATTTAGTGTGAAGGGAAGTGGGGGCTGAATCCAAAATCTGTGGATCTAGGAATAAGCGCAAATTTAAAGTGTTACCAGACCATGTGGCCATATGGTGGTGCAGTCTAATGTTAAGGTAAGTAATCACCAAATGTTGGATTTTGTAGGGAAAAAGTCATATACTAGTATTTGATCAAATCACATAGGCCATTAACCTAAGCGTGCTTTGTGTTTAAGCTCTGAGTCCTAGCCTGTGGTCATATGGTTAATGGTGGCTAAAGCTCAAGGGATAAGGCTGAGAAATTTGGTGTTTCAGACACACAAAATAAATGAACACAAATTTGTTAAAGGGGCCAAATTTTAAGGTATGTGGGTATAAAATCACAAATCAAATGACGTGAATATAAAGTAGCTCATGTTCTCATGATTGTGAAGGCGAAAATACTTTTATAAATAGATAGTGTATGGAAGCTTGTGAGAGGGAGAGGCACTACAAAAAACTTATATAAGTCGAGTTCCAATTGGGTAGAATAAGAGAGAGAATGTGTGTATGCACAAGAGTACTTGGTAGAGGTTGAAGTTGCTAAAATACCAGATTTCATAAGTAGATATGAGACAAAGTGTGTAGAGGTGAGATGAGAAGAGGCTAAATGTGCAGATTGGCTAATATTTGAAGATGTTGTGTATAAGTAAATTATTGGTCTAGAGTGCCGAAGGTTTATTTTTTGAAAAATAGTTGTGTCCAAGAATAGAATTATAAGGGAGCTATTTTTTTTTTTTTTTATATTGTGGTTCACGGTCACTGAGTGGCCGCTACATCCACAGTAGAGAAGCGGGGCAGTTCCACCCGAAGGGATCTGCCCGTCGACCTTTACAGACCTAACCCCGAGGGCATCGAGGAGATTTGACCCCGTGACCTCCCAACTGGGAAAGTACTTAGCAACGGGAACTCGACCATTTGAGCTATCCCTTGGGGCTAATTATAAGGGAGCTATTGTGATCTAAAGTAAATTAATTTGAATCAGAGAATCAAATCAAGTAGGTGCTCACATATTCAGGGATTGGAGTCTCTAGCAGGTTGATGCTTGTAAATAGCGGGAGTTGGTGCTTCCAACAAGTGGGTGCTTGCATTTAAATTATAATTAAAATAATATTTACGGTTTTCTCCTGTATGGGTTTCCACATAAACATCATGTGTCCATTTCTTTATATGATTGATGCACTGTTGTATAATTAAATGTGTTTGAATGGCTAAATATTTTTTAAAATTTCATATAACATTGATTCAACCTCATCTTAGTATTATTATGGTTTCCAACAATTGGTAACATAGCACGTTCCTTCAACAACAATCTAAAAATTAGAAGGTAGTATAGATCTAAAACATGGCGAGTCAGGATCGAAATGTCACTAACAAAGCTCCTTTGTTCACTGGAACAAATTATGCTTTTTGTAAGGTAAGAATGAGGATCTACCTATTGTCCCTTGGTGTAGATGCTTAGGATGTAGTGTTGAGTGGCTATGAAAAGCCAAATGTATTGGTTGACAGGGATGGCATGCTCGATTTTTCTTTTAATGCTAAAGCAATGAATGCAATCCCAAGTGGGCCATTTGAATTTGAATTTATTAAATTTATGCATTGCACGACAGTTAAATAGATATGGGACAAGTTGAAAAGTAGTTATCGAGGTGATAGTAAGGTAAAGAAATCCAAACTCCAAGTATATATAATGTAATTTGAATCATTAAATATGAATGAGGATGAGTATATAGCAAAATATTTCCTTCTTATAGATGAAATAGTGAACACAATGAGATGTCTTGATGAAAACATAAATGATTCCACAATGATTCAAAAAAAGTGTTGAGATCTCTTCCTATGATATTCAATGCCTAAGTATAAGCTATTGAGGAGATGCAAGACCTCAACACATTAATGATGAATAAACTACATGGAACATTAACTACCTATGAAATGAGAATTGCAAAAGGTAGATCTACGTCAAGGGAATCAATATTTAAAGTAGATAAGAGGAATAAATATGATCAAGAATTCTCATGTTATGGATTAGATGAAGATGAATCCAAGTTTGTTAGAATATTGAAGAGAGGATCTGGAAAATACAAAGGTAAGTTGCCTTTCAAATGCTTTATTTATGGAAAATTAGGTCATTATGCATCTAAATGTCCATACAAAAAGGAAGACAATGAACATGATAATAAAGAAAAGAGTAAGTATAGGAGAGTCAAGAAGGAGAAGAACTTCAAGAAGAAGAGATTATACAGGTATGTGTTATATTCTTTCCACGACTAGCCCCAGACGTTGTTACGTTGCGTTTGGCGCAGCGTGGGCAAACCCAAAGATGGTGGGTGAACCTACCCATGGTTTTGTGCATGGTTTTTTCGCATGGTTTTGGTCATGATGGTTTTCTACCTATTGATGGTTCTGTAAATACATTAACTAAGGGGGTCTCCATGATTAAAAGTACCTATAATACTTTTCATCGTTTCGTGTGGGAGCCCCTTCCAAAATTAAGGCCCAATTGTCGTATGTTCTTAGAGATATGCCTTAGCTACAATGTTCAACAAAAGAGAGTAATGCACAAGTGCTTTCAGATTAGCAAGTGAGTATGCCTTGTGGAATGTTCCGTTGCAGAATGTATCAAGGTTCTTCTATTGAAAGGGGAGAGAAAAGGTGAGTATTTTAAAGACAAGTAATAATACTAATATAGAAAAGGCACATTAGCATGCACATATGAATAAATCGTTGGACAACTAGCGAAATAGTTCACATAGAAGCAACGATTGTTAAAACACACACAACACACCTTCAATAAGATAAGTACCAAAGCCACTGAAATAGTTCAATTTCCTTAGTACAGATGAAAACAACATACAACGCAAAAATTCAAAGAATAATCTTACAATATTTACGACATACACATGAGAGTGTGTTGGCTCAACGAGCTTCTAAATTAAGAAAAAGTTCCAAGATACATCAAGATAAGGAACACCACTATCCCCAATAGTGGAGCGTTAGAGGTGCGTTAGAGCAACCACTTTCTCCTCCAAAAGAAATATTTTATTCTCGAATGCCTCATAGGAGGAGCCAAGGTGAAAAGTCCTTTGCATGAGCTATGAGGGTGTATATATAATAAATGGGGTGACCATTCTCCTTGCTTGTGACTCTTGGTCTACTGTTACACAATATTTTGTCATGTCTCACGTTCACTTCCCGTGCCATATCATGGAGTGCCAAAACATTGACTATTGTGTAGCATATCCATCATGATATACAGACCAAAACCTCCCTGAAGAATCAAAGGAAAGCTGCCTTGAAATCATTTTGGAGAAAGTTTCCTAAAAACCTAAATTTTGGCATCAACGCGTTTTGCTCCACTACATGCCCGTGTTGATGGCAGGTTGCTCAGTTAGACACTCGCGCTACCAGTGCAGGTTTTCATAAGAAAACTCGCGCTAAACTCCTTTTGGCAGGCTTTCCCAAACTCGAGGAGAAGCTTTGCTCACTAGAACCTTCGGCAACAATGATTTGTATATTGGTTGTTGTTTATATGGTCGAGCTCTCTCATTTGGTCCTCTTGATCTTATCATCATGGGATTTCCCCTTGAGATGTGGACCTTCCTCCCTCTTTTATGGATCACTAACTCCCTCTCCCTTCCTATAAATTCACCCCCTTCCATTCCCAAATGGTTGGTCATTGATTATTGGATCCCTATGCTGAGATTATGCTTACATGCTACCCATTCTAGCTTGGAGAAGGAGTGCTTGAAGGGTCTTTGCTTGGACTTGGAAATCCACCCAAAGGAAGGCCTTAACATCAAGGCATAGGTTGTATTATTCCCTTTTTAGTTTCTTAATATATACATAAGATGTTCACTTTCCATAATTATATAAATATTTATGCGATTAGCTTAATGTTGCTTGATCTGTTAAGTAGTTTATGCTTGACATATGTTATATATTCTCTTGTGTTTTGCATAGTACTTTGATCTCTCTTACAGGTTTCTGAATGTGAATAGTGACTTAGGAGTGAGGCCTGGAGTGAAATATTCAATGCCATCTTTGAGGATCGAGTGATTAGCATCAGAACACGGTAGGCTCCTCTTTCTTATTGCACTTGTCAAGCATAAGCTAGGAAAGTGAGTATTATGTTGTTTCATTTGTTGCTAAAACCACTCATTGGGCTAGAGGGATCGCCTCTATTCGCAGAGGGGATTTTCCTTCACAAAAACTACCCTCATGGTTGTTTAACTTCTCTATGACTCTTTGACTCCATGAATTTTCAAATTATATGGATGACTATTAGACTTACACTTTACATTACATTTCATATTGAATTTAGATAATCCACAAATGATGTGGCAAATGATGACTCATGACATGACATGACATGACACTGATGATGTGGACTACTTGATGACATGGCAATGTCAAGCCATTCTTTGATGTTTATTTCTTTGTGTCTTCTTGAAATATAGAACATGTTCTTCTTCTTCCTCCTCCATAAGGCTTTAAGATAGGGAGTCTTCAATGTGATCTTGATATCCAGTTATTGTCGTCATCCAATGTCTCTTTGTCTATCTTGATTGATCCACTTGTCTTCGCAGATTCAAAGGTGTCTTCTAGCAGGGTCTCCTTCTGCATCTCCTTCATCATCATCTCGTCATAACATGATAGAATACCTGCAACTAAAATCCACTCATGACAAGATGACATCAGTTTGATAAACCCCTAGTCTACCATGCTTCATGAAAACCACTGACTAACCTAGAACCGAGTGACAGGCTCAAGGATTGTGCAATTGCACAACTCAAGAGGCTAGGGGCCAAGGCTGAGCCTTGAGGCTACATAGTGGGTAGTTCAGGCAGGCCAGGGCTATACCTCTGTGAAATTGAGGGGCTCAAGAGGGCAAGCTAAGGGCTTGAGGCTTGAAGTTTCCCACATTGCAGTTCTATAAGGATAGAGGCCAAGGGATTGCGTAGTTGCAAACTTTAAGAGGTGAAGGCTAAGTCTTGAGACTTGAGACTACATAGTGCACAATTTAGACATACTAGGGCTTGGCAACAGTGCAATTGAGGGGCTTAAGGTGGTAGGCTTAAGGCTTGAGCCTTGAGGTTTTTGACTGCATAGTTCTAGAGGTCCAGAGGTCTGGGGCTTGCACAGTTGTGCAGTTTAAGAGCTCAAGCCAAAGGCTTGATGCTTGAGACTGTGTAGTCCAAAGAGGGGGTTGAATGATGGTAGAGGCGACATAATTCTGAAGCTCAAGGGTCGAGACTAAGCATTGAGATTATACAATGTGCAGTTTTGGAAGGTAGAGATTACACATTGCATAGTGCCAAGAGGTAAGGTTGAAGCTTGGGGACCGAGATTGTGCAGTACACAGTTCAGGAAGGTTGAGTGAGACCAAGCTACTCAAAAAAGAGCTTTTCCAGATTTGGCTAAGTGTGGGATCAGTGAGGCCAAAGTGAACAATGGAAAAAATTGAGCATGATCACACACTTAGAATAATTGATGACACAACATTGATTAGTCAAATACATGAACACCATAATACCCCCAATGCAACAACATTGCGACAACTTCCCCAAGTGCGACGCTGAAGGTACACTTTGCGACGACAATGACGACACTTGTGCGACAGTGCTTAAAACTTTGGGAACGAGTGCAATACATATCTTCATGATAAGTATGACTTATTAACACCAATAATTCCCCTTGAAGCAAACCAAAACTAAATTAGTGCGATATGCGATGCTTGACATGCCAAAAGACAACACTTGCAACAGAAAGAGGAAAGTGAAAACAACACTTGCAAAATGCGAATGATATTGAAAGCAACACATGCCATAATAAAGAAATCATGGAAACAACACTTATTAAAGTGAGAAAAAGAATAAGTGACAGTCGTAAACACTAACACTTGTAAAAGCAAAGGTGCGCAAAAATGATAGAAAACTCATCAGTATAAAAGAACAATCACGACCAAAAGTGAGACACTGTGGATGAGAGTGCGCACTAATTGCCGACATAGGTTGAACATTGCACAAGCACTGTATTAATGGACTTGTGTTATACCTATTCAAGCTTGCATAAAAGAGTGTGCTCATGAACTTGTTGCAGATTGAACATGTTTGAACAAGTGACTTTGACACTTATCGATCGACCATAAATTGGCTATGGAACCAATGATTGCAAGATCCATAGTAGGCTCCATAATTCAAGTGTAGAACAAATTTTGGAGGGTTTTTTTTGTAGTGATAACACTTGGCAACACACTGGTAGAACTCCAGTTTCTCTGCCTTGGTCTAATATTTCGTGCAAGGCCTAGTTTTTCAGGAAATATTGATTCATTGTATAGATTACTCTGGCCTCCCCACTTAAACTAGTTATAGATATAGTCTCCTTCATCTCTTTCTCAGTTGAACACAATCATAAATCCAACCATATCGTAATGTTTAAATTCGAGGAGAAGGGTAATGTAATTCGTGAGCTTTAGATATTCAGAGTGTGAGTTTTCATCTTTGATGTTACTCCACTACTAGCAAACCTGGACAGTACCCTGACGGAGTCACATTAGGAACACAAGCATTTCTTCACTACCAGTGAGCTTGGATAGTACCTTGGTGAAGTTACTTGCTTCACCTCCCTACGTAGGAAGCCTTTCTCTTCTTTCACCCTTTATTTATTTATTTTTATAGCATTATGCATCGAACCTATTTATTTCATGGGGTGGAAGAGGTATCCCGACTTATTGAGATCAGACGAGGTTGTTCCTTCATAGAAGCATATAAAACCTCTGATATGAGTTTGTTCATTTATTTTTTCCTCTTCTCCTTCTCTACTTGATTGGATCAGCATGGAAGACACCAAAACATAAAGGACCCCACATAGAAATGAGGCTCCTAAAATAAATACGGGTATCATGGTTTGACGCAAAGATCTCCTTATGTGAGGATGTATTTTCCATAAAAAATCATCTACCAAAAGATATGAAACCAAGACGAATAAGACGAACTAAAGGTTAACCAAATGTTGCAATGTCACAAGACCCTTTTCTATTTTGCCACATTGTATTTCAAACCAAAGGGAACATCGTTCATGTGAAGTCTTATTAAACAAAACATGAAAGAAGAGACAAGGCACAACAAGAAAACAAAATCAAAAGGACAAAGAAAAAGGAGGCTAAATTGAAATAGGATGCAAGACAAAAATAAGAAAACAAAATAAAGACTACAAAGAGTACGCAACTAGGCCTACTCCTAATATAACTAGCTAGAAGGTCATGGTTAAGTATAACGAAATTTCCAAGGTAGCCACCGTAACTACTCCCAACCTACATACACAAATATGGAAGCGATTAAAATAGATGTAAAACAATGTGCGATAAAACAAATAAGAGCTTGAATAATTTTCACAACAAAATGAAGGTCTTTCATGTTAGCAGAAAGATATGTCATAGTGACTACTACTAACCAACTCACAATCTTACCTTTTCGATGAAAACCATAATTAAACAAAACTTGGAAGCTTCTTGCGAATGTATCTTCATCTATATTGTCCTCCTTAGAAAGCAAGAGAAAAGATTGAAACTTTCTATTTGTGATGGAGCTTTCTAGGTAAGATTTCTGTAAGCATTCAAAAATTGGATCATGAAATTCAAAACAATCCTCTTGAGAATCCTGAGATCCTTGAAAAGATGAATTTTCAATTAAAAGTATGCGAGCAAGATGAGAATCTTGTAAGAGAAAATGAATTTGATCATATTCAGAAGGTTTGTCAAGATAGTGAGGACCTGACATAACCATCGACGAAGGATGAAGTGCCTAAGCTACTTGACAAGTATTTGAACAATGACATAAACCATATAGATTAATCAATGTGAAACAACTGTCATCAAATATGCTGGTGGGAGAATGATAAATCGAATGAAAATTAATATTATGATCATATGGATTGTTTGTGGCATGAGATTCCTAGTTAATAGAAAACAAATATAGATTACTTTGAACAACTTTACAAATGCCTTGAACCATTGAATCATCTCCCTCACATGATAGATACGACAAACCATTTCCTTGTAACTGGTTACACATTACACTAGCATCATAATCATCGAAAGAAGTGAAAAGGAATTCCAATATAGCAAACACATGAAACCAGTCGAGATACAATGAGTGAAGAAGAATTTTATTCACCAGATAACTCATGCATTCATTAGCACTCAAGAGGATTCCAGGTTATGAAGAAAAAGGTTAGCAATATAACATTCACAAGAAAAACCAAGAGTTGACTATTCTGAAATGCATCTTATAGACATGATTCCTTAGGCCAAAGATAGTCTTTGAAATCATCTTGGCAGCTCCATGCTTAAAGCGAGATACATACTCCAAACCTGAATTAAGTACAAGAGCCTTGGATGGTGATGAACTGACTGAAATTGAATTTTGAATCTGACCATAAATTGAATCTTGAAAGTTCAAAAGACTATATCCACAATACTAAACATCTCTCAAGAAGGAATTTACATCAAGTGAAACTGTGTAAAAGAGAAGAATTTTGCGAGGAAAACCAAATCTAACTTAGTTCGGGGATATTACTAGAGTCACAAGATCCTAACATAACCATCAATAGAAGTTGAAGTGCCTCAACTTATTGACAAGTACTGGAACTTCCAAGGATTGTAAAATCACATTTTGAAGATTATATCATATCATTCATGGTGTGAGGATAACTACTTCTGCTGATTTTAATAAGACCACTACTAATAAGAACGAAGCCATCTCTGTTGCGGATTTGATCAGATTTTACAACTTTAACAACCAGATTACTCAAGTCAAAAGATTATTCTAATCACAAATTTAGAGATGTATGAATAAGATAAATTTCATGAGTAAGCTAATTTGAAGAGTTTCCCTCATGCAAAACAGGAAATGATAAGGATGGAAAGGATACTCAATTATTTTATTGTTTCCTTTTTCTTCATAGGTAACCTCACTACCTTGTGTCAATTGAGAAGTTAACTCATCAAATGAAGAACTTGAAGAGCATGGAGTATCTTCATCGTAGGTAGATGCATCACAAATGGTAGAACACAAGGGATAATGATATGAAGAGGAAGTTTCCAAAAAAACATTTTCTTCGACCAGATCATATTCCATATCTAATTCTTTCAAATAAGAATCTTCTCAAGAAACCAAAAGATTAGTTGCTGCACTTAGGCATTCATCATTGCATACATCAAAAGAGTCATTATCATCAGAATGATTGTTATCCAAGACTATAGATTGATTAAGCAAATTAACTTCATTCAATTGACTACCATGATTAGTATATTGAAAATCATCCAAGAATGGAGGGAAAACATCTTCACACAGAGGGCTTTAAAAGAGGGAAGAGAGATCAAGAGTCTCCTCACTTTCCTACTCGTCCACCTGTGTAATGTGACTGCCTTATACTTAGTCGCAATTTAAACCAACAACTTGAAAATCAAGAGAGTGTGAAAAACTAGTTGGTGGAGCAGATTGATCACACGAATCATGATACAAAGAGCCATGGCATGTAGATGATATGGGATGACAAATGTCCCTTAAAGAAATAATACTTTTAGTGGAACTAGATTCAGGATTGACGTTAAGGATGCTAGTATGATCTTGAGTAGTGGAAGAATTAACCTTCAGCCTAGGTTCCATGAACCATTCCAAGGTTTCCTTCATCAGATCTAGATCATCAGAAGTGGATGAAGGTTGAAGAGACAGGTCAACCATTTGATTTTCAGATTCCCCAACTTCGACATCGTCGCAAGGAGGCATCCACATCAGAACTAAAAAAGGAGGAGGATAAGGAACACAAGGAGTAGTAGGTTCCTCCCCCGAAATTAGAGGTGTCTCATGATTTACAAAAGTCGGGGAAGAAGAAATATCAGTGGTTTCATATTCACCATGTAAAGAGTTATAAACCAAACACTCAAATTTTTGTTTAAAGAAATCCCAATCTGTGTCTTCTTTAGGAAATTTAAAACAAATTTGAAGGAATCGATTAGAGAATCCTCAATTGATTCATTAGGCTTCATTCTTAGTTGATTAATTGTTTTAAGAACATTGTGGTAATCATTCCTAGCAAATGCTAAATGAATCTCCTTAATGAGTTGTTCAAAATAATGAATGGAAGCAGGTGGTAGGGTATGCCACCACCGACTAACTTGACCTTCAAGTGTGAGGCATATAAGAATACAAGCCACATATTCATAATAAATTTCATAGTGTTCACAAAACTTAAGAAAACGAGATGTGTGCTCGGTAATGGATGTATCACCCTCACTATCAAGCTTAAATTGAGACAAGTCATCAAATTTTTCCGCGGAGATGAAAAGTTTACCGAGAGATAAGTTAGAGAAACATTTTGGGATTATGATATGGGGATGAGCCATTTAACATAAGAGATTCAAAACATATTCAATGGGCACATATTGTCATCTAGCCCTTCTTCTAGCTCCATTTGTTGACAGTGTTGGAAATTCGTCAACCAAGGGGGTCTCCCCTATGAAAATTCCTAATCAGACATCACACCGTTTGGTGTGGGAGCCCCTTCCAAAATTAAGGCCCAAGTACCTTATATTATTAGAGATATTCCTTGGCTACAATGTTCAACACAAGAGAGTAATGCACAAGTGATTTCAGATTAGCAAGTGAGTATGCTTAATGGAATATTCAGCTGTAGAATGTATCAAGGTTCTTCTACCGAAAGGGGAGAGAAAAGTGAGTCTTATAAAGACAAGTAATAATACTAAGCTAGAAAAGACACATGAGCATGTACATATGAATGAATTGTTGGAAAACTAGTGAGATAGTTCACATTGAAGAAACGATTATTAAAACACATACAACTCACATTCAACAAGATAAGTACCAAAGCCACCGAAATAGTTCAATTTACTTAGTACAGATGGAAACAAAATACATCGCAAACATTCAAATAATAGTCTTACAATATTTATGACATATTCATGAGAGTGTGCTAGCTCAACAATCTTTTGAATTAAGAAAAAGTTCCAATATACATCAAGAAAATGAACACCACTAGTCGCAACAGTGGAGCATTAGAGCAACCACTTTCTCCTCCAAAAATAACCTTTTTTCTTCTCTAATGCCTGGTAGGAGGAGCCAAGGCAAAAATTCATTTTCATGATCTATGAGGGTGTATATATAATGAATGGGGTGACCATTCCCCTTCCTTGTGACTCTTGGTCCACCCTCATGGTGGTTTTACTTCCCTATGAATCCTTGAATCCTTCATGACTTTTCACATTCTATGGATGACTCTTAGACTTCCACTTTACATTACATTTCTCCAATATTGAATTTACATAATCCAAAAATGATGTGGTAAATGATGACTCATGACAGGACATGACACTAATGACATGTGTTGCATGATGACATGACAATGTCAAGCCATTCTTTGTTGTTTCTTTCTTTGTGTCTTCTTGAAAGATAAAACATGCTATTCTTCTTCCTCCCCCATAAGGCTTGAAGATAGGGAGTCTTCAATGTGATCTTGATTTCCAGTTGTTGTCACAATCTGGTGTCTCTTTGTCTATCTTGAATGATCCACTTGTCTTCATTTCTTCAAAGGTGTCTTCAAGCAGGGTGTCCTTCTTAATCTCCTTCATCATCATCTTGTCATAACATGATAGAATATATGCAACTAAAATCCACTCATGACAAGATGAAATCAATATGATAAAACCCTGATCTACCATGATTCATGAAAACCACTAACTAAGATGGAACTTGGTGACCGGCTAAAGGATTTTGTAGTTTCCTAGCTCAGGAGGTGTTGACAGTGTTGGACCTATCAACGTTTAGGGGATCTCCCCGATGTGAAGTCCCAATTAGACCTCACACCATTTGGTGTAGGTGCCCCATCTGGTTGAAATGTCCCGTCGCTGAATCCTTAAAGATTTGCGTTGGCTCTAACTGTCAGCAAGAGAGAGGGATGCAATGGTGTCTTTGAAAAGCAAGAAGGTGTGCCTAGTGAGTGTTCAACTGCAAATGTGTCAAGGTTCTTCTACTGCGAAGAGGGGAGAAAAGTGAGCCTCTAAGTGAGAGGTAATAGTACCACCCAAGAAGAGACACACATGAACCAGACATATCTGTCTAACATCCACGGAATAGTCCACAAAGGATGCGATGGTCATTACAACTAACAAATGAAGAAATATTTATTTAATATCCTATGAAATAGTCCACGAGGATGGGAAAACAATAACAACCATTACAACACATTCTCAATAATATAAGTACTAAAATAATCAAAATAGTTCAACTATCTTAGCACATGCGAAAGTAAACATGAAATACAAACATTTGCAGAATAGTCTTACAAACATTCATAATCCATGCATGAAGAATGGGCTGGCCTTGAAGGCTTATGTTATTAAGTAAAAGTTCCAAGACACGTCTTTAAAATGTACATCACTAGCTCCAATATTGGATCATTGAAGCCACTCATTTCCCCTCAAAGAACTAGCTTATCTCTCTAATTTCTTGCGAGAGGAGCCAAGGTGAAAAGTCCTTTGCTCATACAATGAGGGAGTATATTTAACCAAGGGTGACTCTTTGACTACCCTCATGACTATTTGACTTCCTATGACTTTTCAACTTACATGAATCTTTACATTCCATGTGTGTCCTTTGGACTTCCACTTTACAACACATTTTGAATACAATATACATGATCCACAATAGTGATGTGTCATATGATCATTCATGACATGACATTGCTGACATGGATTGCTTGATGATGTGGCAATGTCAAGCCATTGTTGCTGTTGAGTGATGGATGTATTCTTGAAGATGATTTCTTTTCACCTCCACATGGCTTGGTGATAAGGAATCTTCAATGGTCTGAATTCTTTGATAATGGTCGCAAACTAGTGTCCCCTAGCTTTCTCTTCATCGATCAACTTGTAAGTTTAGCTGCAAGAGAGTATTTAAGAATGCTTCCCTCCTTCTTCTCCTTCTCCATCATCTTTCCATGACATGATAGGGTACCTATTCATACAATTCACTCATGACGAGACACCATCAATCCGAAAACCCCCCTAGTCTAAGATGATGCATTTTGATCCACCAACTCGGCCTGGAATAAGTGACAGGAAGGGAAGAGGGACTTAGTGACTGCGCAATGCATAGTTCTAGCAACCAGGGGAAAAGCTTGATCTCTGAGACTACACAGTGCGCAACTCAGGTAGGTATGAGTGGCAAGACTGCGTTGATTCCGGAGCGAGTGGGACAAGCTGAGGGAATGGGCACTAGAGAGCTAATTATGTAATTCTAGGAGTCAAAGGAGGTTGGGTTATTGTGAAAATGCAAAGTTCAAGGGATCAAGGTATGAGCTTGAGTATTGAAGATGCAAATTGCATAGTTTAAGCCGGGTTGGGGACATGATTATGCAATTATGGAGGTCAAGGTCGGGGCTTGGGCACAGAAACTTCACAGTGTAGCAGTCATGGGAGGAAAGAAATGGACATTGCGCAGTGCCAGGTAGAAAAGTCACAACTAGAGGACAGAGACTGCGTAATGCGCAGCTCAGGAGAGGCCTAATGAAGCTAGCTTGCTCGATCGCGAAGTTTTCCGAAAATGGCTAAGTGTGGGATCAGTGAGATCAATGTGAACAGTGATGAACTTTGACTGTGATCACACACTTGGAATACTTTGATGACATGACAACATAGATCATCTAAGCATAGGAACAAATCATTTCCCTCCACGTGACAACTTTATGGCAAGTTATGACAAGCGCAACACTTAAGGTAGACTTTGGGATGATCCGTGACAACACTTGTGTGACAATGCTCAGAACTTTGTGAATGAGTGCGACATATGTTTACATAGTTATAAAAAATCATATATGCAAAGATAAACCCTTGAAACAATCAGAATAGGTTTATATACATTGCACAACAACTAATCATGCCAAAAGACGATAATTTAAAAGGGACCAAAACACTTTAAGAAAGCTCATGAAATAACCTTCGATGTTTGTGAAAACAATGTACAAGACCAAGGAAGGCTCTGAAATTGAGTGTAAGCCAAAATTTTGGAGGGTGTTGTAGCAGCTACAACATTTGGCGATACCCTGGTTGAATTCCATTTTCTTTATCTCGATTAACTTCTTCTGTGCAGGGCCTCGGTTCTCCAGGGAGTATTGATTCATTGCGCAGATTACTTTGGTTTTCCCACTTACCCTACGAATAGACATGGTCCCCTTTATGCCTTCTTGGTTGAACAAAAAATAATATTTAGCGATATCACAATGTTTCGAGTTGGGAAGGGTAGTGTAGCTCGTGAGCTTAAGATTTTCAGAGTATAATTTTTCATCTATGGTGTTGCTCCACTGCCAGTAAGCTTGGATAGTACCCTAACATAGTCACGTAGGAACACAAACATTGCTATGCTACCAGCGAGCCTAAACAGTTACCCAACGAAGTTTCTTGCTTGAAATCTCTGCACATGAAGCCTTTCCCTTATTTTGCCTTTATTTATTTATTTTAAAGATAATTGTGCATCGAAGCTTATTTATTTTGGGGTGGAAGAGGTATCCCGACTTATTGAGATCAAAAGAGGTTGTTCCTTCAGAGAAGCATATAAAGACCTCTGATTTAGGTTTGCTCATTTAGATTTTCCCCTTCTCCACTTCTACCAGTTGGATAAGCATGAAGACAATGAAACTTAAAGACTGAGTGTAGGCATGAGGTTTCCAGAATAGACATGGGTTCATTGTTGGACCAAAACTCTCCTTACGGATGGAACGTATTTTCCATCAGTACTTCATGAACCAAAATATATAACCAACATAAGGAAGATTGATAGAAAGTTAGCCAAATGTTGAAGTGTCACAAGAATATTTAGAGTTCATCCACTCACATAATTAGAAGCTACAATATGTACATGTACAACACTTATTCACATGATGAAAACAAAACAGAACTCAAGCAAACAAGAAAGAAAAGACTACGTACATAGTGTAGGGAACAACCCCAAAGATTCATTGGAACTAATTTTTTAAGTCTTGGCCATTGACAGGGAGAGATTCAATCTTCCCATTAAGTGTTTGAAGACGATAAGTGTGTTGGCCAGGCCTTTCATGTACTTTGAATGGCCCAACCCACAGGGACTGAAACTTAGTGTGTTTGCCTTTGTCCTCGTTGGCTTTATCCCACTTCAAGACTAAGTCACCCACACTGAAGTTGTTATTCCCTGCATACTTCTTGTCGAACCACCTCTTGATATGATTTTGGTGAAGTGATTTGTTTTGTTGTTGTTGCTTTCAACCTTTCTTCCTATAGCTTGCGAAGGGTTTCCATCCTATGTTGCACTACAGACAAGGCTTGCCTTGGGATTTTTGTGAGAGTTGGAGGGCAGGAAAGCAGATGTTGGGTGGAAGGATGCCTTCTTTTCCATATACCAAGAAGTAAGGGGAAGTGTTCAGGGAAGGCTTCGATGTGACTCGGTCAACCCATAAGGAATTTACCAAAGCAGAGTGCCAGTTTCACTGATCATAGAATATGGTATTTATTGTAGCACCCTCTCCTCGGTCCACCCAAACACCCAACCAACTAGGAAACCATGTGATGATAGAGGTTACTATAAGGGATTGAATCTCCTTAGTGACCTTAAGGAAATGGAATTGATGAAACTCATCAAACAAACCCATCCACATCAGCAATTACACCCCAAGGAGACATGTCAGCCACTCGAAAACCCTGTCCCTGGGTCCCACTGATGTTTTAAGCATCTTAACCCAAATTCAATCTCATGCTATAGGCAAGACAACAACCAACAACTCAAAGTCACTCTCGTAGGCCTCTGTGCCAGTGACTGTGGAATTTTCTCAGCAGGTCTGTGTCAATGACCCTGAGATTTGAGCCACTTTTCGAGCCTAGAATCTCGGCCTCTGCCCAGAACTTGCTACAACCTCCAAAATCCATAAAATACATGATAACAATTATGATAAGTAAAAAATAAACCTCTGGATTAGGCCTGAGCATCCCCAACTGGGACTGACATTCTGTCAAACACTTGGCATCAATTCAACCTACAGGTCTAGGATACCAGACAAAGCATATATGACTGAAAGAACTTATGAAACATAAACAGAACGATCACCTCCTTCTCCATGGACTATTATATCATTAATCGGGTCTTGCATCCATCCATTTAAAAATTATGAGTAAATACATGAAATAACTGTGACATGAACCAGTCACATAACCATTCTTATAACCAACATTAAACCATATAAATATCAGAGATATGACAACCATTAAATCCACATATAAACAAGTACAATAGTAAGAGAACTTAACTTTTATTAATAATAGGCAAATCGGAATAGGTTCGGGACTTCCATGTACCACCCAACCATAGACATGGCTGAACCAAATCTCTCTTTCAGTGAGTCACCCATGTGCCATATTCCAAGCATGAATGTGGGATCTCATAGAACAACCAATCCAAGAACACCAAGGGAATCTAGAGGTTAAACCACCTCCACCCTCACCAAACCACGATCACACCAAAACCAGTGCTTCGATCACAACTGAAATGAACTTGGAATGTCATCCGAAATCCATCACTATCCTTGAGGAATTTTCCATCTCCTTATCTCTCAGGCTTTATCACAATCCAATCCTAGATCACTAGGCCTGAAAATGAGACCAGTCTCTCAGGATTTACCACAATCCAAACTCGGATCACTAGGCCCTAAACCTATACTTCTCCCTCAGGCTTTACGATGTATCCCACCAAACCAGTCAAGGGATTCATAGGCCTTTGTGAATGAACCTTGAGACCACCTTCGCCCCAGATTCTGAAATCCATCCAGCAAACCAAAGCTCAAAACCGAAATAAACATGCCAACATCATGGCATAGGCAAGGCTAGGCTTAAAACCACTGTCATAACCCAACAAAACCATGCCACCAACAACAAGAGAACCATGCACCAACATGCAAAGCCATGCATATCCAAACCATATAGGAAATCAGACATGCAAAAGGTTACCTGCAAGTATTCCTGCTGAAGCTGATTGATCCTGCTCTTCTTCCTTGATCCTTGCTTTCCTCCCTTTCGCTTTGCTTTCTTTTCCTTCCTTGATCCAAAACTAGAGTGCTCCAAGAAAACTCTAAGTGACTAAGAGTGAGAGAGAGAGAGAGAATAATGAGAGAGCTCCAAACTTGAACTGAAAAAAGGTTACCAACTGATCCTCATAAGCCTTTTTATTAATGAGGCCTATATTTTCTTCATTTTCCATTATTTTCCTTCAATTTCCTCCTCACATGCAACGTGTGACCTTTTACCTTCCTTTTCTCCTATTTTCCTCCGTTTTCATTAATAAATGTGCGAAAAATGCCTTTTTGCCTTGTAATGCCTTTACCTTAGCCTCTGCCAATTTCCTTAGCCAAAAACACACATCCAATGATGCCCACTAGGATATCTTTGCCCAACATTCATCTTGGAATAAGTGTCCCTTAACTGTGGTCTTATTTTGCCTTTATTAACTTTTATTAGATGAAATTTTCACGAGGGCTATTACATTTTTTGATAATGTCGATTAGGTTCTCATTCGTGGATTCAACAAGACCATTCCCCTATGGATAATAATTAGCTGAATGTTTCAATATAATACCATTTTCCAATGCAAAATTGTATAGTATTAATAATGATAAGTATGTTGCATTGTCAAAAATAAATGAAGTAGGAATACCGAACTTAGAAATGATGTTCTATTGCAGAAAGCCAATGGCTTCCTGATCATTCACTTGTTTGAGTGGAACTTCTTCTATCTACCGCATGAAGTAATTTGTGGCAGTAAGGATGTAGCGACGATGCTTTTATGAATGTAGAAATATTTGTCCAATAATATCCAAGCCCCATTGTTGAAAAGGTTCTTGCACTGCAATGGGTTGCATTGGGGCGACTTACTTCTTGTTTATGTCGGCACACCTTTGATAGACTAAACACTTACGAGTGTAATCATGAGAACTCATGAATAATGTAGGCCAGAAAAATACAACCCGCATGAGCTTATGTGTCGTTGTGTTTCCCGC
Organism: Pinus tabuliformis; assembly: GCA_031772625.1. Taxonomy (NCBI): domain Eukaryota; kingdom Viridiplantae; phylum Streptophyta; class Pinopsida; order Pinales; family Pinaceae; genus Pinus; species Pinus tabuliformis. Next base: position 113,038,257 of record CM062809.1, read on the forward strand.
AAAGTGTCCCCCAGCTGGTCCGTTGTGGAGGTCATGAAATACCTTCTCTAAATCATGTGCTTCCAAACACATGAGCAGTACCTTGTTGTGGTGCTTTCTGAAAAGCACCCCATGCACAAACTTGTAGGATAATGCTTTAAGTCTGAGTGCCCTCTTCTGCCATGTGGAAAAGTGGGAGGGAACAATGTTGTGCTCAAGGTATTGTCGCACATCAGCGTACCAAGAATTTATGCTAGTAGTGGGGAAGGCTCTGTCAATGTGTACATATAAATTTCTTGTTCCCATCCTGAAAGATCTTCTTCTTCTTCCTTTGCGTTAACTTCTTCTGCCACTAGTCGACAAAGACCATGGCCCTTGATAGTGTGAGCTTTCTTGATCTCTAAATCATATTCTTACAAACTAGTCATCCAATTCACTCTCCTTTCACCCAACTCTTATTGAACGAGCAATGATCTGACTATTGGGTGCGGAACAAAGATAATGCAATGATTTTTCAATAGATAGGGCCAAAAGTGCTTTACCACCTTGTATACTGCATAAGCTTGTTTATCCATGATGGGGAAGTTAAGTTCTGGTTCTTGAAGACTCGCACTTATGAAAGAGAAGGGTCACTTATTGTTCAAATCATCCTTTTGGGTGAGTACAACGACGAGAGAAGTGTCGGAAGCAAAGGTGTAGAGCAAGAAATCTTTGTTGAAGTCTGGGCTATACAGTGTGGGTGCTTTTGCGATAACCTGTTTAATACGGGAAAACACATCCTTTTCCCTTTGATCCCATTTATAAATTGCATCCTTCTTCACCATATCTTGTATTGGCTTAACAATTTGAGCGTAGTTGGAGATGAAATTCTGGAGGAAATTGATTTTCCCCAAGAAGGACTGCATGGCCCTTTTGTTCACTGGGAAGGGAATTTATGTGATTGCTTTGACCTTGTCTGAGTTTACCTTAATCTAAATTTTGGCAATAATGTGGCCGAAGAGATTACTCTCGGACATTGCAAAGATAATTTTCTTGGGATTTAAGGATAGCTCGTACTTGCGACATTGCTCGAAAATTTTCTTTTAAGTGGTGTATGTGGTCTGATCTCTGTTTGGAAAATACTGTTATGTCGACAAGATAGACCACTACGCTCTGTCCAATTATCCCGTGGAAAGCGATGTACATAGAACGTTGAAATGTTGCACCAAAATTGATTAACCCAAATGACATTCGCTTGAATGCGAACATGCCCCACTTCGTGCGGAAGGTGGTCTTAAGTTTGTCAAGCTATGAAACTAGAATCTAGTTGTATCTTGAGTAACTGTCTAACAAAGAAAACATTTATGACCCTAATATAGTTTGTAGTATTTCTTCCATGGACGACACATAATAGTTGTCCTTGTCCGAGGCGCGATTGAGATTTCAGAAATCGACACACAAGATAATTTCCCCAGACTTCTTTCTCACTGGGGCCAAATTTGACACCCTATTTGAGTGTCGCACTCTGTATATGATCCGGGCATCCAATAGTTTCCTTAACACTTTTTGAATAAGAGGCTTAAGTGTTGGATGTACTTTTCTCAATTTTTGTTGGAATTCCTTGGCCCCTTCTTTTATTGGTATCACATGCTAGATGATCCATGTGTCATAAGTTTTAAGCTCATTGTACGCCACATGAAACAAATCTTGGTACTGCTTGAATAGGCGGATAAAGGATTTTTGCTCTTGTGGTGTACAACAAGTACCAAGATTGACATACTTCAGATCCTTTTTTGTTCCCAAGTTAATCTGCTCACATGACAATGTAGAACTGTGGGTTTTAGCATTAACAGGTTCTCGAAAGTGATTCTGCAGGTCATACAACTTTCCAATGATACCACACCCTTTGGGATGAGATTTCCTTTACTTGCACTAGTTGCATCCTGCAATTCCTTTTCATGCTCGTCCTCATCGATCGTTGCGTCTTTGAACACATCAACATTCGCCATGAAGCACAATATCTGCTGGTCATCATAAAAAATGTGTAAATTAGTGATATTATCAGGGATGGATGGCTTATAAATAATTTCAATAGAAAAACCGTCCCTCAATGGTGACAACCTATTAATGACATTCGCTAATGCATCCACAACTGCGTTACACATTCTTGGAATAAAGATGATATTCAAAGCTTGGAAATGTGAAATCAAACACCATACCTCTTGTTGATAGCTTCAAAGATGAGGTGACACATAATGCATGGTATTGTGTACCTATCACACCATAATTTTTGAGTCACGTACTTCTTTCATGATGGCAATGTTGAGGTTAATGGATCTTTGAAAGCCCAAGATGAGTGATTCATATTCTACAGTGTTGTTTGTGCACTCAAATTCCAAGCAGTTAGAGATCAAATGCTTTCTATATAGCGGGTCTATTAAAATGCAACCAGCTCCATAGCCCTCCTGCGTTTTGGAACCATCAAAGTACAAAGTCCACATATCATATGTACAAGGACTGAGAACTACACTAGTACTATTACTACTATTACTAACTGTACAAATGTCATTTTCACTCATTGGACTAGGAAGGAGCTCCAATGGTGTATCTTGTGGGACTGGGGATGCCTGTGAAAGATAGCACCCCAGTTGGGTTTCTAGGAAGCAATTGCCGAAGATAAGTTCTGTGAAAGCCACTGGTTCATTCTCGCCATTCAAGGGAGTTATAATATGTTTCATGAATCTCTGAATTCACCTAGATCTGATTTTTTTGCCCTTATGCAGAAGACATAAGTGTGACAATTTCGTAGCAAAGTACCCTTGTAGCTTGTTGGACCAATCTCTTCTCAACTACATTCCATATGCTTCCAGAATGTCCATAATCACTATGTTGATACATTGTGGACTTGCTCATCGGACAATAAATGGATGATCACATCTCTGAATTCACCAATTGCATGGACATGAGTTATGTATAGCTGAATGATATATGTGTCTGTTTTGTCCCATTTTGCATTGATTTTCTTGGCAACATATAATGGAATTACATCCATTGATGCACCGAAATCAACCAAGCAATTGTGTGCATTGAAATTAAAGATTTTAAAAGTTAATAGAAAAGGAGGGCAGAGTGTATTTGCATCCCTTGTTAAAGCATTAAGTACAAATTCGAGGGAACCAGAAGATGTAGCAAATCCTTTGTCAGAATAAGCATCATTACCTTTGGTGGGCTGCCCAAGTGCTCGTAAGAGGATGTCCCATTGGCTCGTGATATTTGTTAGCTCAAACATTGAAATATTCACACGAACCTTCTTCATGTCATCATCTATGTTGTAATCTACAATAGGAAGGGCTGCCGAAGTGTTTGGGGATGTAAATTGGTTGGTGACTTCTGGAATGTCAGTCTTATTCTTACTACTTACGGAAGCACTTTTAGTTGTAGCTAGGTTCCCAGACTTGCTCTAAGTGTTATGTGTCGAGCTGAATGGTGGAATGATCTTTCTAAGAAAAAATCTTTGTTTTTCTGCTTTGTCAACTCTGGTGCAGTAGTCGGCCCTTGGCTTCTCAAATTGCACTGGTTGGTCAGCTTTTGTGCCAGACCATCACTCAAAGGCTACTTTTCGGCTGTGCTCTTTTGGGATGTGAATATTCAGTTGAATATGTTTATTGCGTTCTCGACACTCAGAGTATCTTTGGTCGCAACAACTTTGGATTTTCTTCTACAGGCTCAATCTGCTCCTCGGCCATTACCACATCAACAAGATGCGTAGCAAGAATGATCATGGTTGGATTCCAGTATGAGCATGATTTCTCAGATTGATATTCTTGATGATACAAACAATATTTATCTGTGCCTAAGTTTTGAAAATTCAATATAACATTGGAGTTATGTGTAGACTTAGCAGGTTGATTGCTGCTACTGCTGGAAGTTGCAATCCTTCTAAACATGTTGAACCTAGGAGGTTTTCTACTCACGGTGGTCTCGCTTGACCTTTGCTTGAGTTCTGCCAACTCATTTGACAGAGTCTTGACAATACGAGTCAAGCTCTAAAGATCAACAACTTCTTTCTCTTTGGCCTTACTCACAGAGGCCTGAGACCTTTTACCCATGTCCTTCGAGTGTTTAGTTGGTTCATCTTCTGAAATGACTCCAATCGCGTGAAAGTCCTTTTCAACCATGATTTCCTCTTCATAATTTTCAGTTATTGTTTATTTCATAGTTCTCTTTACAAACTGTGTAATGCTGGTCGACAAGGCAAAAGTGTAGTAATCGATGGTGATGGAGTCGTGGGGCTTAGTGTTTTCTGAGAAATTGTTCAACATGTGGTTAAACCTCTGATTAAAATATTTCACCATTTCCTTTTGCTCCATCTTGAGTCTACCTAACTCTTTCAATAACATGACAGGGGTCCCGTCATCAACAAATTTATCAAGGAATTTTTTCTTAAACCAACTCCAGTTTTGGATGGAATTCAGAGGAAGACTATGATACCACATAATTTCTCTACCATTTAAGGTACACGAAAAAAGTATACATGCAACATCATCATAGTGTACCTCAAGTGTCTGTAGATGTAGGCAAAAGTTGTTTAGATGGTCCTTTGCCTTTACTGCTCTGTCAGGGTCATACTTCGTTTGGAGCTTTTCCGGATACCTTGGCATCTTTTGTAACACACCCGGTAGTGCAAGTGGGCCCTGAGATATCCAATCAAGATCTTAGTCTTCCATGTCATCTTAATTGTCTTCCCCTTCTATTTCAGAGTCTTATTGGTCTTCTTCTCTGCCCAACCCACGAGAAGTATCATCTTAGAGAACTACATTATCACCGTATTGTAGCGGCTTCAATCACCCTCCAAAATTTTGGCCCACATGCAAATTTTAGAGCCTACCTTGGATACTGCGATCATTCATCCTTGGTCACTTGTTGGTAAGCTGATGATTTCAAGCTCCCCTCCTTGATCTTAAGAGTTGTCTGTGTTCTCATCTTTATGCAGCATGTGTCATCTTTGGGCATAAGGGTTGTTGTTTTTCATGCAAAGGGAATGTTGTTTTGCTTCAAGGGAAACCATGTGTGCATGAGTGGTTGTCATCACATAGTCATGTTTCAGTCCCACTTCATGCACTCTTGTCACGAAGGTTGTTGCATCAAGCAAAGTATGTCTTATGCATTCTAGATGGTCTAAGTTGTGACACCAAGTGTCTGTGTGCGATCACAGTCAATTCATATCAATGTTTACATATGTTTCACTGATCTCACACTTAGCTATTTTATCGAGAAACCTAGCCTCATCCAGCTTCCCAGAACTGTGCGCATTTCTTTTACAACCATCAAGATTCCTCCCTTGCCTACTAAAACCCTACATCCCGTAGAGACCCCAACCAACATTTCTCTCCAAAAATGCGTAGAGCAGTCAGGCAGCTAGCACTACTCTCCAGAAATGCGCAAAGCAGTCTAGCTGCATTGCACTCAGAAATTGCACAGAGGTGTCTTCCCAAGACCCCCATCCCATAACAATGTCATGTGCCTAAAAAATGTGCAGTGTTTTCCAAGATGCCCTATCTGTCTTGCATGTAGAAACTGCGTAGACGGGCCTCCCAGGGCCTCATTGTGGCAGTAGTCACTGTCCAATGAAATTGCGCAGATCTACCTCTCAGTGACTACAGGAAAAGGTTACATGATGAGATCACTCCTAAGGAGTTGAGGAGAAGGACCAAGGAACCAAGTAATTGAAAATATCATGACTGCATGCAAACTACGTCAGATGCATGATTATCTTGAGGGTAAGTATGGTAAGTAAAGAACACCTTTGGAAGTACACCTCTTAGTTGAGTTTTGAAGACCGCTTGTCATTGTCATATCACCCTGTCCTCGTAACATGCATGTGTGCAAACACGGAAAGTCATTTTATGTGTTTCTTCTACATGTCATGCTTCCTTTTCACTTGTTTGAAAAACTACCATCTTCGGCATGTTGATTGCTATGTCATGCTTGTGACCTTGGTCTAGTGATGTTGAAGGTTTTTGTTTGAGTTGTGTTCGCTATGTAAACATATATCGCACTCACACACGATGTTGTAAGCACTGTCACACAAGTGTTGTCGCAGTTGTCTAAATTTATATTGAAGTGTCACACTTATCACTTTCACCATTTGATAGTCTCGCAGTCAGTCACACTAAGCATGTTGTGTTATTGGTTAGAGGTGTCTTGTCGTCGAGTCGTGTTGAGTGTGTGTTTGCAAGGTCATTTATGCACAAGTTCACTCGCTCACACACTTAGTCATTTTGTTGAAGCTCTGTTGACTGGACCACCCCCCAACAATGAGACATTCACTGAGCTGCACTACGCAGTCTCAGCCCTTAGTGATTATGTAATACTACCCATAATTGTGCAGAGTTTGAGTCTGTCTCCTAAGTAGTTTGCACTGTACAATCTTGGAATCAACCCGACTGACTGTCACCCAGAATAACGTAGAAGTTTCTCAGCAAGGCATCTCAATCTATGCTACCTACAACCAAATATATCAAACCTCCAACTGGTCAAAGGGTTTGAACGAGCAGTGATCTCGGGCCTCACTCTGCCAAAAAATTACTTAGAAGCTGCCAAGCATACTCGCCTCTACTAACTGAAGAAATTGCGCAGACATGCTAGAAAGACACCCGCTGCCTATCATTGCACTGTCCTCAAAATTTGCACAGTCCTGTTAGCCAGTCACCCTATCAGCCGGCCTGCTCGTCCTCCTGAAAACTACGCAATTTTCACTGGTTGTCTCCCAGCTTCCCAACTTCCTGCTCAACCCAGAAACTACGCAGGGATGTCCTGCAGGCCAACCTCCCAACTCTGCGTAGTTTTGGACAGCAAGCCACTGCCATCCTTCCCAAAGAATCTACGTAGTTTTCACTGCCAATGTCCCCTTCCTGCCTGCATTTTCTCCCTAGAAAAATTACACAGATCTACCCTCTAGCCGAACCAAATCCTGTAGATAATCACTGTTGATCCAGACTTGCCTTCTCAGCCTCCCAGTGACCTCTGCGCAATTTTCATTGACAGTGCCCAAAGCCCGCATCCCAGCATGAAATGTGCTCTACGCAGTTTCAGAGCCTTGTCCTCTCTCCCGGTCACCTGCATCCGAAAACGAAATATAATGTATCATGGTAGACTAGGCGATTTCAGGATTTGATGTCGTCTCGTCATGAGTGATTGCATATACAGGTACACAGATGAGACATGGTGCGATGACGAACGAGATGAACAAGGAGCAGATGCTAAGATAATTGTTCGTGAATGGACAAACACATGGAGTTTTCCAAGTACAAGCAAAGGAGAGACATGCACGTGCAACATCAAGCAAACACCAAGACCATCGAAGACTCCACACACCTTTCCATGCAGAGTTGTAGCTATGATACACCAAGAGCACACTCATCACTCAACATCACTACGAATCGCCATGGACACCACCATCAACATGAACATACTAGCACTGTCATGTCGAGTCATGTCATGAGTCATCTCGGCCACATCACTATCCAAACTTTTGTAATCAATGTAATGTAACGTGGAAGTCCAACAGACCCACATGTAAAGTTGAAGAGTCATGTAAGTCAAACAGTCATGAGGGAAGTTTAACAGCCACAAGGGTCAGTTTCACCCTTGGCTATATATACCCCTCATTTGTACATGCAACAGACTTTTGACCTTGGATCCTCCCACATAGTCGTGAGAGTCTGTAATCTTTTCTTTGAGGAGTGAGCAGTGGCTCCAATGCCCCGCTATCGAAGTTAGTGATGTAATGGTGTATGAATATGTCTTGGAACTTTCGCTTAATTCAGAAGCCTGTTAATAGGCCAACATGTTTTCACATATGTATTGTATTTGTTTGTAAGACTATTCTTTAAATGCTTGTAATGCATGTTGCTTTAACTTGTATTAAGACAACTAAACTATTTCAATTGTTTTTGTACATATGTTATTGGAAATGTGTTGTATCAGGTTCTAATTTTGTCTCGCTTGTGTGGGCTATCTCGCCAGACACTCGCCAGATTCATTCTTGTAAACTTGTTATAATGCCCATCGCACTCGTGTGGACTATTCCGCTGGGTGTTGTACATGCTATGTGTTCACCTTGTGTTTGCAACTGTCGCATCCGTGTGGAACTACTCCGTTGGAAGGTGCGCATGTCCTGTTGTGTTGTGTGTCTCTATCAGAGTTGGGACTATTCCCTTTCAACCTTAGACTCATTTCCACCCTCTCCCTCTACAGTGAAAGAATTTTGACCCAAGCGGCACTAAGCACTCACCAGGCATGCGAACCTCGTTGTTTGAAGACAATGTAAACCACTCTCATGTGATAACAAGCAAGAGCTAAGGCATATCTTTAATATAATGGAAACCATGCCATCATACCAAATGGGACTCCTACACCAAACGGTGTGAGGTCTAGTTGGGACTTCATACGGGGATATCCCTTGAATGTTGGCATGTCCAACACCATCAACAATCATGGCGCTAGAAGGAGGGCTAGATGACAAGCTAAGTCCTCAAAATCTGTTTTGAATCTTCGCACATCTATCATGGAGTTTGTTATAGTTGACCCTCTAAAATGTTTGTCCAATGGACATATATTTGATGTCAAGAGGGAGTTTTGGGATAACTTGTCACAAATCACATATAACGGTGAAGGCGAAGTGGTCTGGCCTGAGCACTTAGATGACTTCCATGCCCTCATTGAGAACATGGAAGGTTTTAATGAAACAGAGGTCTATTTGCTGCTCGCACACACACTTCCTCACAACTTTGTGCATTGATTTAAGCACTTCAATGATTTAATCGAATCTATTTTCCATCATTTTTATCTTGAAGCTCTTGACAAAAAAATGTTAAAACAACGGAAGGCCCCGCATGAATCTCCTATGGATTTTTGGCAGCGCTTTTGTCTACTCATGTTTGAATTCTGAAAATTTAGTTGAAATTCCAATATCTCATGGAGAGATTTGAAAATTGCCTTACCAAATCACTCTGTCCCAAAATGAAGATAAAGTTCAAACCCCGCTCATCATACTTCAGTGATGGAGTTGTGCAATCACAAGCAGACACAATTGCTATCACTAGTAACTGTCTGCCTCCCCCTCATCAAACAACTCCACCTCTACAGAGTGATGTGGTAGAACATGCACACACGTTTGTTCAATTGTCAAATCCTCCCAACCTCACTCCTCTTGATTTATGCGAATATTTGGTTGGGAAGCCCATGGGTTGTCACTTGCATTTGTCACCTCAACCTCCGTCTTCGTATTCTGCTGATCCTCTGGATTGCACTGTTTTGTGTTCTTCCATTCCATACTCTACAATTTTTATGAATGAGGATCAAGCTATTGACAGAGTTGATGTTGCACAACCAACCTGCATTTTCATTTATGAAGAGTATGACCGAGCATCTGAGCATGAACCCGCGGTGAAGGATGACCTCCTTCTGTCTACGCCTCCTCCATTTTCCTGACATCTTTGATGATTTTGTTATCTTCGATGCGTCTACTTTCGATCATTCACATAACACACCTGATGTTAGTCCATCATTTTATAGCGGAGAGGACAAATGTTTCATTAAGAATATGCTTAAATTTTCATCTACCTTTCCAGAAATGTAGAGGGTGAACATTCTTGCTTCTCATCTACCCCTTTGTATGATTCATCAAATCATGAGGATGCCGACAAACATCCTGAATTTTCTGATCTTGGTTGTCGTGATCTTTGTACTTCTTCATTTGGTCACGATGTTGATTCACTCGTTGTTAATTTTTCTAAGCCACTGGTCTTCGATGATCTATCTATTGACAAATGGAAACCCTGCAAGCTATCGAGGCACTTCAACTTGAGCTTATGGTTATGTCAGGCCCTCACTGTCCTGAGGTTAATTCCACTTCCGATCAGAAAATTTGTGAAACACCCAAGGGTCCTCATCACTCATCTGTATGCATTGAAGATCAATCCAACACATAGATTTCGCTTCCTCCACCAGAATCACATGATCCCATCGCTTACGCACTGGAGGAATCATTCACAGCAAGCACACTTCCAAGGCATAAGTTGTCTCTTTTTCTCATGTTTGCTTTTCTATCACAGTCAAGAGAGTGCATATGCTTATCATCTGTACATAATGTGTCACAACACCGTGGTAAGTCCACAGAGTGTTTGCCTTGTTCTTTTATTCTTTTCTTTTATGTGGATGCATTTAAACTTAGAGTGTGTTGGTATTCATTGTTATATCTTTCATGTTTGCTGGTTCGCTTGACTGTGCTTCTCACGAACCGTGCCTTCACAAACATGGGCCAACCAATGCGTCGGTGGCTGAATTGGAAATATCACTTCACATGAGTAGGCCCATGTGCTATTTAGCGTAGAGTAGGAGTAGTCTTTATTGTCTTGCTTTGCTCTTATTTCTGGTTTTCATGTTTTCTTGCTTGCTTACTTGGTTTGGTTTTCTTGCTTTCTTGCTTTTCTTACTTGATTTTTCTCTCACCTTACTTCTGCTTTTTCTTTTTGCTTCCTTTTCTTGATTGTACTCGTAGGTTAGCCTCTCGTGAAACCGTGTTTGGCTCTCGAGACAAGTTGGCCAAATCTAAGAGGACTTGTACAACTATCAACATCTGGTTATCTGTTGTCCTCTCTCTCTTTATGAAGAGCTTGTTGTCTCCAGTCAATGGTGCCTTGATGGAAAATACACTCTTTAGAGTGAGTCTTGGTGAAAACACAACTCTTGCACTATTAACTAGTACCACCTAGTACTCTAATTTGTTATTTTGGGTTAACCCTTGTTAGCTCAGTTAAGTAGAGTAAGGTGAGGGGGAAAACCTTAACAAGCATGTCAGAGGTATATACAACATACTTCTCTAAAGGAACAACCTCTTTTCTCTCAATAAGTCGGTAGCCCTCTTCTGCCTCTGAAATAAGTGCCTATTAACAATTCTTTAAAAAAAATGAAAAAAAATATGAATAAGGCGAAAGAAGAGAAATGTTTCCTACGCAGAGAGGTGATGCAAGTAACTCTGCCAGGGCACTGACTAGGCTCGTTAACAGCAGAGTGATGCTTGTGTTCCTGCGTGACTCCATTGGGGTCCTTTCTAGGCTTGCTAGCAGCGGAGCAACACTAGAGATGAAATTTAAACTCTGACAGTCACATTACTTGTGCACCAATATACCCCTCATCCCTAATTGAAACAATTGAGTTGACTTGGCTTGGAATGTGTGGAGACTGATCAAGAGCATGGCAGGGACTACATATTTCACACAAACTAGTGCAGAAGCCATCACAATCAATGAATCGAACAATACTTCCGGAAGGGTTAGAATCACTTGTCACGAACAAGGTCTATACAGAGAGCTAGAGTTCTACCAGTGTGTTGCCAAGTGTTGTAATGGCTACAATCACCGTCCAAAATTTTGGAGCCTACCTTGGATACTGCGAGCATTCGTCCTTGGTCACTTATTGGTAAGCTAATGATTTCAAGATCCCCTCCTTGATCTTAAGAGTTGTCTGTGTTCTCATATTTATGCAACACATGTCATCTTTGGGCATAGGGGTTGTTGTTTGTCATGCAAAGGGATTGTTGTTTTGCTTCAAGGGAAAGCATGTGCACATGAGTGGTTGTCACGACATAGACAGGTTTCACTCTCACTTCATGCACTCTTATCACGAAGGTTTTTTCATCAAGCAAAGTATGTCTTATGCATTTTGGATGGTTTGCGTTGTGTCACTAAGTGTCTGTGTGTGATCACAATCAATTCCTATCAATGTTTACATATGTTTCACTGATCTCACACTTAGCCATTTTCCTGAGCAACCTAGCCTCATCCAGCTTTGTAGAACTATGCGCTTTGCTTATGAAACCATCAAGCTTCCTCCCTTGCCTGCTGAAACCCCACAACCTAAAGAGACCCCAGCCAACACTGATCTCCAAAAATGTGCACATCAGTTAGGAAACCAACACCTATCTCCAGAAATGCATATAGAAGTCTAGCTACACTGCACTAAAAAATTATGTAGAGGTGTCCTCTTAGGACCCCCATCCCGCAGCAGTGTCCTGTGCCTCAAAACTACGCAGTGTAGTCCAAAATACCTTGTCTGTCTTGCATGCAGAAACTGCGCAGACGGACCTCCCAGGGCCTCATTTCGGGAGCAGTCACTTTCCACTGAAATTGCACAGATCTACCTCTCGGTGACTACAGGAAAAGGTGACATGATGAGATCACTCCCAAGGAGTTGAGGAGAAGGATCAAGGAACCAAGTAATGGAAAATATCAGGACCGCATGCAAACTCTGCCGGATGCATGATCATCTTGATCGAAGTAAATCTCCTAGTTGAGTTTGTAGGACTGCTTGTCATTGTCATATCACCCTGTCCTCAGTAACATGCATGTGAGAAAACATGGAAAATCATTTTATGTGTTTCTTCTACATGTCTTGCTTCCTTTTCACTTGTTTGACCAACTATCGTCTTCGACATGTTGATTTCTATGTCATGCTTTGTGACCTTGCTCTAGTGATGTTGAAGGTTTGTGTTTGAGTTGTGTTCGCTATGTAAATATCTATCACACACACACGATGTTGTAAGCATTGTCGCACACATGTCATCGCGGTCGTCCAAATGTTTATCTGAAGTGTCGCACTTGTCGCTTTCACTATTTGACATTCTCGCAATCAGTCACACTTAGCATGTTGTCTTGTTGGTTTGAGGTGTCTTATCATTGAGTCGTGTTGAGTGTGTGTTCCCAAGGTCATTTATGCAAAAGTTCACTCACTCACACACTTAGTCATTTTGCTGAAGCTCTGTCGACCGGACCTCCCCCCAATAGTTGGACCTCCACTGAGCTGGATTGTGCATTCTTAGCCCTGAGTGTTTATGTATTGCTGCCTAGAATTGCGCAGAGCTTGAGGCTCTCTCCCAGGCAATTTGCATTGCACAATCATAGAATTGACCCGTCTAACTGTCACCTAGAACAATGTAGAAGTTTCTCAGCAAGCCATCTCAATCTGCATTGCCTGCAAGCAAATCTACCAAGCCTCCAGCTTGTCAACTGGAGACTTTGACCAGGTAGTGACCCGGGCTTCACTCCTTCAAAAGATTGCGAAAAAGCTACCAAGCATACCCACCTGTTTTGATTGAAGAAATTGTGCAGACATGCCAGACAGACACCAGTTGCCTGTCACTGCACTCTCCTCGAAATTTGCATAGTTCTGCTAGCGAGTCACCTTGTCAGCCAACCTGCTGCTCCTCCTGAAAGCTTTGCAATTTTCATGGGCTGCCTTCCAGCTGCCCAACATCCCGCTCAGCCCAGAAACTGCATAGGGATGTCTTGCAGGCCAACCTCTCAGCTCTGCGCAGTTTTGGCCAGCAAGCTTCCGCAGCCCACTGCCAGCCTCCCCAGAGAATTTTACGCAGTTTTCATTGTTAGTGTCCCCTTACTGCCTGCATTTTTTCCCTGGAAAAATTGCACAGTTCTGCCCTCTAGCGGAGCCAGATCTCGCAAACAGTCACTACTGATTCAGAATTCCCATCTCAGCCTCCCAGTGACCTTTGTGTAATTTTCATTAATAGTGCCCGGAGCCCGCAACCTGGCCTGAAATGTGCTCTACGCAGTTTCAGAGCATTATTCTCTCTCCTGGTCACATGCATCTGAAAACGAAAGATAATGCATCATGGTATACTAGGAGATTTCTAGATTTGATGTTGTCTCGTCATGAGCGATTGCAAATACAGGTACACAAATGAGACATGGCATGACAATGAACGAGATGAATAAGGAGCGCATGCTAGGAGACTTGTTCGCAAACAGATAAACACATGGAGCATGCCAAGTACAAGTGACGGAGAGACATGCATGTGCAACATCAAGCGAACACCAAGACCATCAAAGACTCCGTACACCTTGCCATGTGGAGGTGAAGCTATGATACACCAAGAGCACACTCATCACTCAACAACACTGCAACTCGACATGGACGCCACCATCAGCATGAACATACCAGCACTATTGTGTCAAGTCATGTCACAAGTAATCTAGGTCACATCATTACTGTGGGCCATACTATTGTAATCAATGTAATGTAATGTGGAAGTCCAAGAGACCCACATGTAAAGTTGAAGAGTCATGTAAGTCAAACAGTCATGAGGGAAGTTTGTATAGTCACAAGGGTCAATTTCAACCTTGGCTATATATACCCCTCATTTGTACATGAAAAAAACTTTTGACCTTGGCTCCTCCCACATAGCCTTGATAGTTTGTAATTTTTTCTTTGAGGAGCGAGCAGTGGCTCCAACACCCCGCTATCTGGTTTATTGATGTAATGGTTTACGCATGTGTCTTGGAACTTTCACTTAATTTAGAAGCCTATTAATAGGCCAACATGTTTTCACACATGTATTGTATTCATTGGTAAGACTATTCTTTAGATGCTTGTAATTCATGTTGCTTTAACCTATATTAAGACAATTGAACTATTTTAGTTGTTTTAGTACATATGCTATTGGAAATGTGTTGTATCAGTTGCTAACGTTGTCTCACCTGTGTGGGCTATCCCGCTGGACACTCGACAGATTCATTCTTGTAAACTTGTTATAATGCCCATCACACTCGTGTGGACTATTCCACTAGGTGTTGTACGTGCTATCTGTTCACCTTGTGTTTGTGACTGCCGAATTTGTGTGGACTACTCCACCGGAAGCTGCACATGTCCTGTTGTGTTGTGTGTCTCTATTAGAGTTGGGACTATTTCCTTTCAACCTGAGACTCACTTCCATTTTTTCCCTTTGCAGTGAAAGAAATTTTACACAAGCAACACTAAGCACTCACCAAGCACGCGAACCTCGTTGTTTGAAGACAAAGTAAACCACTCCCATGTGCTAGCAAGCAAAAGCTAAGGCATATCTTTAAGATAATGGCAACCGGGCCATCGTATCAGATGAGACTCCTACACCAAATGGTGTGAGGTCTAGTTGGGACTTCATACTGGGGAGATCCCCTGGATGTTGGCCGATCCAACACTGTAAACACAGCGTCACCACCGTTGAAGGTTGAAGGTTGTTTTTATATGTTTTCTTCAGAGTCTGCTAAATATACAAGGGTGGCAAGAACCAACTCTTCAACTGTTGAAACCACTATCCTAGTTGGGGTGGTTTGATTCTTCTTCGGAAAATAAGGAAGAGTCTTTATTCCAGGTATTAGTCCAATAAGTCACAAACTTTTGGGTGATGGGGTAGATGGCCCAAATATGTTCGTAGGTGAGTTTGTAAGGTTGTGCAATCCTGGGCTGAGAATAATTTCCAACTTCAGGAATGCACGTAGGGGAGTTGCTGGGAATATTACTTCCTTGACCAAAGGAAGTAAGATTGGGGTTGGTGGGGTTATCAGCTATAAAAGTATGGATTCCCTTGTTCTAGCGCCAAAAATGTTGACGGTTCTAGACCTAAAAACATTCAGGGGATCTCCTCGATGTGAAGTCGCAATTAGACCTCACACTGTTTAGTGTAGGAGTCTCATTCGGTATAAAGGCTCGGTTTCCAAATCCTTAAAGATTTTCCTTGGCTCTAACTTTCAGCAAGATAGAGGGATGCAATGGCGTCTTCAAAAAGCAGGAAGGTGTGCCCAGTGAGTGTTCAGTTTCAAATGTGTTAAGGTTCTTCTACTGCGAATTGGGGAGAAAATTGAGCCTCTAAGTGAGAGGTAATATTACCACCCAAGAAGAGACATACATGAACGGGAAAAATCCGTCTAACATCTAGTGAAATAGTCCACAGAGGATGGGATGGTCATTCCAACCAACAAATGAAGAAAAATATGTATAATATCCTACGGAATAGGCCATAAGGATGGGACAACAATAATAACCATTACAACAGATTATCAATAAGACAAGTACTAAAATAACTGAAATAGTTCAAATATATTACCCGATGCAAAAGCAAACATGAAATACAAACATCCGCAGAATAGTCTTACAAACATTCATAATCCATGCAAGACGAACATGTTGGCCTTGAAGGCTTATGTTATTAAGTAAAAGTTCCAAGACACATGTTTACAATGTACATCAATAACTTTAGTAGTGGAGCATTGGAGTCAATCCTTGCCCCTCAAAGAACTAGCTTATCTCTCTAATGCCTTCCTGGAGGAGCCAAGGTGAAAAGTTCTTTGCTCATATAATGAGGGAGTGTATTATAACCAAGGGTGACTCTCTGACTACCCTCATGACTGTTTGACTTCCTCGAATAACTCAAATTAACTGAAATATATTGCTACAAATTAGCAATCAATCATGTATAACTGAACTCAAGTGTCTCCAACAAGAATTTACTGAGTTAACTGAGCGACAAGAGCCATGTGACCTCAGTTAAATACCTCCAAGTATTCTGCTGAAATTGAAATTTGAATTTTAATCTAGTTTGACCAAGGCAAATTCAAAACTAGATTTTCTTGTTGCATCTTCAACACTCTCTCTCAGAAAGAAAGGGATTTTCAGATACCCAATCCTGCTTCTACAGAACTTGAATTTGCCTCTTGACAAGGCCTTTGTCAAAATATTTGCATCTTGTTCCTCTTTCAGAATGTACTGCAACAACATAATCCGCCTCTGCACACAATCTCGTAGATGGTTATACTGGATGTCGATATGGTTGGATCGATCATGAAATATTGGATTCTCAGAGAGTTTGATACAACTTTTATTGTCACAGTAAATCACTGTAGGATCCATCTTTTGAAAAAATAGCCCAATAAGGATATTTCTCATCTGGATAACCTCACATGCTGCTTGACGTGCAGCCATGTACTCTAGTTCTGCTGAGCTGAGTGCCACAAATCTCTTCTCCCTATTGTGCCAAGAACCTGTTACTGATCCAAAACTTAAAATTCCTCCTGAAATGCTCTTCATGTATGATGGAATCCCCACCCTATCTACATTTGTGAAGCCTTGCAGGTTCACTCCCTATCTAATGGACTGAGTAGTGCTTTGTTGCCTTCCAATATAGTTTGGTTGGCTTAATCATTGATTGACTAAGTTGGTTAACTTCATAACACATGTTCAGTCTTGTGTTCACCAAATACATAAGTGAACCCACAATCTACCTGTAAATGGTAGCCTCCACTTCCTCACCTGAAGCGGAATCATATTTTTTCTAGTTACCTGCTAGAGGAGTGTCCATGGGTTTGCTACTGTCAAAGCAGAACTTCTTTTGTATCTCATTGGCATACTTTCCCTAAGAGACAAACACTTCCCCATCTCCTTGCCATACTTCTAAACCGAGGAAATAATGCACGAGTCCCTTGTCCTTCATCTCAAACTCTCTTGCAAGGTCCTCCTTGCAAGATCTGATCAACTGCTCATAACTAGTAAGGATCAAATCATCGACATATAAACGAAATCAATAATTCACCTTCTACCACAATGTGATAAAGGGTTGCATCTGCTTCACTTTTGGTGAAGCCCAAACTGGTGAGATAACTATAGATCCCGGTACAGCAAGAACGGGGTGCTTGCTTGAGTCCATACAACGCTTGCTTGGGTCTGCATGCATGTGAATCTCTATCAAAGGTCTCAAACTCTTCTGGCAGCTCAATATACACCTCTTCCTCAATAACTCCATTGAGGAATGTTGTCTTCACATCCACCTTGGGGATCTTCCACCCCATCTGTGGTGACAATGCTAGAATTGACCTAATGGATGAGTACATTGCTACTAGAGAAAAGGTCTCCTCATAGTCAATTTCCTCTACTTGAGAGAACACATTGACCATAAATCTGACCTTGTGTTTGTCTATGCTACCATCTACTGTATGATTTACCTTGTAAATCCATCTCAAAATCAACGACTGATTTGTCTGATGGTCTTAGGACCACTTCCCAAACACTGTTTCTGACAAAGGAATCATATTCCTCTACCATAGCATCAACCCATACTGGTTTCTCTACATATTCCTCGAATAAGTATGGCTCTGTGTCTACTAGATCACTAATAAGAGCCATGTAGCTAGTGTACTGATTTGGTGACCTCCTTTGCCTGCACTGTCATGTGGGTGCTCCCACATTCTCTCCAATATCCTGCAATAATTTGTCAGCTTCCCTGGCTTCCTTCCTTTATTCTCTGGATGTTCCTACTTGAGTGGATATCTCCACTCTCTCCTCCTCTGCTTGTGGCTTCTCCACAACCTCCTGAGGTTCTTCCTTTGGATCCAAAAGCTCCAGATCAAGATGCAAATGAAGCTCCCTCTCAAGAGAACACCTCATTTCCTTCTCCTCATTAAATTTAACATCTCTTATAACCATTGTCATCCTGAGAGATGGGAATTACACATGATAGTTGTGAGTTTTATTAGTGTACCCCACAAATATGCCCAAATCTGGTGTTGACTCTAGATTTTCCTGTGCTTCCTTGGAAACATGACAGTAAACTGAAGATCCAAAGATCCTGAAGTGTGACACATGTGGTTTCTTCCTGAAAAAATCTTCCTCTGGTGTACTACTCATGTTAAGAATCCCATGAGGACTCTTGTTCTACAAATAGACCGTTGTGTTGCATGCTTCAACCCATAAATGTAGAGGTAGGCTTTGGTCATGCAACATCGCCCATGCTACTCCCACAATACTTCTGTTCTTACTCTCAATCACCCCATTTTGTTGTGGTTATGAGGTGTTGTCAACTCCCATTGAATGCCATCCTTTGCAAATAAATTTTTAAACTCATTCGACACATAATCACCATTTTTGTCGCTCCTGAGATCCTTCACTTTCCTGCTAGTCTCTTTCTCAATAAGTGCTTTAAACTCAAAAAAATTGAAGAATGTTTGGTGTTTCTTATGGGTGGAGTAGATCTAACACTTCCGTGAGAAATCATCTACAAATATAACATAATACCTGTGCTTGGTAGTGGAGGTTGTTGAGAAAGTTTCACATACATCAGAGTGGATCCTTTCAAAGATTGCATGCGCCACGCTCTCCCAATCATTGAAGGTGGATTTTATGTACTTCCCCAATGTACACCCTTTGCATGTATCCCGCCACTCTAGTGCTCCTTTTGGGAGGTCTGTAGAAATATGTCGCATGATCTTCAAAGCACCATGATGCAAATGTCCAAGTCTTTTATGCAATAATTCACCAACATCTCAAATATGCACCTTCTTCATTTTTGTGCTCAATGCCGCACAATCTTCAACATCTAGTTTGTAGAGGTTTTTCACTCGAACCCCAATCTGCTTTAGTTGTCCCATGGCGATGTGTCTTAAGAAAGCCTTCTTTTTGATGAATATCATATTGTAGACACAGTCTTCCAACATCGGATGAAAACTAGATTCTTCTTCATACCCGGAACATACATCACACCCTTGATCCTAAGAGGGGAGCCAAACTCCTTCTGAAAAGTAATTGTACTAAGTTGCGCTATACCTTCCATCATCTCCATATCTATGTGCATATGGAGATCCTTCTCCTCCAAGTCACTAAAAAATTATTTGTTCACCGTCATGTGGAATGAGGCACCATTGTCGATATACCACACACTAGCCATCATTGTGCTTGCCTTGTATGCGATGAGGGTAAAATCAAGTTCTAACTATGAATCCAAGGCTTCACCCACTGCTCCTCTTATGGTCTTCTTTGTTGCATTCCTGTGTGGATATTTTGTGGCATAGTGTACTAGTTCATGACAATGAAAGCACTTGATTTTGGACAAGTCTTTCTTCTTGTTGCCTTGACTAGATTCTGCTTTGGATTGGGATTTCTTCCCTTCCCTTTTCTTTGCCTTTCCATCCAAGGAACATTTCTCTTTATCCTCGCCCTTGGATGAAGTCTCGCCTCTGTTGCTCCACTTTATTTCTTCCTGCACTAGATCGGACCATAACGCTCCCGGCTTGGTAGTTTCTCTCTACCATTTATCGAATCTTGATAACTATGCCAACTCTTGGGAAGGCCCAAGAGGGCTATAGCTACCATATCTTCTTCAGGGAAAGTAACATCGACCCCACCAAGTTCATCATGACACTGTGTAAACCTACTTAAGTACAGTGAACTTGTTTAATTCTTTTTCATCTTAATACTTCGAAGCTTGTCCTTGAGTGCCAACTTCCTATGGTCACTATTGTTCTCAAAGAACCCTATCATTGTTTTGCACATTGCGAAAAAAAAGTCTCTTTCCCATGGAGATTTGAGACAATATGATCCTAAACTCCATCCAATATTATCCTCCTCACTTTAGCCACATCCTTCTTCCACTGAGCAAGATCCTAGGGTTTTACTACATCTGACTTGATGTATTCTGGCAGCCCATTATCATCCAATAATGCATGAGTCCCATGTCCTTCATCTTGAACTCTCTTCCAAGGTCCCCCTTGCAAGATCTAATTAGATGATCATCAAAAGTAAGGATCAAATCATCGATATATAAAACAATAATCAATAATTTACCTTCTAACTCAATGTGATAAAGGTTTGCATATGCTTCAGTTTTGGTGAAGCCCAAACCAATGAGATAACTATCGATCTTGGTATACCAAGAACGAGGTGCTTACTTGAGTCCATAAAATGCTCGCTTGAGTCTGCACACATGCGACTCTCTGTCAAAGGTCTCAAACCCCTCTGATTGCTCAATATACACCGCTTCCTAACTCCATTGAGGAATGTTTTCTTCACATCCATTTGGGGTATGTTCCACCCCATCTGCAATGATAGTGCTAAAATTGAACTAATTGATGAGTACCTTGCTACTGGAGCAAAGGTATCCTCATATTCTGTTCCCTCCACCTGAGAGAACCCCTTGACCATAAATATGGTCTTGAGTTTCTCTATTCTACCATCTAATGCATACTTTACATTGTAAAGCCATCTCGAACAAACCACTGATTTGTTTGTTGGTCTTGGGACCACTTCCCAAACACTGTTTCTGACAATGGAATCATATTCATCTACCATATCATCAACCCATACTGTTTTCTCTACAACTTCCTCGAATAAGGATGGCTCTGTCTCTTCTAGCTCACTCATAAGATCCATGTAGGCAGTGTACCAATTTGGTGACCTCCTTTGCATGCGCTGTGATGTGAGTGCTCCCACATTCTCTCTAGCATCCTGCAATAATATATCAGCTTCCGTGGTCTGCTTCCTTCATTCTATGGATGTCTCTGCTTGAGTGGATATCTCCACCCTCTCCTCCTTTATTTGTGGTTTCTCCACAACTTCCTGAGGTTCTTTCTTTGGAGCCAAAAGCTCTTGATCAAGCTGCAACTGAATCTCCCTCTCAAGAGAACACCTCATTGCCTTCTCCTCATCAAATTTTAGATCTCTTCTGACCACTGTCATCCTGAGATATGGAAACTACACACGATAGTCATGAGGTGTATCAGTGTACCCCAAAAATGCTCTTCTGTAGACTCTAGCTTTTTCCGTGCTTCCTTGGAAACATGGCAGTGAACTGATGATCCAAAGATCCTAAAGTGTGACACATCTAGTTTCTTCCCTTAAAAAGCTTCCTCTTGTGTACTACTCATGCTAAGAATCTTGTGAGGGCTCATCTTTTGCAAATAGACTGCTGTGTTTCATGCTTCAGCCCACAAGTGTAGAGGTATGCTTTGGTCATGCAACATCGCCTGTGTTTCCCCCAAAATACTTTTGTTCTTCTTCGTAGCTACCCAATTTTGTTGTGGGTTATGAGGTGTTGTCAACTCTCGTCAAATGACTTCCTTTTGTAAATAAATTTTTAAACTCATTCGACACATAATCACCACCATTATCACTTCTGAGAGCCTTCACTTTCCTGTTAGTCTCTTTCTCAACAAGTTCTTTAAACTCAAAAAAATTGGAGAATGTTTGGTCTTTCTTTTGCATGAAGTAGATCCAACACTTCCATGAGAAATCATCTACAAATATAACATAATACCTGTGCTTGGTAGTGGAGGTTATCGAGAAAGGTCCACATACATCAGAGTGGATCCTTTCAAGGATTACATGTGCCCTTCTGTCCCAATCACTGAAGGTGGATTTTGTGTACTTCCCCAACGTACACCCTTTGCATGTATCCCAGTGTTGATCCAGGATGGATCTTGACTGAGTCTAGTCATGTTGACTATGTAATGTTTTGAGAATAGTATGGTCATGAATGGCCACAGTTCCTGACAGGCTTAGAAATTTATAGTTTCAGATGCTCATGAAACTAGTGCCAAGTTGAAGAGCTTGCTGCGCTAATTTTGGCAGTATATTCGGTTTTGAAAATGGCCTCCGTATGAAGGAGAAAACACACTCTAAAGTTTATGTCAAATAGGTCGAAAAAGTGGGCTTGCAAGCCAAGTGGCAACTTCATATCATGAAAAGTGGGGGTCGAAAAAGTGGGCTTGCAAGCCAAGTGGCAACTTCATATCATGAAAAGTGGCGGTCGAAAAAGTGGGCTTGCAAGCCAAGTGGCAATTTCATATCATGAAAAGTGGCGGTCGAAAAAGTGGGCTTGCAAGCCAAGTGGCAACTTCATATCATGAAAAGTGGCGGTCGAAGTCAACACAAAGGTTAGAGTGGCAAGGTCGAGGTTGAACCCGAGACCTCCAAACTCACATTGAAAAAAATTACCGTTGCACCATGCTCATGCTTTAATATAAAATGGAAGAATGTTTAATTTAAAGTCCTATTGTGTGGTGTATGGGGGGAAGGATTGGCGGAACCTGCCATACTTGGCAGGCCCACCAAATCCAACGTAAGTTAAGTGCCACTCCAAACAAACCTCTAGAAATGGAGCAACACCGTTGGAGTTGGTTAGCAACGCTCTAAATATCATGAAAGTCTCCCCCAAACTTGGTGCATGGGAAACAAAACTTATAGCTAAACCTCCACATAGCATAGTTGGTGAAGGGGACCAACCCGAAGGGTTTAGCTCTAGGGCATATGAGGGACACGTGACCACAGTTGCAAGGAAGCACTAAAGTGAGCACGGAGGTGGAATGTTGACGAGGTTCTATGTTGCCACACCACCAGAGTATGTTAGATCACATGCACAGTTTATAATGTATGCCATGTGTCAACATTTATGTATCGCCGTCGATTTTTCTTATAACCATGTGGAAGTTGTTGCAGTCTTATGTGATATGCCAATTAGGTCCACATGTATCACCGCGGAGCCATGTCAGGTGCCATGATGGTTTTTCACCGTCGGTTCGTCAAAGGCTATACCAAGAAGATCCAACATATATCACCGTTGGATAATGTTTCAACCAAAGTTCGGATGCCACACAACAGATATGGTGGAGTATTATCTTATGGTTAGACTTTGGTTATAACCAAAGTACCACAGGTCGAAGAAATATATATCACCATTGGGTCTTGGTCATAAACTATGGTTAAGGTTTTATGTCACATATCTACCGGTTTGATTATATTGCTATGTTTAGAACCTATGATTTATCCATATGCCGAACCTTGGAGCGAAGTCACATTGGATAAGGGACATGGGCCATGAATTTTATACATTGCATGCACCGAGGTACGGAGATAAGGTTGCAAGCTATAAGCCAAACTCAACGAAAAATACATTTGAATGGTTATATGTGGTTACAATGAAGATACACCATGTATTTATCAACACCGATTCAAAAGTTCCAACCATATATTATATGGTAGGAGTATTGTTAAAACTATATTTAAATATGGTGTGGATTTTTTAATCCGATATGTTGTTAGAAACTTTGGCTATGCCCCATGGTACAGATGCATTCCACCAATTCCTATGTTTGCAATATTGTTGCAACAAACTCTAAAATTAGAGTGCCAAAACCTTATAAAAGGTTGTTAATGCACCAAACAGAGAACAAGCAATTGGAAGGCAGAGGCAAGTGAAGCTCATAATGGTGTTGTGAGCAAGTTTTTGAGTAGAGTTTGTTTTTGTCATTCCAGAGTCATATGGAAGCCAAATTGGGCGATTGAAGAACCGAAACAGGGGTTTTGGCGCACTCCAGACTCATTGGAAGAGTCTGTTTGACAATTGCAGCAATCGATTCTTCAGGATTCAGTACATGGACCGTTGTCTCTCCAAGTCAAGTTGATTTAGGTAATTGAATGATGCACTTGTTTATGCATGATTACTCACTTTCAGATGAGGTTTAGAGTCCTTGCAGGAGTCTCTTTGTTTTTCTGTAGATGACATGGTGATTGCAAGTTGTCATGTTATTTTGTTTGATTTCTCTATAGGAGAACATTTCCTTGAAGGGAAATAGCCACAATTGTAAACAACAAATTGATGTACCTCATTTTAAATAATGAAATATGAGTGGCCTATCCTTTTGAGCAGGACCCGGAGACGTTGCCCAAGAGGGGTGAACTCTGTCATCAAACTCGGTGTCATTCTTCTTGATGTCTGCATGATTATTTGTGTTATTTTCTTTATGGTTAACTTGCACATGTGAATTAATTCATGTTTGAAGGAACACCAACTTAACATGTTGTTTTAAAGACCCATTTTCAAAATTACAAAGTGTCAAAGGACGGTCTTCATCTTCCTCATTTTTAGATCAATTTCTCTAGTGCTCCTTTAGAGAGGCCTGCAGAAATATGTTGCATGATCTTTGAAGCTCCATTATGCAAATGGCCAAGTCTTCTATGCCATAATTCACTGACATCTAGGCTTTGCACCTTCTCTGCTTTTGTGCTCAATGCTACACAATATTCCACATCTAATTTGTAGAGGTTCTTCATTCGAACCCCAATCCACTTCAGTCATCCCGTGGCGATGTGTCTCAAGAAAGCATTCTTTTTGCTAAATATCACCTCATAGCCACAATATTCCAACACCGCAACGAAAACTATATTCTTCTTCAGACCTAGTACATACATCACATCCTTGAGCCTAAGAAGGGAGCCAGGCTCCCCCTGAAAAGTAATTGTACCAATGTCAGTTGCGCTATACCTTCCATCATCTACCATCTCGATGTGCATATGGAGATCCTTCTCCTCCAAGTCACTGAAATTTTTTTTTGTTGCCCGTCATGTTGAATGAAGCACCATTGTCGAGATACCACACACTACCCATCACTGTGCTTGCCTTGCATCAAATGGGGGTAAAATCAAGTTCAAACTATGAAGCCAAGTCTTCACCCGCTGCTCCTCCTGCAATCTTCTTGCTTTCCTTCTTGTGTGGACATTTCATGGCATAGTGTACCAATTCATGATAATGAAAGCACTTGATTTTGAACAAGTCTTTCTTCTTTCCCCCTTCACCAGATTCTGCTTTGGATTGGGATTTCTTCCCTTTCCCTTTTTTGGCCTTTCCATCCAAGGAACATTTCTCTTCATCCTCGCCCTAGGATGAAGTCCCGTCTCTGTTTCTCCACCTTATTTCTTCCTGCACTAGATCGTACCATAACCTCTCCCAGCTTGGTAGTTTCTCTCTACCATTTACCGAATCTTGAGAACTATGTTAGCTCTTGGGAAGGCGCAAGAGGGCTAGTGCTACTATATCTTCTTCAAGTACAATAAAACTGACTCTGCCAAGTTCATCATGACACTGTGTAAACCTACTCAAGTACCACATAATCGTTTCATTCTTTTGCATCTTAATACTTCGAAGCTTGTCCTTGAGTGCCAGCTTCCCATGGTCACTATTGTTCTCAAACAACCTTGTCAGTGTTTTTCACATTGCGAATGAAGTCTCTTTCCTGTGGATATTCGAGATAATATGATACCTAACTCCCTCCAATATGATCCTCCTCGCTTTAGCTACATCCTTCTTCCACTGAGGAAGACCTTGGGGGCTTTTCTACATTCGATTTGATGTATTCTAGCAACCCATTATCATCCAATACTGCCTCCATGCAAATCTTCCATGCCATAAAATTGATGGTTCCTTTCAAAGCATACTTGAGCCTAAGTCCATTGAAATCCATCTTCTTAGTCTTGGAGAAAACCTGTAACACTGATCTTCCAATTCAAACCTCCTGCAATGACAACGAAATATCTTCTCTACTGTGAATCTAGCTCTGATACCACGTAGGAATTAATGTGGAAATTCTAAACTGCTCATAAAATTTTCTAAATCACAAGACTAGAAGCTACTCTACTAATCTGCAGAAGTAAATTCACGATTGAGAACACAAATCGTTAACATGCATCAAGATTCAACACACATACAGAAAGATTTATCTAGGGGAAAGCAACTGCTCAAAACCCCTTACTGTATGTATTGCATTAATCAAATAATCTGGATGAATACAATATGTTCTTCTCAAGCTTGAGCTCAACCTACACTTGTATCTTCTATCCTCTCCCTGACTGACTGACCTTAGCCAATACTTACAAAAAAATTTGAGCCTCCAAGCTCTCATTTCCTTGCAATATTCCCTTGGGAAATTTCCCCTATTATTTAGGAACACCAAGGAATTGCGAATTACCATAGGTCAATTCTTTGACTGCATGAACCACCTATCATAACTTGAACTAGTTTACAATCATTACTACATTTCCCTTGAAATCCAATCTCAACTAGGTAGCTCTAATTCTCTGCATGCAACAATTATTTTGGGCTGATCGATTAGTTAGCTGGATGATCACTCAATGTGAAAAAAGTTACACACCCTCAACTTGACCTCCACTAGTTCTACTCATAGTGACAACTAGTTAAACTGACAATAACTCAAATTAACTGCAATAGATTGTTACAAATTAAAAATTAATCATGCAGAACTGAACTCAAATGTCTCCAACTTGAATTTACTAAGTTTACTGAGTGACACGATCCATATCACCTCAGTTAACTACCTCCAAGTATTTTGTTGAAATTGAAATTCGAATTTTAATCTAGTTTGACCAAGGCAAATTCAAAACCTGATTTTCTTGCTGCATTTTCAACACTTATTAAATTTAGAACAAGAAAAAGTGAGATTCATAAATACAAAAGAAAAGGTGCACAAAAGCGACAAAAAACTCACCGAAATAGAAGAACAATCGCGACCAAAAGTGAGAGACTGTTGATGAGAGTGTGCACTGACTGCCGACATAGGTTGAACATTGCATAAGCATTGTCTTAATGGACTTGTGCTATGCCTGTTCAAGCTTGCATAAAAAAGTGCGTTCATGAACTTGTTGTCCATTAAGCATGTGTGAGCAGGTGACTTTGACACTTATTGATCGACCATTAAGTGACTATGGAACGAACAATCACAAGATCCAAAGTAGGCTCCAAAATTTGAGTGTAAACCAAAATTTGGAGGGTGTTTGTTGCAACGACAACACTACCGATGTCCTTTTGTAGATTCGGTCAAGGGAACTACGGTTATGTTCTAATCTAGGGTTAATTGATTGGGGTTTATGTATGCTTTGTAACATTGAAAGGAATATAATGAAAAATCAATCCAGTTTTCCCGGTTTTTGGTTCTAGGAGAAAATTTCTGTGTATATTTTATGTTCTTGCCATTGTTTATTTTTCTGTTTTAAGAATTCGTTTGCAGGTAATTTTTGTACATGATTAAAACCTGCATTTGGTATCAAATTAGTTTCGGCTTCAAGGGGAAACCTCTGCTGCTGAGGAATTTTTATTGGGTCTATGGTAGACCCTTTTACAATGGGAGATCTACGGGATCGATTCTTGATGTGAAAGAAGATGGCCAATAGTGGAAAGATAAAGATTGATAAATTCAATGGAAAAAGTTTTGAGTTGTGGAAATTGAAGATGGAGGACCTTTTAGTGGATAAATATTAGTGGATTTTTGTAGATCTAGGTACGACACTAACAAGAATGTCGATAGAAGACTAGGTAGAGTTAGATTGGAAAGTGAAGAGCACAATATAATTGTGTATCTCAGATCTAGTATATTAAATGTATTAGGGGAAGCTACGACGAAGGATTTGTGGGACAAGTTAGGGGCTTTATATCATTGTAAGTCTTTGGTGAGAAATATTTTATTGTAGAAAAAATTCTATAACCTGAGGATGAAGGATAGAGACTCAGTGATAAAGCATCTAAACACCTTTAATACTATGGTAAGACAATTTCTATTTGTATTTATTAAAATTTCAGACTAACACATGTGCATTAGATGCATGGGATAATATGGTTCTTGCTATAGGTAGTAATACAACTACCTTGAAGTTTGACAAAATAGTCTCATCCTTGTTTTTGGAAGAGATGAGATGGAAAAATATGGAGATCCAAAATGGAGATGTATTTTCTGTAAGAGGACGGTCCCAGAACATAAAGAAAAATAATTCCTAATGTGGGAGATCTAAATCTACAGGGAGATCCAAATCTCCAAGAAAATTTGTAAAGGTATGTTGCAAATGCGAAAAAGAAGGGCACTGCAAAAAGAGTTGTAGATATAAAGCTCCTGAGAAAGGAAATAGATATGATGATTCTCCTTATCCAGAGGTGAAAACCACCTGAGATGAAGGTTTGGATGTGTACTTGGCTTCTTCTTCAAGTACACATGTAGATCATGAGGCATGGTTGATTGACTCAGGTGCATCCTTTCACTTCACTCCCCATAGGGAGTGGTTACGTGAGTACGAGAAATCCAAGTTGAAGTTGCAAGGTGGAGGGATTAGAACACTTCTTGGTGTTATGCACATTCCTACATTGGCTAGAAATTTAATTTCCGTAAGAAAAATGGATGATGCAGGTGTAAAAATAGTGTTCGAGAAATATACCTGCAAGATTGTCTGGTAGCACTGGTATTGATGAGGGGAGTTCGGATTAGAACTTTGTACAAGTTGTTGTGTAGTACATTTATTGATCAATGTAACAATTTTTTGGTTCCTTAAAGTGGAGCAGAAAATCTTATAGTCTCTGGTGAAAATACTAGGTTGTGGCATCAAAGTCTAGGACACATTAGAGAGAAGGGCCTTCGAATACTACATGGTAATGGTATGGTAGAAGGTATGTCTATTTGCTCTCTTGATTTTGAATTTTGTGAACATTGTGTATATGGGAAGCATAACCGGGTGAGTTTCCCTTCTAGTGATAAGAGGGTGAAAGGGATATTAGAGCTTGTTCACAGTTGTAACAACCCCAGATTAAAAATCCATGTAATAAAGTTAATAAAGGAAAAATAAGACCAAGGTCATGGGACACTTATTCCAAGCTGAACGTTGGGAAAAACATCCTAGTGTGGGTGTTCATTTGGTTTATTATGGCTAAAGGAAATTGGCAAAGGCAATGGCAAAGGATTTGAAAAGGCAAGAGGCATTAATTGACATTTTACTTATGAAAATAAAGGAAATTAGGAGAAAAGGAAGGTGAAAGGTCACAGGTTGCATGTGAGGAGGAAAATAATGGGAAATGAAGAAAATAGAGGTTTCATTAATAAAAAGGCTTTTGAGGATCAGTTGACAATTTTTTTTTTCAGTTTTGTTTTGGATCTCTCTCTATATTCTCTCTCTCATACTCTTGGACACTTAGAGTTTTCTTGGAGTACTTTGGAGGAGTGTGGCATACTTGGGATTTGGAGTAAGAAAGCAAAGGGGAAGCAAAGATAAAGAAATGAAGAGAGGGATCAAGTGGCTATAGTGGCATTACTTGCATGTATAGAGTTGGTGGTCTAAGGAGGATACACAAGGCCTAGGAATCCATGGACCAGTGAAGGTGGGATTGCAGTAAATCCTGATTGTGTATGCCCTCCTTAGGCTTAGGAATCTTCAATCGATGAATGGTAGAATATACGATAAAGCCTAGAGGGTGGAACCTTGTTGGGCCTAGGAATCCTCAACTGGTGAATGCCAGGATATAAAGTAAAGCCTAGAGGTCAAGGCAAACAAATTATTCATAGTTTAGGTGGAGAGATGTAGAGGCATCCATGCTTGTATAGGCATAGTGATCCCTAGACCAGTATATGGTGGGATTGCGATAAATCATGGTAGTGTATGTTTCTTGTTTGGGCCTAGGAATACCTTAGCAAGATTGTTTTAAAGCTTGGATGTATAGATGAGGGCTTGGTCCTAGGAATCCCTTGGTGGATTACGATGAAGCTCGAGGAAACCTAGGTTGTTTTCTTGTAAGTCCCACATTCATGATTAGAATATGGCACAAGCGTGATTGGCTGAAAAAAGACTTGGTTTAGCCAATCTATGGTTGGTAGGTATGTGGAAGTCCCTGACTTGGTTGGATTTTTCATATGTTAATAAGAGATATTTTCCTCTTGTGTTTTATGTGTAATTTTGCTTGTTAATATGTGATGTTAATGGTTGTTCTCTCATTGATATTCTGCTCGTTATCTACATGGTTTATGGCAAAATTGAGTTATGGCTTTTATCATGTTTTGATTAGTAAATGAAATGTTAATGAATGTATGACCTAATAGATGATAATGCAACTATTTTGATAGGACATTAATCCTTCTTAATGATTCTCAGATAAGTATGATATCCCTATGTTCATATTTGTTGTGATGACCTATAGATTACATGTTCATGATGTGTTTGACGAAATGTGTGTCATGGCTAGGCCTTATCAGGTCATGTCCTTGTTCAATTTTTTCTTTAGAGGCCTTGTTATCATGTTATTTATCATTTCTGGAAGTTTCATGAAGTTTTGGGTAGAGGCTTGAGTCCTAGCCCCGAAAAAGTGGCTCAAAATCTGGGGTCGCTAGCACAAGACTGCCTGAAAAAGGCCACAGTAGTATGGAGGCTTTGTCATGGGAGAAAATAGGGGTCTCGTTCAGTCAAGAAGTAAGTTCTCTCAGGGGTTGGACACCTGAAGTGGTTGGTTGGCTCCTGAAGATTTTGTAGCTCCCGAGAAAGGTCAGTTTGGTTTTGGTTTGTCAATTCCACTTCCTTAACTATACTTAGGGAGTTGAATCATATCATAGTAAATCTTTGTCACATTTTTACCCCAGTGGGCCAATTAGCTTGGCTAAATGTGGGAGGACGCTGTTACAACAATGATTTGGTTGACCTGTTTCGGTTCCATCTCTGGGTAAATATGTGTAATATATATCATTCATACATGATTTTTTAAGGAATACATGGATATATTTCCTCAGGAGGAAATCAGAGTATTTGGCAGGTTTAAAAATTTAAGGATTTGTTGGAAAATCAAACAAATAAGAAGATTAAGGTGTTGAGGACAGATATGTGAAAATTTCAAGTTTGAAATCCTATTGTAGCAACTAGTATTATTTCTTCTAACTGTTAATTAAATTACCAGTTTATTGCTACAAAAACAATGAAATAAACACACTGCAATCTTCATAAAAATACTGCAGAAAATAATAGCGTTGGAAACTAAGAAATATTCTAGCACACACATAAAAATTGACACAATTATTTTTGGACTAAAGTCCCCAGAAAAACCCAACTTGGGAAAGTTGGTGCAACAACTGATGGTTTTTATTATTATGCAGTAGTGAAATTATCTGAGTACAATTAGAATGCCAAGAAATAACAATCTTGCAGAGAAAACATTGGAAATTTTTTTTCTGAGGGAAATTACCCTCTCTTCAAGCAATCCCAACACTTGATTGCCCCAAAAAATCTAGTCGTCTAACTGGGCATGCGTAGGCTCTGCATCACTTTGGCACTGCCTGCCACATGTGATGCTTGAATCAACTTCCAATCTAGCCATCTTTCCTACTGATGACTGGGAAAACGCTTCTCTGACCCTCTAGAACCTCTTCTCGACCTCTAGAACTGAAAACGCCTTCACCTCTAGCAAAATTGAACTGCCCTTTGAGGCTTCTGTGCTGCCTCTACACAACCTTTGGGAGAAAATAACAACCTCTCTGCAAAGTACTCATCAGATCTAGAAATATTCCTCCAGATTCACAGTCCTTGCCCCTATCTATCTTTGCTTCCTTCTTTGGCTCGAACCCTTCCGGCAACTACTGTTGCTCTCTAGAAAAATCGAAATCTCCATGGAAATCGATCTCAAGTGTGTGTGTTCTCCATCTACCCATCGAAGTCTTATTATAATCTTTTGTTGGATCTCTAATGACCAGGATTAAAACTTAATCAAGGGATAAGATCATATCGGAGTCGATCCATGTGAGTTTCTAGATAATTCACACCTTTCTCCATTAATTATGATTAATTATCCACTTTCCCTAAGTTTAGACTTGGGAAATATTTAAAAATAGGATAATAATCTAACTGAGGAACTTTTAGGTGGAATTTCTAGTAACAATTTATGGGTTATGGATAGATCTTGTGTTTTAGCCTCTCCAAAAAGTTTCAAGGCTATAACACCTCCAATGCTACAAAAACTAACACTCCCTCTTAGCGAGGAAGTTATTCTAGTGCTGCATTGCTGCTACAATACCCTGTCTTTGTATCGCTCTCTTTCATGTTCCTGATGTTTGGCCACTATGATTGCTTGCCACTTGCCACCAACCACTGTACAAATCTGATGTTGCATCCATGTGGTTGTTGACACTTCTATTCTCCTGCCAAATCTGCATCTGCACTGCAACTACCTCTCATTTGTTGCTACTGCAAATGCAATTGAGAAGCATCCTAAATAATGAATCAACCATGTCCGTTGGATTTGTCTCCTGAGTCTTGATTGGTACTAGCTACTACATTTTCTATTGAAGAATATGCACTGCTGTTGACTCTACACTGTGCCACTATGCATTGCTACCAATAGTGCATTATGCTGCTCAGCATCTGACTGCTACTAGTCTGCAACTGTCACTATGGAATTTGGCTGCAACACTTACAATGATCCATCCTATTATTGAATACTGTGGGCCCCCATAGCAAGGTAATGATGCATGAGGAGGATACCTCAGTGGACCCTGCCCAAGATCTGCATTGCTCTTGGACTATACCTCCATATTGCCCCACCTCACTCCAGTAGGTATAACTGTAAACATAGTGAAATCCTCCTCTGGCCTGAGGGACAATCTATCTATCTCTATGGATGTTGCTACTTGGTCCCGCCTCTCCTCCTTGTACTTCTTCATGAGAGTACACTAAGTATTGTAGTGGCCAAACATACCACACCTAAAGCCCTTGAGCTTAGATAGGTCCTCCTTCTTCTTCTTTTACCCTTGTCCCTGGCTGAGACCCTTTGATGGTAGGGGCACATTATCCTCTTCACCCTTCATGCCCTTGATGCTGCTTCTGCTGATGGCACTCTTCAATAAAATACAACTCAACTCCTCCTGATGTAGGTCTGACCACTTCCTATCCCATCTAGGCAACATATCTTTGCCCAAGATACTTTGGATAAATGCCTGCCACTCCTCTAAGACACTGTTCAGTGCCAACTGTACAAGATCTCTTGGTTGAGGTGCCTCCCCAATGGCTGTAATATGATCTTGGACCTCCTGAATCCTGGTTAGGAAGGAGTCTATGACTTCACCCTTCATCATCCTGATGCTTCTTAGCTTCTCCTGCAGGAACATCTTCCACTGCTCATAAGTGTTCTGATATATTTAGATGAGAGCATGCCAAATTTCCTTGGCTATCCCTTTTTCTACCACATGTGAGACTACATGGTCCCAGACACCATCCAAGATCAATATCTTCAGCTTCACCATCTCTTTCCTGTAGTTCTTAAGCTTATCGACATCTTGGGGTACTGCTACCACATTATCCATGTAGGCTTTAATGCCATGTTCATCCAACAAGAAGGCCATCCTTTACTTCCAGATGTCGAAATTGGAGCCTCCCTCCAACCTATCCAAATATCTAAGCCCAGTTGTGGACATCTCTAAATATGGTTGAAAATCTCCCTCTTTCCCTCTATTGGATATGTTATTCAAGCTCCCTTATGGAGTGACAAAATCTACTCACAACTACTGCCAATCTGCAACAGGAAAATCATATTTCTAGAACTAGAAATCCACTGAGAGAAATTTCCCTTTATGTGTGCTATTTCTCTTCCACCTGACGTTGATTATGTTGCTGCAAAACCCTTCTGCGTCCAAGCAAGGAATCTGCTCAGCGAAAATCTTATCTGCTTCACTAGAACTTCTTTCTAGATTCTCTATTACCTGCTGGAACTATTCCTGACTCTGCAAATTTTTCCTGCCACCTGTACTGGAAAAATTGAACCCTCTGCCTGACAGTTCAAACTACTAAGCCAACTTCTGCGCAAATCTGGAAATTGTGTTGCCAAACTCCCTCTGAATCTGAACGATTTCTGCCTTTTTCTTTTGAGCTTCCTACCTGATCAAAATATCTATGATACCATGTGAAAATTTCAAGTCTAAAATCCTATTGCAACAACTGGTATTATTTCTTATAACTATTAATTAAATTTGCAACTTATTGCTATGACGACAACAAAATAAACACACTGCAATCTTCACAAAAATAATGCAGAAAATAATAGCGCTGGAAACCGAGAAATATTCTAGCACACACACATAAAAATTGACACAATTATTTTTAGACTAAAGTCCTCTGAAAAACCCAACTTGGGAAAACTGATGGTTTTTTATTATTCTGTAAGAGTGAAATTATCTTAGTACAGTCTAGATGTCTAAAATTGGCAATATTGCAGAGTAAATACTAGCAAAAAATTATCTGAGGGAATTTACCCCCTCTCTGAGCAATCCAGACACTTGATTGTCCCTAAAAAGATAACCATCCAACTGGTCCTACGCAGGATTTGTGTCACTCTGGTGCTATTGAATCTACCGCTTCCTGTTATTGATTGGGAAAATACTTATTCGACCCTCCAGAACCTCTTCGCGGCCTCTGGAACTAAAAACATTTTCACCTCTATAAAATCAAACTGCTCTTTGAGGCTTATGTGCTGCCTCTGCATAAATTCCTACAAAAAATCTCGGCCTCCCTTGAAAGTACTCATCGGATTCCTTCTCTGGCTTGAACTCTTCTAACAACTACTGCTGCTCTTTGGAAAAATTGAACTCTCCAAGGAAATCGATCTCAAGTGTGTGTGTTCTCCATCTACCCATCGAATTCTTCTTATTATATTTTCTTGGACCTCCAACAACCAAGATTAAAACTTAATCAAGGGATAATACCATATCAGAGTCGATATGTGCGAGTTTCTAGATAATTCACACATTTCTCCGATCCTACAAAATCTAACAAGATAATGGTGGAAAGTTATGCAAGAAGGAATTCAAAGAGTTATGTAAGAAGTGTGGTATAGCACAGTGGAAGAATACTCCATACACACCTCAAGAAGATGGAGTTGTAGAAAGAATGAACATGATGTTGATGGAAAAGGCAAGAAGAATGCTCAATGGTGCTAGATTAGGGCAAGAATTCTGGGTAGAGGTAGTGGATACTTCATTTTAATTGTTTAACATATCACCTTCATCAGTGTTGGAGGATAAGACTCCACATGAGGTATGGACTAGTAAGAAACCCTCTCAGTCACATCTCAGGGTATTTGGTTGTGATGCATATGTACAGGTTCCAAAGGAGAAAAGCAGTGAATATGAAAGGTGCATATTTATTGGGTATACAAATGGTTTAAAAGGTTACAAGCTTTGGAACCCAAAAATAAGAAAGGTTGCATACAATTGAGACGTAGTGTTTAGAGGATTGAAACATGTTATTAAACACGAAGTATTACCAAAGGAAAACAAACCAAAAAGTATAGAGTTTGAGATGAAGGACAAAGAATCAAACTCTACAGAGGAAAAAGATTCAGAAGAGGAAGAGCCTCACACTCCAGTTTGTTTGCATTATGACTAATGTGTTTTCCCTGATGGAATCCTACTTCATTAAGATGTACTTAATGTCAACATTAATGATTGTAGAGCTAATTCAGACTTGTACAATGTTACATAAGATATGGGCAGAGGAATGGTAGTGCCGTCACAGATGAGTGACAAAAGTTAAGTTTGAGGAAGTATACGCAGATCCTATGAAGAAGGGTCGCATACATACATAGGTGCTATGAGTAAAAGTTGCGTATAGAATCCGCGCTATGGTAATCTGGATACCAGGAGTCTTTACCATGGTATTGGCCCATAGTAATTGGAGTGACAATGGTTATTTGATCCCGTCAAATAATACTAACGATATTACCAAGGGATTTACCTAAGGTATTGACTAAGGATAAAACTAAATAAGGAGATGGAGATCAAGGTGTTATGTGTGAAAGTGATGAGTTATTCATGTGTGATATGATCTGAAACAGATGTGCACTAGGGAGCATGGAGAAGACTCAAATTTGAAAGATCTGAAGCATGTTGACATATATGCTTGATTGATTTACTTATTGCAAAGGTTTAAGAAACTAACAATGATAAATTTGTGGTTATAATGATGTTGTGATCTAAATGCATTATTCATAAGTGTGTAGTTTTGACAGTAAAGGTTGCGGAGAGTGAAGTTATGTTTGTAGTGAAAGTTTTCAGATCTGTACTCAAGTTTGTAATTTGATAGTTGCATACATACACAGATATGTCTCTGTAGGTTGCGTATATATTCTACAAAATGTTTTCCAATATGTGAAGATTTGTATGTGGGTGTGGTGCATGCTAAGTGTGTACATATGCTAATATGTCTTGTGGAAATCACATATATTTTCTAGGGTTTTGAAGTATGGCTTGATGATGACATTTGATGAGTTCTACTCTATTTGCTACTGTCTGTCAATGATGTCTCTATCTTGATGACCTGTATTTGACAATATTTATTAGGTTGAATTTGGAATGGAACAATGATTGATATTGATGCTAGAATATGGTGATTTGTGATAGTTTCAATGATATGTGACTAGTTCAATGATCTAGGTATGGTTCCATGGTTAATTCAGTGTTGCAGAATTCAGTGATTTGAGATATGTATGTAGGTGTAATACAAAAGAAATGCGTACATACAGGGGTATGATTTAGAGCAGTAGTGTATACATTTTAAAGTATATTTGAACAAGGTTTGCAATGATAACACTCTATCTTTGATGATTAACAATGTATGACTTATTTATGAGTGATTGGTATGATATGGTTATTATGGTTTATATTTGTTATGGATTGGTTTGATCTAGTTGTAATGGTTGATTGCGATTCAGTTCAATGATTGATTTACTAATGATGTAATGATTTAGTTGGTTATGTAATTGAAGTTCAGATTCAATATTCAGTTTGGTATTGAGCATAATGTTGGGTGTGGGTCTAGTTTGAAAATATGATGAAAGGTGGCCTACAGGTTTTGATATTTTGAGTCAAGTGGATCCAATATGAAATATTATGAAAGATGGTCCACAAAGGTGCTAAAGGTTGGGGCCTTCAGTAAGGGAGTCAGATCTTCCTTCCAGTGGTAGCTAGTAAACTTGTTCAGGGGGTAGGTGCTCCCTTCCGGTAGGAGATGGTAAACAAGATCAGGGGGTTGTATCTCCCTTCTTGTGGGTGCTGGAGAATGAGAGAAGATTTTAGCCTTCTGTAGTTGGGTGCTTGCGTGCTGGTAAGAGTTTGCGCCTATACAATATTGTAAGAAGTTTTTATTAATTATAATAAGAAAGAATAGAGAGACAACTATAGTGGTGGTTTTCTCCCACATTGGGTTTCCACCTAAAATCCTGGTGTTCATGTGTGTTGATATGTTTCTTTTATCTACTCTTTACTACTCATGGTTTCTGCTTAATGAAAGAATAATGAAGTAATGATGCATTGGTTAAAGATGAACAACTGATGAAATATATGAAACTTTAGTTAAATGGATATACGTTGTTTAATTTCACTGAAGTCATGTACATACACTAGTTGCATGAATGACAATAGCATATAGAAATCATAATATGAAATGAAAAGTTTAATGTGAATTAAAATACTGATTCACCCCCCCTCCCCCTCTTAGTATTTTCCCCAAAATTGGTATAAGATGTTATAGACATTTTTGGGCGCTACAACCCCAAGCATGAAATGTCCATAAACCAAGGGATCCTAAGTCCCTAAAAGTGTTGTTCTAACCCCTAAAGGAACAAGGTCAACAGATTACAGCTTCTCCCAGAAGTTCTCCATGAAAAACTTCTCAGAATTGGTCAAAACAGGATCATTTCAGCTGCTCCACTAGCTAAGTGCGTTGCATCTCACCTAAATACACTGTGTGGGTGCGTTGCATTTCAAAAATCCCTTCTGTGGGGTGCGATGGGCAATAAATGACAAATGGCAGTGTCATTCCGCGAGGTGGAGAGGTAATGGAAGCTTCCAGAATCTTCTCCTATGACACTTGCCTCACTGAATTCGACCAAAGATGAGTAAGAGACCATCAATCTCCAAGTGGAAGCAAGAACTATCAGAGGGAAGACACTAATCAAATCATGAGCTGACTCATCTCCATTACATATATCTATATATGGATCCCTCATCCCAGAGATCCAGAGGCTGGAATTTTGCATATTATAAGGAATTGCTGTTGGTTTCTTGAGACAAACATCAGATTGTTGGGTGATCTAAGCTTTGTTTGAGGTGAAGAGGGGCTTCTTTGCTGGGAGGTTGATGCTGGGTCAGAACAAATGGTTGTAACTCCTCTTGGCTCTTTTCTTGTTTATCAATAAAATCTATTCAAGTTTTCCTCCATGCTTTTGTGTCATTGATGCTTGCTACATTTGTATGGTCAATTTACATCTGATCCTAGATTGTTTATGATTATAGATCCATGTCTTTGTATAGTGCTATGCTTCTGTGATCTTACAGGTACTTTGTGAAGCTGGGCGTGCAAGGGAGCAGGTAGTTGAAGACTATCAAAGAAGAGAGGGATCAAATCAGGATATTAGCGCAAGACAGAGGTTGTTCTTTCTGTTCCTCTCTATCTATAATTCATAAAGGAAAAATGAAAGTAGCTTTTTTCTGTTTGTTTCTAAGGCAGCTGTCACACCTTAGTGGGATAGAGCAGTTCTATATAGACACTTTTCCCTGTAACAAAATGGCGACTCCGCTAGGGAGCTAATTAGTTTGTTTGTTTATCATTCTTTGTTGTCTGTTTCATAAACTTACAAGTAGCATTCGAACTGCATTTGCCATAACAAATGCAAAGTAGATAACTGCTACTTCAATCCATCTACTGGATCTGTTTATGATTTAAACAACTGATTCACAAACTATCTGATTGCGCTTGTGATAGCTCTTAGATCCTCCTTAGATCTACCCCTGATTGTTGCATTACTGATTGCTTTTTGCTCGGCCAAAACCCAAGAACTGAACTGCAAACTGTGACCCGGAACCCGAAAAAAGTCTCGTTTCTGGCCCAGCGCAGGTATTGTTCAGAGATTCTGAACTTCAGTGCACTTCCCGAGTGGACAAGCTGCACTGCATTTCAAATTCTCTGTGTTACAAGTGCGCTGATCAGACTAGCTCTGTGCAGTTGTGGCTTCTGTGATTCATTCTTTCTAGTTCTATTCCTGAATTTTGCTGCCTGTGATTAGTATATGTCTATTTGAAACCCCTTTTCCTTGTTGTTATTCCACCTCCTTTGTACAAAAGAACTGTAGATGTTTTTGTGTGTTTTTTGAGTCATTTACAGTTCTCCTTTGCAAAAGTAGTGTAATTGTACCGTCGTCATTTGATTTGAAACTGTCGCAAGTGTCGATTTCAATCGTAGGAAAGAGTTTGATTGCTGTTGATGGTCGATTATCCTGTTACTATTGCTTTTGGTCTGAATTTGTAATTTTCTAGTGTCGAGAACAAGTATTCAGTTCAAAATCGTAAAGTGTTGTGATCATCTCCATTTTTTGATTTCGAAAAGAAACTTGTTGATATTTGTCGCTTGAAAAGAAATTCAGATTTGTGCATCAACTTTCTTTTTAGCATTCATATACTAAGAAATTCGAAAACAAATACATGCATGTGCATTTGCATATAGACAGTCTGATTGGCTTGATTTAGGAAAGTGCATTTAGAGTGTGCTCTTTTCTCTTTGTGAAAAGATTCTGTCTTTCTTTTCCCTAGTAGCTAGGATTTTCATTGCACAAAGGAGATAAAAAGTTTGTTTATCATCTTAGATTGCATTTTAGGAATTACATCTACATCTCATGGTGAACCTGAAAGGCAAACTTCATAAACAAGATCAACTTAAAATAAATTCAATGAATCTAACAACGCTTTGGAACTTAACGCACAACATTTAGAAGTCTAGGCTAGAGACGTATTCTGGCGTCGTAAAGCCTGGTAACTGTTGTTCTCACTGATGGTTGGGTGATTCCTCCATTTTAAGATGATAAGTGCCAGTACAGACTTGTGCTCCCACGTACCATCGAGTATATTTTGGGAGACCCCAATAGGCTTAATCCTTTATCCATAGGAAGCCGTGTCTGCCGCCCTATCGATCGCAATGCACTGAACACAACATTCGGGAAGATTGACTGCCGTACCGAAAAGTATTCTGCAGTTTTGCGATTGGTTTGGTAATCCCTCTACCTAGATTTCCAGAGCAGTCCCTTTCGTTCCTTTTCAGACTCTTTAACGGAAAAGGTCCATCTGAGCACTTGTCACTTCAGGCTCATTAAAAATCAAAGGAGACTAGAGTCATCTTTTGTTTTTTCTCGACTCTTAAAAATTGAAAAAACAAGTTGTGTCAAAGCGTCTAAAATTTATTTTAAACGGAATAATGATCACCTTTCCCTCGTTGGTCTTCGAAATTAGTCTCCCTTCATTGCAAATTCTTGTAGAATCGCTAGGAAATCTTTTGGATAGACTAGATATGTCTGAACAACCGTCGACATCTAGGACTGTGTCATCCGACACAGTAGCAGTAGAACCTCCTGCTGCTACTCCAACAATGTTTGCCGGTATACCATCTATCCCGGCAAGTTATCAACAACAAGCTGGAGTCCAATAAGGGACTGTTTCGATGACATGGTCTGTTCCTATTTCTTCATCTGGATTATCATCTGGTATTTCTTATGTTGAAACTCAACAAATTGATCCAATGTGTCTTCAAAGGCCAATTTACCCTTTAAGTACTGGATTGCCACCATATGGA
Organism: Pinus tabuliformis; assembly: GCA_031772625.1. Lineage (NCBI taxonomy): Eukaryota > Viridiplantae > Streptophyta > Pinopsida > Pinales > Pinaceae > Pinus > Pinus tabuliformis. The sequence continues at coordinate 113,079,066 of CM062809.1, forward strand.
GGGCAGTATGCCTTTTCATTGTTCCCTCCCGGAGAACAACCATATGGGAGTTTACAACAAAGTTCAGGTCAAACTGGAATTAAATCCAGCGGTTGGGTACCAATACTGCCTCAACAACCAAGGGTTGTATATTCAATGCAACCAGTCCACCCTGTGTCGAATATTCCCACTATACCTGCTGTGGTGACTGCGTCGCAAGTACAAGCGCTACCTGTTGTATGTCAACCCCAAGTTTCTCAGGTTGCAATACAACAGCCTCTTGTCTCGACAACTCAATCACAACCTCAGGTTAGTGCCTCCTTATCTGGAGCGACTTAGGCTCAAACAAGTACTATGACTCCTCATCTTGGTCAATCATCCAGTATTGGGCAACAACAAATGGTCCAACAACCATGGCTGGTTCAATCTCAACAACCGCCATTCCAGCAATCATATCAAGGACCTGAGCAACAAGTCTTTGTAAGTAATGGGCAACCGCATTTCCAAAGCGGTTATCAACAACCATATTACAATGGTTATAACCATCAAACTTATCAAAGTTACCAGCATCAAATACATTATGCTGGTATACAAAGACCCACTGCTCAGGCGATTCCATCTTATCTTGGGTATGCTTCACCTAACCTGAATCAACAGTTGCCCTTTGTAGCAACTCTAGAATTACCAGATCTAAACCGGATTACGAATGATCCAATTGCTTATGCCCCTTGGTGGCCGGCGATTCCGCATAAACTTCCATCAGATATTCCTAAATTTAATGGAAATCTGGGTGAAGACCCGTCGAATCATGTGATCACCTTTCATCTGTGGTGTTCATCTAACACTCTAAACGATGATTTGATTAGGCTTCGCCTTTTTCAGCGAACGTTAACTGGTCCAGCAGCAAAATGGTATATCGAATTGCCTAGAGCTTCATTCGATAACTTTAGCACCCTAGCCATGACCTTTTTAACCCATTTTCAGTTACCAATAAGGTACGAAACAGGAACAGAGCTTCTTACCAATTTCAAACAGACAACGACCACTCACATATCCGATCATATTCATGAGTGGCGACGTCGTCGTAGAATGGTAAAAACGTACGTTCCTGATCAACTTTTAGCTGAATGGTTTATTAAGTCATTATTACCTTCCATTACAGAAGATGTGGCAAAGGGAGGAGTCGTCACTGAAGAGCAAGTTATTGCTCGTGCGCAATATTTAGACTTGATTTATACTCAGTCTGGCACGCTCTACGATAAAATCCCTGACGCTCCCAGACCAGAATTTTCCATTCCACCTCCTCCTAAATCAAACAATGACTCTCATGCCGGCAATGGCGTGATTGGCGCAACAGACATGAAATCGACAAAGGCTACATCTAAAAAGGCCCGTAAGATTTCTAGTCAAAATGCAAATGAGGAACTTCTTGCCTCGGAAGTAAATGCCGTGTCGACCGACAAGGGCAAACAACTGAAGCAACCAGGGGGCAAGAAGAAAAAGAAAGGGAGAAAAAAGAAGCAGGATGAGTCATCTCCTGAAAAACCTTCTCCAAACCCTTCTGGGCAAAGGAAACCCCCTGCGGGGTGTCATATATGCGATGAGGATCATTGGACGAGAGATTGTCCACATAAAGCTGAAGTTAAGAAACTCTTTAAAGTTCAAAAACCTCAGAAGTATTGACTGATCCGTTTCCAAACCCGGGAACCAAATTAGTTGCTAATCAAAATGCTTCCCGATCCCAAGTGCTTATGTTGTCTATCTCAAAGCAGCAAAATGATGCTTTGACAAGGAATAAAGATTACGGGAATCCACAACTGTCGAATAACAAGGCTAATGAATAACCTAGTAGTTCGACAACAACTTTGACCGAAGTTGTGCCACCCATCATTCCTAAACAAATGATAAAGTCGCCAAAGGGAGTAGTACACAAATCGACATTTAATCCTCGTGCAAAAATAGCATAGAATTATAATATAATAGAGGACCTGGCCCAATCATCGTCCGCTATGTCGACACTTGAGGTACTGCAAAATTGCCTCCCCCAAAAGCAAGCTTTATTATCAGCAATAGGTGGGATTGACCCAATGGATTCCAATCTTGTGGCCTTTGATCATAAAGGATATGACCCTCAGTTACCAGCTCAACTAGCTTTCCTTATTCAAGTGAAAGCCCTCAACAAAACTGTTCATCGAACAATTATTGATGAGGGGGCATCCACTTGTATTATGTCGATAAGTTGTTGGAAAAATTTAGGCTCACCACCCTTGTCGCGATTGTCAACAATGTTAAAAGAATTTGATGGACGATCATACACTCCATACGGGATTTTAAGTAACTTGCAAGTTGAACTGGGGGGTAAAACAGTAGAAATTGTTGTTGAAGTAATCGACGCAAACCTCGATTACAACATCCTACTGGGAAGGCCCTGGATATATGCCATGGCCGCAGTTGTGTCGACCTACTTTAGGAAGATTGCATTTCCCTTCCAAGGAGGAATTACAATTGTCGACCAACAAACATTTCTCCCCAACAGTTCACAAGTTACGGGAAGCATTCCAATGATCCATGGAAGCAATCATCCGCTCCAAAATATCGGAGTAGGTCTCCTAAAAGACCCTACCTTAATGGGTGCTTTTTCCCTACCGCCTCCGAGTAATCTGGCGGAAGTGGCCATAGTGGAATATGAAATCTTCTATATCTAATGGATTAAGAAGATTCCTAAACATTTTGTTATCATGGATCATCGCCATTTTAGAAATATTGTAGCAATAAATTTTCTTGGCCTGGGGGCAAACCCAAATCAACGCTCATCGAGTGTTTGGATAGATAGGTCTAAAGGAATATGGCACCTCTTCAAATCCTTCATCGCATGTACATTCAACAGACAAAGGAATCATTCATTCAACGATAGTAGAGGCACCATGGGAAGATTACCACCATCGCTCCCGTCTTCCAAATTACCACGAAGATTATTCCAACAACCTTAATCATCCTTCAGTTTTTGATTCTCTATCAAATACTGTAAATATGGTGGATTCCGAGGACGGTTCTTATCTCGTGTCGACCTCGTTAAAAAATGAAACAAGGAGTCATGAGGATAGTTCTTTTACTGTATCAACCTCATGAAAAAATGAAACAAATCCCCTTTCCAAATCTCAAAGGTAAACCTTCATTCCAACCACCAAGTTGAATGCAATGAAGCTTGGGGGGCATGCACCTCGATTCGCGTTATTATGCTGGGGGCATGCAAACTTATCATCGAGCAGTGTTACCGCAAGGTTCAAGCTTGTTAAAAAATAAACCCGCATCGAGCAGTTTTAGCACATAGTTCAAGCTCGTTAAAAAATAAACATAAGACATGAGCAAATGTTTCCCCCCGCGTTTAAGCTCGTTAAAAAATGAACTATTCCCCGGTAAATAACCATCGTGAATGTAGTACTTCGGCCATTAAAGCCTTGGTCGTGTTTGCACCGTCACCTCCACTTTTTCATTGGCCAATCATTCACCCCCATTTGATTGTTTACCCATTTTGAGGAATAGATGCGAAGAGTGATCTCACTAGCCATCCTTGTGACACTGCCGTGATTGGAAAATTCCAAACCTTACCTGGAATCAGCTGCTACACCATTTTATCACTCGTTCCTCAAAAGACGAGTCTCCTTTAAGCTCTTTTCAACTAACTCATAAAATATGAAAATATTGCCGAGCCATTGGCCTCTCCAGCTCGTTAAAGGGACAGGGAGTGCTATCCCTACTCTAGATTTTAATCTTTTTGGACCTGAGGGATTATTACACAAAAAGATCGAGCGCTTGTTTTGTTCGGCTCGTTAAAAGTATCGAAAATTCATCCCTTTTGTATTGTTTTATACTTTTTTCGGTCTTAAGGGATTAGATGACGAAAAAAGAATTTTGGAGTTACCTTTACGTTCCTTTTCAGACTCTCTAAAATTGAAAAGGACCGAGTTATCTTTGTCGTTAAACTTGTTAAAAGTGTAATAGCGACAAACTTGTCTATAGACGAGAACGAGTTTCACTATCGCTAGGCTCGTTAAAACATAGCGATGGGTTTGCCCGAAGGGAAAATTATAGAACAAGCATATGTTATCCTCCTCAAGCTTGACAAAAATAAAGAGGTATTGGTCAGCAATGACTGGGGAAAATTGGGAAGAAAACTTGAAGAAACTTTGTTGGTAGCAAGTCGATCTTGAACATGACACTTCCACTCCGTGTCCGAGTCGGGTTGGGTTGTTTCATTCACCGGCCACATCACCATGGTCCCATCATACCATCCACATTTGGGGTTAATGCTACCAATCCATCACAACAGTGTCGCCGATATGTTCAAGAGAAGTCATTCAGAGAATTCACCTGTGTCTCACCCACTACCATACATTATACTCCATTCTTTCATGACCGCCACCCTGAACCTTATATCACCAGATTGTTTTCACCTCCATTAAAATCATTTGCTCCGTTCCGTGTCATTGATATGGGATTCATTAAGGCCCTCCTGTGATGGATCACTTCTTTTCGACATCGACTCATTATCCAAGAAGTTGATCTAGGAACACCCATTCAGTACTTTGAAGCTTGCATGCCTCAATGGCAAGTTTCTCACTTCCGGCGACAGGTTTACATCAATGGCCTTCGACCGAAAGATTTTGCGTGGTGTTCGACGCCAAGTCCTTTATTCACACCACGTAAATTTTACTGCAGTACCTTGAGGGTCATTATCATTATCGGTGATTCCTCTCGCGCTTGTTAACAATTTACATCATTGGCTGGTAATCAAGCGATGTCTTTCCATGTTCGATTTCAGAACATTTCTCACATGGATCGACTTGTACTTTGAGTGAAGATCGAATGAGATTGAAGACCCCAGATCTAGTCTCATCCATCCGGGCTGCGATATATATTCAGGGAAAATAAAGACATCAAATGTACATCATTGCTGCACAGATAATCATCCAATCAAAAGGATGATGGCTCTATCAGAATCATCAGTCTACACTCAGACGATTGTCTGTCCTATGTACATGAAAATGAATTTATAAAGCTGAGCATGGGAATGCCCGCCTCAGCTAGATCATGAAAATATTATGAAGATAATGTATTGTATTGTATCTTATTACAGGTCTCCTCCCAGCATTGAAAGAACTTCGGACCCTCATAATAAAGCATTTCACCCGACATCAGAAGATTAACGACCTCATGCTTTAGGGGGCAACTGTTATAGACATTTTTGGGCCCTACAACCCCAAGCATGAAATGTCCATAAACCAAGGGCTCCTAAGTCCCTAAAAGAGTTGTTCTAACCCCTAAAGGAACAAGGTCAACAGATTACAACTTCTCCCAAAAGTTCTCCATGAAAAACTGCTCAGAATTGGTCAAAACAAGATCATTTCAGCTGCTCCACTAGCTAAGTGCGTTGCATCTCACCTAAATACACTGTGTGGGTGCGTTGCATTTCAAAAATTACTTCTGTGGGGTGCGATGGGCGAGAAATGACAAATGGAAGTCTCATTCTGCGAGGTGGAGAGGTAATGGAAGCTTCCAGAATCTTCTCCTATGACACTTGCCTCACTGAATTCGACCAAAGATGAGTAAGCGACCATCAATCTCCAAGTGGAAGCAAGAACTATCAGAGGGAAGACACTAATCAAATCATGAGCTGACTCATCTCCATTACATATATCTATATATGGATCCCTCATCCCAGAGATCCGGAGGCTGGAATTTTGCATATTCTAAGGAATTGCTGTTGGTTTCTTGAGACAAACATCAGTTTGTTAGGTGATCTAAGCTTTGTTTGAGGTGAAGAGGGGGCACCTCGATTTGCGTTATTATGCTGGGGGCATGCAAACTTATCATCGAGCAGTGTTACCGCAAGGTTCAAGCTCGTTAAAAAATAAACCTGCATCGAGCAGTTTTAGCACATAGTTCAAGCTCGTTAAAAAATAAACATAAGACATGAGCAAATGTTTCCCCCCGCGTTTAAGCTCGTTAAAAAATGAACTATTCCCCGGTAAATAACCATCGTGAATGTAGTACTTCAGCCATTAAAGCCTTGGTCGTGTTTGCACCGTCACCTCCACTTTTTCATTGGCTGATCATTCACCCCCATTTGATTGTTTACCCATTTTGAGGAACAGCTACGAAGAGTGATCTCACTAGCCATCCTTGTGACACTGCCGTGATTGGAAAATTCCAAACCTTACCTGGAATCAACTGCTACCCATTTTATCACTCGTTCCTCAAAAGACGAGTCTCCTTTAAGCTCTTTTCAACTGACTCGTAAAATATGAAAAGATTACCGAGCCATTGGCCTCTCCAGCTCTTTAAAGGGACAGGAAGTGCTATCCCTACTCTATATTTTAATCTTTTTGGACCTGAGGGATTATTACACAAAAAGATCGAGCGCTTGTTTTGTTCGGCTCGTTAAAAGTATCAGAAATTCATCCCTTCTGTATTGTTTTATACTTTTTCGGACTTAAGGGATTAGATGACGAAAAAGGAATTTTGGAGTTACCTTTACGTTCCTTTTCAGACTCTCTAAAATTGAAAAGGACTGAGTTATCTTTGTCGTTAAACTCGTTAAAAGTGTAATAGCGACAAACTTTTCTATAGACAAGAACGAGTTTCACTATCGCTAGGCTCGTTAAAACATAGCGATGGGTTTGCCCGAAGGGCAAATTATAGAACAAGCATATGTTATCCTCCTCAAGCTTGACAAAAATAAAGAGGTACTGGTCAGCAATGATTGGGGAAAATTGGGAAGAAAACTTGAAGAAACTTTGTTGGTAGCAAGTTGCTCTTGAACATGACACTTCCACTCCCTGTCCGAGTCGGGTTGGGTTGTTTCCTTCACCGGTCACATCACCATGGTCCCATCATACCATCCACATTTGGGGTTAATGCTACCAATCCATCACAACAGTGTCGCCGATATGTTCAAGAGAAGTCATTCAGAGAATTCACCTGTGCCTCACCCACTACCATACATTATACTCCATTCTTTCATGACCGCCACCCTGAACCTTATATCACCAGATCATTTTCACCTCCATTAAAATCATTTGCTCCGTTCCGTGTCATTGATGTGGGATTCATTAAGGCCCTCCTGTGACGGATCGCTTCTTGTCGACATCAACTCATTATCCAAGAAGTTGATCTAGGAACACCCCATTCAGTACTTTGAAGCTTGCATGCCTCAATGGCAAGTTTCTCACTTTCGGCGACAGGTTTACATCAATGGCCTTCGACCGAAAGATTTTGCGTGGTGTTCGACGCCAAGTCCTTTATTCACACCACGTAAATTTTACTGCAGTACCTTGAGGGTCATTATCATTATCGGTGATTCCTCTCGCGCTTGTTAACAGTTTACATCATTGGCTGGTAATCAAGCGATGTCTTTCCATGTTCGACTTCAGAACATTTCTCACATGGATCGACTTGTACTCCGAGTGAAGATCGAACGAGATTGAAGACCCCAGATCTAGTCTCATCCATCCAGGCTGCGATATATATTCAGGGAAAATAAAGACATCAAATGTACATCATTTCTGCACAGATAATCATCCAATCAAAAGGATGATGGCTCTATCAGAATCATCAGTCTACACTCAGACGATTGTCTGTCCTATGTACATGAAAATGAATTTATAAAGCTGAGCATGGGAATGCCCGCCTCAGCTAGATCATGAAAATATTATGAAGATAATGTATTGTATTGTATCTTATTACAAGTCTCCTCCCAGCATTGAATGAACTTCAGACCCTCATAATAAAGCATTTCACCCAACATAAGAAGATTAACGACCTCATGCTTTAGGGGGCAACTGTTATAGCATTTTTGGGCCCTACAACCCCAAGCATGAAATGTCCATAAAACAAGGGCTCCTAAGTCCCTAAAAGTTTTGTTCTAACCCCTAAAGGAACAAGGTCAACAGATTACAGCTTCTCCTAGAAGTTCTCCATGAAAAACTGCTCAGAATTGGTCAAAACAGGATCATTTCAGCTGCTCCACTAGCTAAGTGCGTTGCATCTCACCTAAATACACTGTGTGGGTGCGTTGCATTTCAAAAATCACTTCTGTGGGGTGCGATGGGTGAGAAATGACAAATGGCAGTCTTATTCCGCGAGGTGGAGAGGTAATGGAAGCTTCCAGAATTTCTCTCTGTGACACTTGCCTCACTGAATTCGACCAAAGATGAGTAAGAGACCATCAATATCCAAGTGGAAGCAAGAACTATCAGAGGGAAGACACTAATCAAATCATGAGCTGACTCATCTCCATTACAGATATCTATATATGGATCCCTCATCCCAGAGATCCGGAGGCTGGAATTTTGCATATTCTAAGGAATTGTTGTTGGTTTCTTGAGACAAACATCGAATTGTTGGGTGATCTAAGCTTTGTTTGAGGTGAAGAGGGGGCACCTCGATTTGCGTTATTATGATGGGGGCATGCAAACTTATCATCGAGCAGTGTTACCGCAAGGTTCAAGCTCGTTAAAAAATAAACCCGCATCGAGCAGTTTTAGCACATAGTTCAATCTCCTTAAAAAATAAACATAAGACATGAGCAAATGTTCCCCCCCTTGTTTAAGCTCGTTAAAAAATGAACTATTCCCCGGTAAATAACCATCGTGAATGGAGTACTTCAGCCATTAAAGCCTTGGTCGTGTTTGTACCGTCACCTCCACTTTTTCATTGGCCGATCATTCATCCCCATTTGATTGTTTACCCATTTTGAGGAACAGCTACGAAGAGTGATCTCACTAGCCATCCTTGTGACACTGCCGTGATTGGAAAATTCCAAACCTTACCTGGAATCAACTACTACCCATTTTATCACTCGTTCCTCAAAAGACGAGTCTCCTTTAAGCTCTTTTCAACTGACTCGTAAAATATGAAAAGATTGCCGAGCCATTGGCCTCTCCAGCTCGTTAAAGGGACAGGAAGTGATATCCCTCCTCTAGATTTTAATCTTTTTGGACCTGAGGGATTATTACACAAAAAGATCAAGCGCTTGTTTTGTTCGGCTCGTTAAAAGTATCGAAAATTCATCCCTTCTGTATTGTTTTATACTTTTTCAGACTTAAGGGATTAGATGACGAAAAAGGAATTTTGGAGTTACCTTTACATTCCTTTTCAGACTCTCTAAAATTGAAAAGGACCGAGTTATCTTTGTCGTTAAACTTGTTAAAAGTGTAATAGCGACAAACTTGTCTATAGACGAGAACGAGTTTCACTATCGCTAGGCTCGTTAAAACATAGCGATGGGTTTGCCCGAAGGGCAAATTATAGAACAAGCATATGTTATCCTCCTCAAGCTTGACAAAAATAAAGAGGTACTGGTCAGCAATGACTGGGGAAAATTGGGAAGAAAACTTGAAGAAACTTTGTTGGTAGCAAGTCGCTCTTGAACATGACACTTCCACTCCGTGTCCGAGTCGGGTTGGGTTGTTTCATTCACCGGTCACATCACCATGGTCCCATCATACCATCCACATTTGGGGTTAATGCTACCAATCCATCACAACAGTGTCGCCGATATGTTCAAGAGAAGTCATTCAGAGAATTCACCTGTGTCTCACCCACTACCATACATTATACTCCATTCTTTCATGACCGCCACCCTGAACCTTATATCACCAGATCGTTTTCACCTCCATTAAAATCATTTGCTCCGTTCCGTGTCATTGATGTGGGATTCATTAAGGCCCTCCTGTGACGGATCACTTCTTGTCGACATCAACTCATTATCCAAGAAGTTGATCTAGGAACACCCCATTCAGTACTTTGAAGCTTGCATGCCTCAATGGAAAGTTTCTCACTTCTGACGATAGGTTTACATCAATGGCCTTCGACCGAAAGATTTTGCGTGGTGTTCGACGCCAAGTCCTTTATTCACAGCACGTAAATTTTACTGCAGTACCTTGAGGGTCATTATCATTATCGCTGATTCCTCTCGCGCTTGTTAACAATTTACATCATTGGCTGGTAATCAAGCGATGTCTTTCCATGTTCGACTTCAGAACATTTATCACATGGATCGACTTGTACTCCGAGTGAAGATCGAACGAGATTGAAGACCCCGGATCTAGTCTCATCCATCCAGGCTGCGATATATATTCAGGGAAAATAAAGACATCAAATGTACATCATTGCTGCACAGATAATCATCCAATCAAAAGGATGATGGCTCTATCAGAATCATCAGTCTACACTCAGACGATTGTATGTCCTATGTACATGAAAATGAATTTATAAAGCTGAGCATGGGAATGCCTGCCTCAGCTAGATCATGAAAATATTATGAAGATAATGTATTGTATTGTATCTTATTACAGGTCTCCTCCCAGCATTGAAAGAACTTCGGACCCTCATAATAAAGCATTTCACCCGACATCAGAAGATTAACGACCTCATGCTTTAGGGGGAAACTGTTATAGACATTTTTGGGCCCTACAACCCCAAGCATGGAATGTCCATAAACCAAGGCTCCTAAGTCCCTAAAAGTGTTGTTCTAACCCCTAAAGGAACAAGGTCAACAGATTACAGCTTCTCCCAGAAGTTCTCCATGAAAAACTGCTCAGAATTGGTCAAAACAGGAGCATTTCAGCTGCTCCACTAGCTAAGTGCGTTGCATCTCACCTAAATACACTGTGTGGGTGCGTTGCATTTCAAAAATCCCTTCTGTGGGGTGCGATGGGCGAGAAATGAAAAATGGCAGTGTCATTCCGCGAGGTGGAGAGGCAATGGAAGCTTCCAGAATCTTCTCCTGTGACACTTGCCTCACTAAATTCGACCAAGGATGAGTAAGAGACCATTAATCTCCAAGTGGAAGCAGGAACTATCAGAGGGAAGACACTAATCAAATCTTGAGTTGACTCATCTCCATTACAAACATCTATATATGGATCCCTCATCCCAGAGATCCGGAGGTTGGAATTTGCATATTGTAAGGAATTGCTGGTGGTTTCTTGAGACAAACATCAGATTGTTGGGTGATCTAAGCTTTGTTTGAGGTGAAGAGGGGCTTCTTTGCTGGGAGGTTGATGCTGGGTCAGAACAACTGGTTGTAACTCCTCTTGGCTCTTTTCTTGTTTATCAATAAAAGCTATTCAAGTTTTCCTGCATGCTTTTGTGTCATTGATGCTTGCTACATTTGTATGGTCAATTTACATATGATCCTAGATTGTTTATGATTATAGATCCATGTCTTTGTATAGTGCTATGCTTCTGTGATCTTACAGGTACTTTGTGAAGCTGGGCGTGCAAGGGAGCAGGTAGTTGAAGACTATCAAAGAAGAGAGGGATCAAATCAGGAGATTAGCGCAAGACAGAGGTTGGTCTTTCTATTCCTCTCTATCTATAATTCATAAAGGAAAAATGAAAGTAGCTTTTCTCTGTTTGTTTCTAAGGCAGCTGTCACACCTTAGTGGGATAGAGCAGTTCTATATAGACACTTTTCCCTGTAACATAAGAGCAGGCCCCTCAGAAGAATCTTGGTTGCTTAAAGGGAGATCCATCAAGATGAGTAGTCAAGAAGGAGAATTTTCTATTAAACCACCCTTGTTTAATGGAAATAACTCTGTACTTTTTAAAGTCATAATGAGAGCATTTTTGCAGGCACTTGAAGCCGATGTATGGGCAATTGTTGAAGGTGGATATCAATACCCAACCTCCATCCCCACAGATGATGGAAGGAAGAAACGTTGTGAGACAAATGCAAGGGTAGTCAAAGCTATCTTGGAAAGCTTGACTGAATATGAATTTATGAAAGTCATGCAGTTGAATACCACAAAGGCTATATGGGACAATATTGTCCAAATCTATGAAGGTGACACTAAGGTAAAAAATATTAAACTTCAAACATATATAATTCAGTATGAGACCCTTAAAATGCATGATGATGAAAGTATTGCAAGCTTTTTCCTTAGAGTAGACGAGATTGTTAACTCAATGAAAGACCTTGGCGATGAAATAAAGGATGCTACTATTGTTAAAAATATTTTGAAATCACTAACCAAAATTTTGATTCCAAAGTCTTCGCCATTGAAGAAATTCAAGATTTGAAGAGTATCACTATTGAACAGTTCCATAGGATCCTAACAACGTTTGAGATGAGAAAAGAGGGCCCATCATATATGAGAGAAGCAACCTTGAAAACGACATAGAAAGGGAAAGAAAAGGAAACGCCCAAAGATACAAGCTACATTTCAGATGAGGACGAAGCAAATTTCGTGAGAAAGTTGCAAGTGGGAATTGGTAAATTCAAAGGTAAGGTTCCCTTTAAATGTTTTGCTTGTGGGAGAGTAGGTTACTATGCATCCAAATGTCCATAAAAATAAAATGATGTTAAGAAAGAGAGTGGAAAGGATGTTGTCAAGAAAAAATTCAAAAGGAGGTTTTTAGACAAGAAAAACTTTTATTCTAGTGAAGATAGTCAAAGCACATCTGATGATCAAGAAAATTCAGATTCAGATTCTAAAAGTTGTTATCAAGTACTCATGCATTTGAAGAACAATGTGTAGATGAATCTAATGATGTCTTTATGGATCCTCTAGAAGAAAGTGATAATGAATATTCTTTCAATAATGAGGATGATGAATTAGATCAGGGTTATCTATTACTCATGGCTCTCGAAGATTAATCAATTAGTTATAAATAAGATGTTTTATGGGAAACATTAAATGAAATTGATAGACTCAAGAGTGAAAACAAATAACTAAAAATTAAAGAAAGTAGTATGGTCAAGGAATAAACATGTTAAGAATGCAATTGGAAGTAACCAATAGAAGAACATACGTCTTAGGAAAACCACTTCAAGAAAAGGAAAAGCATTGTGAAAATTTAGAATATGGGGTTGTGACTATAAGGGAAGACTACAAGAAAATTAATAAATGGGTAAAGGCATTTGAATCTCTAGAGAATATTATTTATGAATGATGCTCTCCTCTAATCAAGACGTTCATTGGATACAATCACATGGCTTCATATACACAATGTGGTGACAACAACCAACATGAAGTTTGTCATAAGAAAACTGAATCAAGTCACACATCTGAGATAAAATCTCCCAAATCAAAGTCAAGACCAATGTTTAGGCATAAATGATGGTTTCATGGATAATGTTTTTCGTGTAACTCATTTGGGCATAAGGCAATGGATTGCAGGTCAAGCATATGGAATGGAAGTAGAAGACGGGATAAGTTCCAACACGTGATTAGAAATTGCAAGCAGATTTGGAGGAAGAAGAAACATTAGTCGGAGACGTAGGGAATATTGTCCCTAATGCATTCCATTTATCTTAAAGCATACTTCTAACATTGACTGTAGAAGTAACCTCATGAAGAGAAAGTGATGCTTATCAAGTCCACAAGATTAGTCATGTATAATCTCAAGGGGATATATGCATGTATATCTATATAATGATTCCCTATGTTGCTTTGATATTTATTTGGTGATGCTTATACTACCGCACATTGCATTGACGAAGAGAATGTGAACAAGAATAAGACAATACAAGTTCAGGGGGGGTTGTGACCATAGAGAATGAACAATTTACTTTATGTACGCAAATCTCACGAAGGAAAGTCATGTATATATGCGAGTTTTGATGTATACAGTCGTGTATGCCTCTCAGTGATGAAAGACAAATGGCACAGATTCAAGGGAAGCTTCTCATATGATTCCATTAGTTATTATTGGCGTTTTGGTTCTGGTTCTGATGTTGATCTATTGTAGACTATTAATGATACTCTTATGATACTTGGAAATGATGTTGATTCATATAATTTGATCTCATATTGCTGTTGTTAAAATGATTCTTTGATGCATTTTCTAATTATAATATGGATGTTGATTAGAGTTGATGATGAAAAGTTGACACAGGTTCAAGGGGAGCATCTTCTATGCCTCTAATAGTTCATTGTTGGCATTATGGTTTATTGAGCATTGCTTGTTAAATGATGGTGTTTATGATGAGTTCATGGTTTACTTGTTGTTTGTTGGCATTGATGAGAAGAATATGTTGTTATCATTAGTTATCAATGATGCATGGGTTGCACGTGGTGAAGTTGTGGATGATCCCTATATGTTGCTTGAGCTACATTTGGAAAAGTTGTTACATATATGTTCATTGAAGATGTCAATTGATGATGTTGCTGATTAGTTCTATTCTATGCCTTGTGATGTTGGAGGTAATCTTGGTTCTAACATATGTTGCTTATGATGTTGTGATACAAGAGATTCATATGTCATTAATACACGAGGAGTGTGGACCCTCCTATATGAGGAGAGAGCATGTCGACCTTGATGATATGAGGCCAAAGGGTTGAGTTGTTAATAGAGATTTATTGCACTATCTTATGCTTGTGCTATATTTGGTTGATGATCCTGGGAAGCACTGCAAATTTGATCACATGTTGATGATATTGAAAAGATGGATGCTACATTATCTTATCTTACATATTGAGGATGTACATGTTGTTGTCTTTATTGCTGCTTTCAAACAATTAAGTTATGGATGCAGATTTGGAGCATGATGGTTGTTGATGATTTTCATGGTTTTGATACAAAGGATACTTGATACATGAGATCATTGTTATAGTTATAAATTTAATGTATGTATCTTGATGTAAAGGTCATAAAAAGACCCATGTTGTAAATCATTGTAAAATTCAGTCATGTATGGGCTATTAGGATCAAGTAATGTCATGTATTTAATCCCATTATGTTAGGAAATTGATGTCAAATTTTGAACCAATATATAAAGCCAATATGTCGTGTGATTGATGTAATCATGGGAGCATATAATCAATGGTCATAGGAAAGGTCATATTTGGTTGAGTAATCAAGTCTTGTACTCTATTTTAATATCTTTAGAAGATTTAGCATATGCTCAGGGAGAGCATGGTCAATAAATAATTTTCATTTTCATATCAGGCCTACAACGATCCTCTCTAAAAAGGGGAGAGAAGCCTTCATTCAACCTTGTTCAACCCTTTGCCCTTGATTTCAAAGGGGGAGAGAATCTTGGTGTTTGGAAAATAACACTGGGAGAGAAGATTGGTGTGTTTAGACTTGGTATTTGTAGGTGTGTTTGCAGGCGCTCAACAAACACCAATGTGGTTTCCATAAAGTAAAAAGGGGGAGATTGTTGGCATTATGACTAATGTGTTATCCTTGATGGAAACCTGCTTCATTAAGATGCACTTAATGCCAACATTAATGATTGTTGAGCTAATGCAGACTCGTACAAATGCTACAGATGATATGGGTAGAGAAATGGTAGTTGAGTCACATATGGGTGACAAAAGTGAAGTTTGAGGAAGTATACACGGATCCTATGAAGAAGGGTCACATATATATGCAAATCATGTGAGTAAAAGTCACGTATAGAATCTGCACTATGGTAATTAGGGTATCAGGGGTCTTTACCATGGTATTGGCCCATAGTAATTGTAGCGACAATGTTTATTTGATCTCGTGAAATAATACTAACAACATTACCAAGGGACTTACCTAAGGTATTGACTAAGGCTAAAGCTATATAAGGAGATGGATATCAAGATGTTATGTGCAAGTGATGAGTTATTCATGTGTGATTTGATTTGAAACAAGTGTGCACCAGGGAGCATGGAGAAGAGTTAGATCTGAAATACCTTAAGCATATTGACATATATTGTTGATTGATTTACTTATTTCAAATGCATAACTAACTAACAATGATAGATTTGTGGTTATAATGATGCTATGATCTAAATGAATTATTCAAAAATCCGTAGTTTTGACAGTAAAGGTTGTGGAGGGTGAAGTTATGTTTGCAGTGAAAGGTTTCAGATCTGTATGCAGGTATGTCTTTGGATAGTCGTGTACATACATGGATCTATCTTTGTAGAGTCATGTATATATCTGTGAAATGTTTTTCAATATGTGAATATTTGTATGAAGGTGTGGTTCATGGTAAGTGCATACATGCACTGATATGTCTTATGGAAATCACGTATATGTTATAGGGTTTTGCAGTAGGGCTTGATGATGACATTTGATGAGTTATGCTCTGTTTGCTACTATTTGTCAATGATGTCTCTATATTGATGATTTTTATTTGAAAATATTGATTGAGTTAAATGTGGAATGGAACAATGATTGATAATGATGCTATAGTATGGTGATCTGTGATATTGAGAAATGGCAACAAGAAATTCCAGTTTAATTTGTCTTTGAATTAAACTGAGAATTAAAATCGAATTATATTCTCATAGCAACTTGTAAATAGTTAATTAAGCTTAATTAACTTAATTAGCTTAGAAATTTCGAGTTGGAAGTCTTTTTGTAGTCATGTATCCGTTCTCCCAAAGTTTTAGGGGTCCAATATGAGTTTAAATTGAGTTGGAAATTAGATCACTCAGTTTACTGTGTTAAGTTCAGTTAAATTAGTTCTAAATTGTTTTTGGAACTAATAGAGGACTAATAGTGAGTTGGTGCACTAATGCGTCCACTAGTGCTACTCCAATTAACTGAATATTTCCTCGTGAGAAACTGATGCATGTTAGTTCAGAAAAAGACCCAGTGGAGACTAGAGTGTAGGGACAATGTACTATCAATTGTATGATTTACTGAGTTGTATAGATCATGCATGCAACCAGGAACTAGACCTAGTTTGGATTGCACATTTTTAGAAGCACTGGATTCCCATTAATATGGGCTATTCAGCCATAGGAATGGTGCAAGGAAATAGGGGCTTGGAGAGCTGCAGAATACGCCAAGGATTTAGCTTGAACTTTCTTGTGAGCTAAGAGAGTTGAGCATACTTGTGCGGAATTTTTCTAGTGAGAAAAAGCTTTGTATCTTCACTCATATTTCTAAAATATGCAATACCGATAGCAGGGTGTTGAGCAATGGCTTTCCCTAGATACATCTTGTGTTATGTTCCATTGATTTATATTCTTCTTGTTCTTATTGTTTTCATCGATCTATTGGCTTCTGCTGGTTGAAAGTAGAAGTAGATTCTTGTCCTGTGCTTTACTAAACTGCACAAGCTTGTGAATCTACAAGATTTTCTACATGGTATCAGAGCTGAGAACAATATATTAGAGGAGATTTCGAAGTTTTGAGTTTTGGGTTACAGGTGAAATTCAAATTTGCAATACTTACTTTAGGATCGACATATGGCGTTTTATAGTTTGCGGCTCGAGTATGCCTTGGAAAGCAGCTTGAATTTTATAGCATGGCAGGACAAAATGGAGGTTGTGCTAGAGGATAATGACTTGAAGGAATTCATTGATAAAGAAATTCCTATGCCAAAAACATTGAATGCACATAATTTGGCCGAATGGAAGAAGTGTGTGGCGAAGGCAAGGCGTATAATCCTTGAGGGAGTTAGAGACCACATTGTCTCGAGTCTCCATGGCAAGGAAACTCCGTATGCTAGAAAGAATTGACAGACTTGTATCAGAGCAACAGTGACCGAAGGAAATTGGCACTGAAGGACAAAATTCGAAAAATCAAAATGGATAAAGACGAGATTATTCCAAAATACTTGACCAAGTTCACTCAATGTTGTGACGAACTTGGAAGTGTTGGAATCATGGTTTCCAAGGATGATATGTTGAGTCTTGAACTTCTAGGACTCCCAAAGAGTTGGCATAGTTATTAGGACTCTGCCAATGGTTGGGAGAAGTTTCTAGATTAGGAATCAATGTGGTTGGATTTGATGTAGGAGGAGATCAGGAGGAACACTAGGGATGGCTCTTCATCAAAGATTGATGATGAAGAGAGCTGTACCTTAGAGGTTAAGGCGAAGAAGGGGAAAGGGAAAGTTTCCCATTCCAAATCAAATTCTTATCATGGAGGTAAGAAGAAAGACATAACGAGAGTTAAGTGCTTTCATTGTCATGAGCTGGGCTATTTTGTTACAAATTGTCCACTCAAGAAGTCCAAGAAGAAGTCCTCAGGAGGAGCGGTGAGTGAGGCTTTGGTCTCTCAATTCAAATTGTAATTTTCCCTCATTGCATGCATGGTGTCATTAATGATGGGAAGTGTATGGTACTTCGACAGTGGAGCTTCATTTCACATGATTGGCGACAAAGAGTTATTTAATGACCTAGAGGAGAAAGATCTCCATATGCATATCAAGATGGGTGACGATGGGAAGTAGAGTGTTACTAGATTGTGCACGATTACTTTTCAGAGGGAGCATGGGGCTCCAATCACCTTGAAGAATTTTATGTATGTTCTCGGGTTGAAGAAGAACTTGGTATCCATTGCCATGCTTGAGGATAAAGGCTACGATGTGATCTTCTCGAAAGGAAAGCCATTCCTTCGACACATAGCCATAGGTCAGGTAAAGAAGATAAGGATTTGGGTGAAGAATCTCTATGAGTTGGAGGTAAAGGAATGTGCTACTTTGAACACAAAAGCAGAAAGGGTGCAGAGCCGAGACATTGGCAAGTTGTGGCCTAGGTAATTAGGCCACTTAAATCACGGAGCTTTGAAGATATTGCAACAGATCTCTATCGATCTTCCCAAAGGTACGCTTGAGCACGTTGATACATGCAAGGGGTGTACTTTGGGAAAATACACCAAGTATTCCTTTCACGACAGAGACAATGGAGCATAGGCTATTCTAGAGAGAGTCCATTCAGATGTGTGTGGACCATTCTCAACAACATCCACAGCCAAACACAAGTATTATGTTATATTTGTTGATGGATATTTTCATAAATGTTGGATATTTTTCATGCAGAAAAAGGATCAAACTTTCACAAAGTTTTGTGAGTTTAAATCATTGGTGGAGAAAGAGTTTGGTAAGAAGGTTAAATATATATGGAGTGATAATGGTGATGAGTATGTCTAAAACAATTTTAAGAACTTCTGTGCAGCGAAAGGGATTAAACGGGAGCTGACAACACCCCATAGCCCTCAACAAAATGGGGTGGCCAAGAGGAAGAACAAAAGCATAGTAGGGGCAGTGAGGGAAATGTTTCATGACCAAGGCCTACCACTACACTTGTGGGCTGAGGCATGCAACATAATGGTTTACGTTTAGAACCGTAGCCCACATCAGATACTTGAGATGAAGACACGAGAGGAGGCTTATTCCAGTAAGAGGCCATATGTTGGTCACTTCAAGATTTTTGGGTCATCGATATATTTCCATGTGACCAAAGATGCACAGAAGAAGCTTGAGCCGACAATAGAGTTGGGGATATTTTTGGGGTACATTGATACACCTCACAACTATTGGGTGTACTTGCTGACCAACAAGATGATAGTGGTTCACTGGGATGTCAGATTTGACAAGGAGAAGGCCATGCGAGTTTCCCTTGAGAGGGAGATTGAGTTATATGCGGATGAGGAGCCTCAGATTGATGTGGAGCAACCACATGCACAGGATCCAGGAGTGGAGATATCCACTAAGGCAGAGTCTTCCAGAGAGGGAATAAAGTGCACTATATAGGCTGACGGATTTTTGGATGATGCACAGAATAATGTGGGAGCACCCACTTGTTAGCGCAGGAAGAGGAGGTCACCTGAGAGGTACACCAGATGCATGGCTCTTATCGGAAAATGTGTTGTGATAGAGCCATCTTCCTTTAAGGAAGCAGTGCATCAGTCGGTTTAGGTTGATGCCATGGTGGAGGAGTATGACTCCACAGTTTGTAACAGTGTTTGGGATGTGGTCCTGAGACCAGAGGAAAATTCAATGGTGAGCTCCCATTGTCTTTACAAGGTAAAGAAAGCTGCAGATGGTAGTGTGGAGAAGTGTAAGGCTAGATTTTTGGCCCGTGGCTTTTCACAGGTAGAGGGGATTGACTATGATAAGACCTTTTCTCCTGTTGCAAGGTACTCATCAATCATATCTATATTGGCACTATACACACACATGGGTTGGAAGATACATCAGGTGGATGTGAAGTCAAACTTCCTTAATGACATGATTGAGGAAGAGGTGTACATAGAGTAGCCTAAAGGTTTTGAAACCTTTGACTGTGAGTCGCATGTGTGCTGACTCAAGAGAGCGTTGTATGGGCTGAAGCAAACACCCCGTGCTTGGTACACCAAGATAAATAGCTACTTCACCGGGTTGGGCTTCACGAAGAGTGAAGAGGATGCGAACCTGTACCACATAGTGGTGGAAGGTAAGTTGTTGATCATTTTACTTTATGTTGATGACCTCATACTGATAGTGATGATCAACTAATCAAATCTTGCAAGGAGGACCTTGAAAGAGAGTTTGAGATGAAGGAAATGGGGTTCATGTATTAATTTCTTGGTATGGAGGTAAGGCAGGGAGATGGGGAGTTGTTTGTGTCTTAGGGCAAGTATGCCAATGAGATACTCAAAGAGATTCTACATGGAGAGCAACAAACCCATGGAGACTCCTCTAGCAGGTAGCTGGAGGAAAGAGGATGCTACTTTAGGGGAAGTAGTGGAACATACTATTTACAGGTAGCTTGTGGGTGCACTCATGTACTTTGTGAACACACGACCGTATATTTGCTATGCAGTTAACAAGCTTAGTCAAGCGATGGTTAGGCCTACCAAGCTATATTGGAAGGCGGTAAAGCATGTGTTGAGATACCTTAGGGGAACTTCTTAGTATGGATTATGGTACAAACAGAGAGAGGGAGTGAAGCTTCAAGGATTCATTGATGCAGATTGGGTAGGGAGTCCATCTGATAGGAAGAGCACATCAGGAGGGATCTTCAATATTGGGTCAACGACAGCTTCTTGGTACAACAAGAAACAAAGATTGGTTTCACTCAGTTTGGCAGAGGCAGAGTACATGGCTATGAGTCAGGAATCATGTGAGGCCATCTGGATGAGGAATATCATGGTTGGTTTGTTTGGTCAGCAAATAGATCCAAGTGTGATTTACTACGATAATCAGAGTTGTATCAAACTCTCTTAAAATTCATTTTTTCATGATCGGTCCAAGCATATTGATATCTGATATCATCAGCTCAGAGATTGTGTATTGAGGTGGATTATGTTGTTAGAGTACATTCCCACGGAGGAGCAAGATGCTGACATTTTGGCAAAGGCATTACCAAGATGTAAATTCGAGTTTCACAGAGACAAGATTGGGGTAGTTGATAATCCATTTCTTGTTGAGAAATGGAAACAAGAAATTCCAGTTTAATTTGTCCTTGAATTAAATTGAGAATTAAAATCGAATTCTATTCTCATAA
Organism: Pinus tabuliformis; assembly: GCA_031772625.1. Classification (NCBI taxonomy): domain Eukaryota; kingdom Viridiplantae; phylum Streptophyta; class Pinopsida; order Pinales; family Pinaceae; genus Pinus; species Pinus tabuliformis. The sequence continues at coordinate 113,100,257 of CM062809.1, forward strand.
CAACTTGTAAATAGTTAATTAAGTTTAATTAACTTAATTAGCTTAGGAATTTCGCGTTGGAAGTCTTTCTATAGTCATGTATATGTTCTCCCTAAGTATTGGGGGTCTGTTGGTACCATTCCATTACCATCTTTTTCTTCTAGAAACACCATCATTTGTCTACCTTTTTCCTCCATAGACCCCTTATATCCATAGAAATTGATTAATTAATAGCATTATAGTTGTTAGTTTAGATTAAAGTTAATTTATGAATTTTTATGTTAGAAATTAGGAATTTTCAATAAAAAGATTACAGGAAGTCATAACATCTTGTAAATGGTTTATCATCTGACACGTGGCATGACAGGCAAGCCAAAGCAATGGATAGGAATGAGACATGGAATGTACATGCATGGTGAAAAATCGATTCTACAACAAATCAAAAGCTCCTGGTTATGCGGTCCACGCTGGTCAAACCCCAGCGTTTTGGTTACAAAGGCAGTAAAAGCCATGGTTTCCCAAACCGGTTTCGTTTTGTCTTTTTGGAAATCGGTTTAGATTAGAAATGACCAAAAATCATTCCATTGTAAAAGCAGAAACATCTGCTTAATGAATGTACATTCGATTCAGATAGGGACAAGCAGATAAAGCCTGCGTATTATTTTGTTTTCAAGAACAGTTACGATTATTATCTCTGTGCATCGTTTGAGAACATAACTCTTGTATGTGATTGCAATCTTCAGCACTTAAATATAGTCACGGTTTTACTCCAGCAGTGTTTATGCGTTAATACTCTCGTTGCTTGAGTTTACTTCAGTGTACCATTGAAACGTGGATGGGCTGTGCGTGGATTGGTATACTGTTAATTTCATTTCCTTACCAGTTTTTGAATTTGAATAGAACGCATAGTGTTTAGTGTTATTTCCATGTTTATGACTTTGTCGATTTGATTGGAAATTCTCACAAATGGTATTTATGGTGATAGCTTGAAGATTTTATCGTTAGATCATTGAACTATATCTTGTAAAAGATTTGATCAATCGTTATATTTTAAAGCATCTCCATAGACTCTGTTTTCATGCATTTAAACTTTAGTGTGCTTTTGATTTTTCATGAATGCTTAAGTGTTAACTAGACAGAGCTTTTGTGCATAGCATCCTTGTAAGAGGATTAAAATCTCAGTCTAGCAATACGCTGTATCCTTAGGACAGTTAGATAACTTAGGTGATCTGAGTGTTAAGGTGAGAGGAAACATATCTTAACCTTCTGTAAAGGAGTACTGTAGCCTATCACAATAAACACTTAGTTAGGAATCCTTTATGTCTATAGACTTTAGACACATGCCTAGAAGTTTACTTACCCTAGTTGATAATAAATCTAGTCTAATCTAGCGCCCTAGATTGGCCACTACATTTTTGCGCCGTTGCCGGGGAGGCGTAGTTAGAGGATTTCGAAAAAAAATAAAAATAAAAATAAAAATATCATAGATTTAATTTTAATTCATCATTTTAGAAGTCATGTTTACTTATGCCTAGATCTAGAGATAATAAAGGTAGATTCATAAAACCCCCCATCCAAAAACTAACCTACCATCAGGAGCAGACCCTTTAGGAAAAGTTGAACACACAACATCAGCTGAGGAAGTCACCATACAAACATTAGAGGATAAACAGAAATCAGGGCAAAGACTCACACTCATTGAGAGGCAAATTCTATTAGCACACAAATCACAGAAGAAACATTTCCATGAATCCTCTATAAAAGGGGAAAGTAGCATAGTAACTCAACAATCTTTCCTTGAACTTCTCTTTGAAACAAGTGACACTGAACAAGAAATTAAATCAACAGAGGAACCTATCAAAATGGATGAAGAAGGACATGGATCAGAAAGAGGACCACCAAATCAAGGTCAAGAGGAAGAGTCAACCTTTAAATTTCCTATCCAAGAACCAGAAGAGGATGACAAAATAAAAATGAAAAACATACCTCCATCTGTGCTACCAAACTTTTATGGCATGACTTCAGAAGACCCAGATTCATTCTTGTTTGAGTTTGACATTGTATGTCGAACATATGGTTACACAGATGATGCCCATAGGCTTAGACTCTTCCCAACAACATTAAAAGCATCAGCATTAAGATGGTTCATGGGGCTTGGTGAACATGCGATAACTGATTGGGATGGCATGAGAAGAATATTCCTAAAGAAATACCAACCTTATTGTAGATTGAAAGATTCCAAAGATGATATCTTTAGGATGAACCAACAAGAGGATGAAAATTTAGAGGAGTACTTAGAGCGGTTTGTTTACAATTTAAAATAATCAAAACACAGAACCATGCCTCTTAATCTGATTCGAACAATATTTTTGAAGGGCATTCAAGAGGAATACTTAGATGATCTTAATTTGATGGGAAAAGGTGATATTTCCACTTTACCTTTTGAAGAAATTGCTGAGTTATGTGAAAAGTATTCTAGGAGCAAAGCAAAAATTGGAAAGAGAACCATATCATCCAAAGCCACAAAATCTGCTTCAGCAAGTGTCACAAGGGCTGAAATAGGGAACCTGTTAGAAGAATTCAAAACAGATCTATTAAGTACCTTAGGAACTCAAATTGACACTCTAAAAGCCAGGAAGAGACAAGAAGAGGAAGATCAAATAATGGCTGTCTTTTGTCCAAAGTGCCGGAAGAAACATGCCTTGAAAGACTGTCCATTAGAAAACATTCAAGTCTGTGCCTTTTGTACTGAAAATCATGATATATTTCATTGCTCTAAAGTCAAGGTTTTGCAGAATTGTAATGTGGCAGCTAACATAGATATGGAAAATGTGTATTTCATGGGCGCAAAGAGACCATGGCAGCCAAAACCAGCACCTCAAGGTATGTTCCCAAACCAGAATTTACAATTTCCTGCACATGATCATATGTATGCTCAGAATTTGTGGAATGTACCCATGCCATGGTAGCACCAAAGTTACCCACAACAACAATGGAGACCATCTCAGCAATACCCTCAACAATATCAATCATATCCTCAACCATACCAACCATATTCGCAGCCATATCAACAATATCATCAGCCATATTCGCCATATCCTCAACCATATCAGAAATATCCTCAACAGCAAGTTGTTTACCCACATCAACCTCAACCCACTCAACAGGCATTACCTGCTCCTCCACCAATAAATCCACCACAATTACAACTTCCATCTAACCCACAACCTCCTAGACCTACTCAAATCCCTTCTCAACCTGTACCAAATCCAAATAACAGAGCAGAGAGACCAGCGTACAATGTAGATGAGGGAACCTCGTATCCCACATTACCCTTGCAAAATATCAATTTGAGGTCTGGTAAGGTACTTCACAAAGAATCTCTAGCAGTTGAAAAACAAGCAGAAAACGAAGAAAATGAAAATGAAACTCCCATTCAAAGGAAACCAAATGATGACATCAAACACAAACAAATGCAACCGTTGCATCCACCACCTTTTCCATACCGATTGGTCCAAATAAAACTTCCCATGTCTATACCACAGTTTGATGTTTTAGGTGAGCTAAAGAATGTCTATATAAAAATTCCACCACTACAAGCCATAAAAGACATTCCCATATATACTAAAGAATTGTGCCTTAAGAAGCCTACTAGGAAAAGAGTTGATACACAAACCATTCATGTTATCAGACATTGCCTTATGACAACACCATTTCAATGGAAAAGTATGTTGATCTTGGTATTCCCAGAGTCACTACAATCATTAACAACATACATATTCCAAACACCTTAATTGATCTTGGGGCCGCAATAAATGTGATGACTCTTGAAACCATGAAAACACTCCAGCTCACAAACTTGTAGCACACAACAATTGTTCTAGAACTCGCTGATAGGTCTAAAGTGATTCCTGAAGGGATTTTGGAGGACATAATTGTTTCACTGGACTCTTGGGAGTATCCAGTGGACTTTTTAGTTCTTCAGCCAAAATCCAATTTAGGAGGACACCCTATCATCCTTGGTAGACCATGGTTAGCAACTGCTGATGCATTCTTAGGATGTTGATCGGGTAATATGATCATTTCACGAGGAACTGAAAGAAAACAACTCACTCGTTACCCATCAACACAATCACCAGCAGTAGCACACAATCTATGGCTTGACGATAAATACAATGACAAGGAAGAAGTTCAATATGTTTTTAGCATTAATCAAATCTATGATTTTCAAGAACATAATAATGATGATTTGGTAGAATTGTTCCTTTCTCAACCTGATGTTTCCGAAGAATTGAGAAATGACCAATACCATGCTGCAGATGAACTTTTGGCACAAAATTTTCAGGAAACATGCACCATTCAATCTTTGCAAACAACATTTCAGAACATTTTTCCCATTAAATCTATCAAAAACACATAGAGCAAGACCATAGAGATTAGTCTAGGAAAAACTTTGAATATTGGCACTCACCTAGACTCATCTTAGGAGTAAAAATTGATTCAATTATTGAGAAAATACCAGGAAGCATTTGCTTGGGACTACACCGATATGCACAGAATTCACCCTGAAACATGCACTCACCATATTTATATGGATAGTAATATCAAACCAGTGAGGAAACCGCAGAGACGAATGAATCCCATGCTTCAGGATATTGTTAGAGAGGAATTACAAAAACTGTTGAAAGTCAATTTTATCTATCCTATCTCTGACAGTCAGTGGGTATCCCCATTGGTAGTAGTGCCCAGAAAAATGGTAAGTGGTGAATTTGTGTTGATTACAGAAAATTGAACAAAGCAACCCTCAAAGATTATTTTCCACTACCATTTATTGACCAAGTGCTAGACACATTACCTGGGAAATCATCATTCTCTTTTCTTGATGGTTTCAGTGGCTACAACCAGATCAGGATAGCCTTAGAGGACCAGGACAAAACTACTTTTACTTGTCCTTGGGGCACTTATGCTTATAATGTTTTACCATTTGTACTTTGCAATGCTCCAGCTACATTTTAGAGAGCTGTATTAGCTATTTTTGCTGATTTAGTTCATGATTGTGTTGAAGTTTACATGGATGATTTTTCAGTGTATTGTAATTCATTTGAGCATGCATTAGAGAATCTTGAAAAAGTTTTGAAGAGATGTATTGAAGCTAATCTGTCCTTGAGCAATGAAAAGTGTTTTATGATGTTAAATGAGGGGATAGTATTAGGCCACTATATTTCTTTTCAAGGCATTAAAGTTGATCCATCAAAAATCCAGATCATTGTCAATTTGCCAATTCCGAAGACTCAAAAAGAGGTAAGAAGTTTCCTTCGGTATGCAATCTATTACAGAAGGTTTATTGAACATTTTAGTAAAATAGCTCCACCTCTGTTTAAACTTCTAGCAAAAGATACACCTTTCAACTGGAAAGAGAATTGTCAGCGAGCATTTGAAACACTCAAAGAAAAGTTATCAACCACACCAGTCTTAAAAGGGACCTAACTGGAACCTACCATTTCACATCTTTACAGATGCATATGATACTGCAGTAGGTGCCTCATTAGGCCAAAAAGAGGAGTCTTGTCATTATGCCATCTATTTTATTAGCAAAAATCTAACACCTGCAGAATTAAACTACAGAGTCACAGAAAAAGAAATGCTTGCCATCATACATGCTGTGAATAAATTCCGACATTATATAACTGGTTATGAGGTTTTTGTACATACTGACCATTCTGCCATTAAGCATTTAATGAATAAACCAGTAACTAGTGGCAGAGTTACCAGATGGTTGTTATTGTTACAAGAATTTAACATCACAGTGTTAGATAGACCAGGTAAGGAGAATTAGGTGGCATATTTTCTTTCTTGACTGCAAAATCAAGGTGAGGTTGTTCCGGTTGAAGATTCTTTTCCAGATGAAAATTTATTTGCAATTTCAATAGTGAATCCTTGGTATGCTGACTTGGCCAATTATTTGTCCACAGGAAGAACACCTCCATACTTTACTCCAAAGGAAAAGAAGAGGCTAGTCAAACAAAGTGCTCGATACTCATGGGTTAATGGCGATCTATTTTACACTGGTTATGATATGATTATTAGACGATGTGTAAGAAATGATGAAATAATTGATATTTTAAAATCTTGCCATGATGAACCATGTGGTGGGCATTTTGCAGCTAAACGAACAACATTCAAGATTCTTAGTCTTGGATACTACTGGCCATCTATTTTTAAGGATTCCAAGAAGTACGTGAAGAGTTGTGATAGCTGTCAAAGAATGGGTAGGCCAACAACTACAGATGAGATGCCACTTCAGCCTCAAGTACACCAAGAGCCATTTGAAAAATGGGCTCTAGATTTCATAGGACCCATTAATCCAACTTCCAATGGTAAGAAGTACATCCTAGTATATACTGATTACGTAACAAAATGGGCTGAAGCCAAAGCACTAGTCCGGGCAACTAAACAAACAGTGGTAAATTTCCTTTTTGAAGAAATTTTTGTAAGGTATGGAGTACCAAGGGAGATAGTAACAGATCAAGGTACTCAGTTTACTTCAAAGTTAGTTAAGGACATCACATAAAAATATCAAATCAAGCATAGAATAAGTACACCTTACCATCCACAGGTCAATGGCCAGGTGGAATCCATAAATAAAACATTGGAAGGAATTATCACTAAGACCGTAGCAATGAACATAAAGAATTGGGAGGAGAAGCTCAAATATGCACTCTGGGCTTATAGAATCATGTGGAAGAATACTACAGGATTTACACCATATCAGTTGGTGTATGGCAAAGAGGTAATGCTTCCTATTGAGTTTCAAATACATACTTTTAAGATGGCTGCAGATTTGGGAATTGATCTTAATGAAGCACAACAAGAAAGAATTCAGCAGTTGAACCAACTGGATGAAATGAGGCAGCAAGCAGAGGAGACAACAATCCTCATGCAGAAACAAAGGAAGCAGTGGCATGATGCACATATCAAAAAGAAACAGTTCAAAGAAGGAGACTGGGCTTTACTCTTTGACTCTAAATTCAGAGATCATAAAGCCAAATTTACCACACATTGGATGGGCCCATATGAAATAGTTCAAGTTTATAAGAATGGATCAGTCCAGCTTATTACCATTGATGGAGAAGGTCACCCCTTTCTTGTCAATGGCCATAGGTTGAAACTCTATCATAAGCCCATCACCAAGGAGGATTTTCTTCAAACTGTATCTCAGCAAAGGGAGGTTGAGATATTGTAGACTTCAGCTGTAGTATCTCTACCTTAGTTCATTTCATTTCAATTTAGAAATTAAAAAAAAAGAAAAAGAAAAAAAAATTAATTAAAAAAAAAGTTAAAGAAAAATAAAAATAATAATGGTTTAGATGTGAAAACCAGACTCTGGCACACTCTAACCAAGAATTCTTACTTGAAAACCAATTCTTTGGCTGGTAAGAATTCCTTTTCTTTTTATTCCCTGTTTGATTCATCGATTCAATAATGACTTGAGGACAGGTCAAAGCTTTAGTGGGGGAGAAGCATCAGCATTTTTGTTTTTTTTCTTATCTCATCTCCTCATTGTAAATTCTCAAAGAGTTTGTTTCAGCACTTCAGTATTTCAATAAAGAAGTTGTTTTTTTCTTTGTTCTAATCAGAGGGACCTGTTTAAGCACTATGCAGTGGGACCTGTTCAGAAGACCATGTTACTAGCACCAACATTAGAGGGACCTGTTCAACAAACATAAAAGGGACTTGTTAGAGACTGCTATCTCAATTTACTTCAGCAAAGCTTCAACAAAGTTTCAACATAGATTCAAAGGTTGCTTGTCACCGAGACTCCATCAAACACCAAAGATCAAGGAAGCTGCACACATATAGTTCTTTTCCAGATTTCAAAGAAGCTGCACAAACATTCTCCAGATCTTAGAGGGACCTATTGTATCCAAATTCATCTCAGAGGGACCTGTTATGGACAACAAAGATTAGTCATATCTGAACAAGAAAGACCAGTCCTACCTATGCATTCCAACTCAACTCTTGATCAACCAATAAAAGTGTAATGTATTGTTGTAATTTTTATTTTTAACATTTAAATTCTTTGATTATTTTAGTGTTAAATGTGATGACTGTGACTGCTTATGATCAATTTCAAAAACACCCACATATCCATCACCCTTGTCATATTCCTAATTCCTATCATTTCCCAACCCTCTAGCCTATCCCCATACTCCTCCTACGATTTTTAAATCCTCTATTATACCACCCTCCCAGCCTTGTTATTAACTCCTTATCAGCCATCAAACTTTACTATCGGTGCAACATCTCCCTATTCGGCCAAGTACCAATGAGCAAGGGACAGGTGGTAAACTATTGGAAAGCCAAATGTTACACGATTTCATTCATTGTTTTTGAATCGGCTAAGTTATAACATGATCGTTCGACCAAGTCGACTCATGCAAACAACTATCCATTATTATACTCCAGTACTCCATACATGCTTACGACGTTCTCATGATGGTACTCATACAACCCAATACAGCTACTCCTCTGTCATTGAAATATGAATACGCTCTGTTATTATTATAGTGAATTGGGTCAAGTCGGTTGTTAAAATTCCATTTCATTATCAGTTGTAAAAAGGGCGTTCCATACTAGCAATTCAAGTGCTATGATTTCAAAAACAAAGGCCGAGAACAACAAGTGCTACGAAAGGAAAGCACAATAATTGGGCTCACAAGTTTCCACCTCCGCCATAATTCAAGGACAGTCATCCGGTCACTGCTTAAGCCATTGAAGGAGATGATCTCGAAGAATAGAGGGCACCACCAGGTCAGTTGTGTGGAGCGAAAAGCAAAGGTAGCAAACCAAAATACCCTTGTTAAATTAGTAAGCATAAACAAAGAGGGTTAGAGCAGGAGTTTCTCTGTCAAAATGACTAATAGAGTAGAGCCAAACACATTTGATAGTTCTCAATACCACGATGACTGCATTGAAATTTTAAGAGAAAAGCGATGGCTACCCTTCTTGGAGAAGTTTAATGGGATCAATGAGGAAGTAAAGTTAAACTATTTGCCTTTACATTTAATGGGGAGAAAGCATTGATAGGCAATTTCTCATTTAGGTTCTCAGAAGACACCATAGCACAATCCTTAGGGATCAGCCCAGAAGGAGAAAAATACTTCAAAACAAAACAATTCAAAGAAAAATCATGGACCCAATTCATGTCCAGGTCGAAGGTTTCATCTGTTAACAGGAAGAAGGGTGTCCCTAGGAGCTGGCTGATGCATCCATGGGATGAAACGGTGTATATCATTCAAAAAATTGTTACGTGTGAGGATCATTATAGCATAGTCTATTTATACCACATCAAACTCCTGTTACATTTAAAAGGGTAGTGCACCATTAGTTTACCATATTTCCTCTTGCAGAGCTTGACCAAGATGTCAAAAACTATCCAAAAGCAAAAGGGTAATGAAGATAAAAGTTTATGTCATTTTGGGTTAATTAAAATTCTAATTGAATTTGAAGTGCAGAGGAGGGGAAAAACATGGAAGGAATTTCTGGCTGCCAATCAAATCAAATATGGAGAGGATGAGCAAGAACAACAAGAGCACTCAGGATTTATGCTTGACATTGATGAAGAGATCCCTGTGTGGAAATCAAGCAATGTCCCTCCACCTAGTAGTAGTGTGAGGACGAGAAAGATGAGACAAGAGGCTGCCCAGAAAATGGAGCAAGATAAAATTTTCACTACATATACAAGAAGATCCAGGAGAGCCAGAAAAGACCTAGCCACAAGAAGATCAACCGGAATCAAATGCACATGCACCGATGGACATCGAGAGCAGTGCTCACTCACAGCCTGGACCAGAAGCCGAAATGGAGGTTGAGAGCAACAATAGGCAAGGAAAAGAGTCACCACCTGCAATCAAGAAACAAAGGAGGCTGGAAAAGCAAATTGAAAAGTTAAAAGAAGAACTGATGGAGGCCAACATGCTGGAGAAAGTCATTAAGAGGGAGAACAAAATGTTGAGAACTCAGAGTAAGGAGACTCAACAGAAAAATGAGAAGCTGAAGGAGAAAATCAAAGAACTCGAGTCTGAACAAACCGACATTTGCAAGTGGGAAACCAAATGGTATACCTAAAAGAAAGCCCTCAAGGAGAAATACAAGAGTTTGAAACATGAGCTCCACATTCAGAAAGATGCCCAAGCTAAGAAGAACATAGATGCATTGTTAAAAGCAACAGAGGTACAGGCAGGAACAGAGTATAGAGGCAGCACATCAGGATTAGCATGAGGACATGCTAAGTCATTGAGCTTGGGGGAGATGTTGGTACCATTCCATTACCATCTTTTTCTTCTAGAAACACCATCATTTGTCTACCTTTTTCCTCCATAGACCCCTTATATCCATCGAAATTGATTAATTAATAGCATTATAGTTTTTAGTTTGCATTAAAGTTAATTTATGAATTTTTATGTTAGAAATTAGGAATTTTCAATAAAAAGATTACAAGAAGTCATAACATCCTGTAAATGGTTTATCATCTGACACGTGGCATGACAGGCAAGCCAAAGCAATGGATAGGAATGAGACCTGGAATGTACATGCATGGTGAAAAATCGATTCTACAGCAAATCAAAAGCTCTTGGTTATGCGGTCCACGCTGGTCAAACCCCAACCTTTTGGTTACAAAGGCAGTAAAAGCCATGGTTACCAAAACCGGTTTCATTTTGTTTTTTTGGAAATCGGCTTAGATTAGAAATGACCAAAAATCATTCCATTTTAAAAGCAGAAACATCTGCTTAATGAATGTACATTCGATTCAGATAGGGACAAGCAGATAAAGACTGCGTATTATTTTGTTTTCAAGAACAGTTACGATTATTATCTCTGTGCATCGTTTGACAACAGAACTCTTGTATGTGATTGCAATCTTCAGCACTTAAATATAGTCACGGTTTTACTCCAGGAATGTTATGCGTTAATACTCTCGTTGCTTGAGTTTACTTCAGTGTACCATTGAAACGTGGATGGGGCCTGCGTGGATTGGTATACTATTAATTTCATTTCCTTACCAGTTTTTGAATTTGAATAGAACGCATAGTGTTTAGTGTTATTTCCATGTTTATGACTTTGTCGATTTGATTGGAAATTCTCACAAATGGTATTTATGGTGATAACTTGAAGATTTTATCGTTAGATCATTGAACCATATCTTGTAAGAGATTTGATCCATCGTTATATTTTAAAGCATCTCCATAGACTCTGTTTTCATGCATTTAAACTTTAGTGTACTTTTGATTTTTCATTAATGCTTAAGTGTTAACTAGACAGAGCTTTTGTGCATAGCATCCTTGTAAGAGGATTAAAATCTCAGTCTAGCAATATGCTGTATCCTTAGGACAGTTAGATGTGTTAGGTGATCTGAGTGTTAAGGTGAGAGGAAACATATCTTAACCTTCTGTAAAGGAGTACTGTAGCCTATCACAATAAACACTTAGTTAGGAATCCTTTATGTCTATATACTTTAGACACATGCCTCGAAGTTTACTTACCTTGGTTGATAATAAATCTAGTCCAATCTAGCACCCTAGATTGGCCACTACAGGGTCCAGTATGAGTTTAAATTTAGTTGGAAATTAGTTCTCTCAATTTACTGAGTTAAGTTCAGTTAAATTAGTTCTAAATTGTTTTGGGAACTAATAGAGAACTAACAGTCAGTTGATGCACTAATGCATCCACTAGTGCTACTCCAGTTAACTAAAGATTTCCTCATGAGAAACTTATGCAAGTCAGTTCAGAGAAAGACCCAATTGAGACTAGAGTGCAGGGACAATGTACTATCGGTTGTATGATTTACTGAGTTGTATAGATCATGCATGCAATCAGGAACTGGACCTAGTTTGGATTGCACGGTTTTGGAAGAACTTGATTCCCATTAATATGGGTTATTCAACCATAGGAATGACATAAGGAAATAGGGGTTTGGAGAGTTGTAGAATGGGCTAAGGATTTAGCTTGAGGTTCCTTGTGAGCTAAGAGAGTTGACCATACTTGTGCGGGATTGTTCTAGTGAGAACAAGATTTGTATCTTCACTCATATTTCTGATGTATGCAATACATATAGCGAGGTTTTGAGGAGTGGCTTTCTCCAGATACATCTTGTGTTATGTTCCATTGATTTATATTCTTATTGTTCTTATTGTTTTCATCGATCTATTGGCTTCCGCTAGTTGAAAGTAGAAGTAGATTCTTGTCCCGTGCTTTATTAAATTGCATGAGCTTGTGAATCTACAAGATTTTCAACATGTGATTGGTTTAGTGATCTGTGACTGGTTCAATGATCTATGTATGGTTCAGTGGTTAATTCAGTGTTGTAGTGATTCATGATGCAACAATTAGTGATTTGAGATACGTACGCAGTTGTAATACAAAAGAAACATGTACATATGTGTTATGGTTCAAAGCAATAACATATACATTTTAAAGTATATCTAAACAAGGTTTGCAGTGACAACACTTTGTTTCTGATGATTAAAATTGTATGGCTTATTTATGAGTGCTTGTATGATATGTTTATGATGGCTTATATATGTTATGGATTAGTTTGATCTAACTGCAATGGTTGATTGAGATTTAGTTTAGTGATTGATTTGCTAATGATATAGTGATTCAATTGGTTCTGCAATTGAAGTTTAGATTCAATATTCAGTTTAGTATTGAGCATAATGTTGGGTGTGGGTTTTTGAAAATATGATGAAAGGTGGCCTACAGGTTTTTATATTTTGATTCAGGTGGATCCAGTATGAAATATTATGAAACGTGGTCCACAGAGGTGTTGAGGGGTGGAGCCTTCAGTAAGGGAGTTAGAGCTTCCTTCCTGCGGTAGCTAGTAAACTTGCTCAGGTGGTAGGTGCTCCCTTTCGGTAGGAGCTGGTAAACGAGATCAAGGGGTGGTAGCTCCCTTTTAGAGGGTGCTGGAGAATAAGAGAAGGTTGTAGCCTTCTCTAGGTGGGTTCCTGCCTGCTGGTAAGAGTCTGCGCCAATACAAGATTGTGAGAAGATTTTCTTAATTATAATAAGAAAGAAGACATATATGAAGAAAATGGTGGCTATCCACTTAAAATCCCAGTGTTCATGTGTGTTGATATGTTTCTTGTATATGCTCTTTATTGCTCATGGCTTCTGCTTAATGAATGAATAATGAAGTAATGATGCACTGGTTAAAGATGATCAACTGATGAAATATATGAAAAGTTAGTTAACTGGATATATGTTGTTTAATTTCATGGAAGTCACGTACGTACATTGGTTGCATGAATGACAATAGTGTATAGAAATCAGAATATGAAATGAAAAGTTTAAAGTGAATTAAGATATCGACTCACCCTCCCCCACTCTCAGTATTTTTGTCAACACATTTTTGGGGAGATCAATTTGAGAGAGAAGGCAGCCAGAGAGGTATAGTCCATCTACTTTCTATTCAAATTTTGCTTTATTTATTATTGACGATGATCCCAGACCTATCAGGGAGGCAGTGGATTCAAAGGATGGAAAACTCTGGAAAGAGGCCATGGTTAAAGAAATGGAAGATTTGGACAAAAATGAGGCTTGGCATTTGGTGGAGTTGTCACCTGGAAGGAAACCCATCCACAAAAAATGGGTGTTTAAGAAGAAGATGAATGTAGAAGGAAAAGTGGAGAAATATAAAGCTTGGTTGGTAGAAAAATGTTATTCCCAAGTGTCAGGAATTGATTTTGGTGATATTTTTTTCTCATGTTGTCAAGTTAGCCTCTATTAGATTACTTTTATCTATTGTTACTACTTTTGATGTTGAGGAAGAACATATGGATGTGAAGACAACATTTCCTCACAGGGATATGTAAGAAGATATCTACATGAAGCAATCAAAAGGCTTTGTGGTGAAGATTGAAAAAGAATGGGTATTCAGGTTAAAAAAATCGTTGTATGCGTTAAAGCAGTCACCAATGATGTGGTATCATAAATTTGATGTGAATTTGGTACATATGTACAAGGACTTGGCTTCACAAGGAGAAAAGCATATCTCTATGTCTATTCTAAATTAATTGGTGACTGTTTTATTTATCTGGTCTTTTATGTGGATGATATGTTGCTGATTGGAAATGAAAAAGAAATTATCTAGGATTTGAAGATCCAATTCTCCTCCAAATTCCACACGAAGGATCTTGGTGATGCAATCTATATTTTGGTCATGGAAATTAAACAAGATCAGGCAAAGAGGAAGTTCTAGTTAAACCAGATAAAGTATGTCGAGACAATACTATAGAGGTTTAATATGTAGGATAGTAAGCTGGTGAAGGCTCCTATTCCCTTTAAGTGTAAAGTTATCTTTTGAAAAATGTCCCAAGAAACATGAAGAGGAAGATGACATGTCCTGTGTTCCATATGTGAGTGTAATTGGTATCTTGATATATGCAATGCTTTGCACCAAACTAGACATTGCACATGCAGTGGGATGATTGAACATGTTTATGTCAAAACCAGGGAAGGAGCATTGGGTTGTAGTGAAGTGGTTTTTTAGGTATTTGCATGGCACTAGTGATTATAGTTTGTGCTTCGAAGGAAGACCACGATTGGACAAAGTTTTGGACATGCATGGATTTGTTGATGCAGATTGGGCAAGAGATATGGATCCAGGGAGATCTATAAGTGGGTATATGTTTAAACTATTTGGAGGTGAATTTGGTTGGATGAAAAAGAGAATCTGTAGTGGCACTTTCAACTACAGATGTTGAATACATGGTGGCTACTCATGCAAGCAAGGAAGCAATTTTGTTTCAGTGATTATGTTGAAGTATGGGGTTGGTACAATGAGTTATAAGGATAGACTGTGACAACCGAAGTGAAATTTTCTTGGAAAAGAACCCTGCTTACCATTCGAGGACAAAGCACATTGATGTTTAGTATCACTTTGTGAAGGATATGGTTGAATACAAAAAGGTGTTGTTGGTAAAGGTGTATACTTTGAAGAATGGTTTGCATCCATTGAAAAAGTCTATGAGCACTGAGGAGTTTTATCAGTGTAGAAAAAAAATGGGTGTTGTGGCTTTGGACCAATGACTATGCACTCCCTTAGTCCCATGTGTGGAAAGAAAACAACAAGTCGGAGAGTGTTGGGTACGTGTCATATTCTTTCCACGACTATCCCCAAACATTGTTACGTTGTGTCGAGTACAATAGGGGCGACAACAACCCCTACTAGGGGGTGCTAGCCCCCTTACATGGGGTTCGGGGCAGTGCCATGAGAATTTTTTTTATGTGGACCCAAGGATCGTTGGTGGACCTAAAGATGGTGAGCAGACATACCCATGGTTTTGCACATGGTTTTAGGCATGATCATTTTTTTCCCATGGTATTTTGTAGATCCGATCAAGGGAACTACGATTACGTTCTAATTCGGGTAAATGGATTGATGTTTATGAATGCTTCAACATGTATATATATGTATTGTAACCTTGAAAGAAATATAATGAAAAATCAATCTAGTTTTTCTGATTTTGGGCTCCAGGAGAAAATCTTTGTGTATATTTTATGTTCTCACCGTTATTTATTTTTCCATTGTAAGAATTTGTTTGCAAGTAATTTATATACAGGGTTAAAACTTGTAAGTAGCTCATGAGAGGATGAGGATGAACAACCTTTTGATGAAAATAGAACAAGTGATTTCATACTCATGGGCATATAAACCAAAGATGAAGGGCAAGATGAATATAAGATAGGTGAAGAAGAGGCAATAGTAGATTTGGAATATGAGTTAATTAGTTCCTTTAAAGAAATCAATAGAATTAGGAAAAACAATAAGAAATAAAAAGAGTTATTAATTAAGTATGGAAGAGTACAACACAAATATGAAGATTTAATACTTCTTCTTTTGAAAGTAGAGTTGGAGGAAGTAAACAAGATTGAAGACACTCTATTAAAATATCTAAAAGAGAAGGGTAAGAAATTTGGAAAACTAGAGGA
The DNA here is from genome assembly GCA_031772625.1 of Pinus tabuliformis. NCBI lineage: Eukaryota > Viridiplantae > Streptophyta > Pinopsida > Pinales > Pinaceae > Pinus > Pinus tabuliformis. The sequence goes on from CM062809.1 coordinate 113,116,229, forward strand.
AGAGACAACCTCCCTTAAAAAGGAGTTAGAGAAAACCAAGACACAACTGAACCATAATTCACAGTATAATAAAGGATCAGAAAAATTAGATGAAATTATTAGTGTTAAAAGATATCCCTTCATCAAGACTAGTTTGGATTTTGAAGGAGAGATAAGCACAAAGAGATTTGAAGGCAATGAACTCACCATCTTCATTAAAGCACTAAAAGAAGTAACAACAATGGAATTCAAGAAAATTATAAAAATCAAAAATAAAAAAGAAAAGAAAATGACAAGGTAATTAAGGACAATGATGGTCAAATTTAGTGGCAACAAAGAGAAGAAAATGATAGCAAGGTAATAAGAGAAATTAATAAAACTCAGCAATAAAAAAGAGAAGAAAATGAAAACAAGGAAATAAGAAACATTAATAAAACTCAATAGTAGCATCAGAGGGAAAATTAAAATAATTTGAATAGTAAAAAAGATGAAGCAAGAAATCAGTAAAAGTCTTATATCCCTAAAAAAGAAAGCCAACAAGAATCAGAATATCATATCTTCAAAGGAAAGTTTCTCCCAGGTACCAAAATATCTTCTATGGTTACTGTTATCGCTCCATGAAACTCTCCTAGGTTGTAGCTCGGAGATTCCTGGTAACATATAATCTTCAATATTGTTCTAGGGACTATTGGAATGGATGATGGTTTGGTTCAATCCAGATAACCACTTCAACTCTATTTTGACTCCAGACATGCATGAACACCCTCAGCCTACAAGGCTTTAGACCACTAATGCTCAATAATTTTCAAATTAAGTGAATGAATGAAGAATACTAACCACACCAGCAGATGCATGCACAACATATGATGACCAGTTGCAGCCAGTGAATGAAACTTGTAAATATAATCCTTCTAAATGAAGATAAGATGACAGTTATCTAGTGTTAGATACAAAAGAAACATAGATGACCTATTCAATAGTGGATCCAATTCACCAATCCAGAGATAAGATGACAGTTATCTAGCATTAGACATAGGAGAAAGCGTGAATAAACCAATCTAGGTGCAAGTTTAGAACAGGAGGGGAAATGGACATCGAGCATGTAACAACAAAAGAAGTTTGTATTACTGAAAATGAAGATGAGACGCTACAAGGAACAAAATATCTATAGTCTCCAGAAGTTGAACCCTGATTACATCTTGCTTTCAACTATTTATAGTTTATTTTTACAATGATCCTTAGCCGTTTAAGGCTGGAGATGTCTTAATCGACCACCTACTGTCATTAATTGTCTGATTGTATTCCAGGACACAATTTCCTTTCCATCACGAAAACATTAAGCAATTCTAGCACTGCGCTGCCCTGTTAGGTGGTTGGCTTGATTATGGCAGTGGAGCTCCATGACTGTTTAATTCGCTTACTGGATCATGCTATGTCCTTCTTTCTTTGGCCATGCTTTCTGTTAATTTGGTTTAGTGGTCTGACTGTCATCAGGCTGACAGAGTCGACCACCTTCCCCTTCGGGTAACAAATAGGGAGTGGAGTATGAGGTGCATGGGTGGACGGACATGCCAAATCGGATTGACAGAGTCGACCACCTTCCCCTTCGGGTAACAAATAGGGAGTGGAGTATGAGGTGCATGGGTGGACGGACATGCCAAATCGGACTGACAGAGAAGTGACAGAGAGGTGGAGGACGATCGGGAGTAGTCATGAATGAGGGCCGTCAGATCAAGGGGAATGCACGGTGGAGGTCCTGCGCAGGAGGATTGAGGTCGTGGTGGGAGCGGAACATGTCCAGGCCATTAGATCTTAGGTGAGTAGATCAGAAGGTTATCGGGTGGAGGAGGTGCGTAGATGATAACACCCGGGGGTGGTTTGGCTCCGGCGGTTATGGTTTATATCAGGCGCTCATCGGGTGGTAAGTGGTAAATGGTGGAGTCCGCCTGATTCCATTCAGCAGATGACATGTCATAGCGGAAGAGAGAGAAAAACTACCTTTATCGGGCAGGTACTCTTATCGCTAGTTGCTCGTGCGATATGAGCGATATCCGCCAGATTTGGCGTGGGTGATCTGACGGTGGGGAACGATTAGGAAGGTTCCATTGATCGGGTGAGACGTGGGCCATTGGATCAGCGGAGGAAAATCAACGGCGGAGGGACACGGTGGTACGATATGTCCTCGGGAAATGTGCGAAGAGCGCATATGGGTGGAAAAGTAAGGGTTTTCGGGGTTTTTGGGTTAATTTATTTAGGCTTAAGGCGAAAAGAGGGTCCCGTAGGCATGTGAGGGTTGGGTTAGGAAAGAGTGGAATGGAAGGTAAGTGGAAGGGTGAGGAAAGTGAGGTGATGGCCCGCATGGGGCCCTATTTGGGACATCAAAGCAGATCATCTCCCTCCTTTAACCTCCAACATGGCAGCGCTGCACTTTAGAGCTAACACTGGCTCCTTCTGGGGATGAAAGCCTCCTTGGGAGGTTTCAAGAACTGTAGACCACTACCTTTCCAGTAAACAACAAGATTAAATCTACTACATAGTGTTCCATTGGGCATGGAGTCTAACTAGTATGAAATAAAATTGAAAAACATATTTACAAGACCAAGGATTTAAAGCCTTAAACGAAATAAGGTTTCAAAAACTGCCCATTGACTAGGCCATCAAAAACATCTTCCCCCTCTAAATTTTGCAGAATGAAAGTTTTGTTCATCTGAGCTCGAGCAATGATAAATGGTCTTGTCCATAAGGCATCAAATTTCCCATTGTTTTCCTTCTTTTCCTTCAATGCATCCCATTTGAGAACCCAATCACCAACCTGAAAACTGTCCATCTTTGCTTTTTTATCAAAGACCTCCTTGATCTTCTTTTGATGCACTACTGACTTCTCAGTCAGTTGATCTCTGATCTGGTGAACTTCAACTAAGTCACTCATCCTCCTTGCCATGTCACTTTCCTCATCCCGGTCCTCTTGCAAGAATTTTGCCACAGGGAGGGTCAATTGGATCGGAAAAACAGCCTCAGTACCATACACCAGCTTGAATGGAGAATTGCCTATGGATTTCTTGGTGGTAACTCTGTCAGCCCATAGTGCAAACTTGAACTTGGAATCCTAGTTCCGTTTGTTGTCTTCCAACAGTTTTTTTATTATCCATACGAGGCTTTTATTGGATGATTCTGCGAAGCCATTGCCTTGAGGATAGTATGAGGTAGAATGCACTAATTTAATGCCCATTGATTCACACATGTGCACCAATTCCCTTGATATGAAAGCTGCTACATTATCAGTAACTATCTTGGTTGGGCAGCCAAATCTGGTAAAAATATTCTCAACGAAGAACTTCAACACAACCTGGTGATCAACCTTCTTAGTGGGTATGGCTTCAATCCATTTGGTAAAATAGTCAGTGGCTACTAAGATCCACCGATGCTGGCCGCTGGATGTGGATTAATCTCCCCTATGAAATCTAAACCCCACTGTTGAAAGGGACCATTGGTGTGTATTGGCTTCAGGGGCAAAGATTTCAGCTGTTGTCTTCCTGCAAACCTCTGGCATTTGTCACAAGACTTCACAAATGAAAATACATCAGAGAATAGAGTAGGCCAATAATACCCAACCCTCAGGATCTTGTTGGCTGTGGTTTTCCAATAATGATGAACTCCACAGATGTAGGAATGAAACTGGTGCACGAATTCCACAGATTGTTCCTTGTCCAGACACCTCAAGAGGATTTCGGATGGGTCCCTCCAATAAAGCAGGTTCTTATTAATACAAAACTTGGCTGCTATGAGCTTGATGGTTCTAGCCTGACTTGAGCTAAGCCCTGGAGGGACTTCGAGCTTCAACAAGAAATGGGCTATACTAGAATACCACTCACAAGTAACCAAATTCTCAGCCAATGACTAGTTTTGCCCTTGTTCTTTGGTTGCCTCCTCTACCTGTTTAACACCTGAATCTGCACCTATGCAATTTATGTCCAACAAACTGCAATTTTCCTTAGCCATAAGCTGAGCCAGGCCTTGGCCTTTGACAAGCTTGGTGGGCTTTACTTCTATGCTGAATTCTATGAGTTTTTCAATCCACTTGGCCCTTCTCTCGTCAACATCTGGCTGTGTTAGGAAATCCTTTACTGAAGCTGACGGTACATAAGCAACTATTTTTGAGTGCAGAATGTAGATTCAGAATGCTTTTAAAGACTTTATGAGGTCATATGCCTGTTTTTCAATGAGGTCATACCTTAATTCAGCATCCCTCAAAGTTTTGCTGAAGAAGGTTACTGGGTGTTCTATACCTTCATCATTTTTCTATAACAAGACTGTTGCATGTGTATCATAAGAAGCAAAAGAAAAAATATAAAACTCCTTGGTGTAGTCTGGGCTGACCAAGGTGGGAGCATCCATGATAGCTCTTTTGATGGCTTCGAAAGATCTTCTTGCAGCCTCTGCCCATTTTATCTGTGATCCCTTCTTTAACATGGAGGTGATGTGCTTCACTAGTTCTGCAAAATTTGGAACAAAACTCCTCACGAAGTTAATCTTACCCAGAAAAGATTGAATGTCCTTTTTTGACCTTGGGATGGACAATGTCTGTATTGATTGAACCATTTCTGGATCAATCTTGACACCTGCAACAAAAACAATGTGTCCTAAAAGTTTGCCTTCTTCTAGAGCAAACTATGACTTCTTGGGATTTACTGAGATTCCAAACCTTCTGCACTTCTAAAACACCTTCTTCAAATACTACATGTGTTCCATGTGACTGCTGGAAAAGACTGTTATGTCATCAAGGTAAATAAGGACAAACTTGTCCTTCTCTCCCACAAAGGCTATGTCCATGGCCCTCTGAAAAGTAGCCCCAGGATTCATCAGTCCGAAAGGCATCTTGGAGTACGTGAAAGTGCCCCAAGGAGTAGTGAAAGCAGTCTTCTCTTGATCCTCTAGGTGTATAGTAACTTGATTGTAACTTGAGAAACCGTCTAAGAAAGACACGACTCTAGCCCTTGAAACTTTTTGCAGCAAATGTTCCATCTTGGGCAGGGGGTAGTTGTCTTTCTTAGAGCACTTGTTCAGATTTATGAAGTCAACACAAAGCCTGATTTCTCCATTTTTCTTCCTTATTACCACCAAGTTATCTATCCAATTTGAATACCTTAGGAGGAGTATGATCTTGGCAGCCAACCGTTTCTTAATTTCTTTTTCAATCAAAGCCGTAGTAATAGAGGGCTGATAGGTATCAGCTTCTGCTTAAAAGGGATGGTGTCTTTCTCCAATGGAATCTTATGCTGGATGATGTTTTTGTCATAAGTCTTAAGGTCACTATACTCCCAAGTGAAGACATCAGCAAATTGCTCCATCAGGTTGCAATATTCAGAAATTTGGGCAGCAGACAAATGGGTGGACAGATTTACATGCTTTGGGTGATTTGGGATCCCTATATTATGTCTATGGACTGCAGGCTCATTCTCTTTCTGGGCAGGGTTATAAGGTACATCCTTATGATCAGACAACCTCTATAGAGGCACCAACCCTTTGGGTATATGGTTGCTAGGCAGTTGTACGATACTGTCTTGACCAATTTTGTTTCTTAGCTGGGACTGATGGCATTCTTCCATGATTTCATTCTCTTGATCAATTTGCATTTCAGAGAACTCATCAATGACTTGGAGAAACCTATTGACTTCGTCATCATCTTCAAAGACTTTCCAATACTTGACATTATCAGGCAATGATGGTCTATATTTTACTTGGACTTCATAAGTCAAACTAGGGGGTAAAGGAGGAACAAACATACTAGTAGACACACAAGGGAATCAACAAGCTGATTATTAGCCCTAGGGATGTATGAAATACTAAAGCTACTGAATGAATCCTTAAGCTTCCATACCTCATCTCTGTATGCTTTCAGCTTGGGGTGCCTCACCTGGAATGTCTGATTGACCTGTTGAATAATAAGGTCCGCATCTCCGAACACCTTCAGATGTTTGATGCCCATTTCTTTAGCGACGTTCAAGCCTAAGATCAAAGCCCCATATTCTGCTATGTTATTTGTGACTTGAAAAGTTAGCTTGAAAGATAAATGTATGCATTTTGGCGTGGGATATACCAAAACTACACCTGCTCCTGCAACTTCCCTAGAGCAAACTCCATCAAAGAACATGTCCCAAATTTGTGGATCTTCTTCCTCTCTGATGACAAATTGGTTTCCTGAGATGCATGGAGGCCAACTGGGATTTTTCTATTTGGAGAATACAAGATCCAAAATCAGTGTCAACAACATAGATGGGATGATTAGTGGGATGATTATCATCACTAATAACATAAGCTAACTGAGCTTCCCTGTATAATATCCTACTCTCACCTCCAAAAACTGGGACAGTAGCATTGGATAGGTCGTTTTGTAACGTTCCACCCAATCTTTTGATCCATCCCCAGGAAAGAAGCATGCCAAACTTAGGGGGAACATATGCTATCACAATATCCATTATCATTCTCTTCATAGGCAACTAAGACAGGGTGATGGCTAGGTCTTTGACTAACCCAAAACATTTCACCTTCCTAGAGTCAAAAGAAAACAGGTCGTGATAAGGCCTAGTGATGTCCAAGCCTAACTCATCCATGACAGCCTTGAGCATTAGATTATGGTTGGCACCTGTGTTGAGCAGGCAGTTGTGAAGGATTTTGTCATGAATAGTTAAGGAGACATAGAATGATGGGGAATTGTCATCAGAAGGTTCAGTCATTGGGCTAAGAACGACTGCAGGTTTTTAATCCTGTAAATTCACATAGTCGTTGGATGCTTGAGTGGCCTTAAGCTCAAGGGCCTCAAGGATGGGTCTCTTAAAGGCTTCATTCTTCACTAGTTCCACTAGAGGTATATATATTTTAAGCTTCTAGATTTTTGATTTAAAACTGAAAGGAGAAGGGAACTTGTCAGGACCTCTTACCTCTTGAGCTGGAGCTTTGAGAACGATGGGATCAGTTGCTGGTTGTTTTTTCCTATTAGTTTTCTGCATTACAGGGACAACAGCTCTTTGGACAAGGGTTTCCTTGGCACTGTTCATATTCGACCTCAGATTATATCTTTGTTGATCTTTATTTTGTACAACAACCCCACCATCCCATTCTTGGCTAGTCTGGTCCTTAAATAACGACTCTTCATAGGCAGCCAAGGTCAAGAAGGAAGCACTGGCTTTGTCTTCCATGCAATGGTCTTCACCCTTTGGTCTTCATTGGCATCTTTTCTCCTTTGCATAATCTACAACTGCTCATTGGCTCTTCTATATGGATTGGGATCTCTAGGAGCAAAGGTATTAGGGGCTCTTCCTTTCCCTGGGTACCGCTCAACCTTTAATTTGGAGATTTCAGAGGCTAGTGACTCTATCATCTTGGTCATTTTATCTATATTGGGGTCTGAAGACGAAGAAGATTCACCCCTCTATCTCCTTTGATCAACATGTCCCTTGAGTTTCTTTGTAGCCATGATGTTGGATTCTACCTCCAAGGCCGCATCCTGCATTTCATCCAGAGAAGCACATCTTCTCTCCCTCAATAGTAGACAGAAATCAGAATCGAAGGCATTGGCATAAGTAAGTTTAGCAGAGGTAGGGGTGGGTTTCACTTCAACTGGTATCTTGCTGTACATGCGGTTAAACCTTTTATTGAAATCAGAAAGTGACTCCCCATTTTCCCTTTTCAGGTTCCCAAACTCAGTATGATAGTAGAGAAGATCTTTCTTATCCCCCCAATGCTTTAGGAACACATCATCTAAGGCCTCAATATCTGTTATAGATCTAGGGGTCAATTCTCTGAACCATTTTCTTGCCTCTCCATCTAGGATTTGGACAAAAACTCTCATCCACACATCATCTTTACTAATGTCTACATTATTAGCATAGCTATAAAAGGACTCATGATGTTCTTCAGCTGTAACTCCTTCAGTCCCAGTGAACTTAGGCATGTATTTATGATATTCTCCAGTAGGCATTGCATTCAAAGGAGTGGGCAGTACTAGAGGTCCATACCTAGTAGCTATGATTCTTTCCATTTTGGTGAGTGCTTATGGACCTGCCATGGCTGTGGTGGATGGAAGAGTACTAGCAGTCTGAATGATAGAAAGCTGAGGAGCGACTGAAAAGACTAAAGGAGTATGAGGGATAGGAGGTGAGGTTTCCTTTGGGCTTAAAGCAAGAGGAGAAACTAAAGAATAAGGAGCTTTATGAATCTCTGAAAGTTTTTCTTCACTGTTGGTGTTAGAGGCTATACTCTCAACATGTATTTGTTCTATTACAAGCCTTTCCTGCAGAGGTATAAAGGGTTTTTTAGGTTTACCTGATCCTGATTCTCCTTTATGTGATACCTTTCTTTCTTTGATGATCTTTTCAGGGTCAGGTACAGGGTCAGCTGGTGACTTCTGAGGATTTCTTCGAGTATGCCTTCCAAATTGAGCCAGAATTATGATGTGGAGTCGCCAAGAGATTCAGCCTCCAGTAGAGTCGCTGATAGATGATTACAACCAAAAATGTGTCCAGACTTTGTCTATCATCAAGTTGGATCTGTGTCATCTCCTAGGGAAGCTGAGCTTCAATCTCCTCTCCCCGGCAACGACGGCAATTATGTTATCGCTCCAGGAACTCTCCTAGGTTGTAGCTCGGAGATGCCTGGTAACATATAATCTTCAATATTGTTCTAGGGACTATTGGAATGGATGATGGTTTGGTTCAAGCTAGATAACCGCTTCAACTTTGTTTTCACTCCAGACATGCATGAACACCCTTAGCCTACAAGCCTTTAGACCACTAATGCTCAATAATTTTCAGATTAAGTGAATGAATGAAGAATACTAACCACACCAGCAGATGCATACACAACATATGATGGCTAGCTGCAGCCAGTGAATGAAACTTGTAAATCTAATCTATCTAAATGGAGATAAGATGATAGTTATCTAGCGTTAGATACAAAACAAACATAGATGACCTATTCAATAGTGGATCCAATTCACCAATTCAATGATAAGATGACAGTTATCTAGCATTAGACATAGGAGAAAGCGTGAATAAACCAGTCCAGGTGCAAGTTTATAACAGGAGGGGAAATGGACATCGAGCATGTAACAACAAAAGAAGCTTGCATTACTGAAAATGAAGATGAGACACTGCAAGGAACAAAATATCTACAGTCTCCAGAAGTTGAACCCTGATTACATCTTACTTTCAACTATTTATAGTTTATTTTTACAATGATCCTTAGCCGTTTAGGGCTGGAGATGTCTTAATCGACCACCTACTGTCATTAACTGTTTGACTGCGTTCTAGGACACAATTTCCTTTCCATCACAAAAACCTTAATCAATTCTGGCACTGCACTGCCATGTTAGGTGGTTGGCTTAATTATGGAAGTGGAGCTCCATGACTGTTTAATTCGCTTACCAAATTGTGCTATGTCCTTCTTTCTTTGGCCATTCTTTCTGTTAATTCGGTTCAGTGGTCTAATTGTCATCAGACTAACAGATTCGACCACCTTCCCCTTCAAGTAACAAATAGGGAGTGGAGTATGAGGTGCATGGGTGGATGGACGTGCCAAATCAGACGGACAGAGAAGTGACAGAGAGGTGGAGGACGATCGGGAGCAATCGTGAATGAGGGACGTCCAATTGAGGGGAATGCACGATGGAGATCATGCATAGGAGGCTTGAGGTCGTGGTGGGAGTGGAACATGTCCGGGCCATCAGATCTTAGGTGAGCAGATCGGACGGTTACCTGGTGGAGGAGGTGCACGGACGATAACACCCGGGGATGGTTTGGCTCGGGCAGTTATGGTTTATATCAGGCGCTTATTGGGCGGTAAGTGGTAAATGGTGTAGTCCGCCTGATTCCATTCAGCAGATGACACGTCGCAGTGGAAGAGAGAGAAAAACTACCTTTATCAGGCAGGTACTCTTCTTGCTAGTTTCCCGTGCAATATGAGCGATAACTGTCAGATCTGGCAGGGGTGATCTGACGGTGAGGAACGATCGGGCAGGTTCCATTGATCGGGTGAGACGTGGGCCATTGGATTAGCGGGGGAAAATCAATGGCGGAGGGACATGGTGGTACGATATGTCCTCGGGAAATGTGCGAAGGGCACGTATGGGTGGAAAAGTAAGGTTTTTCGGGGTTTTTGGGTTAATTTATTTAGGCTTAATGCAAAAAGAGGGTCCTATGGGGATTTGAGGGTTGGGTTAGGAAATGAGCGGAATGGAAGGTAAGTGGAAGGGTGAGGAAAGTGAGGTGATGGCCCGCATGGGGCCCTATCCAGGACATTAAAGCAGATCATCTCCCTCTTTTAGCCTCCAACATGGCAGCGCTGCACTTCAGAGCTAACAATTACTACTATTCATGCATGAATTTTTGACATAAGGATGTAAATTACAGATCCTATCTCAGAAATAATCAAATAAAAAAAAAAGAAAAAAAGAAACAACTATCATAACTATGGATGTAAAGTAGTTGATTGTAGAACTAGCAAACTCATATCAACTCCTTAGATCACACAAACACAAGAAGAACCCAAGACATGGAAGAAGAAAAGGAATAAATAAAAGAAGAATGTGGCATTGTCTTGTATGCCGAAAACCAAGGGAGCCATTGGTATGTGGACAATGGATGCTCCAAATATATAGCAAGTGATAAGAGTAAATTATTATCACTAAAACAAGATAATACAAGCAGTGTTACCTTTGGTAATGATGCTCCAAGAAAAATCACAGGGAAAGGCACAATTTTCTTAGACAATAGAAGAGGTAAAGCTCAAAATGTTCTTTTTGTGGATGGTCTCAAACAAAACTTGTTGAATGTGATTCAAATGTGTGACCAGGGGTATGGTGTCACTTTTCACTCTAGAAATTGTGAAATAAAGATGGAAAAGATAGTGAAAGTGGTAGAAAAGTTTGTGAGAACACCAAGTAATGTGTATATACTGAATTAAGAAAGTGATAAATTTTGTTTAGAGAAGCTTGATGATGGTAGAAAAGGTTCAGACACTTAAATCTTGATCATATGGTGAAGCTGAACAAGAAGCAATATTAAAGGGGTTTTCCAAAGATTTCAAAGCCTAATAATACAGTTTACAAATCATGTCAAATTGGTAAACAAGTTTGAGTACCCTTCAACACTAAGGAACACTCATCAACCAAGCCTCTCTTAGCTGGTTCATACAGGCTTATGTGGAACTTCAAGAACTGAAACACCAAGTGGGGAACAATATTTTATGTTGATTATGGATGTTTACACCAGGTTTACTTGGGTTGCATTTTTAAAGGAGAAACCTCAGAATAATTTGATAATTTTAAAGTATTTAAAGCCTTTTCTAAAATAAATTGATTGTAAATTGAAATGCCTAAGGTCTGACAAAGGTGGGGAGTTTACCTCAAGAGGTTTCAATGATTTTTGTGAATAACATGGAATAAGAAGATGAATCTCAATTGCAAACACTCCACAACAAAGTGGTGTGGTTGAGAGAAAAAATAGATCGATACAACAAACAACTAGAGCGATGTTAAATGAAAGAAATATTCCAAACACCTTTTTGGCTGAAGTTTTTCACACAACAAATCATATTTTAAATAAAGCACACCTCAATCCAAATAATGAAAAGACTCACTACGAGTTGTGGTATACAAAACTAGCCTTAATAAAACACGTTAAAGTTTTTCGTAGTAACTGATACATCAAAATTCATGATAACAATATTGGTAAGTTTGATGGTAGAGCTAAAGAAGGGATATTCTTAGGATATTCAACTAAGAGTAAGCTACAAATTTTATAATCAAATATCATGCAAAATTGTTGACACATTGATGGAAAAGTGGATGAATCTTTTCCTTTTAAGTAGAAGCATCCAGGAAGAATCTTTATCTCTCAAGGTTAAGTAGCCAAGATGCATAAGCCCAATTAAACAATTTACCAATGAGTGTGAAGAAGAATAACATGAGGAATCAAAAGAAGAAGAAGAAGCAGTTGCAACATGCTCTCATCCAAAACCTCCTTCAAGGTATTTGCAAAAGAATAACCTTAAAATCCAATTCTTAGTGATAATGAAAAAGGAGTTCAAACTAGAAGAAAGCGAATAGGCCCTCCTAGTCAAAGTATATATTTCCGCATGTTGTCCATAGTTGAATCGAAAGTATTTTATGAGGCAAGTCAAGATGAGCATTGGATAAGTGTCATGAATAAGGAATTAGATCAGATAGAAAAAAAAATTGGGCTTGGGAATTAGTTCCAAGACCAATAAATAAAAATGCTATAGGTACAAATTGGGTCTATAGGAAAAAGTTAAACGAGGATGAACAAGTTATAATGAACAATGCCATCTTAGTATGTAAAGTATATGTCTAGGTTTAAGGAATAGACTTTGAAGAAACTTTTACTCTTGTAGCAATGTTGGAGGCAATAAGAATGTTTTTAGCATTTGTCTGTCTCAAGAATTTCAAAGTGTATCAGATGGATGTGAAATTAGCATTCTTAAGTGGATAACTTGAAGAAGAAGTGCATATAGAACGACATGAAGGTTTTCAACAATTAAACAATCCTAAGGATGCGTGCAAGTTGAAAATGTATTTTATGGACTAGGCAAGTGCCAAGGGAATGGTATTCCATATTAGACAGACATTTACCACAACAAGGCTTCAAAAGAGGGACAACTAATAGTAATTTGTATAATAAATGTAAAAATGAAAATCTTTTAGTTATTTTTGGTTATGTTGATGACATAATCTTTGGTAGTAAATTAGATTTACTAAGCCAAAATTTTGCAACTGAAATGCAAGTTGAGCTTGAGATGTATATGCTTGGGAAACTATCATTTTTCCTTGGTTTACAAATTATACAATCAACAAAAGGGATGTTCATTTCCCAAGGAAAGTATCTCAAAGAAATTTTGAAGAAGTTTGGAATGGAAGAGTGTTCACGAGTTAGTACTCCTATGGCCATTGGATGTAAGCTAAAAATATATGACGAGTCACCAAAGGTAAATAAAAAAATATTCAAATCAAAGATTAGCAACTTGTTGTACCTAACAACCTCAAGGTCAAACATAATGAAAGTTGGTTTAATAGTAAGATAACAATTAGGTCCCAAGCACCTCCCAAGTAGAGCCATTTATTAGTTGCAGAGAGAATTTTCAAGTATCTAAAATGCATAATGGGTTATGGATTGTGGTATCCAAAGGGTCAAAAATTATTATTGATTGCATACATAGATGTTGATATGGCTAGTAGTGTAGGTGATAGGAAGAGCACAAGTGGAAGTGATTTCTTTCTGGTAAATTACTTGGTGGCATGGTTAAGAAAAAAGCAAGCATCTATCTCACTATCCACAATCGAAGCCAAGTACAAAGCAACTGTAATATATTGCACTTAGATCTTGTGGATGAATCATACATTGCACGACATGAAGGTAACTTATAATGAACCCATTCCCATTATATGTGATAACATAAGTGTTATAAGTATATATAAGAATCATGTTCTTCTCTCAAAAACCAAACACACACCCATAATTATATATCAACAAAGTAACAAATAGTTGATATATTCACTAAGCCCCTTTCCCGAGAACCCTTTGAATATTTCACGTAGATGTAGGGAGTGGTATCTCCCTCAACTCTTCATTAGTTTCCTTCACAAGGAAAGAGGGAAGTTGTCCAAATATGTAAAGGATAACTATATGCTAGGATGTCAGAGAGAAGAAAACAGAGTGAAATCAGGGGGAGTTTCAAGATCAACATGAGTAGTACAAGTTTAGGGGAGTAGAGTGCACTATAAGAACGCTAAAATGGAAAGTTTGCATGTCTTATAATTATTTTTTCTTTAATTGGTTGAAGTAGTAGCAACCACTGTGTTCAACAACCATTAAAATCAACAATCCGTTATATCCAATGTCCATTTTTAGAACAACCTTTGGTGTGTTGGTACTGTAATGCAATAACATGAGATTTGAAATCAATATTAAAGAGAATTTGTAGCCTTGGAAACATAACACAAATGGCAGAATTTGAGGCATAGTACAATTTCCACAATTGGTATCATTACTTTGTCTCAGAATTAGTATAAGAGGAAATCATTGGTATAATTGACACATTTTGGTATAGAGATTAGTCACTTGATTTTTGATTTAGAGGAGAATGATCATACATTGACACTTGCAAAGAAGAGTATGAGCACTAAGAACCATTTGCCATTGATGTCAAATGGGGAGAGTGAGAAAACAATGGAGATGAAATGTGAGCAGATAAATTGAACACTACAGATGGAGAGTGAGCATACATAGATATGGAGAATGAGTAGACTGATAGGGGGAGTCACATAAAAGGCCATCAATGCCAAGCAATGTTTGGTGGTGTTGCCATCAATGCCAAAGGGGGAGATTATTGAGTGTGTTGGAATTTTTTTCTTTGCTTTCATGTTCATGGGGAGCCTAGTGATTGATTAGATATCCCTCTCAGAGATATTTCCAATGGTATATGGTACTTAGTATAAATCCTCAAGAATGAAGAGAAACATGAGTTTGAAATGATGGAGTCTAGGCATGGTTCCACATAAGACAAAGTTTCATGATGTTTAGTATCCAACCATTCGAGGGTCAAGTTGGTTAGACGTTTGATGTGGATAGATCTAGATGGATTCATCTGGTCATCCAGACCTATATGGGATGCACCAAGGCATATAGGTGTTAGTGTTTGTCAGTCCTACCAGTCACTAATGATCAAATGTGCTCTTTCAAAGTTTTTATTAGGGTCTTAGGTCAAATTTTTATATTTTCAAGTCCTCAAATAAAAATTGGTTCACTGGTTGGTGTTGGCCTAGGTCACCACTACTCCCTTGGTTTACAAAGTTACCACCCTAATCATGGTCATGCCATTATTTATTATCATAAGTCTAAATGTTGGTCTAGGTCATCATTGTGGTCTTGAAATCATGTATGGTTGAAAAGTCCAAAGTTTCATAAAGTAGTTAAGAGTACACCTAGTCTCATCATTTGCTTGTGTCATCCATATCCAATGAGAGTCATGTCATCATTCTTGTCACTATCATGGGAGTTAGTGAATTTAGGGAATAAAGTGTTAAAGTGCAATGGTTCACATTGAGATCTTACTTTCCACTTCAAGTAATATTGTTGCAAGTACTTTTCAGTTACAAGTTACTCTAATCAAGTACGTTTGATGTCACCTATCAAATCAAGCCTCAAAGTCTCCAAATTCGATTCTACAGCCTAAAAAAGCATTCAAACTTCATTTGAAACTTCATTTCTACTCTCAAAATCTCTCCTCATAATTCAAACACTTTCCAAAACATCTGCAATTCGAATTCTATGCCCTAAACTAAATTTGTACAGGATCACTGCGTTTTTAATAGTTCTATTGTGTTTTTGGTAGTTTTCATAGTTGGGACCGTGTAAAACTTCCCTAAAGTTTCCTACCCTCATTTCCCTTCCCTAAACCCTTCATCCTATCCCCTCATCACTTCCCTTGTTTTTCCCACTAGGGTTTTCCCTTGCAAACTATCAACATGGAGGAAGAAAATAAATCTTATAACAAGGGAGGTCAAGTATCAAGGTATGAACCACTCAACACCCATGAGATGATGTCCTCCTCATTGTCCAAGCAATGTTTTTAGAATGTAGGGTGTTTAGGGTTTTGTGAGCAAGTTCAACAAGTCAAGTATCATGCCAAGTTGACCAGCTTGTTTGCCACTAACCTTAGGAGAGATAAGGTCACTGTTGCAGGGGTCAGCTTCATAATTTCAACTGAAGCCATAATAGCAGCCACAGGGATACCAAACAACGGGGAAAAGTGGTTTAAGAGCCTAGACTTGGATGTGCAAAACTACAAACCCTTCATCAAAGGTCACTACAAAGACACCATTAAGAAAGTTTTTCCTTTTGGACAGCTCTTTGAGAAGTTTGCTCCATTGATGAGGGTCATTATGAAGTATTTTACATGTGAGGGAAGATTTTCGAGATTGTACAAGTATCATGTCAGATTGCTCATGCATTTCACAGGGGTAAAACCACTTAACCTATCCTACTACCTCTACAAGAGCTTGGCTAAAATGGCAGAGAAGGTGCAACATAGACAAAGTGATCATCAAACCAGCCTTTTTCACCATGCCCTCATCAAAATCATTGTATTGCATTAGCTTGCACAAATGAACATCACTTGGGAGACATTCATTCAATCAAATGTCTTTTTGTCTTCTGCTAATCAATTTACTAGCGAAAGTACACCATCAACACCATCCAAGAATATGGAGATTGGCTCATCTAGCAAAATTTCAGTCAAGAGGACACATAGGGCTAAGGTGACTCAAACATATCAGAGAGGAATGAGGCTTGTGCTTGCTCCAAACATTGTGGAAGGGCCCAAGCCTACATCAACAAAACAGGGATCACCATCACAACATGAGGCACCTTTGCAAGATGAGGAGCCATTCCATCTTAACACTGATGTAGTACACTTGGAGGTTAACGAAGAGCATAAGGCAATACAGTAGGTCATCATGGAGAAATATGTTGATATCAAAGAGCTTAAGGACAACTTGTCTAAGGCCAAGTTCATGATTTCATTCCTAGAGTAGGAAAATAAGAAATTGAAGGTAAATCAACTACTCTTGAATAAGCATAAGGTTGATGTTAGTAAAGAAGATGTAGAGGGAAAAGAAATAGTTGACATAGATGATTCATATGAGCATCAAGAGCAGGTGACAAGGAAGAGGCTAAGGACTAGAGGCCTCCAAAGGGCACTTCAGCAACAAAGAGAACAATCTCCACCAAAAGAGCAAATGTCTTTAGATGACCTAATTGCAGCTGAAATCAATCAAAATAGGGAGTTTTGGCTTGACAAAGTGAATTTCCATTTGGAAAATATCCTTAAGAGGGCCAAAAGAGACAAAAAATTGCAAATACACATGGTTGCTCATTACTATACAAGGAACCGAGACTCCATAGTCAAGATCAATCAGTTGAAGGAAAAACTCAAGGAAACCCTAATCAAGAAAAAGGAGAAGGTTAAGTTGGATTTGCTTGCTGATGCTTCCCTCATAGCATAACATACCATCTCAGGTCTTCATGGAGCAACTCTGGACCAATTTTGAAGAAATTTGATTTTTTTTTGGGAAATTGTGAATTTTTGTCAATTTTTGGCAAATTTTGAAACAATCACTAAGTCATGAATGTAGCGTTCCCCACGCTGCACTTTCGATGGGGAGATCCAAATGAAATTTTGGTTCCATATTTGGATTTTTTATCACTTGTACATCACTTCTAGCCCCCAAGAGAAAACTTTTAGCAAGTTCTGGTAGGTGAAAAAAGCTAAAAACCACTAAAAAATCACCTCTCTGCGCTCTTTTTGAAGAGCTCATTGCGTTTTTGGAGTACATCTTAGAGAATGAAGTTTTGGAGGTCTAGGAGCAACCTTTTATAATGTAGCAGACATCTAGAACTATCTCTAGCATTTTTCAAATCATGATTTGGACCTCGGGAAGGCCTCCAAAAGTCACTTTTACCAATTTCGTGGCGTTTTCCCTTGGCATGCTGCGCTTTTGCCTAAATTCGCTGCGTTTTCACCTGAAAGCCACTTTCCTCCGTTGAATTAGTCCAGATTCAACCTCCATTGATGTAATTTGTGATTTTTGATGTTGTGATGATGTAAAGAGGTGTAAATAGGTTGGTTAGAGTGAATGCGAAATAGATACATGCTTGTACATGTCTTTTATGATCAATTGTACCAGTTTTGCTATTAAGAGGAGAGTTTGTTAACCTCCCTAGTCATTAGGTTATGCCTCCACCACTCATGAATTCGACCCCTAAGAGAATGGAGATGTTGTTTTGGTCTATATGTATCATTTTCTTAGTCATTTGGAGGGTTGGAAATGAAGGGTTGGAACACTTGTATCTTGTACTTCAACTCTTTATTCAGGAATCAAAGGAGAAATTGTAGCTATTATCTAGGAATTCATGTGCAGTGAGTTTGTGATGATGTATTTTATCTATTATAGTTTTATATGAATGTTATACATCTCTCCTTTCCATACCTTATTTCTTCAGTGATTTTCCTTAAAGGTTATAAGCAAAACTCTAAATCCATCACAAAAATATTTCTACCTTGCTCCTCCATATATTTTCTGCTGTAACCCTTTGATACTTTGACTTAGCTACCTAGTTTTCATCCCTAATCTAGCATCAAAACCCTAAAAACTCAAAACCTACCTGAGCCTAGCATACATAACCTAATATTCTATTACATTCCAGTTAACCTTTGGTTGTGATTTCATAGAGAGATCCCTCTCTGGTTTGGTAGGGCTAGCTACCAAACTGAAAGCTTGGTTTGAGGTTACCTCCATCGATCTCTTCCTTAGCCTGGGACATTGTGGAGGATAACACAAGGAATTTGGGCCTATGGGAGACCCATAGGGCAATGCTTGTGAAAAATAATAGGATCTTGATTTTCCCATCACAAATAGAAGGTGGACTCAAGTATGCCATGGAGACACACATGGATATAGGTGGTAGTGATAGAGTGGTTGACATGGATTTGGTTGATGATGTGGCACCCTAAGGTGAGGAAACATGGCATCCACTTTTGGCCTTTTTGGGTGGTTAAGTGGATTTTTTTCGAGTGACACATGGTAGTGACGTGGTATCACAGGTAGTAGAGAGATGTCATGGTAGTGACGTGACCTGATAGGTGGCAGACAAATGACATGGTAAATGATGCGACATACCTTGAGATTCACGCCTATAATCTCTATTGTAAGGCCTCACAATGTTAAGGAATTTCAATGTTTTTCCATGTTCTAGATATTCAAAGGAAAAACCCATTTGAGCATTTGGTGTTCTAGAGGTGTATGCAACATGCACCATTACCAAATGCCTAGATGCTAGATACAACCTTTAGAACAAGTCCCAATATTGTTGGCATATAAGCATTTGAGGTTGGGTTGTGCAAGTGGTTTGATGGTTGAAGAAAGGACTAGATCCCAAATCCTTGGATCTAGGACTTAGCACAAGGTTAAATTTTTATCTAGCCATCTGATGGCAACATGTCTAGTGCAAAGGGAAGTATGGACCATATCCTAGATCCTTGAATCCAAGACTTAGTGCAAGGTTAAATTCTTAACTTAACTTCTGGGGGCAAGGCATCTAGTGCGAAGGGAAGTAGGGATTGGATCCCATATCCTTGGATTAGGACTTAACACAAGAGTAAAGTGTAACTATCTGGCCATCTGGTGGAAATGAATTTAGTTTGAAGGGAAGTGGGTACTAGACCCCATACCTAGGACTAAGCACAAAGTTAAAGTGTTATCCGACCATCCAACCATATGGTAATGCAACCTAATGTGAAGGGGAGTAAGCACCAAATGCCAGATTTCCAAGGAAAAGTTGTATAATGGGAGTTGACCTAATCACATAGGCCATTAGGCTGAGTGCTCTCTATGCTTAATCTTTGATTCTTGGCTCATGGTCATCCTGGACCTTCTTCCAGAGTGATCATCTATTCAGTTTGCATTAATAGTCAATGTATGGTTCATGCTCCACATCTTTATGTTAGCTTTTATAATGTTTTAACCTCTATGATGCCCTAGCTTCTTCTTTCAAAATGGGAAATTTATTGGTTCCAACGCAACTATTCATTCTTATAACCATTCTTGGTTTCACTGACCTTGGCTGGGATTATAAAGAGCCTCCCAGTCCATGGTGGTTGAAGCTCGAGAACCAAGGTTAATAAGTTTGGTGTTTCAAGCGCGCAAAGTAGTTAAACACAATTTTTTTAAAGGGGACAAATTTTGAGGGTTGTGGGTATAAAATAAAAAATAAAATTAAATGAATGCAAAGTGACTCATGTTCTCATGATTGTGAAGGTGAAAAAACTGTGGTAAACAAGTAGTGTGTGGAAATTCATGAGAGGGAGAGGTGCTGTCGAAAACTTATTTAAGTTGAGTTCATGATTGAGTAAAAGAGGAGAGAGAGAGAGATTGTATGCATAAGAGCCCTTGGAAGAGGTTGAAACTACTAGATGTCAAAAATTTGAAGCATATATGAGACAAATTGTGGAGAGGTGAGCTGAGTAAAGGCTAAATATGTAGATTGGATGATATTTGAAGTTGGTGTGTACATGTAAATTTATGGTTTGGAGTGTTGAAGATTTATTTGTTGAAAAAGAGTTGTGTCATAGTACAAAATTATAAGGGAGTTGTTATGATATGAATTAAATTCTTTTGAATCAAAGAATCAAAACATATAGGTGCTTACAGATCATGGGATTGGAATCTCCATTAGGTTGATGCCTGCAAACAATGGGAGTTGGTGCTTCCAACAATTGGGTTCTTGCAAAGAAAAAAGGTTTGGTGCCTCCTTTAGGTTGGTGCCTACATAATTTGATGTAAATTGAAGTTGGTGCTTGCATTTAAGTTATAGTTAAAAGAATGTTTTTGGTTTTCTCCTACATGGTTTTCCATGTAAACATCATCTGTTCATTCTTTATGTGATTGATGCATTTTTATATTATTGAATGTGTTTGACTGGCTAAATAATTGTTAAAATTTTATATAATATTGATTTACCTCCCTCCTTAGTGTTAGTTTGGTTTCCAACAATATTCATGAGAGAGTCCAAAATTTATGGTTAGATGTCAAAGTGGTTACTATCATTGGTGGGGAAAGTGCCAATTTTTTAAGACTACCTCTAACTTGCTTCATGCTTCGTATGTACTTATGGTCAAGGGTTAGGTCAATACCAAAATGACGTTCTTGGAAGGAAAAAATGTAAAGGAGTGTATTTATCCTTTAATAGAAGGCATATGTAATAATTACTCTATTGATCATTTTCTTGGTATTGGAAGATTGTCTTCATCTTTTATGGAGGCTTCCTTCGAGGCTAACTATTGTGAGGGTTGTGAAGGATTTTTGGAGTGAGTTCCATGGGTCAATTGATTGAGATTTTAGAATTATGAGGTAGACCCATTGGTCTTGTGATATTTGTTTCTCTTGTTCATGCTATTCTTATTAATCCTACATTTTTTAATAATCTTTCTTAGACTTGAGAAAGAACTGGTGTTAGGATAATAAAAGGTAGAAAATTTACGTGAATGACAATTATTTCCTGTAAAACTTGTTTGCATGAGAAGGTAAAAATGAATGAAGTTATGGAGTTGGGAGATATGAAACCATTGGGTCCTTTCATTAACCATTGGTTATGAAATAGGGGTTTGAAGGAGTGGTTCTCATCATCATGGAACTCATTGCTTCAATAATTAATGTGTGATGGTGGTTATGTTATGGGGGAGTTGTTAACCTTACTGAAAGGTTGGGAATTTTTCTTTGTTGATGCCTGGGGTTATCTAGGGGATTTATCTAAGGTTGGCATACTAGGTATTTAATGTGTTCGAATAACTATGCTATTGAATCAAGTTACGGGATAGAGCTCTTTTCTTAGGAATTGGGAAGAGAGATGTTGGTTTTGAATGTTTACGATCCATATAATGACAAGGTTTCATTATGGGAGAAGTTATTCTATAAGGATTTTATGAAGAGGGAAAGCATTATCAGATCTAAATTTTTCTTTTGGGAGATCAAAGATTTGGGGCCCAAATTTTCAAGCAGATTGCTTTCCCAATTTATTTAGGATAAATATGGATGAGACAAGACATTTTTATGTGGAACCTACCAAGCTTAAAACTACTTATAAAATAAGAGTGGGTGTGAATCTGATTGCTAAAAGACTTGATAGATTTTCGGATTAGAGGCCATGCTAGATGATATGTTTAGAGTGAGGTGGTCAATTTCTTACACCGAGGATTCAAATCATTGTTGTTTTCCCATAGAAATGGTTACCAATGGATCAAATACCACATCTCTCTTTTAAGTTTAATCCTAGGTGGTTAGCAAAATAATACTTTATGTTGTTAGTAAAAGATATTTGGGTTACTTATGATGAGAGACTAAGTGAATCTGCATCCATCTAATTTGAAGCAAGTTTAAAGAGGATATAGAAAGTTTTTATTTATCTAGGCTCATGCTAAAAATTTGAAAGAGGAAAAGGATTTAAAGGAGGTTGAAGCTAGTTTGGAGCATGAGTGTGAATCTAAGGGTTATGGTTATTCTAGATAAGGATTAAAGGTTGAGAATGTTTCTTTAGAATTGAAAAGAAGGAAGTTTTTAAATGAAACGAAAGTAATCAAGAGATTGAAGAGAAAGGCTCTTTGGCTATCTAAAGGAGATGACAACTCTAAATTCTTCCATGAGTATTCCAATAATTGGAAGAATATTAAAACCATTTGCAAAATTTTAAATATTGATGGGACATAGGTTAGGAAGTTTGAGAACATTGAAAGAGCAGGGGTGGATCACTTAATCATTATTTTCAAAGTAGAGGAGAGAGTTACAATAGTAGAAGTGATTAAGATGTCAAAAATTTTCCCTATTTTTGTAAATAAGGAAATAATTAAATAAAATTAGTGAAGGAGGCCAAAAGGACAAAAGTCTTGATCCTCATGGTTGGCCAATAAAATTGTTCTTAGGTTTTTATGAGATAATATAAGGGGACCTTTTTAAGGGTGGTTGATAAATCAGGATCATGAATTAGGGTCATGGTATCCTTCAAGATAATGTTTACTACAACCATTAGAAAGATACATAATCCTTCATCTTTTGAGTAATTCAAATCTATATCACTATGCAATTGCATCTACAAAATTATGACAAAGGTAATTTCCAAATGGGTTAAAAAGCCATTATCAAATTCTCTGTCTAGTGAACTAGCTTCTTAGAAGGTTGACATATACATGGGACCATAGGGGTAGCTCCCAAAGGTTTACATTCTATAAAAATGAGGAATCTAAAGGTTGAAATCCCATGATAGAGTTTCTTTGATGTATTTGAGATTACTATTAAAACAACTTGGTTTTTATGTCCCTTTTATTACTTGGGTGATGAGTTGTTTAACATATGTCTCCTCCTCAATTTTAATTAATGGAGTTGCTTCAAATTCTTTTAGACCTAGTAGATATCTAAGGTAGGGATGCCCTTTGAACCCCTTACTTTTTCTCATGGTGGCAGAAGGTTTAAGTAGGTCTCTAATTATTGCAAATAGGATAGGGAGTTTCAAAGGTGTGCCAATAGGTCACAACTTTTTTTTATAATCGATAACAATATGATATTTTGTGATAATTCTATAAAATATATGGATAAGTTGAGAGTAACCTTATATATTTTTTTTGCCACAATAAGGATTCTGGTAAACATTAGCAATTCTATTATTTACTTTGTAGGAATTGATAATAGAAACTTTATTTACTTTGTTATTTTGGTTCCTTTAAAACAGATTGAGATGGATGAAGGCTTGAGATACCTGAGATTCTACTTAAAAGCTAATGCATATTTGGAGAAGGAATGGGATTAGTTGTTAGCAAATTTAAAAAGAGAATAACAATATGGTGTCAACGATGGCTATATAGGGGTGGGAGATTAGTTATATTCAAGGTTGTTCTTGAGGGTATCCTAGTTTACTATATGGCTCTTTCTTGAAGTTTAAAGGGGATTTCACAAAAGATAAGGAGAATGTGTTTTATTTTTCTTTCGTTGAGAAGTTTTTAAAAGAAGGGAATTCCATGGGTAAATTGACAAATATTGGTTGTTCCAACATGTCTAGAAAGTGAGGTCTCAAATATTTTGTTTGTTTAAAAGCTTTGGAAACCAAAAACATTTAGAGACTAATAAAAGGGATGGATTTATGGGTTCAAGTTATTCATCAAAAGTGCATTGCTTTTGAGTATTTAAAGGACCATATTTAAAGACCTCGGGAAATTTTACATGATGTTTCAATGATGTGGAAAGACATTATGTTGGGTTTTCCCATAAAGGTGAGTATTTGGCTAGGAAAGTTGGGGACGAAAAAAAATTAAGATTAGGGAGGACCTTTGGTTTAAGAGTATTGTGGATCACAAGCTTCCCAAATTGATGCTCCAAACCTAAAGGGATAGAGGTATGTTTGAAATTTCCCAAAATGTAGATCTAATTTTGACAAATAACTGGGCTTAAGAGTGGGTTTCAATTGATTATTTGGGTTTTAAGGGGTAGAGGCATAGATGTAGTATTCCTTTATTGCCTAGTTGAAGTAAAATCATGTAAGGCTTTAAGAGAAAGAAGATTAATAGATTTCAACTCCTCTAGGTGTTTATACTCTAAATGAGGGCTATATTTCAATTAAGCAAAGAAGGTGAACAAAGAGATATTGTTCGGTGGTGGAGGGGTGTTTAGAAGTTTAACTACCCTACAAAATCATTTTTTTTTATGTGGTTTCTCTTAAATAGTGAAGAAATAACATGGGATAACCTTGAAAAAAGAAATAGATTGAGGTCAAAGAGGTGCTCTATGTAAGTGTTATGATGAGATGAATCTTCATGCTCATATTCCAAACAAGTATGGAGAGAAATAGAATCTATAACAAGTTTAAAAGATGTGTGCCCTAGAAGTACAATTGAGAAATGGTTTAGGAACTACTGTGAAAATTCTTTGGTAAAAGGTTATAGAGATTTGTCCCTAATTCTCTCTTGGGGTATCTAGCTAGCTAAGAATAAAAATTTCTTTGATGATATATATTTTCTCTCTTTACATTGCGCATTTTAGGGGATATACGTCTTAAAGAGTTTTCATCAAGAAGAATAAGTTTAAGGGACTTGTAATATTTTAACACTTTTAATTATATATACATGTAAGTAAACTTTGAGGCTAATTATTTATCAAATTTTGGGGTCAATATCATCATTGACCAGTTATATATTATGGAAAATAATGACTGGTAGTTTGATGATTATCACCATCCTCCTTTCCATGATGTTCCCCCACCATAGTTTTAATGTTGTTGTTTGAAATTTTTCTTATTTATTTATTTTGGGATGCTAGTATATTTGGTTGTAATTTTGTTTAGAATTATACAAGATTTTTCCCCTAAAGAAATTAGTGGAATATTTTTTTTATATTATTTTCGTCTTGGGGAAATTCTTAGTATAGTTTTTTGTGTCTTTTCACGTTGGTAATGTAAAATCTTTTATGTAATTCTAAGATGATTTTGCGGAAAGATAAAGGTACAACACTCTATTTTGGAGACATGCTAGTTATGTATATGGCTATAAGTAAATGTTTCTAAAGCATCCAAAAGTGTAATTTTCTTATTCTAATAGATTTACAGTCTTTCTTTTATGGAAAATAATTAAGACCTAATTTCTTTATTAATCATCTCTTACCCAGGACACTTGTTCACACTTATCGTAAAGAGTTACCATGTTGAAAGGAAATACTCCATGTTGGTTTCCAATTAAACAAAAAATGTATCATTAATACATATATAATCATATATACAAGTAGTCATTTACTAGAAGTGCAAACAATCAAAATACTTCAACAAATTCAAGCTTAACATACAAGGTAGTCAATGGTGTGTCCTATGTGTACTCTCAATGCAATTCCATTGAGGGATGTGGCTACAGTGTTAAACTCTAGATCTCTTGATACGAAAATAAATGATAATTTTTTACTCTTTTTTTCTTGGTAATATATCTTAGGGAAAACCCTATGGCACTTCCACTCATTCTAAGGATGGTACACAAGGTAAACCCTAGATTATTTAGGGCACGATACCAAGTCAACAATAGGGATCAAATTCATTACATCAATATACTCATTATGATCTCAACATGTCACTTACAAGTATAAAACTTGGGTGGGGAAGATACTTTTCCATCCCACGATCTGTTAGGATAGACCCAATTGATAATCAATGTTTTACTTACCACATCTTCCACAAGATCATCAACTATATTTACTACAAATTAATTATATAATTGAAACGTCATAATTCAATACAATGTTATGAGATTAATATGGAAGGTGAATTATCCTTTAATTATTATTATTATTATTATTTTTATTTTATTTTTTATTTTATTTTATTATTTTTTTATTATTTATTTTATTTTATTTATCAAGCTTGTTAATTCATGAATATATGTGCAAGGAAGGAGATTTTAAAATAAGGATTAATATCATATTCAAATGTTAAGAAAATGCACATGCCTTTCATATTAGACTCACCATACAAATGGAAGGGGTTGAAAGGCTCTTTTATGCTTTGATTTTTGATCATGTACTACCTATCAATAGGTGGCACATTGTGTCTTAGTGAATGCTATTCAAGCTTTCAAATTATCTAAGTTAATATCTATGACAATTTCCATTAATCAATCATCCCCTTTGGGGATGTGTTCTTCACAATAGGGAACATGTCACTTGGGGGAATCAAATCATGGTGCGGTAAATAACAACACCATGCTTTTATTGATATTGGAAGCCCCCTTTGATGATCAACCATACAATTAATAATTTAGTGAAGTTAAATCAACTATAAACTAAATGAGTCTTATTCTTTTTAGAGAGGAAAATAATAATGAAATTGTGCTTCTAAAACTTAAGGTTTAGCTATTTTTATTATAGTTCAAAAGGATGTGGTTATTGAATCTCAAACCCATGTCCTCCTTCACAATTAAAAGTAATTAATAATCTCAACAACAATATGGCATAATCCATAGTATGTCCACTCTAAATATTTTTTTGCCTCTTTCCTTAATAAAAGATGACCATTTTAGAGTCAATAAACTTTAGTTTTTCAATGGAAAAAGTGGTCTTTAAAATAGCATTATATCAAGCACCCCCAAGTGCCTAAGAGGAAGGAACAATTAGATTATCATTAAGTATTTATAGCCATAGGTTGTATTAGCTCTTGTGTTTATAAAAAATACGTGTGCAATATAAATTTAGGAAAAAGGGTATAAATATTGTTAGATTTTCAAGTGATTTTTTTCCCTTTAATATGTTAATTAATTTTTATAATTTCATGATTTTTTTTTGGTATTTTATTAAGATTATTGAAAAAATGCAAATGATAGAAATAAAAAAAATCACATAAACATGTGTATAAAGCAAATTTAAAGTAAAAATGTAAAGAATATATTATTTTTGTATTTTTACAATATTATTAATTTTTAAAATATTTTTTTAATAGAATTACACAAAAAGATGGGGAAATGTTGAGAGACAAATTAAGACCAATCAAATCCAAATAATTTATTTTGCTGTAAGTAATGGTCCATGATGCTAAGACCATCCTTTCAATCCTTTTAGTGTTTTCTACTCAAGCTCATACGAGTGTTTTCTAGATCATATAAGGAGGAAGAAATCCAAACAGTAAGAGATACACGAGAAGCATATCACAAGATGACACAATGAAATCTACTAGTCATAAAATCATAAAACTAATCGTAAAACAACCAATAAGAAACACAAATTCATCACATGGTATATTAGTTTCACCCAAACATTGTTTGAACCCTCACATGATAGAGTATTCTTGTTGTCATTGGTATTGTTATATCATTTTGAATATATATATATATATATATATATATATATTTATTTATTTATTTATTTATTAGTTTCACCCAAACATTGTTTGAACCCTCACATGATAGAGTATTCTTGTTGTCATTGGTATTGTTATATCATTTTGAATATATATATATATATATATATATTTTATTTATTCTTGTTGTCATTGGTATTGTTATATCATTTTGCATATATATATATCACAAATCCTTACCTAACATAGAAGTTAGGGAGAACCTTTGTACACATGTACTTTGATGCCTTTGTCTTTCCATATCTTTATTTTTTATAGAATTTTGAGGATGGATAGCATTGAAAATATCCTTTTATATAAATAATAATAATAAAATAATAAACCTTTTGTTATGTGTGAGTATAATCAAAACATTGTGTTGTCCTTTGAGATAACCTAAGGCCAATTGGCTATACCAAAGCATCTAAAATATTTTGTTTGATTTTAATGGTTGGATGACCAATGAACTTCTTTTTAATAGGTGCCTTAAACTTAGAAAGATCCTGAATAAAACAAAAGGTTGTTCTTTAAATACATATGGTTATTTTGATTTTAAGTGCGATGGATAAGAAGAATATAGAGAAGTACAAATGATTTAATATTCAGATAGAGTATTTCACCATTTTTAAGCAGAAATTAAGAAAACTGTGTTTTATTAATTAACAAAATATAATCAATTCATTTCAGAAATCTTGTGCAATTTAAATTCAAAGAGGAATTTATAAGAACATATAGTCCTATAAATTAATCTCTTAATTAAACTACAACTTCACAATGGATTCAAATGAAACTGAAATTCAATTAAATTTTCAATCGGATGACTGTAAATGAAATAAATTATATGTGGAATACATAATGAAAAACATAAGAAAATAACTCACATAGAGACAAGCCATATGAAGTAAATCCAGATTTTTTTTATTCAATAAAAAATGCTCCAACTTAGTACAAATCTGTGTGGTAACTAGCTCAAGGGTACAACCCTGAAACTTCGACAGAATGAAGTATTTAAACAAAAATACAAAATATTTCAATCAATGCTTGAGTGACAAGGCATGCTATTATTACTTAAAATTTAACATAAAGAGAAGCAATTCGGTCCAAAGAATGAATCTAAACATCTAGCCTTGCTTTGATGGAAACCTGTTGCTGAGTGGCCACTATTCTGGTGCTGCGTTGACCAAGCTGATCTGTCCTCTAATCCTGATATTCGCACAGATTTTCCCACTGTTCTTCATTTGGAATTTATATTTTAGTTACTCTATGGTAGATCACATCTACCTCAGTATACTTGGCAAAGTCCGCTTTACAGTAAAAACACGTTTTATCTCATTCTGAATAAAATATATGTTATTGATGGCCCCGTAGAATGCACTGCCTGTCATGGAACCTTTGATGTTGGAGGACTTGGCTGTGTCCTGGGCAATGTCCTGTAGCTTCTTTAAGTAATCATCCTCGGTCATTAGCTTATCATTGATGACAAACAACGAAGGCAAAACCCTTCTTGTTTAAGGCATCAATTCTTGTGAAAAATCTATTAACTACAATTTCGAGAGTGTGACACTTCCTAGTTAACTGTACTACCAATTTTTTTAGTCAAGACTTTCTTTAGTTCCAGAATGATTTCAATCCTGTCATCCACTCCTAGATCATCCAGTTCATACTTGTTCTTAGAATTGATAAACCTCATTATGTTGTTAGCTATAGAAGGCATCTCTCTGAGTTGGGCATTTATATTTGCAATTTTCTGGTTTGCCTTTTCCATTAACACCTTATACTAAAAAATGATCTGGATACATGTCCAAATTTCACCAAACTCCTCTATGATGTTGCTCCAGATAATTTCTTTAACACTACCAAGAGTGTAGCCAATGAAAGACTCAGTGGCCGACTTCTTCCATGCCTCAACTTGATTCTGAGCTCTTTGAAACTCTGCTGCATGAAAAATGTCACACTTCTTTTGATGATCCTTTAGTAGTTTTACTTGATCTTGCAGTTTCTTAATCTCTTCAGTCTACCGGGGCATATTTTGAACTGCACTGGCCAACTGGTCTGCAGCCTCTCCTGTACTAGTGGTAGCTGATATGGTAGTCAGAATGACTGTGATAGGAAGTGCTTCTAAAGGAGCAGTCTGTTTAGCAGCCTTCTCCTTTTCTTGGATCGATTTCTCCATCTCTGTCTCCATATGTTTCAGCTGAGCAGTCTGCTCCATGATGAGTTTCATCATGTCTGCCTTTTTAGTCTCTGTTTCTACAATATCCTTGGCTAGAGGATCTTCAGTCGCTGGGAGTTTCAACTGTTTCCTTAGTGCTGATATATCCAAATTCTTCTTTTTTGATCAGCTCCTCTGCAGCATTGATGTTTGCAGGATCATAACCCAGTTTGATTACCAAATCTTCTAAGGTTTTAATCTTGGTATCTTTGGCAAGAGTTGAAACTTTCTCCATCTTTAGCTGTGACTGAACATTTTCTAGTGGGACCTGTAGCTTGGACAAGGTCATAGTTGTGCTAATTACAGTAGAGAATATCATTTCTCTAGTTTGTTTATGCATCTACATTTGGTCAATGGGATGTATGTCCTTGAAATCAAACTTAAAAGATGTTTTCTTATAATCTGATGCTCCTTTAGGCTGAGGAACTTGTGCCTGAAGGAATGCTATCTGGATTTTCCCCTTCTCTGAGTCAAAAGTTGACAGTACCCTGCTTTGGGCACCAGAGGTTTGTTTCCAAAATTGGTTGTATGTGTTTATCTTCAAGGCTTCATTTCTGACCTTTATTTCCTTAAAGATATCCATGATGCTCTTCTCTGTCTCACTTGAAGTAGATGTACCTATGTACATAATCTGCTGCTGCTCTTGTGAGGTCATGGAGGTGGTAGAAAACTATGTAGATTGATCACTCATTAATGAAGATACAAGAGGCTCATTAGTGGTGATGAGAGTTTGTTGTTCTGACTTAGTCTGGAGCTAAGCTTAGCCTTCTTTCTGTACATCATTTTAAATCCCTCACTAAAGATATCACTCCCTAAAGGAGACTCTTCCTCTCTACTCCTCTTGGTTGTCTTTTCTTGCATTGTAGGAGTCTGCACTATTGATGATGAGACTTGTTGCTCTTCTGCCTCCTGTAATGTGTTCTCAACCGACTATGGCTGATTCTTATATTTCTTTATCTCTAGACTAGGTGTGTGAAAATATGGAGTAGACTTGGTTTCTACCCTTAATCTAGAAATTATCCCTAATGGATAATAGGACCAGGTAAAACTAAGATTAAACTACATTTCCCTGAGGAGTTTGCCAGCCTCTTGACTTGATACTCTGTTGTTGCAAATGAATGGGCCAACCTGCATTTTTATCTTAAACTGAGAATTTTTCTTGGCAGCAACAAAATGGACTTCATCCATGTTGATCATCTGCCTAATGTATTCTAAGGAAAAAATCCTCATTGGGAGGAATTTTGGCAGCTTATATGATGGTAGTTCACATCCAAAAATCCTTATCTCTGTGTAATTCTCATATAAGTACCAGTCTCTTGTTTGTACCTGTTCTGACAGTTGCAAGACCTTTTCGATTTCTTCACTAATCCTTGGTTCAGTTCTACTGCTTAGGAGGCTTATGGCTGGATGGAGAAACATCTCAATAAACTGTTTGTAAGTATATTCTTTCTACTCTTTCATAACCAGAGTGGTCCAGAAAATGACTGACTGCTGGTTTCCTTTCTCATCCAGCTTTTAGAATGACAAGTTCATGTTGTCCCCCTAAAAGTATAGGAACATGTAGATTAAGACATAGGCATATTTAAATACCTCCTCTGCCGGAAACTTGGCCAGTTGCTGATGGATAGACTCTACAAGAAAATGGCTGAAGTTGAACACAATTGAGGGCTTAGCATCATTAGAAAAGATGGATAAAAATCCTATAATGGCCTCATCTACAAATTGGTCAGAGTGGTAGCCAAGGAGGTAGGAAATGACAGTGGTAATATTCTTTGCTCTCTCAAGGAATATGGATGAGGGATAAGGAAGATTTTTCTTTGGTAATACAACATCTTGTGTTAAGAATAATTCAAGAGTTTTGGATCTCCTAGCAAAGTCTAATTTCTGGTATATTTCAACCAGAGCTTCATAAGAAAATTGGGTGCTATTGTTGAATGTGGGGGCTTGCATCATTTGATCAATAGCTTGAGGGGTTACGGTGAATAGAATTTATCCATTGGGATTGACTATGGCCCTTTGGCTTGGTAGATATGAGGCATGGCATTTTCTAATGAAATCAAGAGTGCTGTGGATACGAGGAAAGATGTAATGAGGTAGGTTTGACTCCCACAGCTGGATATCATTTGATTTATCAATGTATTTATATTCGAGCCAGCAATACATCTCAAAGAGGTCGAGCTCATAGAGTGTTTTGTGGATCTTGTAGTCTCTATCAGCCATAGGGATATGATGAAGATCTACAGGAGGATAGATCAGAGGATTAACAATTTCCTCTGGTCCTTTGTACTTGGGAGGCATGATGGCTAAGGCTGATAGTGAAAACTTGATTGGGAAAGGAAACAATTCTCAGACAGACAGAAAGTTCTGGGGCCAGGAACATAAGGAATAATTTAAAAATGATCAGATGGGTAGTGTCACTGGCAGTTGATATTGTCGGTATCTGGCGAGAAACCTGTAATCAAAGCAATGGCCATGATAAAACAAGAACTATGTAACCTATAAACAAATAAGAAGAAGGTTTATATAGGAGTTTTGGTTTTTCGTTGGTGGCGCGGGTCCATTGAGTTAACGGCTAAGCAAATTAAATGCATAACAGATTGATTATGGAGGGAATGGATATGAGTTGATGGGGTTAATGGATAGATGAGGTGGCAACAGAGGAATGGTGGATGCACAATGGTCAGGTAAGTGGTATTGGGAATAAGGAATTCAACTTTCGAAGGGGGGGGTGAGTGGTTTGTGGTTTTTCTCATTGGGGGTCCAAAACGCTGTGGAGTTGCCACGTAAGGGTGGGCGTGGTTTGGTATACCACCCATTTTGGACCACCCCCCGCGGTAAAGCTCGGATGGTGAGGCGGGGCCAAGATTGCATGTGGGTTGTTGGATGAGAGGTGATAGGTGGGGATCAAGAGTGATATGGTGGAGAGTTAATGTGATGTGACGGGATGGATTTGTGGGGTCAAGAATCAACATTTAATGTGATGTCGGGAAATATGAAATATAAGGGGGTATGAACTTAGGGAAAAGATATGAAGGGAATGTATTGGTAGAGGGGTGATATAGGATTAATACTTAGGTTATGGGTTTTTTAAAACTTAGGATAGTGTTAATATCCAAAATAAGCATATAAACCTTAGAGTAACCTTCACTCTTCCTTCAATTTCTTCTGCACATGGAAACACAATGGATGTTTGATTATGGCGCATTTAGACTAGCATCCTGTGCATTTTCAAAAACATAAAATGAAGCTTTCCTTTTCTTTTAGTTCCCTAACATTTTATTTTCCTTTGCCTTCTTTATTCAGGGAAACTCACGCCTAACATTTTATTGATATGGATGCCTATAAAACATCAAATTTTCCTGACATTTTAACTTTTCATTCTTTTGCATCTATATCCTATCTTAACATTTTCAAAATTATTTAGCTAATATACTAACTTATCAAAACTAGATAATGTTACAACATCGGCTCCAACTAGGGACTTCTTCCCCCTGTGGGATGCAGAGAACAAGCATATCCAAGTGCCTTCTCCTCGGGCTATGGAGTCTTCGCTGAAACAGATAATCACTTGCAATTTTAAAAAAAAATAAACTCTCTGAATATTTATAGATGATGAATGAATGAAGAATCAATACTGAATGTAGTGTTTCAGGTATCTCCCATTAACTGGAAATGAGGAATGCTCTCCTTCCATATTGTGTAGAATAAATGTGTTGTTCCCTTTGACTTTTGCAATTCTGAATGGACCAAACCAGAGGTTGTCAAATTTTTCATGCTTGCCTTTGTCTTCTCTCCTTGTATCCCATCTGAGCACTGGGTCACCTTTCTTGAAATTTCTTTCTCTAGCCTTCTTGTCAAACAACAATTTCATCTTGTTTCGGTATTTCCTTAGCTTGTACTGAATTTCATCCCTGTCTTCATTCAACCCAATTATTTGATTAATCCTTCTTGAGAAATCATCTTTTTCTTCATAAGCTTCTTGGAGGAAGCTCATAACAGGCAAGGCTAAATGTGTAGGAAAAACTGCTTACTTGCCATAAACTAATTGGAAAGGAGACTTGCCTGTTGATCTTTTAGGAGAAACTCTGTTTGCCTAAATGGCACGAATAAGATGGTTGTTCCAACTATTTTTATGGTCTTCAAGAGTCTTCTTAATGACCTTAACTAAGCTCTTGTTGGAATACTTTGCTAACTCATTACCCTGTGGATAGTATGGTGTATAATGATGTAAAAGGATTGAATACTTTTGACAGAATTCAATCATTTTAACGCTTCTGAAAGTTGCTGCATTATCTGTAACAATATGTTGAGGACATC
This sequence comes from Pinus tabuliformis, assembly GCA_031772625.1. Taxonomy (NCBI): domain Eukaryota; kingdom Viridiplantae; phylum Streptophyta; class Pinopsida; order Pinales; family Pinaceae; genus Pinus; species Pinus tabuliformis. The sequence continues at coordinate 113,150,216 of CM062809.1, forward strand.
CAAATCTTGACAGGATGTTTTCTTCAAGAAATTTAATTACAACAGTATCAGTGGCATTCTTCACCCGTATGGATTCTACCCACTTGGTAAAATAATCTGTGGCAATTAGAATCCATCTATGTTGATTGCTTGATTGTGGATGAATTTCCCCTATAAAGTCTAATCCCCTTTGAAGAAAAGGAGCATCAACTGATACTGGAACCAAGGGAAGTGCTGACAGTTTTTGTTTACTTACAAATAGTTGGCATTCTTTGCAACTTCTTACTCTTGCCCCAACTTCTTTGAAAAGTCTTGGCCAATAGAAACCTGCTTTTAGAATTTTGTAGGATGTTTCTCTCCAGGAATAATGTCCACCAAAAAACTCGACATGGAACTGGTCTATAATACCTTTTGTTTCATTTCCATTTAAGCACAAAAGAAGGATATTAAGAGGGTCTTTCTAATATAGATTAACATTAATAATGCAGTGTTTCACTGCTTTAAGCTTGAGGGCTTTGCACTGCTTCAAATTTAGCTCAGCGGGACATTAAAAATTTCTAAGAAACTGCACAATATCAGAATACCAATTAGACAGTAGATATTTGTGATCTATATGAACAAGAATGGCTTGATCTGAAGGAAGAGGTTCTTGTGGATTCTCCCCTTATCTAAGAGGAGGAGGTCCTTGTGGATTCTTCTTTGTTGTTAAGGAAGGTTCTTGTGGATTCTCCCCTGATGACATTTCAGAAACTAGATTTATCCCCAATAATTTGCAGTTAGATTCAACTAACAATTTGGCTAGGCCTTGGCCTTTTAATAGCTTTGTGGTTTTTATTTCAAGGTCAATTCAAGGATTTTAGCAACCATTTCCCTCTTCTCCCATCAATATCAGGTTGAGTCAAGACAGTTTTAACAACATGATTAGGGACATAAGCTGTGATGTGTGAATGCATGACATAGGTTCTAAAGGCTTTGAGGGCTTGAATTAAGGCATAAGCTTGTTTTTCAATAATATCACCTGAGTTCAGCATCTCTCATTACTTTTGAAAAAAAGGCTATGGGCTGGTCATCACCATTTGTATTCTTATGTAAAAGTAAAACAACTAAGGTTGTTTTGGATGCGAAAGAAAATATGATGAAGGGTGAAGAATAGTCAGGGATAGCTAATGTAGGGGCCTCAGATATAACCTTTTTGATATGGTCAAAATCATACCTAGCAGGGACTATCCATTTCACTTTATTATTTTTCTTAAGCATATCTATTATATCTTTAACTATATCAACATAATTTGGGATAAACTTTCTAAGAAAATTGATCTTTCCAAGGAAGGTTTGAATCTCTTTCTTATTCCTTGGCAGAGATAGGGTTTGAATAGCTAAAACTCTCTTTGGGTCAATTATTACTACCTCCTTGGAGATAATATTCCCTAGTAATTTCCATTCCTTCATAGCAAACAAAGATTTCTTCGGATTGATTGATATGCCAAATTTATTGAACCTGTCAAAAACCTTACTCAAGTTTTTTAAATGACCTTCATCAGAATCAGAGAAAACAATTAAATTGTCTAAATAAATGAGAGTAAATTTAGATGTTTTTCCTACAAATGAAAGGTCCATGACTATCTGGAAAGTGGCTCCAGCATTGGTTAACCCGAATGGAATTCTGGCATACATAAATGTACCCCATGGTGTGGTGAAAGCAGTTTTGTCTTGGTCAGCTTCACTTACCATGATCTGATTATAACCAGAAAATCCATCTAGCATAGAGATCCTATTGGCACCTAAAGATTTTTGAAGTAGATGGTCCATTTTAGGCAATGGATAGTTATCTTTTAAGGATGATTTGTTTACGTTTCGGAAATCTACACATAGCCTAATCTCACCATTCTTCTTCCTAACAGGAACAAGGTTGCCTACCCAGTTAGAATACCTTAAATGCACTATGATATGAGCATCAAACAACTTTGTAAGTTCCTTTTCAATGGTTGGGAATAGTATAGGATTAGTTCTTAAGAAGATTTAGGTATTTGACTTTAACATATGAAGGTAAAGTTGAAGATAGTTTAACATTTCTCACATCATCCAAAGTCCCAATATTACATTCTTCGATTTCCTCTTCTGGTGAGTGAAACAAAGGATTTTTAGAAACATCATTATTATCAAATAGTTTTTCCAATGGGACTAATCCTTTAGGGATAAAATTATTAGATAACTGTATGATATCATGATCAAGAATTTTAGGACTGAATGATGTTTCTGGACTCTGTTGATCTAATTCTTGGATAACTTGTTGATCTTCTTCAATTTGCATATTTGAAAATTCATTAATGACTTAAAGAAAAGATTTTAATTGTTCATCATCTTCAAAAATCTGCCAATGTTTAACATTATCAAGAATTGATGGCCGATACTTGACTTGGATTTTATATTCTAACGATACTGGCTCAAGGATTTTGAAGGAGCTTGCTGAGATAGCTAGTGAATCAACATGCATGTTTTCATCTCTAGGAATAGTAGTTATGTTAAAACCCTGGAATAAATTCTTAATTGTGTCCCAAGCTTCATTTCTGTAGGATCTAAGTCTTGGGTGTTTAGTTTGACATAAATTTCTAACTTGGTTTACTATAAGCTCAGAGTCATAAAAGACACACAAGTTTTGGACCATTAAACTCCTAACTAACTCAAGACCAAGAAGAAAAGCCTCATACTCAACCACATTATTAGTGACTTCAAATTCAAGTTTACATGACTGAGTTATGTTTTCTTTATTTGGTGATATAAGAACAATTCCTGCTCCTGCTCCTTCCTTTGAGCAAGAGCCATCAAAATAAAGTTTCCAGATATCTGATTCTACAATTTTAGGCTAGGAAACAATATTTTCAATGGCAAGTTGAGTGTTTGATGCATTTTGTGAAGACAAGTGAAAACAACCAAAATCCTGATCTACTGCATAGATAGGGTGGTTCTTTGCTTGATTAGACCTACAAACAGTATGAAGGAAATGGACTTCCCTATATAACCTTAAGTGCTCACCTCCATAGATTGGGATAGAAGCAAAAGACATGTCCATCTGAAGTGACCCTCCAAGCTTATCAAATCATGATCTAGAAAGAATCATGCCAAACTTGGCAGGAATATCAGTGACAACTATGTCTAGAATTATACCTTTGACAAGTATTTGAGCTAAGGTCACAACTAGGTCTTTGATCAATCCTAGGCATGGCATTTTCTTTAAGTCAAAGGTGTACAGGTCATGATATTTATGGGTGATTTGTAACTGGATAAGGAGGATTTTTCTTTGGTAATGCAACATCTTGTGTTAAGAATAATTCAAGTGTTTGGGCCCTCTTATCAAAGTCTAATTTCTGGTATATTTTAACCAGATCTTCATAAGAAAATGAGGTGCTATTGTTGACTGTGGGGGCTTGCATCATTTGATCAATAGCCTGAGGGGTTATGGTGAATAGAATTTGTCCATTGGGATTGAATATGGCCCTTTGGCTTGGCAGATATGAGGCATGGCATTTTATAATGAAATCAGGAGTGCTGTGGGTACGAGGAAAGATGTAATGAGGTAGGTGTGACTCCCTCAGCTGGATATCATTTGATTTTTCAATGTATTTATCTTCGAGCTAGCAATACATCTCGAAGAGGTCGAGCTCACAGAGTGTTTCATGGATCTTTTAGTCTTTATCAACCATAGGGATATGATGATGATCTATAGGAGGATAGATCATAGGATTAACAACTTCCTCTGGTCCTTTGTCCTTGGGAGGCATGATGGTTAAGGCTGATAGTGAAAACTTTATTGGGAAAGGAAATAATTCATAGACAGACAGAAATTTCTGGGGCCAGGAACATAAGGAATAATTTGAAATCGATCAGAAGGGTAGTGTCGCTAGTAGTTGATAGTGTCGGGATTTGACGAGCAACCTGTAATCAAAGAAATGACAGTGATAAAACAAGAATTCTGTAACCTGTAAACAGACAAGAAGAAGGTTTATATAGGAGTTCTGGTTTTCCGTTGGTGGTGTGTGTCTGTTGAGTTAACGTCTAAGAAAATTAAATGCTTAATGGATTGATTATGGAGGGAATGGATATGATTTGATGGGGTTAATGAAAAGATGAGGTGGCAGAAGAGTAATGGCAGATGCATAACAGCCAGGTAAGTGGTATCGGGAATAAGAAATTCAGATTTCGGGGGGGGGGGGGGGTGTTGAGCGGTTTGTGGTTTTACTCATGGGGGGTCCGAAACACTATGGAGCTGCAATGTAAGGGTTGGAACGGTTTGGTATACCGCCCATTTCGGGCCAAAATTGCATGCGGGCCATCGCAACTGAATGGTACTGAACATCATGATAAACTGACTCTCATGTAATTACTGATAATCAATGAAATATACTGATTTTTCCAGGGGAAAAAAAGAGAGGTGATAGGCGGGGATGAAGAGTGATATGGTGGAGAGTTAAAGTGATGTGACAGGATGGATTGGTGGGGTCAGGAATCGATATTTAATGTAATGTCAGGAAATATGAAATATAAGGGGGTATGAAATTAGGGAAAATATATGAAGGGAATTGATTGGCGAAGGGCGATATAGGATTAATACTTAGGTTATTGGTTTTTTAAAACTCAGGATAGTGTTAATATCCAAAATAAGCATATAAACCTTAGAGTAACCTTCACTATTCTTTTAATTTCTTCTGCACATGGAAACACAATGGATGTTTGATTATGGCGCATTTAGACTAGCAACTTGTGAATTTTCAAAAACATAAAATGAAGCTTTCCTTTTCTTTTGCTTCCTTAACATTTTATTTTCCTTTGCCTTTTTATTTAGGGCAGCTAACACCTAACATTTTATTGATATGGAAGCCTATAAAACATCAAATTTTCCTAACATTTTAAATTTTCATTCTTTTGCATCCATATCCTATCTTAACATTTTCAAAATTATTTGACTAATATGCTAACTTATCAAAACTAGATAATGTTACAACATCGGCTCCAGCTGGGGATTGCTTCCCCCTGTGGGATGCAAAGAACAAGCAGATCCAAGTGCCTTCTCCTTGGGCTATGGAGTCTTTGCCGAAACAGATACTCACTTGCAATTTTCAAAAATAAATAAAATCTTCGAATATTTATAGATGATGAATGAATGAAGAATCAACACTAAATGTAGTGTTTCAGGTATATCCCATTGACTGGCAATGAGGAATATGCTCCTTCCAGATTGTGTAAAATAAATGTATTGTTCCCTTTGAATTCTGCAATGCTGAGTGGACCAAACCAGAGGTTTTCAAATTTTGAATGCTTGCCTTTGTCTTCTCTCCTTGTATCCCATTTGAGCACTAGGTCACCTTTCTTGAAATTTCTTTCTCTAGCCTTTCTGTCAAACAACTCTTTGATCTTGTTGTGGTATTTCCTTATATTGTACTAAATTTCATCCATGTCTTCATTCAAATCAATTATTTGATTAATCCTTCTTGAGACATCATCTTTTTCTTCATAAGATTCTTGGAGGAACCTCATAACAGGCAAGGCTAAATAAGTAGGAAAAACTGCTTCCTTGCCATAAACTAATTGGAAAGGAGACTTGCCTATTGATATTTTAGGAAAAACTCTGTTTGCCTAAATGGAATGAATAAATGGTTGTCCCAACTCTTTTTATGGTCTTCAAGAGTATTCTTAATGACCTTAACTAAGATCTTGTTGGAAGACTCTACTAGTCCATTACCCTGTGGATAGTATGGTGTAGAATGATGTAAAAGGATTGAATACTTTTGACAAAATTCAATCATTTTAACGCTGCTGAAAGCTGCTGCATTATCTGTAACAATCTGTTGAGGACATCCAAATCTTGATAGGATGCTTTCTTCAAGAAATTTAATTACAACAATATTAGTGGCATTCTTCACCAGTATGGCTTCTACCCACTTGGTAAAATAGTCCGTGGTAATTAGAATCCATCTATGTTGATTGCTTGACTGTGGATGAATTCCCCTATAAAGTCTAATCCCCATTCAAGAAAATGAGCATCAACTGATACTGGAACCGTGGGAAGTGCTGACAGTTTCTGTTTTATGAAAATAGTTGGCATTCTTTGCAATTTCATACTCTTGCCCCTACTTATTTGAAAGTGTTGGCCAATAGAAACCTGGTTTTAGAATTTTGTAGGCTGTTGCTCTCTAGGCATAGTGTCCACCACAAAACCCTGCATGGAACTAGTCTATAATTCATTCTGTTTCATTTTCAGCTAAGCACAAAAGAAAGATATTAAGAGGGTATTTCCAGTATAGATTAGCATTAATAATGTAGTATTTCAGTGCTTTAAGCTTGAGGGATTTGCACTGTTTCAAATTTAGTTCAGCTAGACATTGAAAATTTCTAAGAAACTGAACAATATTAGAATACCATTCAGAAAGTAGATATTTGTGATCTATATGAACAATAATGGCTTGATCTGAAGGAAGAGGTTCTTGTGGATTCTCCCCTTCTCTAAGAGGAGGAGGTTCTTGTGGATTCTCCTATGTTGTTAAGGAAGGTTCTTGTGGATTCTCCCCTGATGACATTTCAGAAACCAGATTTATCCCCAATACTTTGCAGTTGGATTCAACTAACAATTTGGCTAGGCCTTGGCCTTTTACTAGCTTTGTGGTTTTTATTTCAAGGTCAAATTCAAGGATTTTAGCAATCCATCTCCCTCTTCTCCCATCAGTATCAGGTTGAGTCAAGACAATTTTAACAACATGATTAGGGACATAAGCTGTGATGTGTGAATGCAGGACATAGGTTCTAAAGGCTTTGAGGGCTTGAATTAAGGCATAAGCTTGTTTTTCAATAATATCATACCTGAGTTCAGCATCTCTCATTACTTTTGAAAATAAGGCTATGGGCTGGTCATCACCATTTGTATTCTTTTGTAAAAGTACAACAACTAAGGTTGTTTCGGATGTAAAATAAAATATGATGAAGGGTGAAGAATAGTCAGGGCTAGCTAATGTAGGGGCCTTAGATATATCCTTTTTTATCGGGTCAAAATCATACCTAGTAGGGACTGTCCATTTCACTTCGTTATTTTTCTTAAGCATATATGTTAGATCTTTAACTATCTCAGCATAATTTGGGATAAACCTTCTAAGAAAATTGATCTTTCCAAGGAAGGTTTGAATCCATTTCTTATTCCTTGGTAGAGATAGGGCCTGAATAGCTGAAACACTCGTTGGGTCAATTATTACTCCCTCCTTGGAGATAATATGCCCTAGTAATTTCGCTTCCTTCACAACAAACAAAGATTTCTTTGGATTGATTGATATGCCAAATTTCCTGCACCTGTCAAAAACCTTGCTCAAGTGTTTTAAATGACTTTCCTTAGAATCAGAGAAAACAATTAAATCGTCTAAATAAATGACAATAAATTCATATGTTTTTCCTACAAATGCAAGGTCCATGGGTCTCTGGAAAGTGGCTCCAGCATTGGTTAACCCAAATGGCATTCTGGCATACATAAATGTACCCCATGGTGTGGTGAAAGCAATTTTGTCTTGGTTAGTTTCACTTACCATGATCTGATTATAACCAGAAAATCCATCTAGAATAGAGATCCTATTGGCACCTGAAACTTTTTGAAGTAGATGGTCCATTTTAGGCAATGGATAATTATCTTTTAAGGATGATTTGTTCAGGTTTCAGAAATCTACACATAGCCTAATCTCACCATTCTTCTTCCTAACAGGAACTAGGTTTCTAACCATTTAGAATACCTTAAAGGCACTATGATATGAGCATCAAGCAACTTTTTAAGTTCCTTTTCAATGGTTGGCAATAGTATAGGATTAATTCTTCTTACTTTTGCTGAAATGGTTTTGCTTCTGGTTTCAAAGGAATATTATGCTCAATCAAAGATGTGTCATAAGTATTCAATTCATTATAAGACTGGGCAAAAACTTATAGTTCTTAAGAAGATTCAGGTATTTGACTTTAACATCCAAAGGTAAAGTTGAAGACAATTTAACATTTCTCACATCATCCAAAGTCCCAATATTACATTCTTCAATTTCCTCTTCTGGTGAGTGAAACAAAGGATTTTTGGAAACATCATTATTATCAAATAGTTTTTCCAATGGGACTAATCCTTTAGGGATAAAATTATTAGATAACTGTAAGATATCATGATCAGAATTTTATGACTGAATGATGTTTCTGGACTCTGTTGATCTAATTCTTGTTTAACTTGTTGATCTTCTTCAATTTGCATATTTGAAAATTCATCAATGACTTGAAGAAAAGATTTTGATTGTTCATCATCTTCAAAAATCTGTCAATGTTTAAGATTATCAAGAACTGATGGCCGATACTTGACTTAGATTTTATATTATAATGATACTGGCTCGAGGATTTTGAAGGAGCTTGCTGAGACAACTAGTGAATCAACATGCATGTTTTCATCTCTGGGAATCGCAGTTATGTTAAAATCCTGGAAGAAATTCTCAATTGTGTCCCAAGCTTCATTTATGTAGGATCTAAGCCATGGGTGTCTAGTTTGACATAAATTTCTAACTTGGTTTACTATAAGCTCATAGTCGAAAAAGACACTCAAGTTTTGGACCTTTAGACTCCTAGCTAACTCAAGACCAAGAAGAAAAGCCTCATGCTCAGCCACATTATTAGTGACTTGAAGTTCAAGTTTACATGACTGAGTTATGTTTTCTTTATTTGGTGATATAAGAACAATTCTTGCTCCCGCTCCTTCCTTTGAGCAAGAGCCATCAAAATAAAGTTTCCAGATATCTGATTCTACAATTTTAGGCTAGGAAACAATATTTTTAATGGAAAGTAGAGTGTTTGATGTATTTTGTAAAGACAAGTGAAAACAACCAAAATCCTCATCTACTGCATAGATAGGGTGGTTCTTTGCTTGATCAAAGCTACAAACAGTATGAAGGAAACAAACTTCCCTATATAACCTTAAGTGCTCACCTCCATAGACTGGGATAGTAGCAAAAGACATGTCCATCTGAAGTGAGCCTCCAAGTTTAGCACAATATGATCTAGAAAGAAGCATGCAAAACTTGGCAGGAATATCAGCGACAACTATGTCTAGAACTATTCTTTTGACAGGTATTTGAGCTAAGTTCACAACTAGGTCTTTGATCAATCCTAGGCATGGTACTTTCTTTGAGTTAAAGGTGTAAAGGTCATGATAGTTACGGGCGACTTGTAAGTGAAGATGGTCCATTATTACCTTTGGCATAGGGTTATGAGAGGCTCCATAATCCAGCATACAATTATACAAAACAAAATCATGAGCTTTTAATGTTACATAAAATGGTGGAACAATTTCATTGATCATATCTGAACTAGGGCCAAATACAAGCGAGGGTTTTTCATCCTGCAGAATAATAACATCTCCCTCAACATCTACACTAGAAGACTGTGTCCATTTAGACACTTGATTTTTGTAACTAGGATTTTTGGAAAGTTCAGCTAAAGTTATAGGAATCTTGACCCTTTCCAATTCCTTTTCAATATTAAAAGTAGTCAAAACAGTCTTATCAAATGGAAGTGTTTCAGTGGATGACTATGTAGTCTGAGGGGTTGAAGTTTGTGTTTGAATGGTTTTCACTGTAGATTCAATTATGGTGGTGGATATTGGAGGTCTACCAGGACCTGATCTAGGTCTTAGATCATACCTCTTATTCAATTATGCAATTAAAAATTCAGAGAATGCTTGGTATCTAGAAATTTGAGTATCTCCTACTTCTAGTTCGAAAGACTGAGATGAAGATGAAGGAACTATGGCCATTTGTATTACTGAAGAATCAATATTATTGATATCTTCAGTAATTAAAGGGCCTGTATCTTGTGACTGTTGATCATTAATAAGCAAGGGTGGCTGAATGTTTTGGTTAGAACCTGGTCTCTGAAGAATTTTCATTTGAGGAGCTCTTCTGAATTGAGTTTGAGCTTGAGGTCTAACAACAGTTTTTTGAGGATCTCTAGGCCGAGTTTCAATTTTTGAAATTATGTTAGAAAGGTTCGTAAGCAAAGATGTAATTTCATCAATTTTCTGATCTTCTAGTTTAGACTTGGAGGAGGATGAACATCTATCTTAGCTTTTAGTTTTCTTTCTTCTTTTTCTATTTTAGCCTTAAGTTTACCAGAAGCTGACATATTGGCTTCTACCTCTATAACATTTGTATGCATGTCTTCTAAGGTATTATAAAATCTCTCCCTTAGCATGATTGCAAAGTCATCATAAAATGCTTTAGATAATCTGACATTTTATGATAGAGCTTGTTGAATCTTTTAATGAATTCAATAATTGGTTCTCCTAGGTTTCTCTTTAATTCCTCAAACTTAGTAAGGAATTAAACATGATATTTATTTACCCCGCATTGATTTTTGAATATGGTTATGAGTTCATTCCAAGTTCTGATAGAGTCAGCTCTGAGTTGCCTAAACGGGATCCTAACATTTCCTTCTAGGGACTGTACAAATAATCTCATATAAACATTTTCCTCTTCAATGTTCATATTTTCAGCAAAATCTACGAAGGATGAAACATGATCTTCTGCTGAGGGTCCTGTTTCTCCATTAAATCTTGTTAAATGATTTAACTATCCATCAAGAAAATTTCCCAAGTTTGCAGGGGGAACTAGGGCAACATACCTAGCTTGAAAAATGGGTCGAAAAGCCATGACAACAGGAGGAGTATGGAGTGTTTGAGTGGATGTTAATGAGGAAGAGGAAGAGGAAGATGATGAATATGAAGGAGGTGAAGATGAGTCAGTAGGTGTATTAATGTGTGGAGGAGAGTGAGGAGACCTCTTTTAAGGGTTTGAAAGGGGTTTTAGTAACCAATTTCTGAACTCCTGGTGGGAAGTCTTCCTTATTTTCAAATAAAGGATTCGAGTAGACATAAAATGTCTCTTAAAAATTAGTTGAGGACGATGGAATAGAATAAGAACTTGGAGTAATGAAATCTTGAGGTTTGAATTTAGGCAAATGTAAACCCAATTCTTCCTCAGACGAAGGTGATTTGATAGGAATGGATGGAACTTGATATGTTTCAAGTGACTGTATCAAAAATGCTGATGGAAGGTCTACTCCTCTGGAAATAAGATCAGAGACCCTAGGAGGTAGTTCAGTCCAATCAGGGTGAGTTGGTATAAATGAGAATGGGTCTACAGATGGAATGCCTTCAGGATTTAAAACTGAAGAAGAAGAAGAAGGTGTTATACGTCTTCCCCTTGAAGAGGCTCCCCTAATGAGTCTTTCTAGGTTTGGCAGAGGGTTGACAATCTCAAAATCAAAACGTGATCTTGTATGCTTATAGGGAGCCAACTTGGACCAGTGGAATCGCTAGGTGAAATATTTTTACCTATGACCTTATCCTTTATCCACCTTAAAGGAAAGGGAAAATCGTTGTCCCAGGGAAAATTAACTTTCAGCGCTTTGCACCTCGGCAATGGTGCCAATCTGATGTTGTCCTTTGAGATAACCTAAGGTCAATTGGATATGCCAAAGCATATTAAATATTTTTTTTGATTGTAATGGTTGGATGACCAGTGAACTGCTTTTTAACAGGTGCCTTAAACTTAGAAAGATCCTTAATAAAACAAAAGACTATTATTTAAATACATATAGTTAATTTGATTTTAAGTGCGATGGATAAGAAGAATATAGAGAAGTATAAATGATTTAATATTCAGATAGAGTATTTCACCATTTATAAGAAGAAATTAAGAAAACGTGTTTTCTTAATTACAAAATATAATCAAGTTATTTCAGAAATCTTGTGCAATTTAAATTCAAAGAGGAATTTATAAGAATAGATAGTCTATGAATTAATATCTTAATTAAACTACAACTGCACAATGGATTCAAAATGAAACTGAAATTCAATTAAATTTTCAATCACATGACTGTAAATTAAATAAATTATATAAGGAATACATCATGAAAACATAAGAAAATAAATCACAGAGAGACAAGCCATATGAAGTAAATCCAGAATATTTTATTCAATAAAAAATGCTCCAGCTTAGTACAAATCTGTCTGGTAACTAGCTCAAGGGTGCAACCCTGAATACTTCGACAGAATGAAGTATTTAAACAAAAATAAAAAATATTTCAATCAATGCCTGAGTGACAAGGCATGCTATTATTACTTAAAATTTAACAGAAAGAGAAGCAATTCGGTCCAAAATAATGAATCTAAACATTTGGCCTTGTTTTGATGGAAAACTGTTGCTGAATGGCCACTATTCTGGTGCTGTGCTTGCCAAGCTGTCCTCTAATCCTGATATTCGCACAACTTTTCCCACCATTCTCCATTTGGAATTGATATTTTAGTTACTTTATGGTAGATCTCATCTACCCCAGTATACTTGGTAAAAGTTGATTTTACATTAAAAATATGTTTTATCTCATTCTGAATAAAACATATGTTACTGATGGCCTCGTAGAATGCCTTGCTTGTTATGGAACCTTTGATGTTGGAGGACTTGGATGTGTCCTTGGTAATGTCTTGTAGCTTCTTCAAGTAATCCTCCCTGGTCATTAGCTTATCATGGATGACAAACAATGAAGGCAAACCCTTCTTGTTTAAGGCATCAATTCTTATGAAAAATTTGTTAACTACAATTTCCAGAGTGTGACACTTCTCAGTTAACTGTACTTCCAAATTGTTTTTAGTCAAGACTTTATTTACTTCCAAAATGGTTTCAGTCCTGTCATCCACTCCTAGATCATCCAGTTCATACCTGTTCTTAGAATTGAGAAACCTTATTATGCTATTAGCTATAGAAGGCATCTCTCCGAGTTGGGCATTTATATTTGCAATTGTCTGGTTTGCCTTTTCCATTAACTCCTTCTGCTAAAAAATGATCTGGATACATGGACAGATTTCATCAATCTCCTCTATGATGTTGTTCCAGATAATTTCTTTAACAGTACCAAGAGTGTTAGCCAGTGGAAGACTCAGTGCCTGACTTCTTCCATGCCTCAACTTGATTCTGAGCTCTCTGAAGCTCTGTTGCATGAAAAATGTCACACTTCTTTTGATGATCCTCTAGTAGTTTTACTTGATCTTGCAGTTTCTTAATCTCTTCAGTCTGCAAGGACATATTTTGAAATACGCTGGCCAACTGGTCTGCAGCCTCTCCTATACTGGTGGTAGTTGATATGGCAGTCAGAATGACTATGATAGGAAGTGCTTCTAAAGGAGCAGTCTGTTGAGCAGCCTTCTCCTTTTCCTTGATTAATTTGTCCATATCTGTCTCCGTCTGTTTCAGCTGAGCAGTCTGCTCCATGATGAGTTTCATCATGTCTACCTTTTCAGTCTCCATTTCTACAATATCCTTGGCTAGAGGATCTTTAGTAGTTGGGAGTTTCAACTATTTCCTTAGTGCTACTATATACAAATGCTTATTTTTGATCAAATCCTTTACATAATTTATGTTTGTAGGATCATAACCTAGTTTGATTACCAAATATTTCAAGGTTTCAATCTTGGTATATTTGACAAGAGTTGAAACTTTCTCCATCTTTAGCTGTGACTGAACATTTGGTAGTGTGACCTGCAGCTTGGACAAGGTCATAGCTATGCTAGTTATAGTAGAGAAGATCATTTCTCCAGTTTGTTTATGCGTCTCCATTTGGTCAATTGGATGTATGTCCTTGACATCAAACTCAAAAGATGTTTTCTTATAATCTAATGCTCCTTTGGGCTGAGGAACTTGTGCCTAAAGGAATGCCATCTAATTTTCCCCTTCTCTGATTCAAACACCGACAGTAGCTTGCTTTGGGCACCGGAGGTTTGTTTCTAAAATTGGTTGTATGTGTTTATCTTCAAGGCCTCATTTCTGACCTTTATTTCCTTGAAGATATCCATGATGATCTTCTTTGGCTCGCTTGAAGTAGATGTACCTGTGTGCATAATCTGCTGCTACTCTTGTGAGGTCGTGGAGGTGGTAGGAGACTGTGTAGACTGATCACTCATTAATGAAGATACAAGAGGCACATTAGTGGTGATGAGAGTTTGCTGCTCTAACTCTTTGCTAAGACTTAGTCTGGAGCTAAGCGTAGCATTCTTTCTGTACATGATTTTAAATCCCTCACTAAAGATATCAGTCCCTAAATGATACTCTTACTCTCTATTCCTCTTGGCTGTGTTTTCTTGCATTGTAGGAGTCTGCACTGTTGATGAGGAGACCTGCTGTTCTTCTGCCTCCTGTAATGTGTTCTTAACCCACTTTGGATGATTATTATATTTCTCTATCTCTGGCTTAGGTGTGTGAAAATAAGGAGTAGACTTGGTTTCTACCCTTAATCTAGAAATTATCCCTAATGGATCATAGGACTAGGTAAAACTGAGATTAAACTGCATTTCCTTGAGGAGTTTGTCAGCCTCTTGACCTGGTGCTCTGTTGTTGCAAATGAATGGGCTAACCTGCGTTTTTATCTTAATCTGAGACTTTTTCTTGGCAGCAACAAAATGGAATTCATCCATGTTGAGCATCTGCCTAATGTATTCTAAGGCAAAAATCCTCATTGGGAGGAATTTTGGCAGCTTATATGGTGGCAACTCACATCCAAAAATCCTTATCTCTGTGTCATTCTCATATAAGTACCAGTCTCCTATTTGTCCCTGTTTTGACAACTGCAATACCTTTTTTATTTCTTCACTAATCCTTGGTTCAGTTCTGTTGCTTAGGACGCTTATGGCTGGATGGACAAACATCTCAGTAAACTGTTTGTAAGTATATTATTTCTGCTCTTTCATAACCAGAGTGGTCCAGAAATTGACCGACTGCTAGTTTCCTTTCTCATCCAACTTTTGCAATGACAAGTTCATGTTGTCCCCCTGAAAGTATAGGAACATGTAGATTAAGACAGAGGCATATTTAAATACCTCCTCTGTGGGAAACTTGACCAATTGCTGATGGATAGAATCTACAAGAAAATGGCTAAATTTGAACAAAATTGAGGGCTTGGCATCATTAGAAAAGATGGATAAAAATCCTATAATGACCTCATCTACCAATTGGTCAGAGTAGTAGCCAAGGAGGTAAGAAATGACAATGATTATCTTCTTGGCTCTCTTAGGGAATATGGATGAGGGATAAGGAGGATTTTTATTTGGTAATGCAACATCTTGTGTTAAGGATAATTCAAGAATTTGGGCTCTCTTAGCATTGTCTAATTTCTGGTATATTTCAGCCCGAGCTTCATAAGAAAATGGGGTGCTATTGTTGACTGTGGCGGCTTGCATCATTTGATCAATAGCTCGAGGGGTTATGGTGAATAGAATTTGTCCATTAGGATTGACTATGGCCCTTTGGCTTGGAAGATATGAGGCATGGAATTTTCTAATGAAATCAGGAGTGTTGTTGGTACGAGGAAAGATGTAATGAGGTAGGTTTGACTCCCATAGCTGGATATCATCTGATTTATCAATGTTTTTATCTTCGAGCCAATAGTACATCTCAAAGAGTTCGAGCTCATAGAGTGTTTCGTGGATCTTGTAGTCTCTATCAGCCATAGGGATATGATGAAGATCTACAGGAGGATAGATCAGAGGATTAATAATTTCCTCTGGTCCTTTGTCCTTGGGAGGTATGATGGCTAAGGCTGATAGAGAAATTTGATTGGGAAAGGAAAAATTCATGGACATACATAAATTTTTGGGGCCAGGAACAAAAGGAATAATTTGAAAATGATCAGACGGTTAGTGTCCCTGGCAGTTGATAGTGTCGGGATCTGGCGAGCAACCTATAATCAAAGCAATGATAGTGATAAAACAAGAATTCTGTAACCTGTAAATAGAGAAGAAGAAGGTTTATATAGGAGTTCTGGTTTTCCGTTGGTGGTGCTGTTCTGTTGAGTTAATGACAAGGGTCAGGTATGTGGTATCGAGAATAAGGAATTCAACTTTCGGGGGGGTGACTGGTTTGTGGTTTTGCTCATGGGAGGTCCGAAACGCTGTGCAGCTGTAATGTAAGGACAAGCGCGGTTTGGTATACTACCCATTTCAAACACCCCCCCCTCCCCCACCTCGACGATAAAGCTTGGATGGTGAGGCGGGGGGCCAAAATTTCACGCGGGCCATCGGATGAGAGGTGATAGGCGGGGATGAAGAATGATATGGTGGAGAGTTAACGTGATGTGACGGGACGTATTGGTGGGTTCAGGAATCAACATTTAATGTGATGTTGGAAATATGAAATATAAGGGGGTATGGACTTAGGGAAAAGATATGAAGGGAATGGATTGGTAGAGGGGTGATATGGGATTAATACTTAGGTTATGTGTTTTTTAAAACTTAGGATAGTGTTAATATCCAAAATAAGCATATAAACCTTAGAGTAACCTTCACTCTTCTTTCAATTTCTTCTACACATGGAAACACAATGGATGTTTGATTATGGCACATTTAGACTAGCAACCTGTGCATTTTCAAAAACATAAAATGAAGATTTCCTTTTCTTTTGCTTCCCTAACATTTTATTTTTCTTTTCCTTCTTTATTTATGGTAGCTAACACCTAACATTTTATTGATATGGATGCTTATAAAAAATCATTTTTCCCTAACATTTTAACTTTTCATTCTTTTGCATCCATATCCTATCTTAACATTTTCAAAATTATCTGACTAATATGCTAACTTATCAAAACTAGATAATGTTACAACACATCGATCACTAGAAATAAATAAATACTTTTATACAACCATCATATCTATCATACTATTGAAATAACATTGTTTATATTTAAAATAACCTCTTTCCCACCCAAGTGAACCACATAATGAAATGTTGTACTTCAAGCACCATTTAGAGAAGAAGGATGAACAACATGAACTTCACAAACATTACGAATGAAATTAATATTAAAATATACAATAAAGTCCTTATGTTGACTTCAATGAACCATAGGAAAACCATTCTAATTTATAATAGTGGAGATGATGGTTATGGTATTCAAAATATCACATCAGGTAACTTAGTTCAAGGCAATTGTATCACAATTGTGGGTAGACATAAAAATCCATTTGGGATCATCATAGTTTAAAGGAGATGTATTTATTTAGCAATTTAGGTAGTGAGCTTAGTTTCTGTTTTCCTCTCAACTAGCCATATATAAATCCCCCTCACCCTTTTCCTCTATAGTTGAAATCGTTTACAAAGTGTATTATATCACTAGAGCTCATCTTCAAACTGGAAAAATTTCAAAATAGTAACGAGCATCTTTCAATGCAAGCTTCCATGGTTCATTATCATATATCATGTCTCTTTCGGACCAATCACATATTTTTTTTTAGATTGATGCATTTCTAACCACTTATTGTGGTTCATCATCAGGACAAAGATGGATAGCTTGATTCAAAGAACCAATAAATATAGTAGAGATGCAACGATTAATTCCCAATGGATGAAAAATAAATAATATTATATTCAAAACAAATGTTAAATAGTAAATAAAAACTATTAAAAATAAAAAAATGGAAATAATAATGAAAAATCTATAAATGACCTAACACTAGCTACATCTTTAGGTGATCTGAAGCATAGGGAGTCATCTATGGCATGCACAATGATGGAAGGGGCTTGGGGCAAAGGGAAATCCATATTTATGGATCTAGGCCAATTTACACCAGATCTGAATTGATATTTAACAGATGTGGATCACCCTACACTAGATCTGGCGAGGTCTCGTGAAAAGATAAACAATTTCAGATTTTTATTAAGAATCTTAGTGGAAAGACGTTTATCCTTTGGATCCAAGGTTTGGATCTAGTTATAAATTTGAAGTAGATTATCCATAAGAGTCTGGGCATACCAATTTTATTCCATATCTTGGAATATGCAGGAAAAGTATTCCAAGCCAACCATCGGTTGGAGTTTTACAATCTTACCAAATATTCAACAATAATTTTAAATATGAGGATGTGGGGAGGTTCCAATATCCCAAATCAAAATGGATCCACATCATTCAAAGATGCACTCTGTTAGTGTCAGTCTTTCCAGCCTTCCTCCAGTGATCAAATATGCTCTTACAAAGTGGTCTCAGAGTGTCAAGGTCAAATTTTTTCATTTCAAAGAGTTTTCAAGCAAAATTTGGTCACTAGGCATTAGGTCTAGGGTTTGCCCAAATGTCAGTCCATGTCACCATTCAGCTGAGTTTATCATCATTCATAGGGTTGTCTTTATCATGTCAGTGTCTAATGAGTCATTTCACACCTTGTTCATGCTTCAATTGCACCTAGGCAAGGTCATTTCCCTCTCCTAGGGTTTTGAAGGCAGTTTCTCTTGGATGGTCAAATCACCGGAAAAACTTGTTTCCTGATGTTCATATACCTTCCCCTATCCTTAAAATACCCTATCAAACACTTCCCATCCCTTAGATCCGCCAAATTCCTCATTTTTGCACAAACCCTAGTTTCTAGCTACAACCTGGCAATTTTCTAGGTTGGGCCTGTGTTTCGCCCTTTTGGACCCCTTCCCCTCACTCAATCTCTGAGATTCCACTTTCTCCTACTTCCTAACATCCCTCCCCACTCTCAAAAATTTCCCCAAGAATTTAGAAGCCCCCTATCCCCTTCATTTCGCTTCATTTCGACAAAATTCCTTGTTTCACACATCGGGACAAGTTTCACTCAAATGATGTTTCAGAGCAATAAATGATGAATTTTGGGAAACTGAGAGAGGTTTTTGTCCAAAAAATGCCAAGGAAGATAAACCTCGTTCACTTTTTCACAGGTGTTTTTTTTTGTGAGAAATGTCAAGAATTCCGTTGCCTCAGGAGAATCAAAGACACCTCTGAAGTGACCTTGGGAAAATAAAGTTTTCTCCTATCTTGGTTGGTAAAATGATTTGCTTGATGGGTAAAATGATAACTAGACACAAAGATATTTCCAATGAGCTATCATGGGCTCAATTTGGGGTTGAGGAAGGCATTTAAAAGTTGACTGCAACAGCACTCTTCCTTGAGGTAGCCACATTTGGCACTTTTTGACCAGTCTTTGGCGATTTGATTTTTGACAGGTCAAATGAACTCAAATTGAAAAATTCTAGTTTGGTTGGAAAGTAGACTCAAATACCTTTCCAACGAGCTATCATGCGCCCAATTCCGACACGAGAAGGCCTCCAAAAGCCTCCTGCAAAAGCGCGACCCGTTGGGTGGTGCGCGACCCGTTGAGAGCTCTTCTGCAGTTCAAAAAATCAACGTGCGCGACCCGTTGGGAGGGGCGCGACCCGTTGGGGATTTCTCCACAGAAATTTTCCAGTAAGCTACCAAATGACCCCAAATCTCTTCAAGGTTGCAGGTAGGCCTCTGATCATCAAAGTATTTTGCTTGATAGAGAAAAATGAGCATGGGAAATGTGTTTTAATGCCATCAAGTTGAAATGAGAAGTTCATGTATATTTGCTTTAAAAATGTCAAAATGCAAGTAGAGATAGGGTTTTGTTTTGCTGCTCTCAAGGTTATCCCTTTCACCCCCTGAGGTTGTTCATGAGGAGGGAAGGCCATCACAGTAGCATGATATTCTTGAGACCAGACATGTCAGCTCTCCTCCATTGGTCACTTATCAGAGAGGCCCAAGGGCCTTATTTGCAGCAGCTAGGCGAGTACTATCTCCACAGCAGGTGGAAGGGGTCTTGCCTTCATCACCAGCTCAGTGAGTGTTATCTCCACATCAGGTGGAAGGGGCCTCGCTTTCTTCACCAGCACAGGTACTACAGAGGGGCAAAGAGCCCATGATTCATGAGGGTCCGGTGATTGATCTTGAGGCCAGTTCTCCTAGCCGAGAGGCAAAGGAGATCATTCAACATCTCAGGGCTGAAAATGATGCTTTTTAAAGAGACTTGAGGGTACCCAATGGACCATCACCTACCTGGAGCAGCGGAACACACAGCTAGAGGAGGAGAAGGCACTTGATGAGCTATGAAGGATTCGTAGCGACCGAGTCTTGAACCGTAGGAGGCCCGGTGATCCATTGCCTGCTGACCGAGAGTCTATGCTCATTCAGGAGAATGCCCACTTGGAGAGGCTGTTGGCTAAGGCCAACCAAGAGAAAAAGCTGCTGAGAAACATGAAGAATCACTATTGGGCAAGGATGCATGTATGCAAGGCCAAAATGAAAATGTTCCAAAGGAGGTTGTCCGAGGCTCTTAGGCGGAGGAAGAAGACCAATCCACTCCATATCTTGGCTGAGGCATCCCTCAAAGATCATGGCACTCACTAGCATCAGCTACAGCACAAATCCCAATTTTTTTTAAGAATTTTGGGTAATTTTGGCATTTTTTGGAAATTTACAGGTTTTGGCTCCTCAACGGGTCTCACCCCCGGTGAGACCCTTTGTCATCGTAGCTCCGTTTTGCAAAAACTCAACATTTCTAGATTTTTCATGCAAAGTTACACATGCATATGGATGGACTTGAGTTTTTATGGAGTTTTGGGCCTCCAAAAGGTCAAAATACAGGCAAAATTTGACTTTCTGCCCCTTTTTTGAGTTGCAAAAGCAGTCTTGGGAGAATTGACTTTTGACTGGGCAAATGACCTCCAAATCCAAAAATTCCAGTTGGGTTGGAAATTAGACTCAGAGACCTTTCCAACGAGCTATCCTGCACCTACTTCTGACACCGGGAAGGCCTCCAAACAGAGCTCCAAAGTGCGCGACCCGTTGAGGAAATGTGCGTGACCCGTTGAGGAAACTTTGCCAGATTTGACCAGTTCAGCCCAGAAAACGCAGTTTGGCTCCAGTTTGACTTTTTGAGGTGGATGGTGGTCCTCTTGGATGTAATTGTGACACTTTTTGGATATTTTTACTCTTGTTTAACTCTTCTAGAAGATTCTTGCATGTAAAGGGTAAAAATTGAATGTATGAACTGGTTTCCAAGTTTATAGAGGCAAGTTGTTTTGACTGCCTATTTTCTAGTGCTTAGTTTAGAAGTGGTTCAAACAGCTCCTAGAAGGATGAGATCGACCCCTAGAGGCAAGGGAAGAGGTTGGCTTGCCTATATTATGTATTTTCTTAATCATTTTCAGAGGTTGGAAGGTTGGACTCTTGAGGGAGAAGCTATCATTGTATTATTTCACTTGTATCTTTGCAATTTTTGGCTAAGGAAGACCAGGGTTTTGCAGTCATCTTTGGGATTCTTGTGGACTCATGTGTTGATGGTGTGTTTCTTCATGTTCTTGTAAGCTTTTTTATGTGATTCATTTCCTTTCTTTACTGCTGCACATTAAACAAATGAAGTGTTAAAGTATGAATTCATGCTAGCCATGCTCTGCTTTTAAATTTGTTTAATTTCAATGTTTTCTACTGTCTAAAGGGAATTCAAAGTCATTGTTTGCTCTCTTTAGCTCCTCATCTTTCATTCCTGATCATCCATCTCAAGTTAAGGCATCAATACTGTTTCCTACCTCGCCCCAAGGAACCCCCTGCAGAAACTGTGTCCAATTCCCGCACCCAAAATTGCAATTCCTCAATTTGCCACCAAAAAACCCAAAAAACCCCAAATCCACCTTTTTAATCAGTTTACTAGCCTAATATCAGTGTTACCTTGTTGGTCATCTCATCCCATTGAAGATCTACCGAGATTGACCGGAGAGAGCCTTCTCCTGCCCCGTAGGGCTAGCTACGAGGCTGAATGGTTTGATGTAGCCTTGAGGTTTACCTTTCTCAGCCTGAGGTGAAATTTCAAGCGCTAACATACTGGCGACCATACTGGGGAGAACATCTAATCCTTTGCTCATTGACGTGTTATTTCATAAGTCTTAGACGGAGCCTGAAGTTACGCCAGGTAGCCTTCGAAAACACTCTTGTTTTACATCAGCGTTAGTAGATAAACGCTGCTTCAGTCAATCTCCGTGAGCTTGTGAACGTAGCGCTTCATTGACACTTTACCCCAGTACATGTATCAAGTTCAGATCTGATTGTTGATGGTGAACAACGATCAGACACTGACAAGGCTGAAATCATTCACTGGCGACTCCTTCACTGAAAACTCCAGAGATCAATGCTTCATGGTGACTTCACTGCAGGAAGATCAGTGGCTTTGAGATTTTCAAGATGGATCAGATTGCAAGAAGATATGCTCCCTTGAGCCGAGATCATATTCCAGGTTTTCCAAATAAAATTCCAAAGGTAGATTGGTCAAGGAATCTGCCTACATTTAATGATGATGGTAAGAAGGATGTTGCTCTACATCTAGTAAGATTTCATATGCATATTCACAAGTTGAAGGTTGATTTTCCTGAAGATTGCTTGATGAAGATATTCTTGGCCACTCTGGAAGGTAAAGCCCAATCATGGTATGAAAGTTTGCCACCTGCTTGTATTTACTGTTTAAAGGATTTTCATGCTATGTTCATTGAAAGATATAAGGACTCTTATCCATCATTAAATTTAGTTCAAGACTGTTGCAAGCATGCATATAGTTTTATTGAAAACCTTGAGAAGTTTTATGAAGATGATAATTTCATGGATGAAGAGATCATGGAAGCTCTGTATGAGAATTCATTTCAGCAGCACACAGAAATCTTAGAGGATATTTGTCAAGATCAGCAGGTTGAAGATGGTCATATGGCTGTAATTGATGAAAGAGAAGAGCTTGTTTCAGATCTGCCCACAGAAGAAGACCAGATTGTAGATTGTGATAACCAAGCATACCTTGTGCCGAATCCTGAAAAGGAGAGTTTTGTTGTTGAGATCATAGACAAAGTTCTTGATCCAAATGTTCTCATGCCATCAGAACAGAGCCTGCATGAGGAGGTAATTCAGCCAGCTCATGAACATCAAGATGAGATCTTTGTTCAAGTAAGTGAAAACTCTTCTTTCAATCATAATTTGGATAGTTTGATTGCCATGTCATATGAAGATGATCAACAATGTTTCCAAGTTTCAGAAGATCAGGACTGTCATTCAGATTTTTCATGTTTTGAAATGTTATTTCAAGAAGACAAGACTTGTTTGAGCAAAGGGAAACATAAAGTCTTATCTCCTTTGTCTGAAGAGGAGATAGATCAGCTTTTGAAAGGTCATGCTACAACCCAAGCTAAAGCAAATCGGCAGTGTGCACATGGTCACGAAAGTGTTGGTGAAACTTCTTCCTCTTTTGAAAATGATGACAGTGTTGTAATTAGTTTTATAGATCAGCAAACAGATAATATTTTCTTTCATGAAGATGATGAGGCTGTTATGTTTGATGATCTTGAGGATTGTTTTCTGTTTAAGAATGACTTAGACTGTAAAATTGAGGAATATAAGCTTGAGAGAGACAATATGTCAAAATTTCTCACGGTCAAGGTATTTACAGCCAACATTCATATGGCAGAAGCTTATACTTCTCTGTGCCTTCCTATCAATCAGCAACCCACTGTTTTTTCAGATCAGAATGAAGGGAGTACTTATATTTTTGCAGCCGGATCTCCAAACAAGATAGTGCTTCAGGATTATCAAGATCCCTTTGGCATTCTTCTGCAAGCATTAGAAAAGATAAATGTTGCCTGGTTCATTATCATAAGCTTTGGTTTCAGTGGTTATTTTGAGTTGCCTACAGGTTCATTGTTTCGCCTGCTCGAGATAAGCGAGAGCAGAAATTTGGTATGTAGCCATCTGCTGGATTGGTTACATTGGAAAGCTCATTATACATGATTGTACATATTTCATTAGTATGCAGGTGGTTGTCATCATGATTTCAAATCTTGATGGTCTGCTGCCCTTTAATAAGCTTTGTAGGTTCTTGTTTTAGTTAAGTCAGTCATGAGTCATTTGTGTTTGGTCTGTTGAGTGAGTTTTTCAAGTTCTTTCAGTTTGCCATTGAGTCGGTTTGAGTCAAGTTCCAGTTAAGTTTCAGTCAGTTTTCAGTCAATAAATGAGTCAAAGTCTTGTGTTGTTTGCCGAAATAATGACTCCATTGCCCAATGACTATAAGGCACTGGTCTGCTCTCCCAGAGGTCTGCGGTTCTTGGCACCTCCAAGGAGCTACCATCCCCATTGGAGCCAATGTTAGTGTCAGTCTTTCCAGCCTTCCTCCAGTGATCAAATATGCTCTTACAAAGTGGTCTCAGAGTGTCAAGGTCAAATTTTGTCATTTCAAAGAGTTTTCAAGCAAAATTTGGTCACTAGGCATTAGGTCTAGGGTTTGCCCAAATGTCAGTCTATGTCACCATTCAGCTGAGTTTATCATCATTCATAGGGTTTTCATTATCATGTCAGTGTCTAATGAGTCATTTCACACCTTGTTCATGCTTCAGTTGCACCTAGGCAAGGTCATTTCCCTCTCCTAGGGTTTTGAAGGCAGTTTCTCTTGGATGGTCAAATCACCGGAAAAACTTGTTTCCTGATGTTCATATACCTTCCCCTATCCTTAAAATACCCTATCAAACACTTCCCATCCCTTAGATCCGCCAAATTCCTCATTTTTGCACAAACCCTAGTTTCTAGCTACAACCTGGCAATTTTCTAGGTTGGGCCTGTGTTTTGCCCTTTTGGACCCCTTCCCCTCACTCAATCTCTGATATTCCACTTTCTCCTACTTCCTAACATCCCTCCCCACTCTCAAAAATTTCCCCAAGAATTTAGAAGCCCCCTATCCCCTTCATTTCGCTTCATTTCGACAAAATTCCTTGTTTCACACATCGGGACAAGTTTCACTCAAATGATGTTTCAGAGCAATCAAAGATGAATTTTTGGAAACTGAGAGAGGTTTTTGTCCACAACATGCCAAGGAAGAGAAACCTCCTTCACTTTTTGCACAGGTGTTGTGGTTTGTGAGAAATGTCAAGAATTCCGTTGCCTCAGGAGAATCAAAGACACCTCTAAAGTGACCTTGGGAAAATCAAGTTTTCTCCTAGCTTGGTTGGTCAAATGATTTTCTTGATGGAAAAAATGATAACTAGACACAAATAGCTTTCCAATGAGCTATCATGGGCTCAATTTGGGGTTGAGGAAACTTTGCCAGATTTGACCAGTTCAGCCCAGAAAACGCAGTTTGGCTCCAAATCCAAAAATTCAAAAATTCCAAATCCAAAAATTCCAGTTGGGTTCGAAAGTAGACTCAGATTCCTTTCCAACGAGCTATCCTGCACCTAATTCTGACACCGGGAAGGCCTCCAAACAGAGCTCCAAAGTGCGCGACCCGTTGAGGAAATGTGCGCGACCCGTTGAGGAAACTTTGCCAGATTTGACCAGTTCAGCCCAGAAAACGCAGTTTGGCTCCAGTTTGACTTTTTGAGGTGGATGGTGGTCCTCTTGGATGTAATTGTGACACTTTTTGGATATTTTTACTCTTGTTTAACTCTTCTAGAAGATTCTTGCATGTAAAGGGTAAAAATTGAATGTATGAATTGGTTTCCAAGTTTATAGAGGCAAGTTGTTTTGACTGCCTATTTTCTAGTGCTTAGTTTAGAAGTGGTTCAAACAGCTCCTAGAAGGATGAGCTCGACCCCTAGAGGCAAGGGAAGAGGTTGGCTTTCCTATATTATGTATTTTCTTAATCATTTTCAGAGGTTGGAAGGTTGGACTCTTGAGGGAGAAGCTATCATTGTATTATTTCACTTGTATCTCTGCAATTTTTGGCTAAGGAAGACCAGGGTTTTGCAGTCATCTTTGGGATTCTTGTGGACTCATGTGTTGATGGTGTGTTTCTTCATGTTCTTGTAAGCTTTGTTATGTGATTCATTTCCTTTCTTTATTGCTGCACATTAAACAAATGAAGTGTTAAAGTATGAATTCATGCTAGCCATGCTCTGCTTTTAAATTTGTTTAATTTCAATGTTTTCTACTGTCTAAAGGGAATTCAAAGTCATTGTTTTCTCTCTTTAGCTCCTCATCTTTCATTCCTGATCATCCATCTCAAGTTAAGGCATCAATACTGTTTCCTACCTCGCCCCAAGGAACCCCCTGCAGAAACTGTGTCCAATTCCCGCACCCAAAATTGCAATTCCTCAATTTGCCACCAAAAAACCCAAAAAACCCCAAATCCACCTTTTTAATAAGTTTACTAGCCTAATATCAGTGTTACCTTGTTGGTCATCTCATCCCATTGAAGATCTACTGAGATTGACCGGAGAGAGCCTTCTCCTGCCCCGTAGGGCTAGCTACGAGGCTGAATGGTTTGATGTAGCCTTGAGGTTTACCTTTCTCAGCTTGAGGTGAAATTTCAAGCGCTAACACACTCAAAGGGAATGAAACCACACAAGTAAAATAACCTCAAAATATGTCAGGCCCTTACATTGTAGAGCAAATGGGAAAGGTTCCAAACATGAACATAAAAACCCTTGAGGCAAAAACTTATCATGATGATCTAAAATCCATGACTGTAATATGTAATTTTAATGGTTTTTGGCGAAACACAAAATATCTTTACGTGTGGGTACACTCTTCATGGACAAAAAAATGTGATATATTTTTGTGTTCCAAAGGGTTTTTCATTGTAAAAACAAGCAAGACCTACAAAACGTTCTAAAAAATGACCCATAGTTTTGGGGCAGGGCTGGGCTCTTTGTTACCCCATGGTTTCTAGGGTTTGATGTAAAAAATATGGTGATAAAGAGGATGCCAATGTGGGTAAGGCTACCAAGCCTTCCCCTTCATTTCTAGAACTCTCAAGTTATGGAGGATATCGACAATGTTATGGGAAAGTTCAATAATATAGATATGGACAAAACCTCAAAAGGAAATTTTACTTTTTCCAGGATATGCATACAGATTGATCTAAGCAAAGGTCTGCCTGACCATATTCTATTAAAACATGAGAATTTTTAGTGGACACAGGTGTTAGACTATAAGAATATGACATTTAAATGATGAACATGCTTTTAAATAGGTCATTTACAGAATTTCCGTCCACAAGCAAGGAAGGCATCAAAAAATAAGAGGAGGCAAGCCCCTAAGCCAAGGGGATGGAATTTCCTTGATGCTCAGAAGATGAGAAAGAAGAGGACAATGAAAATCAACCAAACTTCAAACCACAACCTCCTCACAACAAATCAAATGTTGAAAAAGGGGATAATTCATGATCAATGGTCACAACTCAGAAGGTGACATAATCAACAAAAATTATGGTATGAAAACAATAAAACGTGGTGATGCTAATGGAAAAGGACCCATGTGGCATTAATAGATCTCATGTCTCTGAGAGTTTGGACTTAGACAAAGAGATCCTCCCACATACAAACAATAATCAATTAGCAATAGTAACATATGGTTCAAATTAAGGAGTATGACAGAAGGTGGAGAAAAAGAAAGAAAGAAAGAAAAATAAGTGATTTATATCACACTTAATCATGTAATTTTTATTCTTTAGTGCATCACTTGCAATACTGATATTTGAAATGCTTTCAAGCATTTACAAAATGTAAATTTGTTCCTTGATTTTCAGGTTGAATAAATTACAAATTTTTTTCTTTAGAAAAATATATAAAGCAAATTAAGAATGAAGAATAATAATAGAAACTAACAAACATAATTTAATAATTTATATTGTAAATATGTGAATAAATAAATAAATATGAATATAATATAATATAAATATATGTGAGTATGTGAATAAAGATAAGTGAGAGAAACAAAATGAAATTATTTATTAAATACAATAAACACAAAATAAGGAACTCAGCCCATTAAATAAAAACGATTCTATATTAAAAAGTAAAAAGAAAAGAATTCAAGAAATCAATAAATCCTAAACGGACCAATGATAGATGAAAGAAATATAATAAAAAGAGAAAAATAAAAATAAAAATGAAGTAACTTGATTTTAATTAATAAGAGGGGAGGAAGAAAAAACAAAAAAACAGATTAGATAAATTAATAATATTAGGTGGTAATTATTGTTATTATTATTATTATTTTCAATGGAACATGTATTTTGATTTATAAATGCATTGTCCAAATTGAAGGTCGAAACCTTTTACAAGAAAATTCAGTTGCTACTTCTCCTATTCCTAGTTCTATTACATCACATTTTTCCCTTCTTGCCTTCTATTAAGCTGTGAAATTCGGCTTTGACTAAAATTATAAATTCTCCCAAAAGACACGACCAAAAGCTGCATATTTTCTGTTCATTTAGATGCTTAAAGTTGGGATGAGGATGACACCTGCTTCCTTCTTCTTTGTTGGGCACTCACCCATCTTCTCTGCTGGACTGCACTCTATGTCCCCTACTGTCATATTAGTTGAGATCTCTTCTATAACCATGAGAGATTCCAAATTTTCTCACACTATATCCACATGAAGGAAACCGAATTCTTCCATAATCATGGAATGGGTAGAATGCCCCTAGGCTCCCTATTAATCAACATGTTTCCTTAGGGCAATGCTATACCCAAATTAGCCATTTCATATGCTTTTTTATTATGTACTCTTAGAACTTGAAATAACTCTACTTCTTCAAATGTTTCCAGCTGATGGATGATTTGACATTGCAAAGAGCCTCTAGGAGGATCCTTCCAAATCTTTGCCTTATTCATTGGTTTAATAGCCAAGAGAGAGTCGTCGATGACTACCAATCTTTTGATTTCTCTTTCCCTAGCCAATCTCAGTCCTTGAAAGAGGGATGTGAAATCCAATTCATTATTTGTAGATAACCGAAGCCCCCATGCATACTTTATTTCTTCTTCTTCATCGGGATCTATAAGCACCCCACCTCCTCCCGCATGTCCTGGATTTACTTTCGATGCCCCGTCGAAATTCAAGAATAATTTATGCTTGCCCTTCCTCCATTATTTTAATTCAAGTTCCTCTATCTGAAGCTTCCAATTGGGAATGTAAATAAGATTCATACAATGATTGATTTGAGAAAGGAAGATCTAAGTTACACCAATTACTTTTTTCTTCTGGGATGATTAAAAGATCCACTAGATCGAATCCATTAGCTGTTATTGCCTTTGCTACTAACTTATTTACTTTGGTAGTTGTAATGCTACTTTTAACGTCTTTATTCTGGAAAATTTCCTAGTTACGTGCTATCCAGATTAGTCAACAAATGTATTTGGGGAGGGCACTCCAATACTGAGCGACTACAACTTCTCTTGAGAACTTCCACAATTTTTTTGAATCTAGGTAACATACATCGCTTCCCAAGTCACAGGGCAAGTGTCTAGCTCCATTACTTCTTTGAAAAATTCCTTCCAAACAGATTGAGCGTAATTGAAATTCTTGAACAGATGTTCAATTGTCTCTTTCTCCTCTTTGCACAAGATGCATCTGGACAATCCTTGAAGTTGTATTTTCCTTAGATTTTCTATTGTGAGGAGTTTCCCAAAACAAACTCCCAATAGAAAATGTTTACCTTGGAAAATCCATCAAAATTCCAAACAGATTTCCATAGTCCTATAGTTGACAGAGTCACACGATTTTGTAATACCACTTCGTATCCCATTTTAACTGAGTATGATTGATTTTTATTGGTAGTCTAGACTCTTTCATCGACCAGGTTTGTATTAATGGGAGAACACCCTTTTAAAGCCTTAATCATCAAGCTCCATTCAGACAAAAGATGTTTTGGAACATTTGGATAGATCTAACCTCTTCAGTGTCCATTGTTATCCCAAGATAAAAGACCAGCAATAAAAACTAACTTCTGGGCTTTCATCCAATCTGTCAGTTCTGACATTTTAGGGTTTTCATGAAGAAGCTCTTTTGAAGGAGGATGATCTTTCCATAACTATTTCCATCTTTCCATCCTAGATGGTCGATTATTAAGGGATTGACTCTCTTGCAGAGCTTCCAAATATTGGATCCCTTCTTAGTCCACATTTCACTTTCAGGTCTCAGAAGTCAGCTTTTATGAAAGTACTTTTAGAGGAGGGTTGACTTCCATGATTCAGAGGTAGGATATTTCCCAAACTATCTTGGCACCCATAGCTATGTTCACTAGTTCAAGATCCTTGACACCTAAGCCCCCACAGAGGTTAGGAAGCTTGACTATTTTTCAATTGATAATATGGAATCTATTTTCATTGGACTTACCTCCTTGCCGCACAAACTTTCTGATAAGCCCCCCAATGTTGGAAAAAATTCCCTTTGGAGCTAAAAGTGCGATCCTAGAATATATGGGAAGTGAAAAAATAACAACTTTAATTAGAAAAACTTTCCCAACAACATTAATCCATTGTGTTCCCCAATTCAATATTCTTTTCTTAATTTTCTGGATCACCCGTTCTCAATCATCACTGTGAGCTGCACCTGTGGATATTGGTAGTCCAAGATATTTAAATGATTTCCACTCTTTCCAGACCGAGAAGGAAAGATCCCTTGCAATTTCGGTCAATATTTCTTCACTACTGCTCTAGCAATATATGTGACACTTCTCCTTGTTAAGATTTCCCCCAGATAACTCATGGTAACTGTGCATTATCTTATGAAATCAACCTGCAACAATTTTAGAGGCCCCTCCCATTAACAAGGTGTCATTTGCAAAGAGAAAGTGATTAATATTTTTGACATTACGAGCAATGCTTAGCCCAACTGATTTTCCTTCCAGCCTGGCCCTTTCTAGATTTATGCTAAAAGGTTATGCCAAGATGATATATAGCAAGGGGAACATGGGGAAACCTTGCCTCAACCCTCTCGTTGCTTTGAAAAATACCACAGGTCTTCATTCACCAACCGGGATATCTAGGGGGAGCTTATGCAAGCTATAATCCATCGGATTACATTCTCATTGAAGCCCATTTTCCTCAGAGTTTTGAATAAAAAGATGTACCACACTCTATCAAAGGCGTTCACCATGTCCAACTTTACTACCATACCTACTTCTCTTGATTCTTTGTTGGAATGGATAGCCTCCTACACTAAAATTATGTTGTCTATAATCTCTCTTCTCCATGAATACCCCTTGGTTTTCAGAGATCAAAGAGGGAAGAATTTTTTTGAGGCAACAATTTTTGAGATGATCTTATATGAAGAATTACACAAAGAAATAGGACAGTATCTGGAAAAACTTACCAGATTGGATTCTTTCGGGATGAGGGCAAGGAAGGAGGAATATGTTCCACCTCCCAATATTTCCTTTCATATGGAGTTGTAACCATGCAGAGGAGATCCTTTTTAATCAGGCTCCATAATGCCTTGTAGAAGCAGATTGAGAAGCTGTTAGGACCAGACACTTTATCTGGAGCCAGACCCCAAACCGCCTCAACCAACTCTTCTTCACTTACCTGTCTTACCATCCAATGATTGTCCTCCATCGAAAGGGATGCTTCAATTGGGTTCAAGAATTAAACAAACTTCTCCTCATCCAAACCTTCTCCTTCCTGAAATAAGCTACAAAAGTGGTTGAAAGCCTCTTGCTTGATACCCTCCATGGAGGAAATTTTCTCTTTTCCTTTCAGAGTAATTTATTTGACCATGTTATGAGATTCTCTATATTTCACCATTCTGTGGAAGTAAGTTGTGTTTTGACCTCCCTCCTTTAGCCAAAGACTTTGGGATTTCATCCTCCAGTGTTGTTCTCCCTTTCCGCCTTCAACAAATATTTATTTTGTAAGGGTTGCTTCTACTTCTAAATGGTTTAAAGTTACCTCCTCATCTTCCATTTGCTGCTGATAAGATTCTAGCCTCTTTTATAACTCATGTCTCTTCCACCCTGGAGGTTAATGTTTTGTATTCAACCAATTTCTTAACCCTCTTTTTACCTCCTTTATTTTGTTTTCCCAAACATAAGAAGGCGAACCAAAGATCAACCTTTTCTAGGCATGAGCGATCAACTCCAAAACGCCTTCTTCTCAACCAGGCTAGGTTAAATCTTAAGGGTATTGGTCCCAGATTCTCAATAGGGAATAAGTTTATCCTGATTGATTTATGGGCTGACTCACCTTGAGATAGATAAAAGTGTTTCACACTATACCTTTGTCCAACCAACAATTGTGGATCAAGAACTGAACTAATTGAGCTGCAATATGACTATTTCCACTATGTTTGTTTGACCAAATAAAATTTCTAGTCTTTGGTGGAAGATCCACCAAGTCCCACTTCAACATTAAATCTTCCATCCGTTCTAAAAAAGGGTCCTGTTAGGTCCCTATAATATTAATGATTCCCCCATTACTATTGTCATTGTATCCCTTAGTATTATTGTTGTGCCCATATTTTCCCCATATTGTTATTATTGTGCCCCATAGAATCCCTCTATTGTTATTTTTGTGCCTTTATATTATTATTGTTAGGTCGACTTGGTTATATTGTGACCCCTTAGACTCCTATATATAGAAAGGAGGTTTTGTCATTTGAATCATCTAAGAATTGTTCATTTGTGTAATGTAAAGGAGGTTGCCCCATCGAAGAGGTTTATTTCTAAGGCGTTGATCTATCTTTTTGTGAGATGGTTTCATAACATTTGGTATCAGAGCTTTGGGTTCTAGGGTTTCGCTGCTCCAAACAGGTCATTGTGGAATTTTCGCTATAACATTTTTTTTCTGCAAATTTCTAGAAGCTACAAAAAACCCATTTGATCCGATATCGTTCTGAATTTTGGATCCGAATTTCAGAGCTTTTCTTGGTATATTTACGGAGATATGATATGAGGAATTTAGTGTTTTTGTAGACTCCTGAATTACATTCCAAATAGGTGACATAGGGAAAATCGTCGTAACTTTTGTTTTGAGCATCAGATTGAAATTTCATAAGAAGTTTCAAAAAGAGGACGGCCTGTGGTTTTCTTTGTATCAGTTTCAGGTACTAAGGTTGAAACAGTGACACGTGGGATGTCATACAAGTTCACTCTACTGAACTAGTCTATAATCAGGTCATCGTGGGAGATTTGGCATAACTCTTCCTTGGTGAATCCAATCTTGATCAGACTTACGGGATTAGAAATAGGACTCAAAGGGATACTGCAGGACGAGATTTCAGATATTCGAGATCTGCAGTTACAGAGATACAATAGATTCAATATCGAGTTCTTACAAAGTGAAAAAAAAGGTGTGTAGTTTTTTTAATTTTGCATAAGATTGGTTTGAAAAATTAGTTTGAAGGAATTCAAAGGGAATAGTGAAGAATTATTAGCATTAATTAATGCCCCAAAGAAAGAAAATGCAAACACCTATTAAGCAACCTGAAACCTCTAGCATGACTCGTGAAGAAGAGGAAAAAATGCAACATGATATATCAAAATTACAAGACCAAGTACAACAAATTTCACTCTCACTAGAGGTAAATGAAGCCAAGATGAATGGGGTGGAAGCTAATATGAATGGCATGCAAGTTAAGATGAATGGCGTGGAAGCTAAGATGGATGGCATGGAAGCTAAGATGAATGGCATGGACGCTAAGATGAATGGCATGGACGATAAGATGGAAGAATTGAAAGGGTAGTAAAGGAAACTCATGATGAGAACAAAATAAATGTTAATCATGATTTCATAGACTCTAATGTTGGATTGAAGACCCACCATGTTCTAAAAATCGATATGAGGAAGCTTGATGGCAAGGATCCTGGAACATGGATACTATAGATGGAGCAATTTTTTGATCTCCATAATGAGCAAAACACACAAAAGGTACGTATTACAACTTTATATTTGCAACAAAATCAGTTTGTATGGTATCGATGGCTTTGCTCTTATAAACAAATTGTCACTTGGGCAATTTTTACGGAAGAAATGATAGCACATTATGAGGATGCAAAAAGCAACACCTTTTTTAGCCAATTGATAAATCTCAAAAAAAAGGGTTCAATGATGGAGCACATTGAGGACTTCCAAAAATTGAACATAAGGGTAAAAGATATTCTAGAGGAGCATAGGATTGATGTGTTCATAGGGACTTTAAAGAATAATATCCAACATGAGGTTCGCCTTTGGGAACTTGATTCATTGGAGAAGGCATTTAGGTTAGCAAGAAAAATGGGAAGCAAAATTATGGCAACCAGGAAGCCTACCACTCACAACTATAAAGATAGAAGTGTTGTTGCCCCTAGCCTTCCACAACCTACAAGGTTGACACCACAACAATTGGAAGAAGCAAGAGCAAAAGGGCTTTGTTATAGTTGTGATAGCAAATACACTAAAGGTCATAAGTGTGTCGAGAAGAAATTATTCTACATAGATTGTGAAGAGGAGGAAAAAAAGGAACAAGAAATGTCAAGAGAAGAAGATATACTCTAGGAAAAAACCCTAGATAAAGAAGAAATGAATCCGACCATATCTTGTAATGCATTGGCTGGAATTACCACTCCTCAAACTATCAAGATAGAAGGACATATCAAGAAGAAAAATGTAATAGTGTTGATTGATTCGGGAAGTACCCATAATTTTATTCATTGTAAGATAACAAAGGAATTGAATTGCTTCCTATATCCAGAACCAGAGTGTCAAGTGATGGTTGCAAGTGGAGGAACCATAAAATGCTCTGGAAAGTGCCATAATATCAAGCTATCCATGGGAGAATATTTATTGAATATCCCAATTCTTTCCCTGTTAGGGTCCCACCCTAACCCCCTTATTTATGTCATGGGATCACGTCATAGTCAAGAGTCAATAAATCCCATATTAATATTTGTAAGTGGTTAACCCGCAATTAATGACGGGACCATAGTTAGTTGCAAATGGGCGGTAGTATTAGATAGATGGTATTAATAAAACCCACAGTATTGGCCCGTGGTATTGCATGTATGAGTCATATATAAAGGATAGAGACTCCCTACGAGGAGCATCGTGTCTTGTTTTTGTAATCGAGCTCTGCTCTATTGGAGGTTGCCCCCTCGAAGAGGCCTGTGAACATTTCTCTCTGAATAATAAAATCATTGCTATTCTGTGTTCTGGGTATCTTTTCTTCGCATATTCTGTGTTTGGGTATTACTTTGCAGGTTACGAGCATAACAAGTGGTATCAGAGCACTTTCCAGGGCTCGGTGGGATCTCCAATTTTTAGCAATTTTTTTTTTGGCTAGAGACGTGTTCCGACGTCTTTAAACCACGGGATCTGTCGTTAAGCGCATAAACCTGTGGATTTGGGGAGGCATGCACGCAGGAAATACAAGAGGTGGTCACGTCTGTTGGACTCCCTTGTAACCCCTGTGGGTACCCCTTCGAGTAGTAGCGCATTAGACAGAACCGCGCACAGACTGTCTTCCACGTACCCTCTGGGTATATAGGAAGCCCCCTAGCTCCCTTGAAACCTCGCCATAGATAAACCTTCGGCCGTCTTGTGGCTACAGTACACCGAGAACAACACTCGGAGAGATTACTCGCACGTACGATAGGGTAGTCGGGTTGTACGGCTAAGGGTACGGTCGATTCTCCTTAGTTAGAGCCCTGAAACATTGGGCCGAGTACTACTGTCAGACCCTTATGTATATTGTGATCTGTAGCACCTGACACTCCTCAAGACCATAGTTCCCTTTCTATCGGGGGATCACACATCATCTATTCCAGATCAGCAAGTGCAGCAGCAACAGACATCAGTCTCGCAGCTCCATCAGATCAGCAGCAGCAGTTGTTCCACCATTCAGATCTCTCAGATCCACCAGATTGGAGTAGTTGTGAAGGGTTCCTGTACCTGGATATACTTTTCGCAGGACTTTTGGCGGCATTGACATTTTGAGGATTTGGCGACTGCAGTATTGATCAAGAAGGAGTAAAACTCCGTTAGGAGTTTTCCAAAAAAAAAAAAAAAAAGTCTGAGATCTTCCGAAGCACTTATTTGTGATCTAGCCCATCAGCATCAGGACGACGAGCTGGGCACGGTGGTACCATTCAATTATATATATATATATATATATATATATATATATATATATATATATATATATTATTATTATTATTATTATTTTTTTTTTTTTTTTTTTCTGGCGGTCCCAATTTTTCATCAAGTTGGTGTATGGTAGAAACTAGAGCTCAAGCGATGGCCAATGAAAGGCTAGACAAAATTGAAGCAGATATGAACGACCTCAAAAATATGATTAGCAGACTAACTAGCCAGGTACGGCAAGCACTCGATAAGGGCAAGGAGCCAACTCTCGAGGAACCGTATAATGGCCATGAACACCATGAGGGTGAATCTAGCCACTCTCCTCACGTCTGGCACACCCATTCACCACCCAGTCAGCGACCTCCCAAGTTGGATATGCAGAAATTTGACGGTTCTCACACGTCCGCATGGCTAGCACAAATGGACCAGTATTTCAAATTGAATCGTCTCGTAGATGATTGGACTAAGCTTATGGTGGGGACCATGTACTTGGACAATGAACGATGGCAATGGGCGGAATGGCATCAACGTCGCAATGGACCTTTTCAGAGTTGGGGCCACTTTTCCAAAGCTCTTCGAGATCGCTTTGAACAGGGAGACTCCTTTTTGGGACGTCTCACTAAGCTCCGACAGACGGGTACAGTGGATGAATATATCACCGCTTTTGAAGCCTTAGCCTTCCGCACTCAGAGTCTCTTAGATGAGTTCTACACAAAATGTTTTATCAGTGGTCTTAAAGAAGCCATCAAAGCTCAAGTTCTACTCCACCACCCTTCCACGTGGACGGAGGCTTGCCAGGTAGCTCGTAAGGTGGAATGTGCCATAACAGCCCAATACAGCTGCCCCAATTTCCCCACTAAAGGTCGTCCCCCACAAGCTCACAACACGACTTAGACACTTAAGGTCCAAAAGGTGTCACCTCAGGAAATGGCCGAAAGAAGGAAGCAAGGACTATGTTACTACTGTGATGAAAAATATTCCCCTGGTCATAAATGCAAGGAGCCCAAGTTTTTTCAAATAGATGCCACTGACTACAGCTCCACTGAGGAAGATCCACCACTTGAGGAACTGGAGGCGATCGAAGAAGACAACCAAAAGGAGATTGTATCTGACGAACCAGTTATTTCGCTCAATGCGTTGGCTGGAATTTCTTCCCCTCAAACTCTCAAAATCAGGGGTTTTCTTAAACATCGCCCAGTAGTAGTCTTGATTGATAGTGGAAGTACCCATAATTTCATCCATCAAAAAATCGCC
Organism: Pinus tabuliformis; assembly: GCA_031772625.1. Classification (NCBI taxonomy): domain Eukaryota; kingdom Viridiplantae; phylum Streptophyta; class Pinopsida; order Pinales; family Pinaceae; genus Pinus; species Pinus tabuliformis. Next base: position 113,187,154 of record CM062809.1, read on the forward strand.
GAAGCAGCACATTGTTTTGTACGGGCAGTTTCTAACTTCCAAGTCCAAATTGCAGATGGGGGCACAATGAAATGTGAAGGCCGTTGTGAAAATGTCAAACTTCAAATGGGGGATTATCAGTTGAAAACCCACATGTTTGCCATACACATGGGGGGATGCGACATTGTCCTAGGCACTGAATGGCTCCTCACTCTTGGGCCAATCACAATGGATTTCCAGGAGTTATATATGAGTTTTAAGCAGAACAACTCCACACATACCCTCCGTGGCCTCCAGGCGGGAGCCCCCTCTGTCATCAGCTCGCATCGGATGGAAAAATTGTTAAAAAAGGGCCATCATGGAGTGGTAGCTCAATTTAATGCCATCCAAGCAGTCGAAACCAGGTCTCTGCCAATTCATCCTGAGATGCAGCAGATTTTAAATAACCATCGGACGGTCTTTGACAAGCCTTATGAGCTTCCACCCTCGCGAGGGGAACATGATCATAGCATCACCTTGGTTCCAGGGGCCCAACCCCCAAATGTGCGGCCATACAGATATCCGTTCACTCAAAAGAATGAAATATAAAAAATCATCAAGGAATTGTTGGAAGCAGGTGTCATTCGTCCCAGCATTAGTCCTTATTCATCCCCAGTGGTCATGGTCCTCAAGAAAGATGGGGAGTGGCGGATGTGTCCCGAATTCAGGGCCCTCAACAAGTTGACAGTCAAAGATAAATTTCCCATTCTGATGGTTGACGATTTGCTGGACGAACTCAATGGGGCTCAATTCTTCACTAAGTTGGATCTTCACTCCGGCTACCACCAAATTCGCATGAAGGAAGTCGACATTCCCAAGACGGCTTTCAGAACTCATGAAGGCCATTATGAGTTCCTGGTCATGCCATTTGGTCTCTGTAATGCCCCTTCTACTTTTCAGAGTATTATGAATCACATCCTCAAACCATATCTCAGAAAATTTGTCCTTGTCTTCTTCGATGACATTCTCATCTATAGTGGAACTTGGGCGGCACATCTTCAGCATGTAGATCTACTCTTGCAACTGCTCTGCACGCATAAATTATTTGTCAAGATGTCTAAGTGTTCGTTTGGCATGGAAGAAGTTGAGTATTTGGGCTACATTGTGGGGAGTGAAGGTGTCAAGGTGGACCCCAAAAAGATCAAGGCAATGCAAGAATGGCCTCAACCTAAGACTTTGAAGAGCTTGAGAGGATTTTTGGGTCTCACAGACTATTATCGTAAATTTGTCCGCAACTATGGCCGCATAGAGAAGCCCCTCACTCAACTCCTAAAGAAAAATTCCTTCTTCTGGAACGAGGAAGCACAACAGGCATTTACCGCTCTCAAAAATGCCATGTGTTCCACTCCAGTCTTAGCACTACCTGACTTCACCAAATCCTTTGTCATTGAATGTGATGGTTCGGGTACAGGTATTGGGGCGGTCTTAATGCAGGAAGGGCGACCATTGGCCTTCACAAGCCAACAACTCAGTGGGAGGAATCTGGGCCAATCTACCTACGAGAAGGAAATGATGGCCATCTTACATGCAGTCGAGACCTGGTGACCTTATTTATTGGGGCGACGTTTCCAAATCCGCACAGATCATCACAGTCTTAAATATTTTTTGGAGCAACGCCTATCCTCCCCACAACAAAATAAATGGTTAGCCAAAATGCTGGGATATGATTATGAGATCATTTATAAGAAAGGGAAAGACAATAGTGTAGCAGATGCATTATCGCGCCAATTTGAGGAGGAAAGTACTCTGCTCGCAATTTCCCTTCCCATTCCAGACTGGATTGAAGAGGCTCACAGGGAATGGTTTTCACACCTAGGGCTCTCCCAACTCATTTCTTAATTGCAGTTAGATCCTAATTCCAGCAAGGGCTACTCGTGGTAGAATGATATTCTTCGCTACAAGGATAGAGTCGTATTATCACCAACATCTACCCTCAAAAGTAGCATTTTGGCAGAATTGCACTCATCTCCCACTGCAGGACATTCGGGCTTTCAGAAGACGTATGCTCGCACCAGAAGATCATTCTTTTTGACAGGCATGAAAAAGGACGTCCTTACTTTCGTAGCCAAATGTGATGTCTGTCAATGCCAAAAAGGGGAAACCGTCAACACACCAGGCACATTACAACCATTGCCCATTCCGGCATCAATTTGGACGGAGGTTTCTATGGATTTCATTACAGGTCTTCCAAAGTCAGGGAACAAGTCAGTCATCATGGTGGTTGTGGACCGACTGTTGAAGTATGCTCATTTCTGCGCCCTACCCCACCCGTTTACACCACCCTTGGTTGCTCAATCTTTCATGGATCAGATCTTCAAATTACATGGCATGCCCACTTCTATAGTGTCCGACTGCGACCCGATCTTCACCAGCAATTTTTGGCAGGAACTCTTCAGAATACAAGGCACTCAACTCAAACTCAGTACTTCATATCATCCGCAAATAGATGGTCAAACCGAAGCCATCAACAAATGTCTAGAAACCTACCTTAGGTGTTTCACTTCAGAAAAGCAACACCTTTGGGCATAGTGGTTACTCTGGCTGAATGGTGGTATAACACCAACTATCATGCCACCACCAAAATGACTCCCTATGAAGCAGTCTATGGTCAACTTCCGCCTTCCCCTACTTCTTATCTCAAGGGATGCTCCAAAGTACAAAAAGTGGATCAACTCCTACAACACCGCGCAACCATGCTCGCCCATCTTCGCGAGAATCTTCATCAAGCTCAGAACCGCATGAAGCAACAGGCCGACCAACATCGCTCAGAGCGCCAATTTCAAGAAGGGGATCAGGTCTTTTTGAGGCTGCAACCATATAAGCAAACATCACTCAAAGACAAGGGTTGTCAAAAGCTCTCTCCAAAATTCTACGGACCATACCAAGTACTTCAGCGCATTGGAGAAGTGGCTTACAAGTTGGCTTTGCCACCTACGACAAAAATCCATCCAGTTTTCCATGTATCATGCCTCAAGAAAGTGATTGGGAACATTTGCCGAGTACAAACCAGTCTCCCTGAATTGGACGAAGAAGGGTCAATCTGGTTTCAACCCAAACAGGTTCTAGACACACGAGACAAGCACCTGCGCGGCCGCATGATTAAGGAAGTCCTCGTCAAATGGAAAGACACCTCTCCGGAAGATGCAACTTGGGAACCAGCCACTATTCTTCAGCAGTTTCTGCAGCTTCAGCCTTGAGGACAAGGCTAGTCTTAAGGGGGAGGGCATGTTAGGGTCCCACCCTAACCCCCTTATTTATGTCATGGGATCACGTCATAGTCAAGAGTCAATAAAGCCCATATTAATATTTGTAAGTGGTTAACCCACAATTAATGACGGGACCACAGTTAGTTGCAAATGGGCGGTAGTATTAGATAGATGGTATTAATAAAACCCACGGTATTGGCTCGTGGTATTGCATGTATGAGTCATATATAAAGGATAGAGACTCCCTGCGAGGAGCATCGTGTCTTGTTTTTGTAATCGAGCTCTGCTCTATTGGAGGTTGTCCCCTCGAAGAGGCCTGTGAACATTTCTCTCTGAATAATAAAATCATTGCTATTCTGTGTTCTGGGTATCTTTTCTTCGCATATTCTGTGTTTGGGTATTACTTTGCAGGTTACGAGCATAACATTCCCTTCCAATGGGTGGTGCTGATGTTGTACTAGGAGTCTAATGGCTACAATCCTTGGGTACAATAGCTTTTAATTTTCAAGAATTTTTCATGAAATTTTCTGCAGAAGGAAAGGAAGTTGAATTAAGGGGTATTGCAGGGAAACCGGGAAAGATAATCAGATCTAACAGTATGACAAAGCTTCTAAAGAAGGAACAATGAGGTGTAATTGCACAATTATGTTTGTTAGAGGTTCCCACATCGAAATCATCTATTTCTCCAGATCTCAAAAAAGTCTTGGACAATCATTCCAAGGTATTTGAGACTCCCAAAGGTCTCCCACCTATTCATGATCATGATCTTGCTATTCATTTGATTCCAAGAAGTGTTCCTCCAAACATCAGGCCATACAGATATCCCTATGCACAAAAGAGTGAAATGGAATGTATGGTTGTAGAAATGCTAGAGGCTGGTATAATTCAACCTAGTCAAAGTTCTTTCTTTGCTCCAATAGTATTGATGCAAAATAAGGATGGATCATGGTGCATGTGTCTGGATTATAGGGAGCTCAACAAGCTCACTATTAAAGATAAATTTCCTATTCCTTTCATTGAAAAATTATTGGATGAATTGCATGGATCAATTTACTTCACCAAGTTGGATATTCGTTCAGGATATCATCAAATCAGAATGAAGACTGAAGACATTCCAAAAACAACATTTATAACTCGTGAGGATCATTATAAATTTTTGGTCATGCCTTTCGTCCTTACTAATGCACCTTCTACATTTCAAGGTTTGATGAATTCCATTTTCAAACCTTTCCTTAGAAAATTTGTGTTAGTATTTTTTGATGATATACTAATCTACAACAAGTCTTGGAAGGATCATGTTGAACATGTTGACAGGGTGCTCAAACTATTGGAGGAGAAACAATTATATGCAAAAAGATCCAAACGTTTCTTTGGAGTATAAGAGGTGGAATATATGGGTCATATTGTATCTCATGAAGGTGTTAAGGTAGACCCTAACAAAATTAAAGCCATTATGGAATGGAAAATTCCCACATCCTGTTGATGCCTCGAAATTCGTTGCAACAACATCGGGGAAACCACCCGGTCCGGAACTTAGTGCAGCTCCTTTTCCGTTTGGAATAGTGGCTCCGACTGGGGATAACGGGACCAGTTTCCCAAAGATTATAAGTGAACGGGATGGATGGATGATTTAAGATATGAAATGATAATAAACAAAATAACTAAACTATAAAAGAAATACAAAAACTATAAGCTAATCCCGGGACTTATCAATTCAGACAGTACAGCGTTTAGTAAACTATGCTTAATGACAGGCATATAGATGACACTAACAACAAGCATAGATGTTTAATCATTTGAGATTGCTCTGCATAAGTAGTTACGCAGAGCTATAATAGCGAATTACTGTACTCAGTCATTTATATCATTGATACATACATGGGTGAAAGATAACAAATCTCAAAACATTCAATAGTGATATGAAATGAAGACTTATTGTTGTATTGCATACATGTATTCAATAATAGCAAAGTAATAACACAACAATTCATATAACTGAAAAGAGAACAGATACAGATAATAGTACCATGCAAGCTGTTTGATCAATCCAATGTATTAATCGCTATGTAGCAGTCCTTCCTTCCAACCAGAAAGCATTCCAAGCAAACGAAAATAGTGCACAATTTACTTAAACAACATTCCAAGTAAAATTAAGGACCAGTGGTCGAGTTTCAAAAAGAATATAGACTGAAGCACAATAGTGCAAACTTCAGCCTTTTAGTCTTTTACAAAATTTTACGACCCTTTCCAAAACAATGAAAGGGTCTATAAATACTATTCTAATCTAACTACTAAATATCTAAAAACTGAAAACTAAGAAATCGGCATCAACAAATATCATTTTGCAATTTGGGTGAATCGGCAGTCGGCGGCGATGCTTCAGTCAGCTGTCTCTTTGCCTTTACTCTTTCGCTGACATATCGCCAGCATTGGCTCTACTTCGGGTGGAGTATTGAGGCGAGAAGTCAGCTGTGCATCATATGTGGCATCTTGGAAATCGGCAATCAGGTATTGGAGAGCGTCGGTTAGACAGTTGAGAGCCGACCTTTGAGAATGAGGCTTAATCAAGAAAAGCCAGTATGCATCGGAGGTCAAGGTATTCACTCCAGCAATTAACCGCCCTTGTTCTTCCAGCTTAAGATAATTCTTATGCTCCAGCATATTTGCGGTTGTTATGTTTCCAGGTGTGCATTGTGAAATCATGTTAGCCAGATACAATGTATCATTGACTATATTGATCATGTTCGTGGAAATTGTTTTGCATCTGGATGCTGCCCTCTCTGCCTTCATTACCTGTGTTTCCCATTCCATGAAAAGTATGTTCTTGTATGTTTCACTGATTCGGGCTAAATTAGCAGCTTGCCCTTCTGGAGTATCTTGCCATTCAATATATTCTATTATTTCATCTTCGGCCTGATCCAAGTTAGTCCTGGCTTTCTCGATTTGCTTACATACTGCTGTAGATATATCACAAAGTGACTCATCCTCAACTAGCTGTTGGCACAAAAGTCTAATCTGAGATATTAAAGCGCCATTTATCAGAGTTGCCTCTGTTCTGAAATCTTCAATACTCTTGGCGCCTTTAATACCTTCAAGTTGTGCTGAGAGCTGAACTATTTGATCTTCTTTAGATTTCATTAACAGCTCATTTGATGCTTCCAACTGTGATAATGCCTCTGCTAATTCACGTGCTTTAATGTCACTTTGGTCTATCCTTAGTTTTTCAATTTGCTGGATTAACAAATGATTCTCTTGTTGTTGAGCCAGCAATTGTTCTTCCACCTGTGTCGTTTTATTCTTTGCCTCTATCACTTCTGCTTGTAATGCATATACCTCATGCTCTTTAGTCTTCAACAGAAGACTCACTTCGGATGCTTTGTCAATGGTTGCTGCTGAATAAGCTCCCGCAAATTGCGACAGCTTTGTTAAATCTTCAGAGGGACTTAATTCTCCCTTCCAGACGACATTGCCCGTGACTGTTTGCTCATTTGAGACAGAAAGTTGATCAAGCCTTCGCCTCTTCCTTGAGCGTCTTACAACGGCTTTATGCTTAGGGCTGTAGAAAATGTCTAGAGGAGGAATTTCCTCTACCTGAAGATCAACTTGATCAGATGGATTCTGAGTAACTTCTTCAACATTCTGTACTGTGGGTGGGCCGCTGGTTCCTTCAAGAACCGGAGAAACAGTAATATCGGGAGTCTTTAAGGCATCTGAGTCTTTGGAGGCTTCTTTACCACTTATAATGGAATCAAATTGGTTCCATTCCTCAATCAATTCAGTATCGACAGAGATTTGCTTACTCTGTTCTTTTTCTTTTTCAATTCTCTACTGTTCTTCGAATGCCTTCCGCTGTTGCTCCTCTTGTATTCTCCGTTGCTGTTCCTCCAATTCCTTTTTCTGCCTATCTTCCAGTTCTTTCCTTATTTTTTCTTCTTCCTCTCGTTTCCTCTGTTCTTCTATCTCTCTTTGCTTTCTCTGCTCTTCTACCTCCCTTTGTCTTCTCTGCTCTTGTTCAATTTGTGCTTTTTGCTGCCTTTTTGCCTGCAGCTTTCTTTGACTTTCCTCCTGTTCTCTAACTGTAACGGGAGGTAAATTTATTTCTGGCTGATCAGGCTCGCTTGAGGATGAAGTTGGGGTTGTAGATAATAACTTTAGAGGCAAAGTTTGCAACCTTTGCTTTCTAAGTTTATTAAATTCAGTTAATTCCATATCCTCATATCTCATTGCAGCAAGTTGTTTGACTTGGCTTATTGAATCAGCACCCATGAACAGGTCGTCAAACTGGTCTTCTTGATGAACCACCTTTGTCAGCTTAGCCTGTTCCAAGGCAATGAAAGCAGCCTTGTTCGGGTCATAGAGTCTGTTGGGAATAGAAACTAGAGATAGCATTTGGAGTTTTGCTGCTTCCTTTTCTGCATGTTTATAATTTAGCAGCGTATAAACTCCAATTCTTAAAGGAAACGATGGCCATCCTCTCTTCTTCTCCTCTTTGAGAGTTTGGGTAACACCTTCAGACATTATCTGATAAGAGATTTCTCGGGCCAACAGTTTGTCTGGGATATATACGGGAAGAACATGTGGCCTGGCCTTGCTTCCAAAAACTCTGATATAAGAAAAACATTCTTCGCCGAACCAATGGGCTACGGCTGGCAGGTCAAAAGAGGCTTCATAGGAAATCCTAGGGATAGGTCTGTCAAAAATAGAATAGTGAACGGGAACCATAAAACCATTGCAAATTTGGTACAAATGATCTTTGTGAGAAGGTTTCCACAATTTACGATGATACAAATGAATAGGTGTTGGGTCATGGGTTGTCCATCTCCAACCAAGGACAGGAAACTCAGAATTAAAACAAAGGGCATCCATAATGTATGCAGAGTAATAAAAAGGTGGGATTTTTCTCTCACTGACTCTGGTTTTGGCCCTAAACTCACGAATAGCTAAGACCAACTTATCAGACAGGATAGTGGCCCAATCCATAATTATACTATTAACGGCCGCTTCCATTAAGGGAACCATATCAACATGGATATTTGCAGAATCATGAAATCCCCACAATCTACACATCATAATTCCAGCATAGCAGTAAGGTGAAGCCAGAGAGGCATTGGAGTACTTACCCGACATATCCTGTTTGTGTTTTGCTGGATTTTGCCTCCACTCTCGTAGAGGTTCGGCTGGTGATTCATTCTCTCTGGCAAATTTTTCCACAAATGCTCTGTTATAGACTTGCTCGGGATTGGGCAAATGATACATTTGTCTTAAGTCTTCAGGCTTGAAGGAGCCGAAAATCCTTCTATCCTTAGAAACGAAGGTTCTATTAGTGAGAGGAACTTCTTCAATTGCCCAACGTACCACATCAGTGTAAGGCAGGACTTGTTCCCTGGCTGCTATTCTGTGCAGAAAAGAGTCAGCCAAATCTTTAAGAGTTGCCTCAGACTTTCTTAATTCATCCACACTTGCCTCCGTTACTGTCACTTCTGGTTGTTCTCCTTCTAGCAAATTGTATGTCCCTTGCCATGTAGTACCAGTAAGACCAGTGCATGTAGTATCTGAGATTAAGCCCTTCCTTGAAGGTGTAGCAGCTTGGCCTGAGGCGGGTGTCGCAGTAGAACCTGCCATCTTCTTGGACTTTTTTCCCATCATATTCAGACTTCTCTCGTTAGTCGAATTCTACACAAGTGCAAGAGAAATCGTAACAAAGAAATAACAATGACAATCCATAACGGGATAAATATATGATTTGAAGCGTGGCGAGATTATTCCTAAAAGAGGCTGCGGATTTAATGATTTGAGCAGGCACCGTAGATGTAATGATGGTGATTTTACGGCCTACAGCTTCATAAATGACCATTACTTAAGTTATTAAACCGAATGACTCCTTAAAGCGTGTAATAGATCTTTCAAAGGTCTAATCGTAATTGCTCGTTAATTCGAAGGGGCAAAGCTTTTAAATACGCATGCATTACCTTATCCCTTTACTTAACGGCTTTTTGAAATCTGTGATTTTGTCAAATCGATTTTAAATATAACTTTAATGCTTTGAAATAATCACCTTTTGGAACTGAGGTCATCATTATGCGTCATCATATCGCATCGGAAGTGTGTGTGTGGCGTTATCACTTGGGAAAGTTTTTTTAGCGAACGCCGATTGCGATATCGCATTCGGCGCGCGAACATAACCCCCAAATGTGTATCAATTGCTTTTAGCGAATGCCGATAGCCGATATCGCATCGGGCCGGAGTGTTAAAACATTTTTCACATGACATAGTGGCATGCCGATAGCCGATCGCCGATATCGCGTCGCATCGGGGAAAAGGTATGTGCCCTTTTGTGTGTGCATTTGCTATTGCCGATGGCCGATAGCGATATCGCATCGGGAAAAACCAAGATGGCAACCGAACTTGCGATTACTTCTTTGGACTTAACCAAAAATTGCTTATCACTTGCTCAATAAGGGTTTTTTGCATAAATTCATTTGATTATCATACCTTATTTGAACAAGTTTATTAATGCCAATTAAAAATTTTAAAAGGGACCCATTTCATATGTAAATTGTTTGTGATAAAATTGTTATGAAATGGGGGGTTGTTGTAGGGCACAACAATTGGCGATTCGCTGGCAGAACCAGTTATCTCTGAACTAACAATATATATTTACATTTTCTCAAATAGAATCTTTATAAAAGAAAGGAAATTTCTAATATAACTAGATATCTATTGATTCTAAATAAAACAGGTTTCTTCATTAAACTTCCTCTTTTTATAAATGCACTTCGAGTATTAAAATAAGTCCTTATTGGTTTGTAAGAGTAAAAATAGAAAACTTTTCCATATCAGCTTTTAAAATAAACTCCTCTGTCACAGGTAGAGCCTCTGCTGCCAGCAAACGTTCATAGTCTCGGCAGGGTTACCTTTTAACCATGTTCTTGTCCATTGTTCCATTCACCTTAGAGTGTGACTAAACAGAATGAATTCAAAAGATATTCTCGTATTTTTTGAATTTCAATTTCTTTTTCCGTTTAAGATAAAAGCCATTGTCCTGGTTTGGTGGCCAGATAGGTGACAATGCCATTCACGGGTAGTAATTAAACTGAACAAGCTGGCTCGTGATGAGACCCCTTGTCTTGAGATTTCAAGCCATTACCCTGTTTGGTATGCAGTTTTGGTAATGTCAGTTAAATTATTTTCCTATGAACATGGTAAGCAGGCTTGTGATAAGACCTCTTATCTTTAATCTTTTATATTTTAGAATTACACTCTGAGTAATCAAAAACTGTTGGTGAATGGGATGAACAATTATCTTGTTAAGAATAAATGGATGACAGGTTTAAGAGTTGAAGATGCTGAAGATGAATTAGCTCCTATTTTCGTATAGATAACCTTTGGGGACTAATTTCAACCACTCAAGATGATTCATAGATCTTTGTTCAGAGTGAAATTTACAAAGGTAAGTCTGTAATGCTTAGAATAAAAAGATATCTAATTTCCTAGAAATGATCTCTCTTGGTTCAGGATGCTATTTTTAAAAAGTAAATATTAATATTACTATGGCGAGACAGCTTTTATTTACAGCGAAAGGTCAATGGGAATGTCCCACATTCTTATTCCTACAAATCCTACAAACTATGAAAAACTAATAAGCTAGAAAGAGAAGGGGTTACCTCCTCAGTTAAAGAATTTCTTCAGAATTAGACCATTGACAGGGAGAGAATCTCTCACCCCTGATAGATTTTGAAGTATGAATGTAGAATGGCCTACTTTTTCACAGATTTGAAATGGTCCTAGCCACAGTTTTTGGAATTTGGAATGTTTACCTTTGTCTTCGTGGGCTTTGTCCCATTTCAGGACTAGATCTCCGACTTCAAATTGTCTAGGGCTGGATGAGGCTAGATCGAAAGCTGCTTTAATGACTTGCTGATGTCTTGCATGTGTAACCTTGGCTTTATCCCTTTCTTCTTCAAGTTTGAGTATTTGATCATGTCTAAACTGTATAGAAGAAGAAGGAGTTTCGTCTATAAATTGCACTAGGGCTAAAGATGGGAGAAGAAGATTGGTTGGTACGACTGCTTCTTTTCCATAAACAAGATTAAAAGGAGAGGTCCCTATGGAAGCTTTCTGTGTAATTCTATCGGCCCATAATGCAAATACCAAGGATTTATGCCAGTTCTTATGATTTTCTTCAATTGTTCGCTTAATGATTTTGATTAGATTTTTATTAGTTGATTCTGCTAGACCGTTGCCCTGGGGGTAATAGTTGGCAGAATATTTTAATTTGAATCCTCTTTTGATAGCGAAATCAATCATTGCATTGCCTGAGAAGTAAGAAGCATTATCAAAGACAAGAGCGTTTGGAACACCAAACCTGGTTACGATGAACTGATCTATAAATTCGATGATTGCTTCCGAGTTTGTTGTCTTTAATGGAACTGCTTCTACCCACTTTGTAAAGTAATCAGTTGCTGTAAGGATATACTTGTGTTGCTTGGAAGATGAAGGATTTATTTCTCCAATGATGTCCAATCCCCATTGTTCAAAAGGTTGTTCAATGTTGATTGGTTGTAAAGGGAAAGCTGGCTTTCGTTGTCTTCCACTGGCAGTTTGGCACTTAATGCATTTCCTTACATATTCATGAGCATCCTTAAACAAAGTAGGCCAGTAATATCCGGCATGAATTACTTTATGAGCTGTTGTATCAGCTCCAAAATGTCCTCCTGCCGGTCCATCGTGTAGCTCCTGCAAAACCTTTTGAGCTTCAGGTTTCTCAAGGCATCTTAGTAATACAGAATCATAGTTTCTCCTGAAGAGCACATCGTTAATAAGAGAAAAACTCTTAGCTTTCAATCTAATGGCTCTCTTATTCTTGTAGGACAAATTGGTAGGTGCATAACCATTCTTTAAATAAAAGATTAGATCTGAATATTGAGATTCGGAATCCGGTATACTTAGCTGATTGACTTCTTGGTTTTGCTCTGTATCACCTGATTCAGGAATGTTTGATGCTCCTGCTAAGATCCTGCAAAAACCTTGACCTTTAACAAATTTTGCTGGCTTTATTTCTAGATCATATTCTTGGAGGGCTGCGACCCAGTTTGCCCTCTTTTCTCCCAATTCCTTTTGAATTAATAGTTGCCTAACTGCGGAGAAAGGAACTATTACTTTAGTATGGGTTTTAAGAAGAAAGGGTCGATAATGTTTGACTGCTTTAAAGACAGCAAAAGCTTGTTTCTCAATTTCTGAATAATTCAATTCGGCGCCTTGGAAGTTAGAACTGAAGAACGAAATGGGCGCTTCCAAATTATCATCATTCAACTGAGTTAGTACTGCTGCGTAAGATAAGTCGGATGCAATAGTATATAATGTAAAATGATTAGAAAGATTTGGAGTATTCAGGGCTGGGACATTGATTATGGATTGTTTAATATCATGAAAAGCTTGCTTTTCTTCTAGTCCCCATCTGAAGGTTGAATTCTTTTTAATCATCTTTTGCAGTGGTAGTACAATCTGTGAAAAATCTGGAACAAATCTCTTAACGAAATTAATTTGTCCTAAAAACGACTGCATCGATTTTTTATTGTGTGGAAAAGGAATTTCAGAAATTTCTGTAATTCGCTCAGGATCTACATAAATGCCATCCTTAGATACAATAAATCCTAAGAGCTTGCCTTGATTGAGAGCGAAAAAAGACTTTTTCGGGTTAAGAGAGATACCATATGTTTTGCATCGTTGAAAAATCTGATTTAAATCATGCAAGTGATTATATCTCTTTTTAGAATATACAGTAATGTCATCGAGGTAGACAACTACTGTTCGGTTAATTAACCCTCTAAAGGCTGTATCCATAGCTCTTTGAAATGTCGCCCTGCATTTATGAGTCCGAAAGGCATCTTTTGGTATGCGTAAGTTCCCCATTTTGTTCTGAATGTAGTTTTTAATTGGTCATCAGGGTGGACCAGTACTTGATTGTATCCTGAGAAACCATCAAGAAAAGACATCAATTCAGATCCTGCTACCGATTGAAGGATTTGCTCCATGGTAGGCAGAGGGAAGTTATCCTTTAAGCTTGCCTTATTTAAATTTCTGAAATCAATACAGATTCTGATGTCGCCGTTTTTCTTCCTGACGGGTACCATATTGGAGACCCAGTTTGAGTGTCGGACAGGAAAGATAATCTTAGCTTTTAAAAGCTTATTAAGTTCCGACTTTATCTGGCTCTCCAAATTTGGATGGATTTTTCTTAACTTCTGCTGGACTGGTTTTTGATCGGGAAGCATAGGAATAGTGTGTTGTATGATAGATGTATCATATGTTTTAAGGTCATCATACTTCCAAGCAAAAACTTGTTTGTTTTTTCTTAAAAGTTTGATAAATGCTTCCTTTTCTATTGTAGAAAGTCCTAATCCTAAATTTACATTCTGAGGAGTTTGAGCTGTTCCTAAATTAATCAATTCAAACCTAAGAGTAGAGCTCTGGAGTTTAGCATTAATTACAGGTTTAAACCTATCTTTAATGTCATAAAGGTCTTCAAGCTTTACCACAGGTTTAGGAATAACGTTATCTTGAGATGTTTGCTTCATTTGAGAATCATGCTCATCCTCTTCAATGACTTGATTGTCATAGGACTTTTCAGAGGTCAAAAATTGCAAAATATCCTCGTCATGGTTGAAAACCCTCCAGCTAGTGATGTTATCAGGAACTGAAGGTCTAAAAATTAACTCTACAGAAAATCTATCAAGACTATAGTCTTCGGAAGGAAGAAGCTTGGAAGCTACGTTGGCTAGTAAATCAGCTGCTGAATTTTGCGATCTTGGGATTGATAAAATATTGAATGCTGAGAAATGCGAAGTGAGATCTTGCACTAGCGTTTGATAATGCTTAAGGTGGCTTGAGAGGCAATGGATTGTATTCCTTACCTGTTTAACAATGATCTCACTATCGCCGAATACTTTTAAATATTGGACTTTAAGGTCAATTGCCTTATATAATCCCTGAAGTAATGCTTCGTATTCGGCTGTATTGTTGGTGCATTCAAATTCTAATCTACAAGAAAGCATTGTTTTTTCGCCTTTTGGACTAACCAAAATGCAACCTGCTCCTGAGCCCTCGCTGGACTTAGAGCCATCAAAATACAAAGACCAAAATAAAGGAGAATCAGAAATATTTACATCCTTTTGATCTACATTAAAGCATTTGGATAAATTTGATTGTGAAAAATTTTCTACTTGAGATGTACAATGATTAACTTGAAAAGGGGAAGATTGGGCAATAAAATTGCCAAAGAATGATTGTGAAGAATAATTTCCCAAAATGTTATTGTTGAAAGCCACCGGCTGATTTTCTTGTTCGAAATCGGTTACTGTATGAGTCATATGCTTCTCACGGTCGATCCTTATTTGATTTGGCTTACCCTTGTAGGGGAGCCACATATGTGACCAATCGGTGGAAATGTATCCATGTAGTTTCTCAGACCAGTCTCTGCTCAAAATTAAACCGTAAAATTCAGGTATGTCGGCTATCAAAATGTCTATTCTCTGTACTATTCTGGGATCAGCAGACAACCTGATAGTCACGGAATTAATTTCTCCTATGACCTGAACTTTGGTTCTGTCTAACTGTACAATGTGGATGGCTGACTTCTGGGGTTCTATGTTCAGCTTAGAACAAACTGAAGCTGGCATAATATTGGATGAAGCCCCTGAATCAATTAAACAGTTATGCAGATTTCGATTATAGATTTCATAGGTGAGCAAAAAAGGTGGGGTATGAGAATTGGATCTATCTCCAATCAGAACCGAATCGGTAGCCTCGACCATATCTGGAGGGGGTTGTCCTGAATCATTAGCAGCTTTTGAACTGGGAAGAGGGGAAGAGGGAATAGCGTTAAATTCCCTTAGGAGCAGTTTTTGCTGATGTTTTAATTTACCTAGCTCAAACATAGTTATGTTTGCCTTGGTCTTTTTCATGTCATCGACAATATTATACTCCATTTGGTCAGATACCACTAGTGTTTTGGATGTTGAAGGAGAATTAGAAATTGGAGGTTGGTTTTGAGGGGCTGCTACCGGAGATTTCTTTGGAAGAACTTTTTCTTTTGGTGTGGCAGCACCTGCACTCCTCTTTTTTGTTTGAGTAGGTTCAGAAGCGCTTCTACTTCTTGTAGTAACCGGAAAGGCTTCTTCTTCATTCTCAGTATCAGAGTTTGGGAGTATAAAATCCCACATTCCATGGCACTCAACTACTTCTTCTTCATCATCGATCTGTTCAGTTGTTTCACCTTCCTCTTCTTCTTGGTCTGAGTCTGCATTGGATATAACATTGGGTGGCTTTGACTCTGTTTTCTTGAAAGTTCTAAATGGTCTTTTATTTGAGGTTTCAGCCACCTGTTTCTTGATATCAACCATTTCATTAGACAATGTTTTAAGGACCTTTTGTAAACCCTCCATATCATAGGGGTCCTTTGGGGTTTTCTTCTTGGAATCTTCTTTAAACGAAACTTTTTTAGCTTTTCGGTCTTCAAGAGCAGCTTTCTTCTCAAGAGCATTAATGCGCTTTTCAACAGCAAGTGCTTCTTTCATGTTTTCAGCTAAGGTAGGTTTGCCAGCCCTGTCTACAAAAATAGCTATGTTGGCAGGTAAGGCAGTAATATACCATTCGCTTCTGATTTGTTCACTTGGTTTAGAGTCGGTAGGGATTTTATTCAGGAGTTTATTAAATCTAGCATTAAACTCTTTTATTAGTTCCCTATGCTCTATTCTTAAGTTGGAGAGATCATTTATTAAAGTAGCTAAGGACCTATCATCTCCATACTTGGTAAGAAACTCCTCTTGGCATGTGTTCCAACTGGTAATTAAACCAGAAGGTAAGGAAAAATACCAGGATCCTGCCGATCCTTGTAAAGTGTAGGGAAAAAGTCTGACAACAACATCTTGCTCTGTCACTCCTTTCAAGTTGACTGCTAACATAAAATTGTTAATATGTTCTTCAGCTTGGGTTCCGTTATCTGGATTAAATTTAGGCAACCATTTTTCGGGAGCGTCTGGTAGATCATGTAATGGTCCAGGCATGTTGACTGCACCTGGCCTAGTCCATGGATCTGCCATTGTGCTAGCAACAGTGGTTGGCACTAGTTTCGGGGTTCCAGATATTTGAGGAGGTATCGAAAATGAAGAGTGAATAGGTTGGGATATTGAGGCTCCTATTCCCTGATGAACAACAATATGTAATGGAGGAGTGGATGGTCGACTTTGCAGATGAGGAGATGAAATGGAGGATGTGGAAGAAAAATCTCCACTATCAGATCCTTCAGTGTTTTTCTTTGGCCTTTTCCTTTTGGGTAAAGGAAACTCAGTGGGTTCAATACCAAGTTTTTCGCTCTGAAGTCTGGTGAGAGGATGAGTGAGGTTGAACTGCGAAGTGGCACTGCTTTCTGATATCTCAGATTTCTGTGGTGAGATAGAGAAGCTCTGAAGTTTCTGGATTAGAGACTGGACTTCAGGAGATTCAAGACTTAATTGTTCTGAAATATTATGGGTGTGAGCAGTGGTGGTTGATTCTTCTTTTCTTTGATCATGTGCTGGTAAACCAGCATGTGATTGAGAAGGAGAAGATGGTTTGGAGGGGGAATTACTCTTAGAATGGTTTGTGGGGTTGGACCTACTTGCCATTCACAGTTGATAGCCCTCCTTCTAGCGCCAAAAATGTTGATGCCTCGAAATTCGTTGCAACAACATCGGGGAAACCACCCGGTCCGGAACTTAGTGCAGCTCCTTTTCCGTTTGGAATAGTGGCTCCGACTGGGGATAACGGGACCAGTTTCCCAAAGATGATAAGTGAACGGGATGGATGGATGATTTAAGATATGAAATGATAATAAACAAAATAACTAAACTATAAAAGAAATACAAAAACTATAAGCTAATCCCGGGACTTATCAATTCAGACAGTACAGCGTTTAGTAAACTATGCTTAATGACAGGCATATAGATGACACTAACAACAAGCATAGATGTTTAATCATTTGAGATTGCTCTGCGTAAGTAGTTACGCAGAGCTATAATAGCGAATTACTGTACTCAGTCATTTATATCATTGATACATACATGGGTGAAAGATAACAAATCTCAAAACATTCAATAGTGATATGAAATGAAGACTTATTGTTGTATTGCATACATGTATTCAATAATAGCAAAGTAATAACACAACAATTCATATAACTGAAAAGAGAACAGATACAGATAATAGTACCATGCAAGCTGTTTGATCAATCCAATGTATTAATCGCTATGTAGCAGTCCTTCCTTCCAACCAGAAAGCATTCCAAGCAAACGACAATAGTGCACAATTTACTTAAACAACATTCCAAGTAAAATTAAGGACCAGTGGTCGAGTTTCAAAAAGAATATAGACTGAAGCACAATAGTGCAAACTTCAACCTTTTAGTCTTTTACAAAATTTTACGACCCTTTCCAAAACAATGAAAGGGTCTATAAATACTATTCTAATCTAACTACTAAATATCTAAAAACTGAAAACTAAGAAATCGGCATCAACAAATATCATTTTGCAATTTGGGTGAATCGGCAGTCGGCGGCGATGCTTCAGTCAGCTGTCTCTTTGCCTTTACTCTTTCGCTGACATATCGCCAGCATTGGCTCTACTTCGGGTGGAGTATTGAGGCGAGAAGTCAGCTGTGCATCATATGTGGCATCTTGGAAATCGGCAATCAGGTATTGGAGAGCGTCGGTTAGACAGTTGAGAGCCGACCTTTGAGAATGCGGTTTAATCAAGAAAAGCCAGTATGCATCGGAGGTCAAGGTATTCACTCCAGCAATTAACCGCCCTTGTTCTTCCAGCTTAAGATAATTCTTATGCTCCAGCATATTTGCGGTTGTTATGTTTCCAGGTGTGCATTGTGAAATCATGTTAGCCAGATACAATGTATCATTGACTATATTGATCATGTTCGTGGAAATTGTTTTGCATCTGGATGCTGCCCTCTCTGCCTTCATTACCTGTGTTTCCCATTCCATGAAAAGTATGTTCTTGTATGTTTCACTGATTCGGGCTAAATTAGCAGCTTGCCCTTCTGGAGTATCTTGCCATTCAATATATTCTATTATTTCATCTTCGGCCTGATCCAAGTTAGTCCTGGCTTTCTCGATTTGCTTACATACTGCTGTAGATATATCACAAAGTGACTCAGCCTCAACTAGCTGTTGGCACAAAAGTCTAATCTGAGATATTAAAGCGCCATTTATCAGAGTTGCCTCTGTTCTGAAATCTTCAATACTCTTGGCGCCTTTAATACCTTCAAGTTGTGCTGAGAGCTGAACTATTTGATCTTCTTTAGATTTCATTAACAGCTCATTTGATGCTTCCAACTGTGATAATGCCTCTGCTAATTCACGTGCTTTAATGTCACTTTGGTCTATCCTTAGTTTTTCAATTTGCTGGATTAACAAATGATTCTCTTGTTGTTGAGCCAGCAATTGTTCTTCCGCCTGTGTCGTTTTATTCTTTGCCTCTATCACTTCTGCTTGCAATGCATATACCTCATGCTCTTTAGTCTTCAACAGAAGACTCACTTCGGATGCTTTGTCAATGGTTGCTGCTGAATAAGCTCCCGCAAATTGCGACAGCTTTGTTAAATCTTCAGAGGGACTTAATTCTCCCTTCCAGACGACATTGCCCGTGACTGTTTGCTCATTTGAGACAGAAAGTTGATCAAGCCTTCGCCTCTTCCTTGAGCGTCTTACAACGGCTTTATGCTTAGGGCTGTAGAAAATGTCTAGAGGAGGAATTTCCTCTACCTGAAGATCAACTTGATCAGATGGATTCTGAGTAACTTCTTCAACATTCTGTACTGTGGGTGGGCTGCTGGTTCCTTCAAGAACCGGAGAAACAGTAATATCGGGAGTCTTTAAGGCATCTGAGTCTTTGGAGGCTTCTTTACCACTTATAATGGAATCAAATTGGTTCCATTCCTCAATCAATTCAGTATCGACAGAGATTTGCTTACTCTATTCTTTTTCTTTTTCAATTCTCTGCTGTTCTTTGAATGCCTTCCGCTGTTGCTCCTCTTGTATTCTCCGTTGCTGTTCCTCCAATTCCTTTTTCTGCCTATCTTCCAGTTCTTTCCTTATTTTTTCTTCTTCCTCTCGTTTCCTCTGTTCTTCTATCTCTCTTTGCTTTCTCTGCTCTTCTACCTCCCTTTGTCTTCTCTGCTCTTGTTCAATTTGTGCTTTTTGCTGCCTTTCTGCCTGCAGCTTTCTTTGACTTTCCTCCTGTTCTCTAACTGTAACGGGAGGTAAATTTATTTCTGGCTGATCAGGCTCGCTTGAGGATGAAGTTGGGGTTGTAGATAATAACTTTAGAGGCAAAGTTTGCAACCTTTGCTTTCTAAGTTTATTAAATTCAGTTAATTCCATATCCTCATATCTCATTGCAGCAAGTTGTTTGACTTGGCTTATTGAATCAGCACCCATGAACAGGTCGTCAAACTGGTCTTCTTGATGAACCACCTTTGTCAGCTTAGCCTGTTCCAAGGCAATGAAAGCAGCCTTGTTCGGGTCATAGAGTCTGTTGGGAATAGAAACTAGAGATAGCATTTGGAGTTTTGCTGCTTCCTTTTCTGCATGTTTATAATTTAGCAGCGTATAAACTCCAATTCTTAAAGGAAACGATGGCCATCCTCTCTTCTTCTCCTCTTTGAGAGTTTGGGTAACACCTTCAGACATTATCTGATAAGAGATTTCTCGGGCCAACAGTTTGTCTGGGATATATACGGGAAGAACATGTGGCCTGGCCTTGCTTCCAAAAACTCTGATATAAGAAAAACATTCTTCGCCGAACCAATGGGCTACGGCTGGCAGGTCAAAAGAGGCTTCATAGGAAATCCTAGGGATAGGTCTGTCAAAAATAGAATAGTGAACGGGAACCATAAAACCATTGCAAATTTGGTACAAATGATCTTTGTGAGAAGGTTTCCACAATTTACGATGATACAAATGAATAGGTGTTGGGTCATGGGTTTTCCATCTCCAACCAAGGACAGGAAACTCAGAATTAAAACAAAGGGCATCCATAATGTATGCAGAGTAATAAAAAGGTGGGATTTTTCTCTCACTGACTCTGGTTTTGGCCCTAAACTCACGAATAGCTAAGACCAACTTATCAGACAGGATAGTGGCCCAATCCATAATTATACTATTAACGGCCGCTTCCATTAAGGGAACCATATCAACATGGATATTTGCAGAATCATGAAATCCCCACAATCTACACATCATAATTCCAGCATAGCAGTAAGGTGAAGCCAGAGAGGCATTGGAGTACTTACCCGACATATCCTGTTTGTGTTTTGCTGGATTTTGCCTCCACTCTCGTAGAGGTTCGGCTGGTGATTCATTCTCTCTGGCAAATTTTTCCACAAATGCTCTGTTATAGACTTGCTCGGGATTGGGCAAATGATACATTTGTCTTAAGTCTTCAGGCTTGAAGGAGCCGAAAATCCTTCTATCCTTAGAAACGAAGGTTCTATTAGTGAGAGGAACTTCTTCAATTGCCCAACGTACCACATCAGTATAAGGCAGGACTTGTTCCCTGGCTGCTATTCTGTGCAGAAAAGAGTCAGCCAAATCTTTAAGAGTTGCCTCAGACTTTCTTAATTCATCCACACTTGCCTCCGTTACTGTCACTTCTGGTTGTTCTCCTTCTAGCAAATTGTATGTCCCTTGCCATGTAGTACCAGTAAGACCAGTGCATGTAGTATCTGAGATTAAGCCCTTCCTTGAAGGTGTAGCAGCTTGGCCTGAGGCGGGTGTCGCAGTAGAACCTGCCATCTTCTTGGACTTTTTTCCCATCATATTCAGACTTCTCTCGTTAGTCGAATTCTACACAAGTGCAAGAGAAATCGTAACAAAGAAATAACAATGACAATCCATAACGGGATAAATATATGATTTGAAGCGTGGCGAGATTATTCCTAAAAGAGGCTGCGGATTTAATGATTTGAGCAGGCACCGTAGATGTAATGATGGTGATTTTACGGCCTACAGCTTCATAAATGACCATTACTTAAGTTATTAAACCGAATGACTCCTTAAAGCATGTAATAGATCTTTCAAAGGTCTAATCGTAATTGCTCGTTAATTCGAAGGGGCAAAGCTTTTAAATACGCATGCATTACCTTATCCCTTTACTTAACGGTTTTTTGAAATCTGTGATTTTGTCAAATCGATTTTAAATATAACTTTAATGCTTTGAAATAATCACCTTTTGGAACTGAGGTCATCATTATGCGTCATCATATCGCATCGGAAGTGTGTGTGTGGCGTTATCACTTGGGAAAGTTTTTTTAGCGAACGCCGATTGCGATATCGCATTCGGCGCGCGAACATAACCCCCAAATGTGTATCAATTGCTTTTAGCGAATGCCGATAGCCGATATCGCATCGGGCCGGAGTGTTAAAACATTTTTCACATGACATAGTGGCATGCCGATAGCCGATCGCCGATATCGCGTCGCATCGGGGAAAAGGTATGTGCCCTTTTGTGTGTGCATTTGCTATTGCCGATGGCCGATAGCGATATCGCATCGGGAAAAACCAAGATGGCAACCGAACTTGCGATTACTTCTTTGGACTTAACCAAAAATTGCTTATCACTTGCTCAATAAGGGTTTTTTGCATAAATTCATTTGATTATCATACCTTATTTGAACAAGTTTATTAATGCCAATTAAAAATTTTAAAAGGGACCCATTTCATATGTAAATTGTTTGTGATAAAATTGTTATGAAATGGGGGGTTGTTGTAGGGCACAACACATCCATAAAGCATTTGCGAGGATTTCTTGGGTTGATAGGGTATTATCACAAATTGTTAAGAATTATGGGAGAATAGCAGCACCTCTAACAACAATATTGAAGAAAGATGCATTTTCATGGACTCCGGAAGCAACAAAGGCCTTCGAACATCTTAAAGAGGCAATGTGCCAAGCACTGGTCTTAGCTACGTTGGACTTCACAAAAACCTTTATTGTGGAATGTGATGCTTCAGGAAATGGAATTGGTGCCGTTTTAATGCAAGATGAAAGACCCATTGCTTTTGAAAGTCATCCAATCAAGGGAAAGTATTTACACAAAGTTATTTATGAGAAGGAAATGTTTCTCAATACTACATGCACTTAAGAAATGGTGACCCTACCTAATGGGAAGACACTTCAAGGTAAAAATGGATCATGATAGTCTTAAATACTTTTTAGAACAAAGATTATCCTCTGAAGAACAACAACAATTGGTCACAAAGATGTTGGGTTATGACTTTGAAATCGTCTACAAAAAAGGGAAGCAAAATGTTGTGGCAGATGCACTCTCGAGAAAGGATGAGGATGTGGAAGTTCTATTATCCAACCAGATTGGATAAATGAAGCAAGGGAGGAATGGAAGAATGACGAAGAAGTATGGGCACTCATTTGAAATTTACAACAAGATTCCAGTACATCTGATACATTTAGCTAGAAAAATGATTCATTATGGTACAAAGATCGCTTATACCTATGTAAGAATTCCCAACTCAGACAAAATATTCTTATGGAATTGCACACTTTTCCCTTAGGAAGGCACTCAGGATTTTTAAAAACTTACCACAGGGTTAAGAAGGATTTTTTTTGGGATGGTCTTAAATCAGATATTCAAAAGTTTGTGGCAGAATGTTTGGTTTGCCAACAAAATAAAGTTGAAACAATTAAGACCCCAGGTCTATTACAACCTTTATACATCCCAAGCCAACACTGGGAGGAGGTTTCAATTGATTTTATCACAGGTTTACCCAAGTCCGAAGGAAAGTGTGTCATCATGGTGGTAGTTAACAAACTTACCAAGTATGCACACTTTTTGTGCATTATCACATCCATTTAAAGCTAGTACAATTTCTACTACGTTTATGGAAACAATTCAAAAGATACATGGAAACCTAAAGATTATTGTAAGCGACAAAAATACCATTTTCAATGGAAATTTTTGGACAAAATTATTTTCTTGTCTTGGTACTCAGTTAGCTCATAGCTCATCTTATCATCCTCAATCCGATGGGAAAACTGAGATAGTAAACAAATGTTTGGAAGGATATCTTCATTGCTTTGTATTTGATAAACAGACACAATGAGTCAAATGGTTGCCTTCAGCTGAATGTTGGTATAACACTTCCTTGCATACTATAGCAAAAATTACCCCATTTATGGCACTTTATGGATATAATACACCATCTATCACATCATATTTAAGAGAAAATTCTAAGATTGAAGCAGTGGAACATCACATTGAGCATCAACAACAAGTTCTCCAACTCTTAAAGGATAACTTCACATTGGCGCAAAATAGAATGAAACAACAGGCAGATCAACATCGTAGCGAAAGAAGTTTTGATGTAGGTGACTGGGTATTCCTACGACTACAACCATATAAACAGATGTCCCTCCAGCAAGCTAAGAAGGATAATAAATTATCACCAAAGTATTATGGTCTGTACAAAGTGTTGCAAAAGATTGGTACTATGGCATACAAATTGGAGCTTCCTGCAGCTTCTCGAGTGCACCCAGTTTTCCATGTTTCATGTTTAAAAAGGTTATAGGTGACAAGCTCCCAGTTCAAACAATATTTCCAGAACTTGACAAAGAAGGAAAAATTATATTGGAACTGGAAGCAGTCACAGAAACAAGAACTCGACAGCTACGAAATCGATCAATTTCAGAATATCTCATCAAGTGGAAGAACTTATCCATTGAATATTCCACATGGGAGGATGAGAATTTTATACAGAAGCATCTAAAACTACTCAAGCGTTGAGGACAACATTTTTTTGAAGGAGAGGGGCATGTTAGGTCCCTATAATATTAGTGATTCTTGATGAGCCTCATAAATGGGTAATTATATGGGCTCATTTTACCTCCTAACCTAGTCAAATCAACCATTCTCTTAGCTTATTGTATGATTTTCTGATTATATTTATGCTTATAGAGTGATTTGAGTTAGTTATTGTGCCATGTGATCTAAGATGTATTTAATGCAGATTATTGATGAGTTTCAAGGTCAAAGTCAAGGATCCAATGGACAAATGGCAACAATAACTTGAAGTGGACAAAGGAGAGGACTTATAGCAGGGAATCCCCCTCATTAATTACTTCTCACTTTGAATTCCCCTTCATTCAGCTCGGAGTACAAGAAGCGGAATCATGCACTAGAAGGCAGCTGAGCAAGTGGAGGATGACTAATGATTATCTTGAGTTTTCGGAGCCAAGCCTCCTTGATTTTAATGAAGCTGTTGGTAGCTTCATTTGTATAAGTAGAGAGGCCTAGGGCCTCACTAGGGTCGGTTTTTTTTTGGATTTTTTCTTATGAAAACTCTGCTCAACTTCGAGTTTATTATTTTGTGACAGTTTCATGTAATCTTGCTATTGTTTTGATAATAAAGATGGAATCCTTTTTGAGCTAGCACTGAGTTACCTCAGAGGGTTGAATCTCTTGGGCTAGGGCCCAATCCAAGCAGCCAAGCTCCTCTTTACTTGTATTTGTATGTTTTATTCCAGTTTGTAGATTAGGTTGCTGTTAGATGTATTTCTTTTATGGTTAAGAATAGGTTGCTTTTGATGATTCAATAGTTTTCTTTCATTTGTGCTTTCTATAGCAGGTTAAACAGTGACCAGCAAAGACTCAAAAGGCTAGCAACAATGCCTTGGCCTCTCTTCCTCCCTTTGGGACCATGATTTGAGGCAAAGACCCTCTTGCTGCCCCAAAAACACAAATTTTCCTCATTCATAGGACTTCTAGTGTTTACAGCTTTTTAGTAGGTTAATAGTCCAGTTTTTCTTTGCTTCAGATCTTCTTCATCATGCTCACTTCCTGATCTGCAATTGTATTCTTTCATGCTTTCCTTTCTTGCAGCATTTCTCAACATTTCCTTTCATAGATCATAGTTTAGACTATTTTGATGCAAAACTCTATTTTTCTAGATGCACTCATTTCATTGCTTGCGTGATCTTATTGGTTGACTGTCAGTTCCTTTTCAACATATCTCTTCTAGTAGTAGGCCAAATTATCATCCATCACATCCTCCATCTGATCCATGCCCTACAGGTTGCCCAAACCTCACCTCAATTCTGCCTTAGTTTCCTGCATTTTCCATAGAACTTCTTCCTCTCTCCTGGTGATTCATGGTAGACCTTACGCGCTCTAACACCTTATCCCAACGTTCATCCACCTTTTCCACCCACTCTTACACCCTCAAAACAGTGAAAATTGCTCTCGGCCTCCTCCTGTAGGCCTCTTGTAGATTCCCTGTTTTCCTCCTGTAGATTTTCTTGTAGGCTTTCTTTTGAAGGCTGAGTGTGGGAAAAGCCTCCAAAAGGCCACCGGAGACCTCCTAGGACCCATCCACACCATCCTACATCCTCTCAAGTTCTAAAACTTCCCTTCAATGCCACCTATTCGCTGCTACACTCACACACAATAAATTACATGCATGTCAAATTCACATAAAAAAAAACATAAAAATCTAAAAATATGTTTTTTGCTTATTAGCTACTAGAAATAGCATAGTTAGATGTTGTTTACTTTCTTGAGTAGGTAATGGCATTCCTTTCATGATTTTCATAGTGCTTTCTACTAAAGTAGAATCAGTTGGTTAATTAGGGTTTACTAGGTTTGCTTTAAATTTCAGTCTTTCTCCTTTCGGTAGTTAGAATAGCATCTGTAGAGTAATCTTTCTTTCCTTTCATCACATATAGAGCTTCTTCTGGAATCCATATAAGTTGGCTTGAGCTCTTAGTGATCTTGCACTGGCTGACCAAGTGACAACCTGTAGTGAGAAATAATACTTGTGCATACAACACCGACGCTTCCAAGTTTGTTACAAACTACCAGGTTGATAAGAGTAAAGTAGGCAGCCCAGGAGTTGCAACATTATTGCTGCAATACTAGTGCTCACCACTTTTTGGTGCCATTTTCGGGGAAGTGTCAGAGTATTATGTGATTACTGCTTTCTTCTATTTTCTATTGCAACATTATGCTAATAGTTTATTTAAGCAAAAGTAGACTAGTCCTTTCTTTTCCTTCAGTTCTACATTTCCTTGCTTTCCTTTTCAATTCTGCAAATTTCATTTCAGCAAGAGTAGACTAGTCATTTCTTTTCCTTCAAATTCTGCATTTCCTTGCTTTCCTCTTCAATTCTGCAAATTTCATTTTAGCAAGTTCATTTCAGTTAGTTGCAATTTGTTTTGTTCAATCAATTTTAGTTTTGCAGGTACTATCAGTGTGGGGAAAAAGAAACAAAAACCAACCAAAAATATTTCCTTTCATGCCTCGTAGGAATAGAGATAACTCAGGAATTTTTTTTCCTAACACCCCCACTGCTTCACACAACCAACCTTATCTCTTCTTCAGTGGCTGTGATCAGGAAGAACCCTTAGGTGAACAACCAGACATATTTGAAGAACCTATAAGGGAAGAAGAAGACGAAAACATTCCTCTGGAGCCAATGGCTGAAAACAAAAATGCTAGGGGGAATGGAGAGAGAATAGAGGGTACCTTTCCCATTCAGGAGACCAATGGGGACACCAAAATGAAGAATATAAGCCCTTCCGCCCTACCTCATTTCCATGGTCTGACTACAGAAGATCCTGACACCTTTTTGTTCGAGTTTGTTGTCATCTGTTCAACCTATGACTATGCAGAAGAGTGAGCAAAAGTTGAAACTATTCGCTTCTACTCTCAAGGATGAAGCACTGCGCTGGTTCATGGGGTTACCTGGAAATAGCATCACAACTTGGGCTCAGATTCAGCAAGCCTTTAACAACAAGTATCGAGACTATTGTAGGTCAAAAGATACTAAAGAAGAAATTTTCCAAATGACCATAGGAAGTGATGAGTCCCTGGAAGACTATGAAGAGAGGTTCTAGGTCAGTTACAAAAGGGTCGGGTGTACTCTTGACCCTGAGTCTCTGAAGCTGGTCCTGCTCAGGGGAATTCGGGAAGATCTTTTAGACACCCTCCATATACTGGATGAGGGAGACATCTACCAACTATCTTATGAGGACATAAAGACTATTTTTAGAAACCATTCTAGAGCAGCCAGAAAGAAAGGTAGGGGGAGTCAACCCATAGCCAGTACCTCTTCCTCTAACTCATCCATTAAAAGAGAAATTGGAAACATGTTGGAAGACTTCAAGAGCGAGATGCTGCAGACTCTTTCCATGCAGATGGATGCCTTACATATCAAAAGGAAACAAGAGGAAGCAGAGAGGGCTTTGGACATTTTTTTTCCCTAGATGCACCAGGAGGCATCCTAGGAACTGCCCATTGAACTCTATAGAGGTTTGTTTAGTCTGTGAAGAAAATCATTCTACAGATAAGTGCCCTTCCTTTCCCGAACTTAAAGCTGTATATCAAGGGGCTGAGGGAGTCACTGAATAGCTCTATTACATAAACCAAAGAAGGCCGCATGGACCTAGACCCTACCAGCAGGGATGCAAGGGACATCTCAAGCATACTACAACACCAACTAAGTTCCCTCCATACCTTCTTGGGGTCCCCTTGCTCATCCTTCCTAGTCTACACCACCTCCTTGGTCCTTCACATCTCAATATCATGCCCAACCATCCGCTCATTCATTTGAAATCTATGTTTAGCTGAAACCTCAGTGGAATGCATCTCATCATGGGTGGAGGCCCCAATACAACTCTCCTCCTGCTCTTTTGCCTCCACCACCTGCCCAACCACAACCGTTACCTCCTGCTCCACCAAGGCAACCCCAAATTCTTGCCCAACCAAATCCGAACCCAAACAGTAGACAGGCTCAACAAGTGTATAGTGGGGAACCATCATGCCCAACTTATGCTGTGGAGATTCAAGAAATTAACTTGCGATCTGGGAAAGTTCTCCCAGATAGCTAGCCTCCACCCAGGGAGGTTGAGGAAGATAAAGAGGAAAGTGAACCTAAAGCAATTCCACCCTTTCTTGAGAGGCTATCCGTGACAGTCCAACCTACCCCAGAAGAAACTGAACTCCTGGGAGAATTGAAAAATTTATGTGTGAAGATAGCACTTCTCCAAGCCATAAAAAATGTACCTATCTACAATAGGTTGATCAAAGAGAAGTGCTTTAGGCATCTAGGAAGGCGCAAGAGAGATGCCCCAACCATCAATGTCATAGGACAACTGTCTGACCTGATGTTAGGGCAGGTAATCTGTCCAAAATATCTGGACCCTGGAAGCCCAATAGTTGATGTCCACATCATTGGCACCATGATCCCACATACCTTTATTGATCTGGGAGCTGCCATTAATGTGATCAAACTTAACCTCCAGGGCTCCTTGAGGAAGACCATGACTGTGCTGTAGCTAGCAGACCGCTCCACCATGACCCCTGAAGGGATTGTGGAAGATGTGATGGTCTCCATTGGTTCTTGGGAGTACCCTGCTGATTTCTTAGTTCTCCAACCAAAGGCAAAGCTCACTGGCTATCCTCTCATTCTGGGAAGACCCTGGTTGGCTACAGCTGATGCCTACATCAGCTGTCGAGCTGGGAACATGACCATAAAGAACGAGTACATGTCTAAGCAGTTAATACTATATCCTCCTGCCCAACCTTTGCTAGAACATGATCTACCTCTCTGGTTGTAGGAGGAAGACAAGGATGAAATTTATTATGCACCACTTTGTGCATTAGAAATCACCATGGGGGGGAAAACAACAATATGAGGATGATATGATTGAAAATTTGATTCAGAATCCACCTCCCAGTTTATCACCATTAGAGGACATAGTAAGAGAAACCCAAAACAACCCCTCAATTGATCTTTGTGCACCTGAATCCACTTCTCTCCATGTTAAGGATATAGAGTTCGGCCCAGAAAGAACCTTGAAAATCAATCCATCCCTATCCACTTCCTAGGAGAAGGAACTGTGCAGCCTACTGAGACAACATCTAGATGCCTTCGCCTGGAGTTATAAGGAGATGAAGGGAGTGCAACCTTCAGTATGTACTCATCATATATACATCAAGGAAGATTGCAAACTAGTCAGGCAGCCTCAAGGGAGGATGAATCCAACACTTAAAGATATTGTTAAGGAAGAATCGTAGAAATTGCTTGATGCAGGATTCATCTATCCCATCTCTGATAGTGAATGGGTCTCTCCTTTGGTGCTAGTGCCGAAGAAAAATGGTAAGTGGAGAATCTGTGTCGGCTATTGAGAATTGAACAAAGCCACTAAAAAGGACCATTTTCCTTTACCTTTCATAGATCAAGTGTTAGACGATCTGGCAGGGAAAAAGTTTTTCTCCTTCCTAGATGGGTTTAGCGGGCACAATAAGATTCAAATTAGGCCGGAGGACCAAGATAAGACCACTTTCACTTGTCCTTGGGGTAATTTTTCATATCGAGTCCTTCCTTTTGGTTTGTGCAATGCTCTAGCCACTTTCTAAAGAGCGACATTGAGTATATTTTCTGAATTAGTTCATGAAGCAGTAGAGATATACATGGATGAATTTACTCATGGTTCTGACTTTCAGGAAGGTTTATCTAACCTAGGAAAAGTTCTAGACAAGTGTATTGAGATGAACCTATCCCTCAGTCCGAAAAAATGTGAATTTTTGATGACTGAAGGGACACTGTTAGGTCATGCAATATCTCAACAAGGACTATAGGTGGACCCCAACAAAATTGCCATCATCCAAAGGGTCCTACCTCCTCAAAAGGTGAGAGATGTCAGAAATTTCTTAGGCTTAGCTAGATATTACAGAGGATTCATTAAAGAATTCAACAAGATAGCCTCTCCTTTGTTTGGACTCTTAGGCAAAGATGTTGAGTTCATATGGTCAGAAAACTGTCAAGAAGCCCTAGATACCTTGAAGAGAAAGTTAGTGACTGCCCCAATTCTCAGAGGCCCAAACTGGGCCCTGCCATTTCACATTCATATAGATGCCTCGAACAAAGTAATAGGAGCAACCTTAGGAAAAATTGATGAAAAGTTACCTTATGCCATATACTTTATAAGCAAGAACTTGTCAAAGGCAGAGTTAAACTATACAGTGACCGAGAAGGAACTCCTAGCTGTCGTGCATTCCTTAAACAAATTCAGACGTTATATCACAGGCTATCAAACCTTTGTGCACACTGATCATGCTGTAATTAGATATTTAATGAACAAACCAGATGTAAATGCTCGCATTATTATATGGTTGCTTTTACTGCAGCAGTTTGATTTGACCATTATTGATAAGCCTCGTAAAGAAAATGTTGTTGCTGACTTTTTGTCTAGAGTAAATTTGCCTGCAGGAGCAGAAGGAATGGTGGACGACCAAATGCCAGATGAACATTTGTTTTCTATGTCAATACTCTCTCCATGGTTTGCTGATATAACAAACTACTCGATTTCAGCACAGTTCCCAGCACACCTGTCCTCGAAAGAGAAGAGAAAGATAGTAAGGAAAAGCGCCCTTTTCACCTGGATTGGGGGCAATCTCTTCAAACTTGGACTAGATCATATCTTGAGAAGATGTGTAAGGGAGGAGGAAGTCTTTGACATCCTCCTGACTTGTCATGACGGGCTTTGTGGAGGTCATTTTGCAGCAAAAAGAACTGCCTTCAAGATATTCCAAGCAGGCTACTACTGGCCCACTCTTCATCAGGATGTGAGGAGATACACCAACCAATGTGATCAGTGTTAGAGGATCGGGAAACCTACTCCAAAGGATGAGATTCCCATGCAACCTCAAGTGATCATTGAGCCATTTGAGAAGTGGGGCATGGACTTTGTGGGTCTTATCAGCCTTACTTCAAAGCAGAAACAATACATCATTGTGTGCATCGATTACCTGACAAAGTGGGCAGAGACAAAAGCAATCAAAGCAACGACAGAGGAAAAAGTAGCTGAGTTTTTGAGAGAAAACATATTATACAAGTTGGGGTATCTAAGAGAGTTGGTCACAGATCAAGGCAGTCAGTTCACTTCCAATTTGATTGAAGACTTGCTCACACATCATAAAATCAAGCATAGGAATTCCACCCCTTACCATCCACAAGCCAATGGGCAGGTGGAGGTCACTAATAGAGCATTGGAAGGGATCCTGACCAAAGTAGTGAGCAATAATAGAAAAGATTGGGCAGACATATTAGTTGAGGCCACTTGGGTCTACAACACAACATGGAAGACCACCACAGGGTTTACACCCTATGAACTAGTCTATGGGAAGAAGGCTTTGCTGTCAATAGAATTTGAGTTCAATACACTAAGGATGGCAGCTCAACTAGACTTAGACCTTAGCCATGCACAAAAGGAGAGATTAATTCAGCTCAATGGATTGGATGAATATAGATTGCAAGCCCTTCTCCATACAGAGGTAGTTCAACTTCAGAGAAAGATATGGCATGACAAAAATATCAAGGAGAAGCAATTCCAAGAAGGAGATTGGGCACTACTCTATGATTCAAGATACAAAGATTTCAAAGGCAAGCTGAGGAGAAGATGGCTGGGACTCTACACTGTGGAGAAATGTAATGACAATAGTATAGTTCTGATGAAAACCATTGATGATGAAGCCATCCCCATGCTTGTAAATGGACATCGGTTGAAAGTCTACAAGAAACCCCTCTCCAAGTGAGAGTTTATTGAAGGTCTGAATAAAATAGTGATGCTAGTGGAGTATGTCTTAGCTTCCACTTCACCCAATCACTGAAGAAAAAATAAAAAATAATAAGGACTCAAGTGAAAACCTCCATGAGGTGCTTGAGCCCCATCATTGGGTTGAAAACCTCTTTTGAGGCGGCGCAGTGATGCCAAAAAAAAAAAAAAGAGAAAAAAAGAGAAGAAGAATAAGAGAAAAAAGAATAAGATCCCTGGGTGAAAGCCTCCCTTGGAGGTGCCCAGGGTATGCAATTAGGGTGAAAACCTCTCTGAGGTGCCCTAGTTGTTTTTCGAAAAAAAGAGAGAAGAAATGAGTTTTTTTTGCATTGCAAGAGGACTATAGGGAGCAGAAGAAGGTGCCAAGGGGACCCTGACATTCATACCAGCACCCATCTCATTTTCTCCACACTTTTCTCCACCATTTTTGGCATTTCTTTCACCCCACTATGCTTCTTTTTCAAAACTGTGTTTTCTACAGGAGGCTGTGTGTTTTCTACAGGAGGCTCCTGTAGGAATTACAGAGAGCCAGAAATGGATACAAAAGGAAGTTTGAGGGACAAGGAAGCTTCATGAAGAACCTATAGATCCTCCTATAGCCTTCAAACCTCCTTGCCATGATTTCCAAGCCTGCATCACACCCCGAGTAAAATTTTTCTTCATGTCCAAGAAAAACACAGAAAAACAGTTTTTCAGTAAAAGAAAAAAAAGAAAAAAAACAAAAGATAAGAGAGGAAGCAACCCCATAAACCTCACCTGAAGCTTACCTACTACCTCTCCATCTTTATCTACACCTCTGGCAGCATCCTCAAGCTCGAAGCACAGGAAGAAGCTGAAGTTTCAAGGGGAGAAGCCGCTACAGGCGCTCCTGTAGGAATTCCTGTAGCAGCTGATCCCATTAAAATCCAGCACCAACAGCAAGAAAGTGCAACCATGAAGGTTGAGAAGACACCTAAAGCTTAGATCCAGCCATAGAAGAACCTGAACAAGACACAACCACACCTCAGCAAGCAGACATCATGCATCAAAAGAAATAAATGCATGCAGCAGAGAGAGAGCCACAACACCTCATAGCAAATACATTCGGATCACAGGTAAGTAACTAAATCACTCCTCTGTTTTCATTTGTGTAATTAGAAGTCATGCAAAAGAAACAAGATGGTTGAGGTTGAACGAGGAAAAGGTGGCTAGTTAACTTGGCCACCTTCATCTAGTTGACTCCACTCATCCGAGATGTCACCCACACGTGCGCACAGTCAACTCAAGAAAAGATGTCAAGGACAGGTAGTGGAGGAAGTGTGAACTCCGATGCAATGATGGGAGATGATTACGAGGAAAAGCCATGATGACAAGGCAGGTGGGGACCAATGGTCCAAATATGGCCAACGTATACCTTGCCAGCTCACCCCTCATCACCGGAAATATCCATAAAGGGTAATAAGTACTCCTCCCCGAGCATTCTCACCACCTTTTCCTTCATTCTCTCCTCGTAACTCAGCTACAACAGTCTCCTTGTGCCCCCACAGCCTCGTAACCATCATCCTCCATCGATCTCTCCCATATTCCTACTCTCGGCGTTTCTACAGGAGCACCTACAGGTTTTACAGGAGCACTTACAAGAATTCTACGGGAGGGACAACAAGGTTCTACAGGAGGGGCAATGAGTTGTTTTGAAGGGAGAAAACAAAAATTTTAGCACGATTTTCGATCTGAAGAGGTAGGGTTCATGCATGCCCCCTATTGAATATCAGTATATGCAAGAAGTGGTTTCAATTTGAGGAGGAAATAAGTCTTTAGGAAAGGAGAAAATACATAATTTATTTATTTAGAAAAACACAGTCTCCTCTGTTTCTCTGTTTTTTTCAAAATTCATTGTCTCCACCTCCATATTTGGTTTTCCAAAAGAGTATAGACAATATGACAGGAGGGTTTATGAGAAAGGAGCCCACTAACTCCATGAGGCTCCATGCACATCCCCAAGTAGTGGACATATTCACAAGAGCAAATTGGATGAACTTTTTTGAGAAATTCCGAGGGTTTGATGAGGAGATTGCCCAAGAATTTTCCCTCTCTTTGGTCCCTCACACAAGAACACATGCCATTGTCACCTTTAGAGGTATTTCCATGGAGATGACCCCTAAATTTATCAGTAGGGTCACTACCCTTCCTCTTGGGCTGCCTTGGAGTAAGGATGAGAAACCAATTGGCCAGGCAACCAAGAACATTTTTTCCCAAAACAATGAAACCCCTGTAGAGGATAAAAAATGGCATTAGAAGGTCTAGCATACCATATCCTTGGGATGAGGTTAGCTATCAAATAATCAAATACATTTCCTGTGAGGGGAGGTACAACATTGTCTATGGTTATCACTTTAGAATCCTCCATGAATTAAGGTATGGCATGGACACTCCAACACCTCAGAAGCTCAGTATCCCCTACTTCCTCCTACAGTCCCTCATTAACTCCAAAATTAAGGTTCAAGCAGGAAATTCAGAGCAGCTAGCTCACCATGGGTTAATCAAAATCCTAGTGGAGGAAGCCCTCCATACATTTACACTCCCTATAGCATGGGAAGTTTTCCGAAACATGATAGTTGAGGATGACATAAAGGCCTTAACCTATGATGTCAGTCCTACTGGCAGTGAGGAGGAAGAGCAATAAGGGGGAGAAGGTGAAGTCACTGGTGACTTAGTAGAACAAGAAAGGAAGGAGGAATAAACTAAAATAGAGGAGGAGAGAGCTGAAGAAACAGAGCAGGAAGAGACAGAAAAAGAGACAAAAGGAGGAGAAAAAGAGGCAGAAAAGGCAGAACAAGGAGAAGAGTCCCCCGAGGCTCTGGAAAAGGAGGCAGCAGCTGCCCTCACTGCCCTCAGTACACCAATCAATCCAAATCAAAAGAGGAAAAGACATGCCTCCATGTATTTCAGGGCTAGGAAGAGCACAAGAATCAAAACAGGCAAACCTCAGCCCTCTTTGAAAATGCCAATTACAGTTGAAGATTCACCCTCTCCTAAGGGGAAAGAATCCCTGTCCAAGACACCTATCACATATGAAAGGAGGACTCCTAGATCTTCCACATGGAAGGAGAAGGTAGTACTACAAGACCCAAAAATAGTCCTACATGAGGCTCAGACAGTTCTACAGGAGACATTGTCAAAACTACAAGAGACCCAACAACTTGAGAAAAGGATGGAAGGACAACCACACGTAAAGGAAGAAGCAACAGAGCTACAAGAACTTGATCCCCAGCCTAGCCTTGCCTCCTATTACAATATACTTGAGGGAGGAAGGATCATCCCACAAAAATGTGCAATTCCACTATTCTTTGAATTAGAGAAGGAAAGAAGAAGAACACATAGGTGGATGCAAATAGCCAAATCCAAGGGAGTTGAGGATGTTGGCCATATGGAAAATAAACTCAGAGAAATGGGCAGAGAGTTGAGTTCTCTCAAAGACAGGGAAGCAATTACAAGAAGCCAACTTGAAACTGAAAATGAATTGTTAAGGAGGCAGCTGCAAGAGAAAGAGACTCAGCTAGAATGCATGGCCAACTTATCCATGGAGTCATTGCAATGTAGAAAACCAACAAAATCCTATGGCCTCTATCTCAAGGACCAATGATTACAATTCCAGATAAAGACTCTGGCACAAAGAGGAACAATGCCTTTCCAAGATTACAGGCAGTTTATGGATCTGTGTGACCAAAGCACATAAGAGGATAAGGCAAAGATGGTGGAATTCTACCTACATAACATGGCCCTCATAGACATGAATGTGTGGGACCCCAATGCCAAGCTAGGGGACCTACAGTTAATGGCCATGGCCTCATGGATGAACCATGAAGAATTAAGGGCAGCAGAAATAAAAAGATTGATGGTAAAGGAGCATAATGAGCCACTAATGATAAGAGCTGAGCCATCATATCCTATGGCACTCATCAGCACACACAACCTACTTGCTAATGACCCTCAAATTTCCCCTAGATATCTCACCAATCAGGCACAAGCCATTGCACACTTTGAGGATATGCAAAGGCTACTTGGGGATGACAGTGTGCATGCATGCATGAGGAGATGGAACACCTTACCACACAGTTTGCAGATCAGGGAATACCATTCCCCCACGAGGCTGAAGGAGGCATTGAAAGAGTGCCAATGTACAAGCACTCCATGCAGAGGCTGAAGGTCAACTGGATTGGCCTCAAACTGAGTCCCCCACTGCTGTTAGGCATGTTGGAAGGAAGAAGAGAAGAAGAATAGGAGCAGTGGAAAGAGATAGACAGGAAGACAGGATTCTATGACAAAGAAGAGCAGACCACATCAGAAGCCTAGGATGCTAGGGAGGCCACCAGGGCCATAAAAGATGAGTAGATTGACTAAGTTGCTCAGAGGATGAGCAACACTTTTAGTAGGGGGGTGATGATGAGCATCATAAATGGGTAATTATATGGGCTCATTTACCTCCTAACCTAGTCAAATCAACCATTCTCTTATCTTATTGTATGATTTTCTGATTATATTTATGCTTATAGAGTGAGTTGAGTTAGTTATTGTGCCATGTGGTCTAACATGTATTTAAAGTAGATTATTAATGAGTTTCAAGGTCAAAGTCAAGGATCCAATGGACAAATGGCAGTAATAAATCGAAGTGGACAAAGGAGAGGACTTATAGGAGGGAATCCCCCTCATTTCTTACTCCTCACTTCGAATTCCCCTTCATTCAAATCAGAGTACAAGCAGCTGAATCATGCACTAGAAGGCATCCGAGCAATTGGAGGATGACTGATGATTATCTCGAGTTTTGGGAGCCAAGCCTCCCTGATTTTAAGGAAGCAATTGATAGCCTCATTTGTATAAGTAGAGGGGCCTAGGGCCTCACTAGGGTTAGATTTTTGTCGGATTTTTGCTTATGTAAACTCTGCTCAAATTTCGAGCTTATTATTTGTGACAGTTTCATGTAATCTTGCTATTGTTTTGAAAATAAATATGGAATCCTTTTTGAGCTAGCACTGAGTTACCTCAGAGGGCTGAAGCTCTTGGGTTAGGGCCCAATCTAAGCAGCCAAGCTCCTCTTTACTTGTATTTGTATGCCTTGTTTCAGTTTGTAGATTAGGTTGCTGTTAGATGTATTTCTTTTATGGTTAAGAATAGGTTGCTTTTGATGATTCAGTAGTTTGCTTCCATTTGTGCTTTCTATAGCAGGTTAAATAGTGATTAGCAAAGACTCAAAAGGCTAACAATAGTGCCTTGGCCTCTCTTCCTACCTTTGGGACCATGATTTGAGGCAGAGACCCTCTTGCTGCCCCAAAAACACAGATTTTCCTCATTCATAGGACTTCTAGTGTTTACAACATTTTAGTAGGTTAATAGTCCAGTTTTTCTTTGCTTCAGATCTTCTTCATCATGATCACTTCCTGATTTGCAATAGTCTTCTTTCATGATTTCCTTTCTTGCAGCATTCTTAGCATTTCCTTTCATAGATCATAGTTTAGACTATTTTGATGCAAAACTCTGCTTTTCTAGATGCACTCATTTCATTGCTTACGTGATCTTATTGGTTGACTGTCAGTTCGTTTGCAGCAGATCTCTTCTAGCAGTAGGCCATCTTATCAGCCATCACATCCTCCATCTGATCCATGCCCTACAGGTTGCCCAAACCTCACCTCAATTCTGCCTTAGTTTCCTGCATTTTCCATAGAACTTCTTCCTCTCTCCTGGTGATTCATGGTAGACCTTAGATGCTCTAACACCTTATCCCAACCTTCATCCACCTTTTCCACGCACTCTCACACCCTCAAAATAGTGAAAATTTCTCTCGGATCCTCCTGTAGACCTCCTGTAGATTCCCTGTTTTCCTCCTGTAGATTTTCTTGTAAGCTTTCTTTTGAAGGCCGAGTGTGGGAAAAGCCTCCAGAAGGCCACCGGAGACCTCCTAGGACCCATCCACACCATCCTACATCCTCTCAAATCCAAAAACCGCCCTTCAACGCCACCTATTCGCTGCCACACTCACACACAATAAATTACATGCATGTCAAATTCACATAAAAAAAAATCATAAAAATCCAAAAATATGTTTTTTGCTTATTTACTGCCAGAAATAGCATAGTTAGATGTTGTTTACTCCCTCCTTATTTCACTGTGTCCTTCTAAACTATGTTGAAATATTCTCCCAGTACATAGTTTTCAAGCCCAAAATTCTCCCTTATTCTTTCTAGGGAGTTCCAGAATTCTAGTTTTTCGCCATATAAAATAGGCCTGTAGACACATACCACTGGATTTCTTTCTTCACTACTTTTTTTCCTCCAACAAAACTGCTATCCAGTATTGCAAGCTTAGACTATTCAATATTTTAAATATTGTGTCATTCGAGAACACTCCTAATCCTCCTGACACACCTTTCGAGTCTAGAGCAATTGCATTATTGTTTTTCTGTTTTTTTTTTAAAGTTTTATATTGATACTACAACCTCAAGTTTTTTCTCTTACAACAACACAACTAAAGGCTTTTCATTTTCTATCATCTTTTTCAAAGGTAGGAGTTTTTGGGGGCCTCCCATTCCCCTTAAATTTCAAGATAAAAATATCATTTCAGAGAGGGAGTTTTGACAGGCACTCCACCTTCTTTTTGCCCTTTTGCACCTTTCGATATTTTTGACTTGATGATTTTTGGAAGCACATATTGAATCCCAAGATTTTTATTTTGCTTAGCCTCCCTTTCTCTCACTATTTTCTTAGGTGGTATTACTTGATGCTTTTTTTATACTTTTCATTTTAAGACTGCTTCCTTTATCTGTGCAGATCAACAATTGGGTTTTAATTCGAGTTGATACCCCTGCTGGGATGTTGGATTCAACTTATGCTCTATCTTGCAACGTTTCCAGATCTTGAGTAGTAATATTTGCCTCCTCTTCAATCTGCTGACTTTTATTCTCCTCATCCCTCACCTTTTCTCCCTAGTTCTCATCAAGCTCAGGTTCTTTGGCATTTGTTTCAGGATCTATTCCTTCATTCACTTCTTGATTTTGGAGTATTTAGAAGAAATTTTCAAACATGTCTGTCCCACTATTTTCCTTACTACTTTTCTCTTTGTTGGTTCCTGATCTGTTCTTCTTTCCACCCTTCTTTCGAGTATGCCATTGGTCCACTTGCTCATCTAACACATTTTTAGGAGGGGCCTTTTTACAGTGCCTTGCAAAGTTCCCATACTCATGGAAGTATAGACATTTGAAAGGGATTTTTTCATAGTCTAACGACTAATAATGGGTCCATTCCCCTAGAGTTAAGTTGATCTCTGATGGAAACCATTTTTCAAGATGAACCTCCACACATATTTTTGTGCATACAAACTGTAATCCTTTTGGTTTTGCTTGGCCGATAAATTTGTTGGAAATAATACTGAGAGGGGGGGGGGGGGGGGTGAATCAATATTATCAGATCAATAAAACTTTTTCATTTCCATACTTAGATACATATACACTACTTCATTCAAGGGAACCCGCGTGTATACGTAGCTATGGCTAAAGCAACTAGCATATATCCAAAATACTTATGATTCAGTTAATTCATTAAATGTTGATCTTTAGTTAGTGCATCAAAACTTCATTAACCATATGAACAGTAAGCAGGTGCAGTAAAAATAGAACAGATCATCACACACAAGAAGCACACATGAACACCGTGATATAAGGTGGAAACCCAATGTGGGTGAAAACCACCTGCTGCAATTCGTTTCTATCTTCCTTTATTAAGAAACTTCTTTTACAATGTACTGGTGTAGTCCTTTACCAGCACGCAGGCTACAACCTGTAGAAGGCTACAACCTTCTCTCGTTCTCCAGCTCTACTGGAAGGTAGTTCCAACCCCCTTTGCTCTTGTACTAGCTAAGATACTAGTACGTAGGTGCCGACCTACAATCTTCTCTCCTCCAAGTACCACGTTTCATACATTTTCAGACTGGATATCCTGAAGCACAACACATAATTTGAAGGCCACGTTTCATCAAATTTTCATACTGGACCCATAAATATGATTGAAGCACAAAACAGTCAATACTAGTGTAGAGCCTCTAACTTGCACCTAATTATCTATCATTACCTACAGCTTTTCCTCACTTATCCCTCTCTTTTGCCCTATTTTCCTCATAAACCTATCCAGATCATTACATTTGATGTCTTTAAGCATGATTGGTTAACTTTGCTAATGTTTGACTGTTTGTCTAGATTTTTGACATATGCACAGAGATTCCGCAGCTGTCTGGCAATTCCGCAGCCATTCAGCAATTCCGCAGCTATCTAGTCATTCCGCAGCCTTTTCATTGATCTCTATGTTCCACGTGTCATTTTGAAAAACGAATCACATGGGCACGTGGGAATGAAGGTGTTAAAGGTTCCTATGCTATTGGTTCGGTCAGCAACGCCACGCACACCTCCGGTCAACGTGGATCAAACTTCGGTCAACAAAGTCAGCTCAAACGGTGCTGCGTGAGCTGATAGGTCACGTCACTCCAGATGGCGATTCCTCCACGCTATGCCGGTTATGGGAGACAGGATCCAACCTCCATGACGACCGTACCCTCCAGATAACACACGGACCTGTTTACGTGTTGCTGTACCATTTAATTAGCATGACTGTCAGTTAATTTCTAGTTTCATGTTTTACGCAGTAGGCAGTTGTTCATACGCCTATAAAATCCAGCGTCTGCGCACGCTTAAGGATTAGTTTTTAGTTGCTTTGTTTATGTAATTGCTACAATTTTACTGTGTACAGAAACTCTGTTTTGAAGCTGCTGTTTCAGCACTTTTTACTGTAATTTCTGCATATGAGTTAATAGAAGACTGTGCTGTTTTGACTCTTTCAAGTAGCTAATCTTTCCTTGGGTTTTGTGGATGGAGGGCCCCCATTCATAACAGCCTTTGTACAGTAAATTTACCTTTATGTTCTTGCCATTTCCTTCTTTTGAATTCAGCAATTTTCCTTTTCTTTAATACATGTACAGTTTTGATTTACTTTCACTGTCATCTCATTTCCAGCATTTACCTTCACTGATCAGGATTGTTTTCTGCAGGTGTTAGCCTGGGATTGTGTGTCTTTGTTGTATTTTCTTTATCTCTAATGGTATTTTCAGTTGTCATATTCATAGTTGCTGCCTTTATTCTATTTTTCTAGCTTGATTTCTAGTTTAGTTTCTCAAGTTGTATGCTAACATATTGATGGTCTCCTTATCATAAGTTGTTCATCTTTAAGAGATCAGAATACTAATAAATCACAGCTTGCTTTGAGTAGTTTTTGACTTATATCACTAACTCTTTCTTCACTTGTTACACATTACAATGTATGTTGGAAGCAGAATGTTGGAGAGAGGCACAGTGGTGTTATAATTTGTCATCTTAGAGCTTGATTACTTTTTAGACTTATATCTAACTACTTCTTAATCGTGTTTCACATAGTACTATATGTTGGAAGCAGAGTGTTAGGAAGAGATGAACATTATAATTGGTCTTTAAAGTGGTTTTTCTTACCTTTTTATTGCAGCAGCATGAGTAGTGACTAGTGCCATTAGAAAGTGGTTTTTATGCTTTGCTTTCAGTTTCATTTCAAGTTATTTCTTTCAAGCTCTTTCTTTGCAAGTTTAGAAGGTAGTTAGAAACCACCAGTTACACACACTCACTCATTTAGAAACCACCATACACACACAAATCACTCATTTGTTTATAAAATCATCACTCCATCTTAGGAAGTTAAATTGACCACAACACCCCCAAACGACAAAAAGATCTAAGAGGTTACTTAAGTATATACTGTACACCTTCACTTCATCAGCTTACGAGCCCCGGGTTGACAATTTATGATAGCAATTTAGACAACACTAAATTGACTAAACAACTAGCATCATCAATTTCTGAATCACTGAAGCACTGAAACCCTGTCAATAACACAGTCACCAGAACACAGAGCAGACAACAGAACTCTGCCATAACCATCAGATCCATCTGCAACTTCAAATATTATCCTTCATAATGTATACGCTACTATAATGAATCAAACCCGCGTACATACGTGCTTTTGCCAAAGACAACCCGCGTACAGATCTAAAATTATTTTCTTATAACTTTGCAGCTGTACAAGACATCAGTCATACTCATAACATTTATAGAATATTACATGCGTTAGTATGCAAATCTAGAATACGCATCATAAAGATAGTTCATTTCAAACCATTTAATCCCGATCTCTCCTTAGATCTTGTTCTCCATCAACCGGTGAGATCCCCCCTTAGCTCAGATCAAGCAATGCATCATCAACCCATAACCTGCATACTGGATCTCATACTTCATCAGATATTCTAGTCTTTTCAGATCCCCTTGCCTAATGATCTTCTTCTCCTTTTATAGTCTTAGGCCTTGTTCAATACCACGGTCAAAAACCATAATAAATAATACCAAGGACCCAATACTTGGGATCAACACACTTGTCGAGATACAACGGTCCAAAACCATAGGTTCAAATACCGAGGACTAACTACCACGGACCAAAAGTAAGCTTTCCGACATGTACGCACTTTTCTGTGCATGAAACTACGTGTATACCCTACTTGGTATATAGCGAACCTGTGTATACGCGACTTGGTATATAGTGAACCTGCATATATACCCTACTTGGTATATAGTGAACCTGCGTATACGCGACTTGGTATATAGTGAACCTGCGTGTATACCCTACTTGGTATATAGTGAACCTGCGTGTATACCCTACTTGGTATATAGTGAACCTGCGTATATACTCCTCTTTCTTCATTCTTTGTAGTCTGATCATCAATTCTTTGCTATTGACCTGCTGCAATCTAATTTGTCATCTGTGTGATTTGCCATCAAGGACAACACTTGTCTCATAATGCCAACAATCTCCCCCTTTGGACTTGATGGCAAAGCTAACTTGTCACACTTAGAACTATCATCTGATTCCTTTGAGCTGTCCTCCATCAGTCACATCTGATATCTCTTCTAAAGATTCATCCAGTTATAAATAAGTGAGATGTTCTTCTATGAGTGGGTTGCCATCAAGTACAACACATGCATCATAATGCCAACAATCTCCCCCTTTGGACTTGATGGCAACAACACCAAATCACTCTCCCCCTTTGACATCAAGGGCAAAGGGCAGACCAAGATATTCTCTTCCTTTGCTGAACATTCCGCTGTCCATACTCCCCCTGAGTATCTGTTGAAATCTCTGAATGAGCTCCCCCTTTGTATATGCCAAGGTGTACCAATCTGTCCATGCTCCCCCTGAGTACATGCCGAGTCTCTGTACTGCTGAAGTGTGTTGTTCATGCTCTTCCTGACTGTAGGCAAGATCTGCAAAAAGGTGTTCTTCAAGAAGAACCATGACTTATACATCTTAAAAGACCTTCCTATCACCAAAAGACTCAATACATACATCCATTTCCCAACCAAGTGGGGATATACTAGAATTGACTCATCCACCCAACCAAGTGGGAATACATCAAAAGTTTACACATGATAAAACAAGAACATTACATCTTCATCCCAGGTATAGTGGGGAAACCAATATAGGTTGTTACATGACCTTGACACCATGAAAGAGATAGCACAAAAGAGATATATGACATAGAGACGAAATATCTAGAGAAAGACTTATGAAAGTCACAAATAACTACTATTAGCAGCATCTCACAATCACTGTATATATCAGCAACTATGTTCTCCTTCTGTTCTTCTTTCTGCAGCTGATCCACCTGAACCAAAACAGGTTGAGTACTTGAACCAAAAGCTTCTAAGGTAATTTCAACAATGCATTATTAGAAGATTATATGCTCCCCCTGAACCTGTGCCAGATGGACTCTGACAGACCCATATCAGACTCTCTACAACCAGAGTCTGTCCCTGCTGATTTCCTTCAAAACTCCATATACGCGTCTGCACTTGCATAAATCGGCGTATGTACGCGGATACCCCTCATCCAACTCGCGTACACTAATTTCCATATCAACAACCTGTAAATGTCTCATCATCATGTCTCCAACAAAGCGACTTTGAGTAGTCATCCATGTATCAACACTGTGTATCTTGAGCTCAAGCTCTTTTGACAAAACTTCTTGATATCATCAACAACAACAATCCTTATCCACATGAGTGCTTGCATCATAACTGTATGATCTTTATGCATATGACATTAGTAGTATATTAGTGACTCATCATCAAGTGAGGAAGATGTGTATTCAAGCTTTGTACTTCTCCTTATCCTTATGAAGATCACCATGTAAGCACCATATATGCATCATCAAAGAATCAACCATAAATCTGATCTGAACATCTACTATGTAACTTCAAGAATCATATGAGAGTTTATCAGAGACAACTCACAACCACATCATAGCAAGATATATCATTTAGCCATATAAGTATGATCACCAAGGACTATTAATCCATAATGCCAACAATGCATTATTAAAGGCATATGCTCCCCCTCAACCTGAGCCATCTGTTTGCTGTTAGATATGATCATGCATATATCAGTAATAAGCATCAAGACATCATCATCAAGTTAGGATCAAACCCTTCTAAACATCTTACAAGAATCAAGATATTTCCACACATTCTCAGCAGACTGTAAATATGATCAAACTGAGAAAATAATGGACTGAAACATAACAAATCCTTTTCCTGAACCTGTCCC
The DNA here is from genome assembly GCA_031772625.1 of Pinus tabuliformis. Lineage (NCBI taxonomy): Eukaryota > Viridiplantae > Streptophyta > Pinopsida > Pinales > Pinaceae > Pinus > Pinus tabuliformis. The sequence goes on from CM062809.1 coordinate 113,231,753, forward strand.
TACTGCATTTCTTCAGATAATCATATACGCGACTGTACAACATCAACCTCGCGTATATATGCGACTTCCCTTTATGGAACTTGCGTATGAGATTCAGGAAACTGAAGTTTTATACTTTCAACTCCCTCTGAGTCTATTATGTCTCTGCTGTGCTGTGTCTGAGTACATTGTGTTGTGCCACATCTTTCTGACTGTACTTCCTTCTTCTTCCATATCTTCAAGTGTGATGTTTTTTTGTCCTTTTGGTGTGATGTCCATGCTTTGTTCCTGCATTCCTTTGCTATATGTCGAAGCTTGTTACATGCATAACATCTTACATGTTTCATATTTCTCCTGTAGCAATCAGCAGCTTTGTGACCAAACACATTGCAAGCAAAGCAATATCCATTAAAGTACCTTGAATGTGATGATCTTTCTACATGATGGTCTTGAACCCTTCTTCTTCCACATCTAGCTGCAACATGTCCAAGATTATGACATACATAACATTCAACATTATTCATAGGAGGAGTAAAATTTTTGTTTGAGGAGTCTCTTTCCTTGATTGTTGACGGGGTTGACCTTTCATCTCCTTGTTGATCATTTTAGATTTCTCTTTAGAGTTCCTTGCCTCACCTTGTGAACTAGATTCACCTTCAACAGATTCATGAATACCAAGACCAGTCTTGATAGCAGGAGACCTTTGACTACTAAGAATATCATCCAAGGCTTTAGTACTATCTTGAAATCTCAACAGTTTATTCTTTTCTTCTAATTTACCTTTCAAGATATTTACCTCAACTTGAAGTTGTTCCTCCTTTTCTAGACATTGCTTCTTCATGTCTTCTTCAACTTTCCTTCCTTCTTCTAACTGATGCCTTAGTTTGAGAATCTCCTTTTCTTGTTCTTCATTCAGATCTTGCTACATTTGACGAAAACATTCCAGTTGATATTTTAAGCTGATATCTTCGTTTACCTATTTTTCAATAGCTTGGAGTAGATCTTTATTCTGCTTCTTTGATTCTTCAAGATCTTCGTTTAGCGAGCGGATCATGGCTTCAAGACTTTCATAGTAACTGGATCTATCTCTGAGTTTCTTGATGGTTGTGCTTCTTTCATTGACTTCATCTCTTAATGATGTCACTTCACCCTCCAACTTTTGACATTGATTTTCCTTGTCCTTGAGTAACTTTCTTACCTTGTTTCCTTCTTCTGATTGAGATTTTAGTTTGGTAACTTCTTCTTTGAAAGCACATTCCCTTTTGTTCAATAGATCTTGTTGATCTTTAATTTTGTCTGTAAGCCTTCTAAATACTGCCTCTATTTGATACTTTTCTTGCTCACCCATAAAAGCAAATTCAGTTGCGTCACTATCACTTTCATCTTTTCCAAATGGATAGATAGCTGGAACATCAGAGGATAGCAAATTCATACCTGATAGTTCATCTTCATTATGAAATGATTCTGAATCTGAAGATCTTCTTATACCTAATCCCCAAATGATTCTCCCACTGTCATAGTTCTTCTGAGATGTCTTCTTCTTCTTAGGTGCTTTCTTCTTAAGCTTCTTTCCCATAGTTCCACGGATCTCCTTCAAGCGATCAAGCTTCTACACAAGGACCGGCTCTGATACCAATTGTTGGAAATAATACTAAGAGGGGGGGGGGGGGGGTGAATCAGTATTATCAGATCAATAGAACTTTTTCATTTCCATACTTAGATACATATACGCTACTTCATTCAAGGGAACCCGCGTGTATACGCAGCTGTGCCTAAAGCAACTAGCGTATATCCAAAATACTTATGATTCAGTTAATCCATTAAATGTTGATCTTTAGTTAGTGCATCAGAACTTCATTAACCATATGAACAGTAAGCAGGTGCAGTAAAAACAGAACAGATCATCACACACAAGAAGCACACATGAACACCATGATATAAGGTGGAAACCCAATGTGGGTGAAAACCACCTGCTGCAATTCGTTTCTATCTTCCCTTATTAAGAAACTTCTTTTACAATGTACTGGTGCAGTCCTTTACCAGCACGCAGGCTACAACCTGTAGAAGGCTACAACCTTCTCTCGTTCTCCAGACTCTCCTGGAAGGGAGCTCCAACCCCCTTTGCTCTTGTACTAGCTAATATACTAGTACGTAGGCGCTGACCTATAATATTCTCTCCTCCAGGTACCACGTTTCATAAATTTTCAGACTGGATACTCCTGAAGCACAACACATAATCTGAAGGCCACGTTTCATCAAATTTTCATACTAGACCCATAAATATCATTGAAGCACAAAACAATCAATACTAGTATCATCAATTTCTGAATCATTGAAACACTGAAACCCTGTCAATAACACAGTCACCAGAACACAGAGCAGAGAACAGAACTCTGCCATAACCATCAGACCCATCTGCAACTTCAAATATTATCCTTCATAATGTATACGCTACTATAATGAATCAAACCCGTGTACATACGCGCTTTTGCCAAAGACAACCCGCGTACAGATCTAAAATTATTTTCTTATAACTTGGCAGTTGTACCAGACATCAGTCATACTCATAACATTTATAGATTATTACATGCGTTAGTATGCAGATCTAGAATAAGCATCATAAAGATAGTTCATTTCAAACCATTTGATCCTGATCTCTCCTTATATCTTGTTCTCCATCAACCAGTGAGATCCCCCCCTAGCTCAGATCAAGCAATGCATCATCAACCCATAACCTGCATACTGGATCTCATACTTCATCAGATATTCTAGTGTTTTCAGATCCCCTTGCCAAATGATCTTCTTCTCCTTTTATAGTCTTAGGCCTTGCTCAATACCACGGTCCAAAACCATAATAAATCAATACCAAGGGCCCAATACTTGGGATCAACACACTTGTCGAGATACCACGGTCCAAAACCATAGGTTCAAATACCGAGGACTAACTACCACGGACCAAAAGTAAGCTTTCCGACATGTATGCGCTTTTCTGTGCATGAAACTGCGTGTATACCCTACTTGGTATATAGCGAACCTGCGTATACGCGACTTGGTATATAGTGAACCTCCGTATATACCCCACTTGGTATATAGTTAACCTGCGTATACGCGACTTGGTATATAGTGAACCTGCGTGTATACCCTACTCGGTGTATAGTGAACCTGCGTATATACTCTTCTTTCTTCATTCTTTGTAGTTTGATCATCAATTCTTTGCTACTGACCTGTTGCACTCTAATCTGTCATTTGTGTGATTTGCCATCAAGGACAACACTTGTCTCAGAATGCCAATAATCTCCCCCTTTGGACTTGATGGCAAAGCTAACTTGTCACACTTAGAACTATCATCTGATTCCTTTGAGCTATCCTCCATCAGACACATCTAATATCTCTTCTAAAGATTCATCCAGTTATAAATAAGTGAGATGTTCTTCTATGAGTGGGTTGCCATCAAGTACAACACATGCATCATAATGCCAACAATCTCCCCCTTTGGACTTGATGGCATCAACACCAAATCACTTTCCCCCTTTGACATCAAGGGCAAAGGGCGGACCAAGATATTCTCTTCCTTTGCTGAACATTCCACTGTCCATACTCCCCCTGAGTATCTGTTGAAATCTCTGAATGATCTCCCCCTTTGTATATGCCAAGGTGTACCAATCTGTCAATGCTCCCCCTGAGTACATGCCGAGTCTCTGTACTGCTGAAGTGTGTTGTTCAGGCTCTTCCCGACTGTAGGCAAGATCTGCAAAAAGGTGTTCTTCAAGAAGAACCATGACTTATACATCTTAAAAGACCTTCCTATCACCAAAAGACTCAATACATACATCAATTTCCCAACCAAGTGGGGATATACTAGAATTGACTCATCCACCCAACCAAGTGGGAATACATCAAAAGTTTACACATGATAAAACAAGAACATTACATCTTCATCCCAGGCATAGTGGGGAAACCAATATAGGCCGTTACATGACCTTGACACTATGAAAGAGATAACACAAAAGAGATATATGACATAGAGACGAAATATCTAGAGCAAGACTTATGAAAGTCACCAATAACTACTATTAACAGCATCTGACAATCACTGTATATATCAACAACCATGTTCTCCTTCTGCTCTTCTTTCTGCAGCTGATCCACCTGAACCAAAACAAGTTGAGTACTTGAACCAAAAGCTTCTAAGGTAATGTCAACAATGCATTATTAGAAGATTATCTACTCCCCCTGAACCTATGCCAGATGTACTTTGACAGACCCATATCAGACTCTCTGCAACCAGAGTCTGTCCCTGTTGATTTCCTTCAAAACTCCATATACGCGTCTGTACCTGCATAAATCGGCGTATGTACGCGGATACCCCTCATCCAACTCGCGTACACCTATTTCCATATCAACAACCTGTAAATGTCTCATCATCATGTCTCCAACAAAGCGACTTTGAGTAGTCATCCATGTATCAACACTATGTATCTTGAACTCAAGCTCTTTTGACAAAACTTCTTGATATCATCAACAGTAACAATCCTTATCCACATGAGTGCCTGCATCATAACTGTATGATCTTTATGCACATCAGCAGTATATGAGTGACTCATCATCAAGTGAGGAAGATGTGTATTCAAGCTTTGTACTTCTCCTTATCCTTATGAAGATCAGCATGTAAGCACCATATATGCATCATCAAAGAATCAATGATAAATCTGATCTGAACATCTACTATGTCACTTCAAGAATCATATGAGAGTTTATCAAAGACAACTCACAACCACATCATAGCAAGATATATCATTTAGCCATATAATTATCATCACCAAGGACTATTAATCCATAATGCCAACAATGCATTATTAAAGGCAAATGCTCCCCCTCAACCTGAGCCATCTATTTGATGTTAGATATGATCATGCATATATCAGTAATAAGCATCAAGACATCATCATCAAGTTAGGATCAAACCCTTCTTGACATCTTACAAGTATCAAGATATTTCCACACATCCTCAGTAGACTGTAAATATTATCAAACAGAGAAAATAATGGACTGAAACATAACAAATCCTTTTCCTGAACCTGTCCCTGCTGCATTTCTTTAGATAATCATATACGCGACTGTGCAGCATCCAACTCGCGTATATACACGACTTCGCTTTATGGAACTTGCGTATGAGATTCAGGACACTGAAGTTTTATACTTTCAGCTCCCTTTGAGTCTGTTATGTCTGTGATGTGCTGTGTCTGAGTACATTGTGCTGTGCCACATCTTTTTGACTGTACTTCCTCCTTCTTCCATATCTTCAAGTGTGATGTTGTTTTGTCCTTTTGGTGTGATGTCCGTGCTTTGTTCCTGCATTCCTTTGCTATATGTCCAAGCTTGTTACATGCATAACATCTTACATGTTTCATATTTCTCCTGTAGCAATCAGCAGCTTTGTGACCAAACACATTGCAAACAAAGCAATATCCATTAAAGTACCTTGAATGTGATGATCTTTCTACATGATGGTCTTGAACCCTTCTTCTTCCACATCTAGCTGTAACATGTCCAAGATTATGACATACATAAAATTCAACATTATTCATAGGAGGATTAAAAGATTTTGTTTGAGGAGTCTCTTTCCTTGATTGTTGATGGGTTTGACCTTTCATCTCCTTGTTGATCATTTTAGATTTCTCTTTAGAGTTCCTTGCCTCACCTTGTGAACTAGATTCACCTTCAACAGATTCATGAAAACCAAGACCAATCTTGATAGCAGGAGACCTTTGACTACTAAGAATATCATCCAAGGATTTAGTACTATCTTGAAATCTCAATAGTTTATCTTTTTCTTCTAATTTACCTTCCAAGATATTTACCTCAACTTGAAGTTGTTCCTCCTTTTCTAGACATTGCTTCTTCATGTCTTCTTCAGCTTTCCTTCCTTCTTCCAACTGATGCCTTAGTTTGAGAATCTCCTTTTCTTGTTCTTCATTCAGATGCTGTTGCATTTGACGAATTCTGAAGGCACATTCTAGTTGTTATTTTAAGCTGATATCTTCGTTTACCTGTTTTTCAATAGCTTGGAGTAGATCTTTATTATGCTTATTTGATTCTTCAAGATCTTGCTTTAGCGAGCGGATCGTGGCTTCAAGACTTTCATAGTAACTGGATCTATATCTGAGTTTCTTGAGGGTTGTGCCTCTTTCATTGACTTCATCTCTTAATGATGTCACTTCACCCTGCAACTTTTGACATTGATTTTCCTTGTCCTTGAGTAACTTTCTTACCTTGTTTCCTTCCTTTGATTGAGCTTTTAGTTTGGTAACTTCTTCTTTGAAAGCACATTCCCTTTTGTTCAATAGATCTTGTTGATCTTTAATTTTGTCTGTAAGCCTTCTAAATACTGCCTCTATTTGATACTTTTCTTGCTCACCCATAAAAGCAAATTCAGTTGCTTCACTATCACTTTCATCTTTTCCAAATGGATAGATAGCTGGAACATCAGAGGATAGCAAATTCATACCTGATAGTTCATCTTCATTATGAAATGATTCTAAATCTGATTTTGAATCTGAAGAGCTTCTTATACCTAATCCCCCAATCGATTCTCCCACTGTCATAGTTCTTCTGAGATGTCTTCTTCTTCTTAGGTGCTTTCTTCTTAAGCTTCTTTCCCATAGTTCCACGGATCTCCTTCAAGCGATCAAGCTTCTACCAAAGGACCGGCTCTGATACCAATTGTTGGAAATAATACTGAGAGGGGGGGGGTGAATCAGTATTATCAGATCAATAAAACTTTTTCATTTCCATACTTAGATACATATACGCTACTTCATTCAAGGGAACCTGCGTGTATACATAGTTGTGTCTAAAGCAACTAGCGTATATCCAAAATACTTATGATTCAGTTAATCCATTAAATGTTGATCTTTAGTTAGTGCATTAGAACTTCATTAACCATATGAATGGTAAGCAGGTGTAGTAAAAACAGAACAGATCATCACACACAAGAAGCACACATGAACACCATGATATAAGGTGGAAACCCAATGTGGGTGAAAACCACCTGCTGCAATTCGTTTCTATCTTCCTTTATTAAGAAACTTCTTTTACAATGTATTGGTGCAGTCCTTTACCAGCACACATGATACAACCTGCAGAAGGCTACAACCTTCTCTCGTTCTCCAGACTCTCCTGGAAGGGAGCTCCAACCCCCTTTGCTCTTGTACTAGCTAAGATACTAGTATGTAGGCGCCGGCCTACAATCTTCTCTCCTCCAGGTACCACGTTTCATACATTTTCAGACTGGATGCTCCTGGAGCACAACACATAATCTGAAGGCCACGTTTCATCAAATTTTCATACTTGACCCATTAATATCATTGAAGCACAAAACAGTCAATACTAGCATCATCAATTTCTGAATCATTGAAACACTGAAACCCTGTCAATAACACATTCACGAGAACACATAGCAGAAAACATAACTCTGCCATAACCATCAGATCCATCTGCAACTTCAAATATTATCCTTCATAATGTATACGCTACTATAATGAATCAAACCCGCGTACATACGCGCTTTTGCCAAAGACAATCCGCGTACAGATCTAAAATTATTTTCTTATAACTTTGCAGCTGTACCATACATCAGTCATACTCATAACATTTATAGAATATTACATGCGTTAGTATGCAGATCTAGAATAAGCATCATAAAGATAGTTCATTTCAAACCATTTGACCCCGATCTCCTTAGATCTTGTTCTCCATCAACTGGTGAGATCCGCCCTTAGCTCAGATCAAGCAATGCATCATCAACCCATAACCTGCATACTGGATCTCATACTTCATCAGATATTCTAGTCTTTTCAGATCCCCTTGCTGAATGATCTTCTTCTCCTTTTATAGTCTTAGGCCTTGCTCAATACCGTGGTCCAAAACCATAATAAATCAATACCAAGGGCCCAATACTTGGGATCAACACACTTGTCGAGATACCACGGTCCAAAACCATAGGTTCAAATACCGAGGACAAACTACCACTGACCAAAAGTAAGCTTTCCGACATGTACGCGCTTTTCTGTGCATGAAACTGCGTGTATACCCTACTTGGTATATAGCGAACCTGCGTATACGAGACTTGGTATATAGTGAACCTGCGTATATACCCCACTTGGTATATAGTTAACATGCGTATACGCGACTTGGTATATAGTGAACCTGCGTGTATACCCTACTTGGTATATAGTGAACCTGCGTATATACTCTTCTTTCTTCATTCTTTGTAGTCTGATCATCAATTCTTTGCTACTGACCTGCTGCACTCTAATCTGTCATCTGTGTGATTTTCCATCAAGGACAACACTTGTCTCATAATGCTAACAATCTCCCCCTTTGGACTTGATGGCAAAGCTAACTTGTCACACTTAGAACTATCATCTGATTCCTTTGAGCTGTCCTCCATCAGTCACATCTGATATCTCTTCTGAAGATTCATCCAGTTATAAATAAGTGAGATGTTCTTCTATGAGTAGGTTTCCATCAAGTACAACACATGCATCATAATGCCAACAATCTCCCCCTTTGGACTTGATGGCAACAACACCAAATCACTCTACCCCTTTGACATAAAGGGAAAAGGGCGGAACAAGATATTCTCTTCCTTTGCTGAACATTCCGCTGTCCATACTCCCCCTGAGTATCTGTTGAAATCTTTGAATGAGCTCCCCCTTTGTATATGCCAAGGTGTACCAATATGTCCATGCTCCCCCTGAGTACATGCCAAGTCTCTGTACTGCTGAAGTGTGTTGTTCATGCTCTTCCCGATTGTAGGCAAGATCTACACAAAGGTGTTCTTCAAGAAGAACCATGACTTATACATCTTAAAAGACCTTCCTATCACCAAAAGACTCAATACATACATCCATTTCCCAACCAAGTGGGCATATACTAGAATTGACTCATCCACCCAACCAAGTGGGAATACATCAAAAGTTTACACATGATAAAACAAGAACATTACATCTTCATCCCAGGCATAGTGGGGAAACCAATATAGGCCGTTACATGACCTTGACACCATGAAAGAGATACCAAAAAAGAGATATACGACATAGAGACGAAATATCTAGAGCAAGACTTATGAAAGTCACCAATAACTACTATTAGTAGCATCTGACAATCACTTTATATATCAGCAACCATGTTCTCCTTCTGTTCTTCTTTCTGCAGCTGATCCACCTGAACCAAAACAGGTTGAGTACTTGAACTAAAAGCTTCTAAGGTAATGTCAACAATGCATTATTAGAAGATTATCTGCTCCCCCTGAACCTGTGCCAGATGGACTCTGACATACCCATATCAGACTCTATGCAACCAGAGTCTGTCCTTGTGATTTCCTTCAAAACTCCATATACGCGTCTGCACCTGCATAAATCGGCGTATATACGTGGATAACCCTCATACAACTCGCGTACACTAATTTCCATATCAAAAACCTGTAAAGTCTCATCATCATGTCTCCAACAAAGCGACTTTGAGTAGTCATCCATGTATCAACACTATGTATCTTGAGCTCAAGCTCTTTTGACAAAACTTCTTGATATCATCAACAACAACAATCCTTATCCACATGAGTGCCTACATCATAACTGTATGATCTTTATGCATATGACATCAGCAGTATATTAATGACTCATCATCAAGTGAGGAAGATGTGTATTCAAGCTTTGTACTTCTCCTTATCCTTATGAAGATCACCCTGTAAGCACCATATATGCATCATCAAAGAATCAACCATAAATCTGATCTGAACATCTACTATGTAACTTCAAGAATCATATGAGAGTTTATCAAAGACAACTCACAACCACATCATAGAAAGATATATCATTTAGCCATATAAGTATCATCACCAAGGACTATTAATCCATAATGCCAACAATGCATTATTAAAGGCATATGCTCCCCCTCAACCTGAGCCATCTGTTTACTGTTAGATCTGATCATGCATATATCAGTAATAAGCATCAAGACATCACCATCAAGTTAGGATCAAACCCTTCTAAACATCTTACAAGTATCAAGATATTTCCACACATCCTCAGCAGACCGTAAATATTATCAAACTGAGAAAATAATGGACTGAAACATAACAAATCCTTTTTCTGAACCTGTCCCTACTGCATTTCTTCAGATAATCATATACGCGACTGTGCAGCATCCAACTCGCGTATATACGTGACTTCCCTTTATGGAACTTGAGTATGAGATTCAGGAAACTGAAGTTTTATACTTTCAGCTCCCTCTGAGTCTGTTATGTTTGTGCTGTGCTGTGTCTGAGTACATTGTGCTGTGCCACATCTTTCTGACTGTACTTCCTTCTTCTTCCATATCTTCAAGTGTGATGTTGTTTTGTCCTTTTGGTGTGATGTTTGTGCTTTGTTCCTGCATTCCTTTGCTATATGTCCAAGCTTGTTACATGCATAACATCTTACATGTTTCATATTTCTCCTGTAGCAATCAGCAGCTTTGTGACCAAACACATTGCAAGCAAAGAAATATCCATTAAAGTACCTTGAATGTGATGATCTTTCTACATGATGGTCTTGAACCCTTCTTCTTCCACATCTAGCTGCAACATGTCCAAGATTATGACATACATAACATTCAACATTATTCATAGGAGGAGTAAAAGATTTTGTTTGAGGAGTCTCTTTCCTTGATTGTTGATGGGGTTGACCTTTCATCTCCTTGTTGATCATTTTATATTTCTCTTTAGAGTTCCTTGCCTCACCTTGTGAAATAGATTCACCTTCAACAGATTCATGAAAACCAAGACCAGTCTTGATAGCAGGAGACCTTTGACTACTAAGAATATAATCCAAGGCTTTAGTACTATCTTGAAATCTCAACAATTTATCCTTTTCTTCTAATTTACCTTTAAGGATATTTACCTCAACTTGAAGTTGTTCCTCCTTTTCTAGACATTGCTTCTTCATGTCTTCTTCAGCTTTACTTCCTTCTTCCAACTGATGCCTTAGTTTGAGAATCTCCTTTTCTTGTTCTTCATTCAGATCCTTCTGCATTTGACGAATTCTGAAGGCACATTCCAGTTGATATTTTAAGCTGATATCTTTGTTTACCTGTTTTTCAATAGCTTGGAGTAGATATTTATTCTGCTTCTTTGATTCTTCAAGTTCTTCGTTTAGCGAGCGGATCGTGGCTTCAAGACTTTCATAGTAACTGGATCTATCTCTGAGTTTCTTGATGGTTGTGCTTCTTTCATTGACTTCATCTCTTAATGATGTCACTTCACCTTGCAACTTTTGACATTGATTTTCCTTGTCCTTGAGTAACTTTCTTACCTTGTTTCCTTCCTCTGATTGAGATTTTAGTTTGGTAACTTCTTCTTTGAAAGCACATTCCCTTTTGTTCAATAGATCTTGTTGATATTTAATTTTGTCTGTAAGCCTTCTAAATACTGCCTCTATTTGATACTTTTCTTGCTCACCCATAAAAGCAAATTCAGTTGCGTCACTATCACTTTCATCTTTTCCAAATGGATAGATAGCTGGAACATCAGAGGATAACAAATTCATACCTGATAGTTCATCTTCATTATGAAATGATTCTGAATCTGAAGAGCTTCTTATACCTAATCCCCAATCGATTCTCCCACTGTCATAGTTCTTCTGAGATGTCTTCTTCTTCTTAGGTTCTTTCTTCTTAAGCTTCTTTCCCATAGTTCCACGAATCTCCTTCAAGCGATCAAGCTTCTACCAAAGGACCGGCTCTGATGCCAATTGTTGGAAATAATACTGGGGGGGGGGGGGTGAATCAGTATTATCAGATCAATAAAACTTTTTCATTTCCATACTTAGATACATATACACTACTTCATTCAAGGGAACCCGCGTTTAGTGTATACGCAGCTGTGGCTAAAGCAACTAGCGTATATCCAAAATACTTATGATTCAGTTAATCATTAAATGTTGATCTTTAGTTAGTGCATCAGAACTTCATTAACCATATGAACAGTAAGCAGGTGCAGTAAAAACATAACAGATCATCACACACAAGAAGCACACATGAACACCATGATATAAGGTGGAAACCCAGTGTGGGTGAAAACCACCTGCTGCAATTCGTTTCTATCTTCCTTTATTAAGAAACTTCTTTTACAATGTACTGGTGCAGTCCTTTACCAGCACGGAGGCTACAACTTGTAGAAGGCTACAACCTTCTCTCGTTCTCCAGACTCTCCTGGAAGGGAGCTCCAACCCCCTTTGCTCTTGTACTAGCTAAGATACTAGTACGTAGGTGCCGACCTACAATCTTCTCTCCTCCAGGTACCACGTTTCATAAATTTTCAGACTGGATACTCCTTAATCACAACACATAATCTGAAGGCCACATTTCATCAAATTTTCATACTGGACCCATAAATATCATTGAAGCACAAAACAATCAATACTAGCATCATCAATTTCTGAATCACTGAAACACTGAAACCCTGTCAATAACACAGTCACCAGAACACAGAGCAGACAACAGAACTCTGCCATAACCATCAGATCCATCTGCAACTTCAAATATTATCCTTCATAATGTATACCTACTATAATGAATGAAACCTGCGTACATATGCGCTTTTGCCAAAGACAACCCGCGTACAGATCTAAAATTATTTTCTTATAACTTTGCTGCTGTACCAGACATCAGTCATACTCATAACATTTATAGAATATTACATGCGTTAGTATGCAGATCTAGAATAAGCATCATAAAGATAGTTCATTTCAAACCATTTGATCCCGATCTCTCCTTAGATCTTGTTCTCCATCAACCGGTGAGATCCCCCCTTAGCTCAGATCAAGCAATGCATCATCAACCCATAACCTGCATACTAGATCTCATACTTCATCAGATATTCTAGTCTTTTCAGATCCCCTTGCTGAATGATCTTCTTCTCCTTTTATAGTCTTAGGCCTTGCTCAATACCATGGTCAAAAACCATAATAAATCAATACCAAGGGCCCAATACTTGGGATCAACACACTTGTCGAGATACCACGGTCCAAAACCATAGGTTCAAATACTGAGGACTAAAGGCCACATACCAAAAGTAAGCTTTCCGACATGTAGGCGCTTTTCTATGCATGAAACTGCGTGTATACCCTACTTGGTATATAGCGAACCTGCGTATACGCGACTTGGTATATAGTGAACCTGCGTATATACCCCACTTGGTATATAGTGAACCTGCGTATACGCGACTTGGTATATAGTGAACCTGCGTGTATACCCTACTTGGTATATAGTGAACCTGCTTGTATACCCTACTTGGTATATAGTGAACCTGCGTATATACTCTTCTTTCTTCATTCTTTGTAGTCTGATCATCAATTCTTTGCTATTGACCTGCTGCACTCTAATCTGTCATCTGTGTGATTCGTCACACTTAGAACTATCATCTGATTCCCTTGAGCTGTCCTCCATCAGTCACATCTGATATCTCTTCTGAAGATTCATCCAGTTATAAATAAGTGAGATGTTCTTCTATGAGTGGGTTGCCATCAAGTACAACACATGCATCATAATGCCAACAATCTCCCCATTTGGACTTGATGGCAACAACACCAAATCACTCTCCCCCTTTGACATCAAGGGCAAAGGGCGGACCAAGATATTCTCTTCCTTTGCTGAACATTTTGCTGTCCATACTCCCCTTGAGTATCTGTTGAAATCTCTGAATGAGCTCCCCCTTTGTATATGCCAAGGCGTACCAATCTGTCCATGCTCCCCCTGAGTACATGCCGAGTCTCTGTACTGCTGAAGTGTGTTGTTCATGCTCTTCCCGACTGTAGGAAAGATCTGCAAAAAGGTGTTCTTCAAGAAGAACCATGACTTATACATCTTAAAAGACCTTCCTATCACCAAAAGACTCAATACATACATCCATTTCCCAACCAAGTGGGGATATACTAGAATTGACTCATCCACCCAACCAAGTGGGAATACATCAAAAGTTTACACATGATAAAACAAGAACATTACATCTTCATCCTAGGCATAGTGGGGAAACCAATATAGGCCGTTACATGACCTTGACACCATGAAAGAGATACCACAAAAGAGATATAGGACATAGAGACGAAATATCTAGAGCAAGACTTATGAAAGTCACCAATAACTACTATTAGCAGCATCTAACAATCACTGTATATATTAGCAACCATGTTCTCCTTCCGTTCTTCTTTCTGCAGCTGATCCACCTGAACCAAAACAGGTTGAGTACTTGAACCAAAAGCTTCTAAGGTAATGTCAACAATGCATTATTAGAAGATTATCTGCTCCCCCTGAACCTGTGCCAGATGGACTCTGACAAACCCATATTAGACTCTCTACAACCAGAGTCTGTCCCTGTTGATTTCCTTCAAAACTCCATATATGCGTCTGCACCTGCATAAATCAGCGTATGTACGCGGATACCCCTCATCCAACTCGCGTACACTAATTTCCATATCAACAACCTGTAAATGTCTCATCATTATGTCTCCAACAAAGCGACTTTGAGTAGTCATCCATGTATCAGCACTATGTATCTTGAGCTCAAGTTCTTTTGACAAAACTTCTTGATATCATCAACAGCAACAATCCTTATCCACATGAGTGCCTGCATAAAAAATGTATGATCTTTATGCATATGACATCAGCAGTATATGCATGACTCATCATCAAGTGAGGAAGATGTGTATTCAAGCTTTGTACTTCTCGTTATCCTTATGAAGATCACCATGTAAGCACCATATATGCATCATCAAAGAATCAACCATAAATTTGATCTGAACATCTACTATGTAACTTCAAGAATCATATGAGAGTTTATCAAAGACAACTCACAACCACATCATAGAAAGATATATCATTTAGCCATATAAGTATCATCACCAAGGACTATTAATCCATAATGCCAACAATGCATTATTAAAGGCATATGCTCCCCCTCACCTGAGCCATCTGTTTGATGTTAGATCTGATCATGCATATATCAGTAATAAGCATCAGGACATCATCATCAAGTGAGGATCAAAGCCTTCTAAACATCTTATAATTATCAAGATATTTCCACACATCCTCAACAGGCTGTAAATATTATCAAACAGATAAAATAATGGACTGAAACATAACAAATCCTTTTCCTGAACCTGTCCCTACTACATTTCTTCAGATAATCATATACGCGACTGTGCAGCATCCAACTCGCGTATATACGCGACTTCCCTTTATGGAACTTGCGTATGAGATTCAGGACAATGAAGTTTTATACTTTCATCTCCCTTTGAGTCTGTTATGTCTGTGTTGTGCTGTGCCACATCTTTCTGACTGTACTTCCTTCTTCTTCCATATCTTCAAGTGTGATGTTGTTTTCTCCTTTTGGTGTGATGTCCGTGCTTTGTTCTTGCATTCCTTTGCTATATGTCCAAGCTTGTTACATGCATAACATCTTACATGTTTCATATTTCTCCTGTAGCAATCAGTAGCTTTGTGACCAAACACATTGCAAGCAAAGCAATATCCATTAAAGTACCTTGAATGTGATGATCTTTCTACATGATGGTCTTGAACCCTTCTTCTTCCACATCTAGCTGCAACATGTCCAAGATTATGACGTACATAACATTCAACATTATGCATAGGAGGAGTAAAATATTTTGTTTGAGGAGTCTCTTTCCTTGATTGTTGATGGGGTTGACCTTTCATCTCCTTGTTGATCATTTTAGATTTCTCTTTAGAGTTCCTTGCCTCACCTTGTGAACTAGATTCACCTTCAACAGATTCATGAAATCCAAGACCAGTCTTGATAGCAGGAGACCTTTGACTACTAAGAATATCATCCAAGGCTTTAGTACTATCTTGAAATCTCAACAGTTTATCCTTTTCTTCTAATTTACCTTTCAAGATATTTACCTCAACTTGAAGTTGTTCCTCCTTTTCTAGACATTGCTTCTTCATGTCTTCTTCAACTTTCCTTCCTTCTTCCAACTGATGCCTTAGTTTGAGAATCTCCTTTTCTTGTTCTTCATTCAGATCCTTCTGCATTTGACGAATTCTGAAGGCACATTCCAGTTGATATTTTAAGCTGATATCTTCGTTTACCTGTTTTTCAATAGCTTGGAGTAGATCTTTATTTTGCTTCTTTGATTCTTCAAGATCTTCCTTTAGCGAGCGGATCGTGGCTTCAAGACTTTCAGAGTAACCGGATCTATCTCTGAGTTTGTTGGTGGTTGTGCTTCTTTCATTGACTTCATCTCTTAATGATGTCACTTCACCCTGCAATTTTTGACGTTGATTTTCCTTGTCCTTGAGTAACTTTCTTACCTTGTTTCCTTCCTCTGATTGAGATTTTATTTTGGTAACTTCTTCTTTGAAAGCACATTCCCTTTTGTTCAATAGATCTTGTTGATATTTAATTTTTTCTGTAAGCCTTCTAAATACTGCCTCTATTTGATACTTTTCTTGCTCACCCATAAAAGAAAATTCAGTTGCTTCACTATCACTTTCATCTTTTCCAAATGGATAGATAGCTGGAACATCAGAGGATAGAAAATTCATACCTGATAGTTCATCTTCATTATGAAATGATTCTGAATTTGATTCTGAATCTGAAGAGATTCTTATACCTAATCCCCAATCGATTCTCCCACTATCATAGTTCTTCTGAGATGTCTTCTTCTTCTTAGGTGCTTTCTTCTTAAGCTTCTTTCCCATAGTTCCACGGATCTCCTTCAAGCGATCAAGCTTCTACCAAAGGACCGGCTCTGATACCAATTGTTGGAAATAATACTGAGAGGGGGGGGGGGGGTGAATCAGTATTATCAGATCAATAAAACTTTTTCATTTCCATCCTTAGATACATATACGCTCCTTCATTCAAGGGAACTCGCGTGTATACGCAGCTGTGTCTAAAGCAACTAGTGTATATCCAAAATACTTATGATTCAGTTAATCCATTAAATGTTGATCTTTAGTTAGTGCATCAGAACTTCATTAACCATATGAAAAGTAAGCAGGTGCAGTAAAAATAGAACAGATCATCACACACAAGAAGCACACATGAACACCATCATATAAGGTGGAAACCCAATGTGGGTGAAAACCACCTGATGCAATTCGTTTCTATCTTCCTTTATTAAGAAACTTCTTTTACAATGTACTGGTGCAGTCCTTTACCAGCATGGAGGCTACAACCTGCAGAAGGGTACAACCTTCTCTCATTCTCCAGACTCTCCTCGAAGGGAGCTCCAACCCCCTTTGCTCTTGTACTAGCTAAGATACTAGTACGTAGGCACCAGCCTACAATCTTCTCTCCTCCATGTACCACATTTCAGACTGGATACTCCTAAAGCACAACACATAATATGAAGGCCATGTTTCATCAAATTTTCATACTGGACCCATAAATATCATTGAAGCACAAAACAGTCAATACTAGCATCATCAATTTCTGAATCACTGAAACACTGAAACCCTGTCAATAACACAGTCACCAGAACACAGAGCAGACAACAAAACTCTGCCATAACCATCAGATCCATCTGCAACTTCAAATATTATCCTTCATAACGTATACGCTACTATAATGAATCAAACCCGCGTACATACGCGCTTTTGCCAAAGACAACCCGCGTACAGATCTAAAATTATTTTCTTATAACTTTGCAGCTGTACCAGACATCAGTCATACTCATAACATTTATAGAATATTACATGCGTTAGTATGCAGATCTAGAATAAGCATCATAAAGATAGTTCATTTCAAACCATTTGATCTCGATCTCTCCTTAGATCTTGTTCTCCATCAACCTGTGAGATCCGCCCTTAGCTCAGATCAAGCAATGCATCATCAACCCATAACTGCATACTGGATCTCATACTTCATCAGATATTCTAGTCTTTTCAGATCCCCTTGCCTAATGATCTTCTTCTCCTTTTATAGTCTTAGGCCTTGCTCAATACCATGGTCCAAAACCATAATAAACCAATACCAAGGGCCCAATACTTGGGATCAACACACTTGTCGAGATACCACGGTCCAAAACTGTAGGTTCAAATACCAAGGACTAACTACCACGGACCAAAAGTAAGCTTTCCGACATGTACGCGCTTTTCTGTGCATGAAACTGCGTGTATACCCTACTTGGTATATAGCGAACCTGCATATACGGGACTTGGTATATAGCGAACCTGCGTATATACCCTACTTGGTATATAGTGAACCTGCGTATACGTAACTTGGTATATAGTGAACCTGCGTGTATACCCTACTTGGTATATAGTGAACCTGCGTATATACTCTTCTTTCTTCATTCTTTGTAGTCTGATCATCATTTCTTTGCTACTGACCTGCTGCACTCTAATCTATCATCTGTGTGATTTGCCATCAAGGACAACACTTGTCTCATAATGCCAACAATTTCCTTACTACTTTTCTCTTTGTTGGTTCCTGATCTGTTCTTCTTTCCACCCTTCTTTCGAGTATGCCATTGGTCCACTTGCTTATCCAACACATTTTTAGGAGGGGCCTTTTTACAGTCCCTTGCAAAGTTCCCATACTCATGGAAGTATAGAAATTTGAAAGGGATTTGTTCATAGTCTAACGACTAACAATGGGTCCATTCACCTAGAGTTAAGTTGATCTCTGATGGAAACCATTTTTCAAGATGAACCTCCACACATATTTTTGTGCATACAAACTGTGATCCTTTTGGTTTTGCTTGGCCGATAAATTTTCCAACTCAATTGCCGATTGCCCTCACACAATCATTGCTCTAGTAGGATAAGGGGAGTCTGGGAAGTTTTACCCAAACTAGGATTGTTGTTGGGATGTATTCGCCTGGATTAAATTCCAGTGTCCACTTGTTGAGATACATCTACCTATTTCAAAAGAAGTAAGGTTTGTTTCTAAAAATAATATCTCTGTCTTCTTTGTTCTCAAATAGGAAGGCAAGCAAGCCATTACCAACAACATATAACTTGATATTACCAGTCATGGTTGGTCTCGAGGTTTTTTTCTATCCATACCTCCATTGATTTTTGGGATGGCCACATCATAGTGAACTTCCCTATGAGGGCTCGCTCCGAGAAGGTGACGAAGGTTCTTCTCACACCCGATGGAAACTCTACCAAATGGATGTCTTCTGATTTTCTTATAAACTTTGCATTCAAATCTTTTTATGGGGTCATTTTTCAATAGAAGAAATCATTGCTTGGAAGGAAACACTCCCTTCATTCCGGGGAGGAGGGGGGGGGGGGGGGTTCGAAACAACCATGGCCGTAAATAGATCGCGCCTAAGGGAACCAGATCTCAGGTCATACGTGCAGTAAAAAAAATGTTTGTTATTATTATTATTAACAATATATATTTATAATCAACATTATTATAATTAATGGAAAGGAAAAAAGTGAAAGAATAATACAAATGGAAGGAAGGAAACAACAAAAAATGAATCGAATAGATATAAAAGACAAAAAAGAAAGGGACTAACCAAACCTCTAAACTATGAAAGAAGAGGTTAAGCAAGCAAAATAAAGGAAATACCGAAGAAAGGAGGGAGAAAAATAGAGGACAAAACCTAGAAATAAAGGGATATGATCCAACAACTACTAATCTTCCATCCATCATCCCTATTTAGCGTTTTATACCTTTTTTCAATTTCGATGGCTTTCCTGAACTTATGGTGATGGAAATATCAATCTTGGCAATAACCTTGAAATCCTCTATACAAATGTGGCACTTTGTCTTCTCAGCATGCTCAATTAAAACTGAGGAGTGAGTCCTATAACTGGTCGTTCTATTAACCAAAGGATTCAAGAGCATGTGACTGACATAAAAAAATGCAGGACTAGCTCTTGATCTTTAGTTGAGCATGCTAAGAAGACAAAGCACCACATTTGTATAGAGGATTCCTAGGTCATTGCTAGGGTTGAACATTTCCATCACCATAAGTTCAGGGAGGCAATTGAAATTGAAAAAATGTCTAAAACGACAAATAGGGATGATAGATGGAAGATTAGTAGTTTTTGGATTCCATCCCTTTATTCCTACGTTTCGTCCTCTATTTTTCTCCCTCCTTTTTTTGATTTTCCCTTTCTTTCACCTGCTTAACCTCTTCTTTCATAGTTTAGAGGTTTGGTTAGTCCCTTTATTTTTTGCCCTTTTGATATGTTCAATTTACTTTTTCCCTTTCCATTAATTATAATAACATTGATTATATAATAATAATAATAATAATAATATTAATAATAATATTTTTGTTTTTGGATTTGTTTTTGGTTTTGTTTTTGTTTTTTTTTTTTTTTTTTTTTAATTTTTAATAATTACCATATAATATTATTAGTTTATTTAATTAGTTTTTTATCCCTCCCCTCTTATTAATTAAAATAATTTTAGTTTATTTTGATTTTGCTTTTTCTCTCCTTTTATTATATTTTTTTCATTTGTTAGTAGTTAAATTAGGATTTATTGATTTCTTGAATTTTTTATTTATTTAATCGTCGTACTTCTTTTTTTGTGTTTATTTTATTTAATAAATAATTTCATTTTGTTTCTCTCAATTATATTTATTCACATATTCACATCTTTATATTATATTATATTATATTCATATGTATTTATTTATTCACATATTTACAATATATATTATTAAATTATATTTGTTTGTTTTTATTTGTAATCTATTTTTATTCTTCATTTTTAATTCATGGCTTTATAGATTTTTCATTATTATTTCTTCATTTTTAATTCATGTCTTTATAGATTTTTCATTATTATTTCTGTTCTTTTATTTTTAATAGTTTTTATTTACTATTTACTATTTGTTTTGAATATAGAATTATTTATTTTTTGTCCGTTGGTAATTAGCCATTGCATTTCTTTTATATTTATTGGTTCTTTGAATCGAGCTATCCATCTTTGTCCTAATGATGAACCACAGTAAGTAGTTAAAAACACGTCGACCTAAAAATTTTTATACGATTGATCCAAAAGAGATTTGATATAAGTAATGAACATTCAATACAATCCCTTATATTCCCTAAAATAAACCCTAAATCAATATGCACAGTGCCTTACTATACAAAAGAAATGATAAGAAATAACACTAAGTGAATGTAAAGAATTGGGAAATGAATCAATACTTGAGTGTTGGAGTGGAAAATATTATGAAAGAAGATAGGATTGAAGGACAACAAAATGAGAGGAATGCGGGGATAACTTACTAGAAATCAAGATGACATTCACATTCAAAACCTTTGCTTTTGTTTTGGTAAGCTTAACTCATATTTATATTACTTTAAACAAAAAAGTAATAGCCCTGTAGCTATTGACCTACCACTAGGGAAACTGAACTAGTAATTGTGATGACAAAAACATAAAGCATAAAATCTATGATTGTCAAGACATCTAGTAATGAGGCTAGTATTAGAGCTAATAAAAATGTTAGATGGTTTGCTTTGGTGTATAAAAACAAAAGTTGTCAGTCTAACCATCTATGCTAGGGAAAATCTACCTATTGGGATGTAGGTTCAACCTCCTCTTCATCATTGATAAGGAATCTCAAGTCTTCTACTTTCTTGGTGAGGATGGTCACCTTTTTGTCTAGTTTTGTTAGCTACAGTTACAAAGCATCTATATAGAGGAGGATCCATTTTTGTGCTTCACTTCTTTCCACTAGGAACTTACCAATAACGGTTTTAATCTACCAATAAAGGTCAATATTCTTCATGTATTGAGTTTATCTCATGTGAGTGTTTTCTAGATCTAGAATCTACTACCCAATTTTTTCCTCAACTTTTGTATCTGATAGGAAATACATCTCCACCTTGACCTCATTTTCTACCAATGTATGTCCTCTTGTGCAATTTTGGAGGTATGCTTTTGATAGGGATTCATCATTGGTCTAAGCTCTCGAGTGAAGGGATCCCTTCATCCACATCTCTTGCGATAACCATGTAAGGATCCAGGTCATAGAATGATATGCAGCAAAATGATTAGATGGAAGAGAGAAATGCTCTAGGGGAAATGTAACATAGAGAATCATACTTAATAGAGCACCAACCAAGTGAGTGCAAATTTTTGGCTTGGGAGAGCCAAACCAAGCAATGTTATGATAAAATTGAATATGAACTAGGAGAAGACAAATTGTGAAGGGTCATGTTGAGGATGTTGAAGAGGGAAGGCCTCCCATTGAACTGAGCTAGATATAATTTCAAATAGAGATTAAAAAAAAAAAACTTGCCCATATTACAATGAGAGCATGATGTTGTGCCAAAAACACATGGCTTTTAAATACCACCTATCAATGATTTGAAACCACCATCATCATCACAAGAGAAGACACTAGGTGAACTATAACCATGAGTGAGTGTGGGAGTGAACATTGGTGAATACCATTTGAGCCTAAGGTGATTGGTCTTAACCCCTTTCAAATATTTTCTAGCTTCAAGGTCCATACAAAATCCCAAGATGAATGTACTTGTAATGGTAGGTGATGGTAATGCATTGGGAATGGACATCTTTGCATGGGTGGTCTAGAGCAAGAAATTATCATGGGGGTTATTTAGGACCTTTGTTATTCTTTCAATTCCTTTGACTTTCACAAAACTTGTTACAATTTAAGTGATGTCAAAGTAAGCAAATCTTGTTTTCATAACATGTGAGATGACAAGTCAAAATAATTGTACGTTGAATCAAATCTACAAAATTATTGTTTATCATCTTATGGTTATATTGAAAAAAATGTGCCCAAACAATATTTATGAGATGCATGAATTGCATTGAAAAAAACTTCCATAATGAATCTCCATTTTGGTAGCCCAAATAACGTAAAAGTGTTATGTAACTAAGTATTCCTCGTATCCAACATACGTTCTTTGTACATATAAAATGATGGAAATATCACATATTGACTCAAATTCATCAATGTATGTATTATATGCATGCACCAAATGGGTCTAGGTTAAATAGTTATGACGAAAATTCTTATCCTCCCCACCCATGTTCAAATTCCACATTGTGACATGATGCTCTTTGTGAGGTGCTTGTTTAATATAATTATCATTATAGTATGTATGTATATATGTGTATGTACATGTAATGTATATATGTATGCATATGCAATGCAAACATGCATGTGAAAATGTATTTGTTTATATATTTATGTGTATATGTATGCATTAATTATATGTACATTACATATATGTATGAATTTATATGTGCATTCATACATACCTTTATACAACTTTTTCTTTTGAGTTTTATTTGTGAAAACACATCTTTATTATTCATATTCATCACACAATTCTAATTCATAAACTTCATCATTTGGTCCAAATTCCTCTACATCAATTGGAACATAATCCAAAATTTCACAAAGTTATCTATCTATATATATATATATATATATATATATATATATATATATATATATATATATATATATATATATATCAACATTGCTTTCTTTTTAGGAAACTCTTGAGAAAAATATTTGATTTTGTGATAGAAATATCATCCCTTTAATCATACTTGTATTTTCTTACTACATTTCTTCTTATGTTGGAAAGGTTGCTTCTTCCAATAGTTCTTGTTTGATTTTCAATATATATCATGATATTTTCTTAGCCAATATTTTTTTTTAGTTTATATTTCCCTTTTACCTTTTATAGTTTTCCATATTTCTTTACACGTGAAAATCATCATAAGACTTTGGGGCCATCTTTGAATTTTTTTATCCATGCATGTCTTCAATGCATAATTGTATAAATTCAACAACTAGGTTAGTAATGTAAATATTTGTATTTATAAGAAGAATATGGACCTTTTGTGGAATGGGGCTAGGCATGCTTGTTACTAGGTTTAGCTTGGTAACCTCATCATTAGCATCCACACTCTTGGCCAATTCCTCATAAACAACCATAAATTCTTTGAATCACTTTAGATCAACTAATTCCATTCCTAGGAGCATCTAAAGATCATTGGCACTCATGATTTGTTTCCACAAACCAAAGGTTGAAATGAATATTTTCTTTAATGTATTTATATCTGCAATTTGGGTTCTATACAAAGCTTTCTTTCTAGTAGGAGCACTTTTATTATGGAGTCTATCAAATAGGTGAAACTTAACTAGCCAAGAAAATAATATGTCTTTGAAGTGGGTTATGGCTGTGGTTACCATTTCATCAACTATAAACCCATTATTTGATTATACGAAATTTTATAGATTCGCCTATTCTTGTAATATACCAATGCTCTAGTTTGTATACAACCCATTGAAGTAGAGAGGTACACTCAATGAATATTTCAACTAGATATTCATTTGCAACTTCCATATCGTTGAAGCCAATAAAAAGTTCTATCTTTGGTATTCTATTCAATTGATGTTTTAGTTTATTAACCTCTCTAATTTCTACTAATAGAGTGGCCATGCCATCCATTTTACTCTAGTTTCTCCTATATGGTGTCTGATTTTCTTTAATTTGTATACAATACATATATTTGAAGTCAATAAAGGAGTTATCTATAAGGCTTTTCATTAAGCCTTACTTACACATGACATTTGTACAAGAAGTCTTAATCCTTTTGTTACTAGCTTATAATTCATATGACTTTACTCATATGCTTTCCCATGAATTGTTATCTCATGAATTCTAAGTTGGGCAATGGACATTTATCTACTATGTTAGTTTCCTTATTTATGGTCTATGTCTAGAACCCTTGTCCTTGTATTTTGAAATTTGGCTTGTATTATATTTTTCTATCTATATGTTTCTTTTGTCTCACTAGCTTGAAAAATTGGCCAAGTATATATTCTCCATAGCTTTTATCTCTTCTAATCCATCTTTGGCTATTTCAACACCAATGCCTGTCGATGTTTGGATATGCAATGAGTTTCTTATGTCTTTTGGTCGAATTGATGTCTTATAGACCCTTTTCTTCTTCTTCCTCTAGTACCATTATAAGAGGAATTGAATTTGATCAATATACATCATGAACTTGAATGACATTGATTTTTTATCAATATGTCGAGGTTTAAGTGACAACTTCTCACCAATTTACCTTTTATTTTTAATAGTGAAGTGCTTAGGATCCCTCCTATCCATGTACTCCTATATTGTATGATATTGTCTCGTATGCATCCTCATGTGTCAATTTTAATTCCATATGCTAGTAAGTTATATACCATAAATGGGAATCTTATACCTTGAAGTAGGTTGGCATAGGTAAGGAAAGTATCATGCAATTTAATCATGTCTTGACTACTTACCACAATGTAGGATAATACACCTTTTAGTTCCAACATGACCAAATTATGTGGGGTTATATTATATGCTACCGTCATATTGTAATTAAGATGGATAAAATAATGTTTGTTTTTCCAATTTGCCTCTAAGCATATATTTACAAGTTTTGTGACAATCTATATGAGTTGCATTTGGAACACTAAGTATTTTGGTGTTAGCTGATATGAAAGTAGAAAGTTTATTAAAAATTCTAATAGGGAAATATGTACATACATATGTCCCTTTGAAACCAAATATTGACAATCTTTCTTAATTATAAATGGTATAAATACTAGAGTAATGCCATAATTTCTATGTTTCATCCTCAAATTGTATAATAACATTTGTGAAAAGTTCCTTCGAAGTTGTCTCATTATACAATTCTCTTATTAAGGGTTTGAGGAATGAAAAATTAATTTTATTATCTATTATAGTGGTTTTTTCTTTTTCTTTTTACATTCTTGGGATATTATTCATCTCTAAGGAAGATGGTGAGGAGAAGACGTCTTAACTAGATGTGTTGACCATTGAATTTGAATGGAAAACAATTTTAGATCAACGTGTGCTATTCCAAAGATGCCCAAATAAAACTATGCCACCAAGTTGATGTTATATATGAGAAAAATAGTTGTCAACAAGAATTTTCTACCAAGGGACTAGTAAGCTTCCCTTACCTAACCACTATGTGTTAGCACCTTGCAAGTATTGACATAGTCTTTAACTAAATGAACTATAACCTCTATTCTAGTGAGATTAAGGTCTCAACCACAATCCACAAAACCAACTAGAAAATTCTTATGTAGCTAAATGCACTTTCATTTATTAGTTTTATGCTTTCCCATGTTGACATAGTCCCTAAACTAGCTCACTTATGTTGCATTTGATGCAGATTAAGGGCATCTTTGTTGCCTCTAGAAACTCATAGAATTATGGCTAAATGATAGGATGTATGCATATTGGAAAGCTTCACTTGTAGATCCTTCTACCTCTTGAACTAAAAGTTTGGTCTTATTATCTCTTTGTGGCTATAAAAGCTCAAGATATGTTCACACTCCGTGATGACCCCACAAAATGTACTAAAGGACCATAGGTTCTTTCCATGTACAAAGACACTAAATTAAATGATGTGATTGCCAATATTGATAGCCCAAGTAAATTTATGCTAATGTGATAGCCATAAATAAGACTTTTGATTACCTATATCATCAAAAGGTGTGAAATAACAACATACTCATAATGCACAACTAACATAATGTGTCTAAAAATTAGTTAAATAAGTTCATCACACAAAATGCACTAAAGGACCAAAGGTTCATTTCCATGTAAAAGACACTAAATTTGGATGATCACCAATATTGATAGCACAAGCAAGTTTATGTTAATGTAATAGTCATCAATAAAACTTTGATTGCCAAAATCATCAAAAAGTGTGAAATAAGAACATACTTACAATGCATTAACAACATATTACAAAGTTGAAATTTCAAAACGAAACTAACATAATGTGTCTAATAATTACAAAAATGAGTTCATCCATCACAAGTACCAAGTTGCCGATCATCAATCACCAAAATTGGCTAAGAAATAACACAAAGTTTGACGCAAATTCTAGGGCATGCCAATTATGTGCATATGCATGTATATGTTGTTAATTTTCTCTTAGGGTTATATTGTTCTTTGCTTTGATATTTACATTACATCATTTATACATAAAATTCACCCCACAACATCATAACATTATTACTTCATATGCAATTATGTAGAAAGAACAATATCAACAATAATGCCACAAAAAAAAGAACATAAGATAAAAGTCATTCACACATAGAGACACCAAGATTGATCGGAGACTAGGGAAAAACCCCACAAAGTATATTTATGGGCAAATACATCTTTACAACAAGCCACCTAAGGCCTACTTAGGTCAATTCACAACTTTTTTGTGAACTGAATTCAATAAAAACCAAAAATGTTACAATCATAGAGGAATTGTTATCATGTCAAGGCAACACAGACATAAAAACATTATCATCATGGAGATAGGTTAATATTACTGTCAGGTTATATTGTCATTAGGGTTTCATTTGATATTTCTCCATTTATCCCATAAATTTTATAGGAATTAAATGTATACGTGATGTCATGCGATGCCATAATACTGTTTTGTAAGCATATGCAGTACCCTGTCAATATTGTACTGCAATACATATACCATGCCATACCAATATATAATACCGTGTTAATATATATGTCTACATAGATGAATGATAATATGCTAATATAATGCTTCCATATCAATATACCAACCTGTATAAACACATAATATACTTATGCAAATAACTATCATACATATTGTACGTTGAATCCTTACTAGAACATGTCATAGTGGTGCCATACATGTAACTGTGGTATTGATCATGTATTGAGATAGCGCAGGGGAATAGAAACGATACATATACCATGGCACACTACTGCTTGGATTAGTTCATATAATTATGTCGAGGATCAACTATACAACTGTGCCAAGACTTATCTTCATAACTATGCCAAGAATCTTTATCGTAACAATGCCGAGACACAACATCAAAACAATGCCAAGACACAACATCAAAATAGTGCCGAGACACAACATTGAAATAGTGCCGAGACACAACATCAAAACAATGCCAAGACACAACATTGAAATGGTGTCGTGACACAACTTCGAAACATTGTTGAGACACATCATCAAAACAATGCTTGAAACAGTGTCGAGACACATCATCGAAACAATTCCAAGATGCATCATCATAACGATCACAGAGCTGAGACTCATCTTATTGATAGTGATGTGAATATCTATTGACATGAGAACATCTTCATGAGATCACCTAGAGTAAATTATCTGTAGTTAGATGCAAGAGTAGTCCTGTAGGTGTGGGAGGAGATCTGGACCATAATGTATATAGCTATCCCAAAACATAGAGCCATCCAAGTGATAGAACTTAAATGTCATCCGAGGTCTAGACTATGTCACCGAGGGGGACATAACCTGTATGTCATGTGAGAGCTACATAACAAAAAAACATATGAAATTCATAAGTATAAGATCCATCTTTAACCCCTCTTTTGAATAATGATCATAGAAGAGATCAACTCAATGGATTATATAGAAATGTGCCAATCGAATAAGTATCATTTGAATTAGGTCGATTTATGTTCTTGAGAGGGAAACACACATTTCAAATTTAAAGTTAATTTAATATCTCCAAAATATTTGTTTCAATTAATTTTATTTTATAATTTTTCCTTTGGAGAGATGGGCTTCTTATGGTTCTCACGGTTTCCCTTAAAAGAAATTTGTCCTGACACTGCCCAATTTTAACACTCCCTCTCTGCTAGGGGAAATTTTCCATCCGCATCATAGGCCTCATCTCATCATGAAATATCTCAATATTACATACGTGAGACAAACATCAATATCATAAAAAATACCCATCTCATATCGACTCAATTTTCTTTGATCATCAACTGAATAATCTCAATCTAATATAAGAAGAATCATCAAGGGGGAATTGATCTCAACTCACATTATCATCATAGGGAAGCATCCAACTTCCATCCTATATCCAATAATCAATATAATCATCTAAAGTATAATCATCATCATCATCATCATGGTCACATCTTGTCTCGATTCATTTTTTCCCATTTCCAGTTGTTGAACAATCTCGAATATAAGAAAGATGAATCTGGCATCATATGGTAGCCCAAATCAACCCACAACAACATAGGAGAGATAATATCAATCCATAACAACATCAGGGAGCCCTGCTTAACCTGGAACCACAACAAGGAGCCTAACTCAATCCAAAACATCTGCCAGCGGGGTGCCAATGCTACTACTTGGGAACCTCATCATCGGGGAGCCAATGCTACCACTAAGAATCCAATAATAACGATGAAGTTCCTATGAGACAGTCTCACCTCATGTCTGTGATAATGGGGAAGGTCCTATGGGACATTCTCACCCCAAGTCATCTCATATAGGGAGGCATTCGACTACCACCCTATATCGAGCAGTAGGAGAGATACCACTTACGAAGTAAGGATCACAACCATCCCATTGTGAAATAAATGGGAGAGATACCAATTGCTATATGAGGTAAGGATCACAACCATCCTATTCCTTGCTAATATTCCTAGAAATGACCCTTATGAGTCATGTGGTAGAACACCTGCATCATAATCTGAGCTTGGGTGAGATACTCAACTTACCAAAGGTAAGGATCACACACCCCCAAGCCTCCTCAACCTATTGGCTAGACGGGGAGGTACAATCCCAACAAGCCCAACTTGTGGGTATGATGCCAATTGGGGTATACTTTTCTAGACCAAGATAGGGATAGATACTCGACTTGTCAAAATGAACAAGGATCACACACACCCTATGGGTGAAAATAAGGGGGACACCCGACCTACTACAGGAGTAGGGGTCACACACACCTATTGTCTAAGGTTCCCTAAACCCCAGGAGCTCTTCGATTTAATTCCTCACCTTGGGAGATCAAACAAGGGGGAAGAGCTAGCTCAGTGTCCTTGATTAGGTTGAACCCTTTCCTAGGATGGTCATATCCATCAATTCATGTTGCTCTTTGAAGATTAAAAACATATCAAGGAGATCATATCTGGTATCAACTCAAACAACTTACTAAATATTTCAATTGTATTGCCTCATACATTACCAAGAGCACCAATTCTCTATTTTCCTGTTTACATACGACATCAAATGTTAGAACAAATATATAACATAAAAAAAGGAATACCATATTCATATTTTCTCCCTCTCTTATATGGAGGCAGCAATCACAAGATTAAGCTTTTCTCATATAACAATATTTTCTTATTCCATGAAGACATCTCTGTTCCATTTATATATGGTTATAATATGTCTAACTCAAAGTGCATACAAGGATCCATCAAATCCAATAACAATAATCATCAATGCCATAAAAATGGTTCTATACGAGAGGTGGATCTTGGTGTTGCATGGGGTAAACCAATCTTTTCAACAAAGAACTGTTAGCTCATAAAAAAATTAATATGCAAAGACTTATCTTTAAAAATATCAAATGTTCATTAAAATAAGATTTGTTTCATTCTGATTTCATGGAACTTCCAATCATCCACTGCAAATAAACCAAAGGTGTTGAGATCTCATCAAGGGTCTCTCCCTTTGAATGGGAAACTCATGACATCAACCTATCTCTCGTATTACTGTCATGCATCAACAAAACTGTCTGATCATGGATTTCAATTATATTAGATTCTCATACATATGTACATCATGGTCATGAAAAGTCATCATCAATTGCTTTATTGTCACATATGAACATGTGATTAAACATCCATCAAAGGTTAATTCACTTCATCACTTCTTTATTACAAATATTTCATCAAAGCCCTAACATCATCAAGTCAGGGTATCCATTTGTCACATTGTCAAATTTGTTAGGAAATCATAGCTTATCATGACCTTATCAAGATCAACAAGAAGATAGTTAGTAAATAAATTTTTCAACCACATTAATTCCAACAAGGTTACCATACTTATTGACAACAATATCAAGTTACCACATATCAAGTCAATGTTTCTAGCCTGCTTTATGGAATCAAAAAATTCATCATGATCACATGAAAGGTATTATTTAACTTATTCAAATGTGAGATACTTGCCAAATACCAAGGAAATTTAAATCATATTAACTGTTACTATATTGTCCACCAATATATTACATGTAATAGAGATAATTTCATAGGTGCTCAAGGAGATATTTTGTCATACCTCGGGGATTAACTTGCCATTCAATGTTACAACTAAACTGAAACAATATACTATACGTACCTCAAAATATTTAGATAAATTTATCAAATTGTAGCATTTGGATAACATATATGCTTTGTTGTAGGCAATAATAGAACTTGCATATTGCTCTTGCTTCCTTTTTCTTGTACCAGATTTCAACCTGTTCATGCACCATATAGCATCCAAATGATCCTTAAGAAGGATCAAATAATCACATCTTCATCAGGAGGTTAAAAAATACTCAAATACTCAGATATTTATGCAGGAAGAAATGGTAACAATCAAAAGAAATAAATCTAAATAAGAGCAGTACCATAACATAAATATGGAAGGTACTTATCTTTCATGAGGATTAAAGGAAGTGATCTACTCCCTCTTAATTAAAACTTCAAGAGTCACTATATTCCGTTATCTGCATATCAATATTGCCTTCAAAAAAATTCCATATATCTGTCATCAAGAGAGGAGATGCCTCAACTTGGCATCATCAATCAAATTTATCAACATCCAGGCTCAAACACATTATCTTCAATTCATCTAGGGTTACACTGGATCTAACACATACACTAGAACAACTTCTCACTGATCAAGTTAGGGTTTCAAAAATTAAAGTCTTCATCATATCTAGGTCATTCTTTTAAACATGATTCACAGGTTTCTTACAAACCTTAACCACCAAACCCTAATTTCCCTTGATAGGACAAGATTGCCCAGGGTTTCCTCCAAACACTAGCATTCTTTTAGGTCATTTCCATATTCACTTGCTACCGTCAACAATGTCTTCATAAGGGTGATATCCATGAGTTTTCTTCAACCCAACTCTAATACCATTTTAATTTTATCTTAGGGTTATATTGTTCTTTTCTTTGATAATTACATTACATTATTTATACATAGAATTCACCCCACAATAATATAACATTATTAATTGATTTGCAATTATGTAGAAAGAACAATATCGAAAACAATGTTGTGAAAATAAAAAGAACATAAGATAAAAATCATTTACACATAGAGACACGAGGACTGGCCAGAGACCAAGGCAAAACCCTAAAAAGGGGAAAACCCAAATTCAATTCTTATTCTTCTATTAGATTTCATCGATTGTTTTTTTTTCGACAATAACGGTTATTTTTATTATGGGCGGCAAACAAGCTGCCGCAAGCTCATACAATACAGCAAAGACAGAGAGTGAATCTCAAGGAAGCTGTTTGGAAATGGAATTGTTCGCCACTCTATCAGAAAATTACCGGACAGTAAGATGATCAGAGTCAGAGGATGAACATTGCGCCTGCTTTGACAAGTAGTCCCTCAGAGCTGGTTGATTTATTGAAGACCAGAACAGAACAGCGAGCGGGGACCAGAGGACTTCCCGGGCAATTTCTGATCAATCAATACAGAAGTGCTACATGCTATTGATTGGAGGAAGATTCTGGCTATCCACGATTGCTTTGGTGGGGCTGCTGCTGTAGTGGAAGAGCTCCATCGCATGACCAAAATTAACTTCGCACAGAGAACGCAGCCATTCAGGGGTGAGAAACTCTGGTAATGGTGAAACAACCTTCAGCATTGAGAACCTAGGAAAGGTCAAACTGGATCGGCGATGCCATCTTGAGGGACCATTGTGGGCTTTTGAGAAGCAGGTCGTCGATTGGAAACAAAGGTCCATGATAGGAAGACAAACAAAGAATGAGCGCAGGCCTGAGACCGCCATTTTGAGAAGATTGAATTTACAGAGGGTTGAAATCCCGTAGATCAGGGTTTTGAGGAGAAGAAAGATAGCCCAAAGAACAGTTAGGAAAGGAAGTCCGGCCAGCAGAGCCATTAAGGAATGGAGCAGGAGGATTCAATCGAGTTGACCACCAAAGATCTCCGATTGCAGAGGGAGCCTAGGTTGGCCTCCATATCAGCTTGAGAATTAAGATTCCTTAAGATGTGGAAGAAGGAGATCTTACTGAATTTGGGCAATAACAGCCGGATTTTTTTGATGATAGAGGCTAAATGAACCTGATGGGAGGTCGTAGAATGGATCAACGATTGGATGATGAGTCTCGAATCTCCAAAGACAGAGAGAGAGAGGATATTCCTGTTAATCGCCAGCTTCAGCCCCTGCCACAATGCTAGAGCCTCCGCTCTGTTGTTGGTTTCAATTCCCAGACCCCAATGAAACCGCAAATCCAAAGAACCACCAGGACGCAGAAGAACCCCACCACTGCCAGCAATCCCAGGGTTTCCTTTAGAGGCCCCGTCGAAGAATAAACAGTGATCATCCAGAGCCGATCTCCACTTAATAAACTCCAGTTCCTCCAGCCTAATCTCCCAGTTGGCATGGGCGAAAGCAGGGGGGATGGACCTTTCCTTCAGGTTTGGAACCAGACATTTTAGCCATTGCTCCTCCTCTTTGACCAGATTCGTTTCATTCCTTGGGGAAGTATTGGCTTCCAACGCCTCACCCAGTAAAGCTTTGATTTTAGAAATAACTCTTATAGGAGTGCAGCTTTCTCCTCGGAAAATTCTATTATTCCTTTCCAACCACAGCTTCCAGCAGATGAATTTAGGGATCCACATCCAACTTGTTTTAAGAAGGCTTTTTTTTGTAAGGCAGAAGGGAGATAAACTGGCCCAATTTCGAAACAGAGAGGAAATGTTATATGGGAGATCAAGGTTAGCTGGGCCTAACATCAGAACTCCCCTCCAGACTACTTGAGCAAAGGGACATAGCAGCAGCAGATGATTGACAGTTTCTTCATCCGACAAGCAAAGGGAACATCTGGAAGGCCCTTCCATCCCTCGTCTACGCAAATTATCTCTGGTAAGAATGCTTTGGTGTGCAACAGTCCAACATAAGAAGTCAATTTTGGGGAGAGAGGGGTAATCCCATATAAATTTCCATTGATCTGGATTAGGAGGAGCATAAGGGATAGCCATAATTCTTTTATAACCTTCGGCAGCAGTGTAAGATCCGGAGAGTGAGCCCCAGCCTCTTTTGTCTTTAGAAGTGGCCTTTGATGGAGATTTGCCTTGAAGCAGATCTAATAGTAAAGAAGCTTCCCCCTGCAGCATAGGGGGGACCTCCCCCAGATTCCAACAGTCCCAGGTTCTATCAGGAGCTTCCTTCCAGTTCGAAATATCCCACAGAGTATGCAGATTGCAGGACTGAAGCCAACCTTTGATATTTGCAAGACCTTCCACTTGGTTCAATGGTTGGTCACCCAGAATCGAGTCTTCCTAGATTTTGATTTTTCTCCCATTACCAGGGATCCAATAAAGATATTGAATGAATTTCTCCCTAGCAGAACTGCAAAGATTGAAGATCGGTGAGCCTTTTGAAGATCTTGGAGGCTTATCCAAACATCTCAAGCGTTTCCCTTGGAAGTATTTCTTCCATATGACTCTTTTACTCCAGCTAGAGTTTCCAGAGACTAAATTCCAAAGGATCTTGGATCCCAAAGCTAGATTTTTAGCAGCCAAGTTACGCAGATGGAGGCCTCCTTCCAGAAATGGTCTCTTGAGAGTTTCCCACTTTACTAAATGAATCCTTCTATCATTGTTATTCCCGCCTTCCCACAGGAATCTTCTCGACAGACTGTCCATTTTGCTGAGAAAGGTTTTGGGGGCAAGGAGAACAAAGTTTTGGTATAGTGGCATACTTATAAGGACCGATTTCATAAGGATAATTTTCCCTGCATTATTCAACCAAGAGGCACCCCAAGCTTGGATTCTATTCTTTATCTTATCGAGAAGAGGCAGCCAATGAGCTACTTTTGGTTTAGATTTGAAGATTGGGATCCTGAGGTATTTAAAAGACTCCCAATTTCGGATTCCATCCATTTCTAAAAGCCTTGCAATATCTGACAGCTCCTTGATCAAGCAATTCCAGCCATAGATAGAACATTTTCGATAGTTGATTTTGCTGCCCTAGATCAACCTGTAAGTGTCCAACTCCTTCTTGAAGGATCTGGCAGAAATTATGTTGGCTCCTCCGAGCAACAAGGTGTCATCGGCGAACTGGGCATGATTAATGTCTTTCACCTTGTGAGTAGTTCTGAGGCCAGGCAGAATTTGAATCTGCTGATTGTGTTCGAGTTGGAATCTAAGCACCGAGGCCTGAACAACATAGAGAAGTGGAGACAAAGGAAAACCTTGTCTAAGGCCCATAGAGGCTTGGAAGAAGTCAGTAGAACGGCCATTGACCAGCGGCGCAATCCATGGAGAGGCAATACAGGCTTTCACCCAGTTTATGAAGTCTGTTGAAAAGCCTAACTTTTCCATCACAATGAACAAAAAATCATGTCTCACCCTATCAAATGCGTTAGCCAGATCAAGCTTAATCACCATACCTTTCTCTTTTCTTTGGCAGCTAGAGTGAACTGCTTCTTGCACCAGCACAATGTTGTCCAAAATCTTCCTTCCTTTTATGAATCCGCCTTGATTTTTCAGGGATGATGTCTGGCAATATGTTTTTAAGCCTGTTGGCAAAAATTTTGGTGACCATCTTATAACTGGAATTGCACAGGGATATGGGCCTAAATCTGCTGAAGTCTGAGGCGCCTTTCTCTTTTGGAATCAAGGTGAGAAAGGCCGAATTGATGCCACCGCCCAGCTTAGCACAGTTTGGGATTTTCTGACCATTCTCAATAAATCTTTTTTTATTATTGACCAGTAAGACAAAAGAAACCTGACAGAGAACCCATCTGGGCCTGGGGCTTTATCAGGTTTCATGCTGTCCAGAACTTTCTTAAGCTCGTCCATATTGATCAGAGCTGTCAACATAGCATTATCTGAATCGTGCACGCACTTGGGGATTAAATCAATCGGATAGGCATGAGGATCTATGGCTGGTTCTTCAGGAGCCGAATAAAGATCTTGGAAGTAGGAGTAAGCAGCTCTCTTAATGCCATCAAAATCCTTAATCACAGTGTTTTGGAATTGGATCTCAGAGACTGATTTGAAATTCTTACGGGCTTCGGCTTGCTTATGAAAGAAGCTGGTGTTTTTATCTCCAGACTGCAACCATAGATTCCTAGACTTCTGTCGCCAAAATTCTTCCTCCTCCCTGCTAGATCTGTGAACCTCTTTTTGAAGCTCGACTTCTTTTTGGAGAAGACTTTGAGATACAGGACTATGCTCCATATTTAATTGATGAGCAGCAAGACTGTTTAGAGTTTCTTTTCTTTTGGCTGTAGGGGTTTTCAATGTTTTAGCCCACTCTTTAAGGTTTCTTTTTAGGCCCCTAATTTTCTCTTCCCATACAAAGAAAGGAGAGCCTTGGACAGGTCTATTCCAGGATTCCGAAACCACCTCTTGGAATCCTTCTTGCTGAATCCACAAAGGGCTGAAACGAAAAGGAATGGGGCCTAGATTACCATCTCGGGAAAGCTCGAGAAGGATGGGCTTATGATCTGAAGTGAGATTTGGAAGAATTTTAGAAGTGGCCATAAGACCGCATGTCAGGAAAGAAGAATGGACAAGGAATCTATCCAAACGGGCAGCAATGTGATTGGGGCCTAATCTTCTGTTGGACCAGGTGAATTTACCTGAAGATGGTTTAATATCCTCCAGATCCCAGCCCAGCATTATATCTTCAACCCATTCTCTGGCAGGGTCCCTGACAATGGAGCCTCCCTTTTTCTCATCAAGGGCAAGGGTGACATTCAGGTCACCTGCAATAATGATATTTCCAGGATTTTGCTCTGAAAGGAAAGAATGAAGCGAATTCCAACAAATTTTTTTCTCGCCTGGCAAAACAGGGGCATAAACATTAAACATACTTACTTGTTGACCAGAATCTTTGTGGAGAAGCTGAGTGAGAAGCCAGTGGGGGCTACTTTTTTCTTGAATAAAATCATATATGGCGCTGTTCCAAAAGGTGGCTAATCCTCCAGAAGCGCCTCTTGCACTAACCGCTCTTCCATGACCTTTTTGCCAAAAAGCTTTACTAGATTGGAGGAGAGGGATATCCTCCATCTTTGTCTCCTGGACGAGGAGGATGTCAGGCGAGTATATTCTCACTATACCTTTCAATGCTTCCTCTTTCAACCTGCTACCTAATCCTCTCCAGTTCCAAGAGACGTATTTCATTATTTACTGGTTTGGGGGGTTGAGGCTCCTATTGGAGCCCTGTTACTCTTGCGCCCTGATCTGGTATTCATCATTCCTTTGAGGGTTTTTTGGGATCCTTGGAGAACATCTATATAGGTTTTTTCCTCTCTCTGTTTCTTCTTGGATTTCCGCCCCCTTGTCGTCTTGATAGGAGTGACTAGCGAGTTGTCAGTTTCTGAATCTATCTCTTCTGATTCTCCCTCAGAGTCTGAGGCTAGACTGATGTGCTCTTCATTGCCTTCATTTCCCCTCTGACAATCATCAACTGGTGGAACAGATGATTCGACTTCATTTTCTTTCGCTTGCTTCACCATTTTTTCTGTTTCCTCTTGGGTCTCCATGACAACCGCCTTTTCTCCTGAGGAGGAGCCATCCTTAGGAGCAGCAGCGGCTTTTGAATTAATTTGAGACTTCCCCTTTGGACCGGAGGTGTTCTGCCCCGGGGGCTTTGGAACAACCTTTCCATTTTTGATTTCTTTCCATCCTTCTTCTTCAACCGTGTTCCCTGATGGAGCTTTTGGGCAGTTTCGCTGGAAGTGTCCATGCTCATGACAGGTTCGGCATTTGAACGACAGCTGCTCGTAGTCCAGCTTCTGGTAATGCTGCCATTCTCCAACAGTAAGTTTGACCGCTTCTGGAAGACCGGCTTCTAGATCGACTTCCACGCAAATTCTAGCGCAAGTATATTGGCCCTTATGATCAGCTTTGTCAATGAAACAACCCAGCCCATTACCAATCTTCTGCAGAGGTTGATAGCTCTAGTAGTGAATCAGGAGATTAGGAAGTCGAACCCAGACCGGCGCCTCCTTAGGAACATCGACAGAAGGATCGAAGTCAGGGCTCCATTTGTTAAGATACAGACCCTGGTTTCCCATAAAATACGACCCGTTTCTGAACACCAGATCACGATCTTCTTTGGTGGTAAATTCAAAAATGAAATAGCTTCGTCCCACAGCATAACAAATCACATTGTTTTTCAGCTGAGGTCTCCAGTTTCGCTGAATCCAGTCGTCCGTAGATTTAGTGGAGGGCCAGCGGCCCATAAACTGCCCTACCAGGCCTCTATCAGACAGAGCAAGAGTGATTTTAATCGGCTGTTCCTCTGGGAGAGCTATCTCAGGAATTTCTTCGATCTTTTTAATAAATTTCGGCACATTAGCAGTCTGAAGTTTCTTCCCCTTCTGCGATAAAAGCCTTCTGAAAGCTTCTTCAGAGGATGAAGGCGGGGTGGGAGCGGACTCCCCACCCCCAGGCCCGCTCATGGCAGCGTCCAAGCGTTGGCGGCTGCAGACCTAAAATCTACTCCGCAGAACAAAGCAGAGCGCGCGCGGAAAAAACCGAGAAATTGACGTTGTTGAGGAGCAAGAAATTGTAAATAACCAAAATTGTGAATTAGATTTCATCAATTGTTCAACTGAGATACAAAGTAAATTTATGGACAAATACATCTTTACAATAGGACACCTAGGGCCTACTCAGGTCAATTCACAACTTTGTTTTTGAATTGAAATTCAATAAACCAAGAACGTTGCAATCATAGAGGAACTGTTATCATGTCAGGGAAACACAGACATAGAAACATTGTCATCATGGAGATAGGTTAATATTTCTATCAGGGTATATTGTCATTAGGGTTTCATTTGAGACTTCTCCATGTATCTCAGAAATGTTGTAGGAGTGCAATGTATACATGATTTCATGTGGTACCATAATACTATTTTGCAAGCGTATGTAGTACCCTATCAATATTTTACTACAATACGTATACCATGCCATGCCATACCAATATATATATATATATATATATATATATATATATATATATATATATATATATATATATATATATATATATATATATATATATACCATTCAATATTATTGTCTGCATAGATGAATGATGTTATGCCAATATAATGCTGCCATATCTGCATACCAACCTGGATAAACATGGAATAAAATTAGGCAAATAAAAAATACCTATCATACATATTGTGCATTGAAGTATTAATGGAACATGTCAAAGTGGTGCCATACATGTAATTGTGGTATTTATCATATATTGAGACAATGCAAAGGAATAGAAATGATACATATACCACGATACACTATTGCTTGGATCAATTCATATGGTGCCGAGGATCAACTATACAACTTTGCCGAGAATGATCTTCATAACTATGCTAAAAATCTTCATTGTAACAGTGCCGAGACACCATCAAAATAGTGCTGAGACACGTCATCAAAACAGTGCCAAGACACATAATCGAAACAATGTCAAGACAGATCATCAAAACAATGTTGAGACACATCATCATAACAATCACAAAGACGAGGCTCATCTTCTTGATAGCGGCATGAATATCTATTGACCTAAGAATGTATATGTGAGACCAGCCAGAGTAAAGTGCCTACGATTAGATGCAAGAGTAGTCTTGTAGGTGCAGTAGGAGATCTGGACCATAATATATGTAGTTATCTGAAAACACAGAGCCATCCGAAGTGACAGAACTTAAGTGCCATCCAATGTCCATATTATGTCATCCAAGGGGGAAAACCTTATATGTCATGTGAGAAATACAAAACCAAAGAACATCCAAAATGTAGAAGTATAAGAGCCATCTTTAACCCCTCTTTTAAATCATGATCGTAGAAGATATCAACTCAATGGATTATATAGAAATGTGCCAATCGAATAGGTATCATTTGAATCAGTTCGACTTGTGTTCTTTGCAGGGAAACACACATTTCAAATTTAAATTTAATTTTATGTATTCAAAATATTTGTCTCAACTAATTTTATTTATAATTCTTCCTTTGGAGAGATGGGCTTCATATCGATCTTAGGGTTTCCCTTAGGGGAAATTTATCCCGACACTGCCCAATTTTAACATATGTAAATTCATACATACATGCATGAATGAACATACATAAATACATGCTTGCATACATGTATTACACACATTCATATATATATGGATGTATACATATACATACATGCATGCATGCATGCATACATACATGAATACATGTATGCATGCACATGTGCATACATAGACACATGCATAAATACACATATGTATGCATTTAGGTATATATACCTACATGCGCATATGCATCCACACATACATATGCATGTGTGTATGCATTTATTTCGATTCCACATCTCTCAACACCTCACTCATAAAAGAAATAGAACACTCTTACCCTGATTCATTCTTTTGTGATAAGACTATGACGATAGCATGCTTGGATGGAAATGGAAATAATCAAAATTCCCTATATGACTCAAAATCATAGTATCATCTTGTTGAAATAAGATTAAAGTTATTGAAATTGGGAACTTGAAGAAAAATATTTCATAACTAATTATAAAAATGAACAACCCACTTTTTCAACTCATATTTTCAACTTATCTCCCTACGGTTTTACTCAACTTTCAAGTGACAACACTCGTTGAATGTGGAATTTAATTTCTCATCCAAGGAGTACCCACGCTGCATACTTTGAATGGACCCTGCTACATGAAAATTGAGAAATACATGAAAAATGTGGTTGTAATCACATTTTTCATGTATTTCTCAATTTTCGTGTAGCAGGGTCCATCGAAAGTATGCAACATGGGTACTCCTTGAATGAGGAATTAAATTATGCATCTAACGAGTGCCCCCGCTCTAAATTTGAGTAAAAACGTAGGGAGATAAGTTGAAAATACGAGTTGAAAAAATAGTTTTCTGTTTTTTAAGTTTTTAATCTTTTTACTTTTTTACTCCAAAAATGGTGAACCACCCCCCATGGTTGACCTCATCATCTTGAATTGTATTAGTTCTTATAAATTTTATTTTGGTTGTACATTTTTGTTTTGAGGCCCATTTTAGACCTCAACATTTATCTAATGTCTGAGCCCATGGTATTGGTATCTCATGGTATTTAGCCTGTGTGTTACATGTAATGAAGCCTTTAAAAGGCTTGGGATACTTCACTGAAATGTGCAAGGAAGTGAATGATGAAGGATCTATTGGCCATATTAGCTAGTTTTGATTAAAAAAATACTAGATCTATTAGGTAGCTTTCCCCAGTTTGGATTTTCGAGGATAAAATAGTGTTTTTGTTGTTGTGTTCTAATTTTTATTTTCTCTCACATTTTTATACGAAGCAACTCGTACAATAACCATGGCCATGAGCCTAATTGTGAGTCATTGTAAGAATTAAACATGGATATGCTACTACATGTGGATTTAACCCATTAAATTTTAAGGCCCTGATTGTTGTTGTGAAGGAGTGGAATGGATTGGGAAATGCTTGTGGAGAGTGCCCTTGTGGATATGTATGCTAAGTTAAAAATTGGAAGATGCTCACAAAGTGTTTTGTGTAGTGCCTCAACAAATTGATATTTTGTGGCTTGGAGAAGAAGCTGACAATTGCAAATGGAGAGTTGAGAGAAATGTTGGCAAAATAAGTAATGAACAAGGTGAGAGTGTTCCCATGGAGTCTTGAAGACAATAAAAAAATATTATGGATTTGAAAATTTCAAATTACATGTAAATGGTAATTTGACTGCAAGACCTAGTAAGGCATGCACACCCCCAACAAATTATCAATAAAGTCTAGAGGTAGACCTAAGTAATAAAGGTGAGTTGTCAGATTCACAGATACCTTGGTTATAGACTTTAGTGGTGTAGGGCCTAGAGGTAAATAGTGAAGGCTCATTTGGGTGGTTTGGCTATTTTTTCAAGGGAAACCCTATGTCAAGTTTAAAGTGGGGAATGGTAGGTTAAAATTGACACAATCATAGAGTCATTTTGATATGGTAATTAATGCGTTTAATTTTGGTGGTTTGTGCCCAAGGTTTTAGTAATCCATGGTTTTTCCCATGGCATTTGATGTAATATAGCTTATTTAATGGCTTGATGAATCCACTATAAGATGCCTTTTGATCAAGAGTATTAATCTATTACGAGTTGGCTTTCCTAGTTTTAGCTTTCTAGGATAATCATGGTGTTTTATTCCTATGAGTTTTATTATTGTTGGTTATTAGTTGTTTCTTATCACATTTGATTTCTAGAAAATGGTTTCAAAGATCGATAAGGTTAGTGGAATAAAGCCAAGCATACTTCAACTCTCCATTGGGAGTGGTGTATGATAGTGAAAATCAAAGTTGGAAATCATGGAGCCATTCACATGAGCAATTTTAGAGTAGTTGCAAGAGCTAGAGCTATATATGATCATGGGTTTGAATAGGCCTAGGAGAGAATCAAAATGAAGGGGCATAATAATAATAATAATAATAATAATAATAATAATAAGAGAGTGAGGATTTTCATAGTTGTTTATCATGTTGACAATTTTTTTCGGAATAACCTATGTAATGGTTTTGTAATCCATTTGATGTTTTGGGTGGAAATTCCCCCATCATCGGGACCAGAAAGCATAGTGATATCAAACGAGTGCTAAGGACCCTTAATAGAAAATAAGTCAAAGTAGTTAAAGATTTAATACTAAATTAATTAAAAGATGACTCACTACATCAAAAGATTCAAAGTAGCCATTGAGGCTATAATTAAATTAAAGTAAATTAGTAATGAATTAACTCAAGAAGCTTTTGAATGATTGAAATAATGAGAAAATGTTTGTGGAATATATATAAGAAAAATAATTGAAAAATAAATAAAATTTGGGAGGTGGGAGGGAAAAAGATCCACCCCCCGCTACCGAAAAAAAAAACCCCAAACCTTTGCTCATTATTTCAATCATTCAAAAGCTTCCTGGGTTAATACATTATTAAATTAACCCTTTAATTTACTTTACTTTAATTTAATATTATAGCCTTAAAAACAACTTTGAATCTTTCGACTTAGCGCCTCATCTTTTAATTAATTTAATATTTAATATTTAACGACTACTTTGATTCATTTTCTATTTTTAAGGGTCATCAATACTTGTTTGATATCACTATGCTTTCTAGTCCCTAATGATGGGGGAGTCCACCCAAAATGTTGGATGGATTACAAATCCATTACATAGTTTATTCTAAAAAAATTGTCAACAAAATAATAATACTTATTATTATTATTATTATAATGGAGTTGCTTTTTTTTAACTGCATGGGAATGGACATATGATTGTAAGTCTTCCGAGGCATGTATAACCGTAGAAGCTTACTAGTAAAATTTGTACATAGACCTAGGTGACAAGGGGAGTATGGAATTCCTGGATACCCTAGTCATAAACTTTGAAGGGGGTAGCATCTTTAGGTGATAAACGAATACTTACTTTGCCAATTTGGCTAGATTTGGTCAAAGGAAACCCAAATTTGAATTTAAAGTGGGAATGCTCAGTTAAACTTGACTCAGTGAAAGAGTCTTAGTCCAATAACTGTTTTCGAGCCCATGGTATTGATATCTCATGGTATTGAGCTAGTGGATTATATGTTATGAATCCTTTGATAGGCTTCGGATACTTCATTGTAATGTGGCTAAAATTAAGTGATGAAGGATAACTTGATTGTATTGAAAAGGTTTTGTTAAGGGAATAATAGATCTATTGGCTGGGTTTTCTTTGTTTGGGATTTCTAGGATAAAATTATGTGTGCATGATTAATGGGCATGATGTTGTTGCTATGTTATTGTTATTAATTATTTTCTGTCACATTTTTTTTTCTTATGCATGTATGATACTTGTATATATGTATGCATAGATACAACATGTATATATGCATGCCTATATGTACATATGCATGTACATGTTTAGATGTACCTATATACATATGCATGTACACATAGGAGAACACACACACATGCCTATGTATATAGGCATGCAAATATATGTATACATAAATGCATATATACATACTATGTAAGTATCTATGCATGTATGCAAATGTGTACATATACAAATTTTTGTATGTGTGCATACATACAAACATGTAGACACATGCACACACATAACTTAACTACCAAAATATTTTCAGACAACATGCATAATTAATCATGTCCATATTGTTGGAACTTTATAGTATATGAATCCATTAACAATGAATCCATTAACAAGTAGAACTTGAATGATAATATGCGACCCATTCCAATATTGTATGAGGAACATGTACGTAAAACATATAAATTAGTCATGCAAAGGCATAAACCTCATCCTAACTATTAAGGCTTAGATATTGAGTTATTACCTTTATACTATTGTAATAGTGCTGTCTATATTGGTTGGCTAGATACTTTAATAGTTAG
Source organism: Pinus tabuliformis (assembly GCA_031772625.1). NCBI lineage: Eukaryota > Viridiplantae > Streptophyta > Pinopsida > Pinales > Pinaceae > Pinus > Pinus tabuliformis. The sequence continues at coordinate 113,276,249 of CM062809.1, forward strand.
TGATGCAGCACTAGGCCTGCAAATACTCCAGAATCTTTAAACTCTGTGTTCTTAACCATACATTGCAATTTCTGCCCAATAGTTCAAACACCAATCTGACAATTTTATACACTGAAGCTTATTTCAAATTCTTTTTGCAAATTCAACCTCTATGCCATTTGCATGCGGAAGCATAATTCACAATCAAAATAACTCTCAATTTAAATAACTTCAATCCTAAACTTTGAATGCGTCCACAAATAAACCCAATAATCTTATATTTATATGTAACTGGATTAAAAGAGTGCGCTCATGCCATATACGTCAAGGTAATTGATTTTTTTTTTTTACAGCAATTCATTATTCACACAAGTTGACACACCTTGATATATCAGTCCACCAGGTTTATTAACAAACAAGTCTCACAGTAATACTGCACTCTTACTATGTTCTCATGACATCTTCACACAAAAGCTGTTCCTTTTCCGGCGTATTAACCATTATGTTCTGGCTCTGCGCATAATAATTGGGTTGTGTGTTTCTTTCAAACTTGACTCCCCACTAAAATTTCGTTTCAACCATCTCCTTTTCCCAACGCTGCAATTTAACAACACTTTTACCAAATTCAACGCATTCAGTTCTGACATTTCACAAAATGACTTTTGAACCTTCATTAAGAGGCATCTATCACTAATCGATTCACTGTTCCATTGAAAAGACAGAGTAAAAACGAATTCTGCTCCATCTTATGAAAGAGTTTTCATCACATACCTTGATTAGAACCTGTGTCCAACAATTCTTGACAAGCCAACTCCTTGCGTGTTACTGAGAATCTGCAGGCTCGATTTTACATTGAGGAACCAGTTCTTCCACACGGTGTATATATTACAATCTGCGATTTACAAATGCCTTGAACAAACAGTGAAATCAAAATACCCATTAAATTGAATTTTTGGTTCATCGCTTCTGATCTGGTTCTGAGTCAATTCACGTTGCAGCGCTCGATTTCCCAATCGATCTGCAACTTATGAACATCCATATAACAATAAACCTTCTACAGGTTAATGAATGTATATCATAGCAATTGTTCGACCAAACCTGCACTTGTATGCCGTAGGCGTGGACGGCTTCCGCTGCGGTTCAACACCTGTATCAACGTTATATGGAGAGAGTCCAAAACATCGGTGGGACGTTAGGTGCTTTTAATTGCAGAACTTGTTTCGCCGATGACTCTTCCACGCACTCATCATGATATGAAATTACTTGGACTACCAACACATCAATATTTAACAACTAATAGTAATTGCGTATTGGAACAAACACGATATCCCCAAATTCCGCAGCTGGATCTGTGGCTATATGGCGCGATTTTAGATCATGTCTCCACGATCTGTGATTTGCTGCAATTACTGCGAACCATTAGAAATCCTGGGCGAGGGTTTATAGGGCATATTAGTGGTGTATGCAACAATAGAACGCCATCCAATATTCTCAGCGTAGCCGTGTAGGGTAAATTACCTCCTCTCCGAACCAAAAGAGCTTTACAATGAGATTATGCATGAATAGAAGTGAAAAACAATGACAGTATGGTTGCAGGGCTTGCTTCAAAGAGGGAAAGTGCAAATGTGGGTTGCGAGGTTGCGTTGGGAAGGGCGGTCACACTAAGTGAAACAGAAAATCTCCCTATCGTCGATCAAGCCCTAACAAGCAAGGCTGTCGATATTCGACACCTCATAAAACCTTAATTAGTGTTGACAGCTGCACGATAAATACTAGGGACTAAAACAGTTAACCATTGGAACATATATAGATCCATTGACTCAAATGATTAAATTCACGTGTTCATATTTACATAAACAAGTATAAACATATATGGCCAGATATACAAATCTATGGCCCTCTTACAAACTGCCGAAGGCTCTCTAGGAGAAACCTCCCTCCTTCTCACCCTCACTTCTCTCAATCTCTCCTCATATTTGTACATAGACAATGCATTTAATTTACTCAAAATATCTCTCCACCTAATCCTCAACTAATCTATATTTTAGGTGTGGACTCAACAAAGTCCTATACATAGAATTCCTAACCTCTAGGTTTGCTCCTAAACTATTTCTCTCATATCCTTTTAATCAATAAAAGAATATTTACAAAATCCTCACTTTTCCAAATTATTCCCTATTTTATTAAAAATAACAAATAAATTAATAAAATAATTAAAATGTCACACCCCCCTTTTATCACATGTTTAGAAATGAAAAATGGCCTTGATGCTCCTGCATCAGTTAGCTAGACCATTTAATTGTAATTGTAACCTTTGTCTCCTATATATACCAATGAGACCTAGTTTTAAAGATACTAAGGAGACCTAGTTTTAAAGATCATCTCACCTTGATTTTTTATATTGTAAAAGGAGGTTACCCCCTTGAAGAGGATTCTAAAGCATTTTATCTATCATTCCTCAATGCACAAAGTCACTTCTCTTTCGATTTTTATGCTATCTAGGTATTTGGTGAATACCATTTGTTATCAAAGGATATGATCCTTGGCCTTGGCTCCTTCAAATGAATCATACTGATATTTTTGCTATAATTTTTTTAGAGATATTTTATAGTGAGATTTTTGAGAGCTATAGAGAAGCGCATATGGTAAAAATTTTAGATTTTGATTTGCTATACTTTCAAAGTTACATTATTTAGAAGTTAAGGTTTTTTATTAGTCCTAAAATTGCTCTCAAACATATGTTTTGTGTAAACTAGTCATATGCGATTTTATAAATATCATAATTGAGTGCCACCTATTGTATTGAATATAGTATAAAGAAAAGTATTTTAGGTCAAAATTTCACAAGTAGATATGAAAAATTGGACATGTGGAAGCTGATACAAGTTTGATCTCTTATGTTAGTGCCTAAATCTACCTCAGGCTGAGAAAGGCAAGATCTAGGGTAACATCAAACCACGCTTAACCTGGTAGCTAGCCCTACCAGGTTGGGAGAGGGCTCTCTCCTTGTCAATCTCAAGAAAAGATGGCCAATAAAGCTTGAGATGACCAATGTATCACTGATTTTAGGCTAGGTATATTCACAGAGGTGTTTGATTGAATTTGATGATGTTTTGTTGGCTCAAATGTGAAAGGCAGATTTGGGCCTGGGGAATGAGGCTAAGTTTTGCAGAGATCTCTATGGGGCAAGGTAGGAAAGTGATTTGGCAATTCAAATTGAGTGAGATGGAGAGCTTTTATATAGGTGAGGAGTTGAAAAGGGCATGAAAAACTTAGGGATCCTCTTCAAACAGCTGAAAACATAGATAACTAAATAAACCCTAGGTAGAGCACTGCAATTTCAATGTATTCTACCTTTTATCCTTGTTTGAGTTAGTTAAGATGAAGCAAAGAGAGATAATGGCATACATAAATCACATGTAAACTTACAATTATAGAAGAAAACACAATACCAAAGCAAGATGCCACGGGAATCGCATAAAGTGCTGCAAACCACTGGTCTATTCCTTAGCCAAACTGCTGAAATGAGTATACAATGAAGCTCCAAGCTTTCCCAAAAGTCCAACCATGCTAATGACTGAAAAATTACAAGATATAGGCAACCAACAACTCATCCTAGCCTCTAGGGGTCAAGCTCATAAGATTAGGAGCTGTTCCAACAAAATCTAAACTAAGAACTAAAAAGTAGGCAGTGGAACATCTTGCCTCTAAAAACTAGGAAACTGATTCATTCAGTTGCAAACTACTTTTTGATGGATGAATCTACCTCTATGAGTGAAAATTTAGCATAATTACATCAAAATCCATCATGTCACATTAAATTACATCATGAGTTTGAAAATTAGAAGGAAAAAAGTCAAACTGTCAAGAAAGTAGGCGAAAAACAGAGTATTTTTGGTCGAACTGAGCAAAATTCCTCCAATGCGCCGCGCTGATTTCCCTATGCGTAGCGCCTTTTTACAGCTGATTTTGGAGGCCTTCCTGACCTTCAAATTTGCTCCAAGTGGGCTTTTTGGAAAGGTATGCCTGTCTACTTTCTAACACAATGGAATTTATGAATTTGGACTCCATTTTCCCCTCCAAAATAGAGTTCTCCCAAGACTACTTCCTGTGTGTCAAAAAAGGGGCAGAAAGGTCATTTTTGGGTTGTTTTTAACTTTTTCGGAAGCCCAAAACCTGTCAAAATTTCTTGGCCATTTGTGAGCATGCATAATTTTTCATGAAAAATCCAAATATGTTGAGTTTTCATCATAAGGATGTCTCTATCAAAAGCGAGTGCCAAGTGGCACGACGCATTGGGCATAAACACTTGTTTTTTAAGCCAAAAATTTCAAAATTGCAAAAAGTGTCCCAAATTTCTTGAAATTTGGGCTGAGTGTCCTTCATTAAGTGCTGTATTGGGCCAAGGAAGCCTCAGCCAAGATCTGAAGTCTATCTTTCTCTTTTCTCTTCCTCGATGCCTTCTTCAACTTGGCCTTGAAGTTCCTGATTCTTGCCTTGCACACTTTGTTTCTTGCCAAGTAGTGGTATGCCATGTTCCTCAACATATTTTTCTCATTTTTGGCCTTCTTTAGCTTCCTCTCCAAGTGAAAGTTTATCCTTTCAAGCCAAGATTCATGATCATCTTGGATTTCTTATTCAAGTGTTGTCAACTTGGTTTTCCTCTTCTTGGCAGCTTGCCATTTTTCCTTCATGTTTTGGAGCTCCATGATGATTTGCTGATCTTCTAGTTGTTTTTTCCTCTACTCCAAATAGTTAATTATCCACTTGGCTCTTTCTAGATTGAGAGAAAAATGATGAATGTCATCTTGCTGCTCCCGAATGACTTCTTTGAGATTTGAGCTTTGTGAGCCCAAATCTGTGTCATCACTCTGAATGAGGATGAAATCTGCCTCTTGACCTCCTTACGGTCCCTCATCATGCAAGGGCTTCTTACCCTTGTTATGTACCTTCTCTACTGATGGCGAAAACGAGACCCCTTCCACCCCGGGTGGAGATAATACTCTTTTTGCTGCTGCTGCAACTTGGCAAGTGAAGTGGGCTCCTCCCGGTTATGTTTTCCACTTTTGCGAGGCCTCCTTGGTGCATGAATTTCTCTAGAAGAATCACTGACTATCTCTTCATCTCGGTCATAGGAAGGATCAGACTCCATGTTTCCAATGTTTGAGTTTTCTTCATGAGTATGAAGAGATTTATGGTGTCTTTAGGTTTTTGCTATCAAGGATGAGAATGTATGAAGGACTGTGGAGGAGGTTTTTGGAATAATGCTGTCAATTTTCTGGGGAATAGAAAGGTTTTAGGGACAATAATTAGACTTTTGGGACAACAATTAAGGTTTGGGAAATTTTACTAGGGTCTGGGATAATAGGACTAGGGATTTAGGATTAGTGATGTTAGGGATATGGGATTTTAGGAATGAGTTGATGAAATGTAATGAGAGGGAAAAAATGAAGGAATAAAGGAGTGAGGGAGTGAGAGATATCTAGGAGTGGAATTGGCAGCAAAACATACAATTTGAAAACCCTATGCAACTGCTTTTGACAAGAAATGTAAAGAGGTAGGGTTTCGATTTTTTCTCATTAAATCACCATAAACACCAAGGGAAATTCGTTCACTGGTCATGGAGGGATATTAAATTACTTGGGAAATGAATAATTTAGAAATTTTAGAGTCTTTGGAGGAATATTTGAATGGATTTCAGGCTTTTTAGCCCAATGCGTCGCGCTAGTTCATTTTTTACATTGCAGAGGGCTGCCCAATGCGCCACGCCATCTCAATGCGTAGTTCCTGTTTGAAGGAGACTTTTGGAGGCCTTCCCGGTGTCCAAATTGGGCATGGGATAGCTCGTTGGAAAGCTTATTGAGTCTACTTTCCAAACCAACTTTAATTTTTCAATTTTGAGTTCATTTGCCCTATCAAAAGTCAAATATCCCAAGACTGTCAAAATGTGCAGAATGAGGCCGCCTCAAGGCAGAGTGCTGTTGCAGTCAACTTTGGAAGGTCGTCCTCAACTCCAAATTGAGCTCATGATAGCTCATTGGAAATATATTAGTGTCTAGTGATCATTTGAATCATCAAGCAAGTAATTTGGCCAACCAATCTAGGAAAAATCGTGATTTTACCAAGGTCACTTTAGAGGTGCATCAATTCTCTTGAGGCAACTGTATTTTTGACATTTCTCTAAAACCATGACACCTGTGTAAAAAGTGAAGGACGATTTTCTTAATTAGATTATTTTGGACAAAAACTTCTCTCAGGTTTCCAAAATTCATCTTTTCTTGCTTAGAAACATCATTGGATTAAAACCTATCCCGATATGTGGAACAGGGGATTTGTCGAAATGAAGTGAAATGAAGGGGATAAGGGGCTTCTAAATTCTTGAGAAAACTCTTGGAAGTAGGGAGGGATGTTAGGAAGCAGGAAAAAGTTGAATTTAAAAGATTGAGTGAGGGGAAGGGGTCAAAAAGGTCAAAACACAGGCCTAGCCTAGAAAATTGTCAAATTGTAGCAAGAAACTAGGGTTTGTGCGAAAATGAGGAATTTGAGGGATATCAGTGACGGGAAGTGTTTAATAAGGTACATTAATGATATGGGAAGGTGTATGAACATCAAGATACAAGTTTTGCTGATGATTTTACCATCCAAGAGAAATTACCTTCAAAACCCTGGGAGAGGGAAATGAACCTTACCTAGGCACAACTGAAGCATGAACAAGGTGTAAAATGACCCATTGGAACCTGACATGATGATGAAAACCATCTGAGTGATGGTACACTCAGCTGAATGGTGACATGGATTGACATTTAGACAACTTTGAAAGGAGTGAAAATAAACCCTAGACCTAATACCTAGTGACCAATTTTGCTTGAAGACTCACTGAAATGACGAAATTTGACCTTGACACCTTAAAATCACTTTGTAAGAGCATGTTTGATCATTGGAGGAAGGTTGCAAAGACTGACACTAACAATGGCTCCAATGGGGATGGTAGCTCCTTGGAGGTGCCAAGAACTACAGATCTTTGGAAAGCAGACAATGCCTTCATCTATTAGGCAATGGAGTCAAAAACTCAAGCTGAAATGCATGACTGAAAACTGACGACTTGACGACAAAAATTGACTCTCACTCAGATAAAAACTGACTCAATACTTAAACACAACCGACAAACTGGAAAATATGCTCAAAATGGAGCTTATTCAATACAACCTACTCTAGTTGTTCCATTCATCACCTAATCAAGTGAAATGAAACAACCAATGCAACAAAGTAAGTATTATTGCTGTTGTTTGAATTCTCTGCAAGTGCTTGCTTATGAACAACAAGAGAGAACTACTGAAAAAAAACTCCCATGAAAACTTGGAGGCAGATCCTTTTAATGGTATGGATTCTCTATCCGCCTCCAAAAACACTGCATAAGGATCTTGAAGTTCATGCACATTGGGACTTAGATCATCCAATGGATTACTTCTCTTCTTCTCATACCATGAATGCAAACTTTGATCTGAGCTTTGTGACGAGACTCCTGTTAAAAATGACAAAGAAACCAGCTGCCGGGTCAAGTTTATATCAGGGCTTGCTTCAAGCTCACAGGTAGCTAATGGAGAAGGACCTTGACTGTAGGCATCATCCAACACATCAGCTATTGGATCATGAAAAACCTAAAAAAATTGTTGCAACCCATTTTCTATTGTTTCCGATGAGATTGCATGATTCCCTACAGGATGCTCATTTGAAGATATACTATGCAATTTACCCTTCAAAAAATGAAATGATTCAAAACAAAAAGGTATGGAATCTGGCATCATTTGATCATATGTGCCAGCTTCCAAGTCTTCATGTGAAACTTGACAATCAATGACATTCGGAGGCTGCAACTCTGGATATGAAAAATCTTGAACAAGGTTTTCATTGCCCCCAAGATGGTCCAGATCAAGACTTGTCGATAGTTGATTTATGATTGGATGAATGTTGTCTCTGATGAACTGAAACGAAGCCAAAACAAAAGGCAAAGATCCTTCACTTACTTCAAAATTTGCTGCACTTTCCTCCTCACTGTCATAACTGATATGTGATGGCTAAACATTGTTTTCGAGCTGCTGAAAATGAACTTCCTCCTTCCACAAACTAGCTGTTGATTTGTCTACAAGATTAGCTTCTATTTGGAGAACATAATCATCATCATATTGATCAAACTGAGGCAAATCATCAGTATTAAAAAAAATCATCAAGCATACATGTCATATCAACAGATCTCTCTTCTCCAAGATGATCTAAAAAACAATCATTATCATATCTATGACAACTGGGATAAGAAAGAAGATGTTTTGGATTAGCAACTTCTTCTTCTTCAATCAACGAGTGATGGGCTTGAACATTATACTCATTCCTTGTGGTGATCCTTTGCATCATCTCTTCCATTGCACTTACCAAAATGTCAAGCTTTACCTCTAGAGATGTCGATTCCTCCGGATCTATGTTTTTCATCTCTTATTCCTTCAACTTTTCCCTTCGGATCAGCAAATGAGCCTCTACATCTACTGCACTGTTCTGCATCTCTTCAAGTGTTGCAGGATTCAGTTCTCTCAGCTGAAACTCCATTTTCGGATCAAAGGCACCCAGGTAGTGCAAGAGAGCAGATCCAAGAGGAGGTCTTATATTAACCAACATCGAATAATAAACTTGGTTAAATCTGGCAGGAAATTGTTGTACTGTCTCCCTTGACAATCTTTTCAGCTGGTTATACTCTTCTATAATCAAGAAAGGGTTTTTTCTGGCCACCCACCTGTCGAGGAAAATTTGACGAACTGCTGGAAATCTGAGATCTCGCATCAGGCATGGTTTTGAACCAACTCTTGACTTTGCCTTGCAATGAAAGAGAAAAACGCCTAATACTGACATCTTCTTCATCAACTTCAAAAAGGTTGAGAAAAGATTCAAAATTCAATACGTGTCTCTCAGCAGTGATGTTGTCGCATTCACCATCAAATCTTGGTAGATATAGATCATGATTTTTAGGGAAAGCATGGGATATAGGAGGTAAAATCAGAGGTTTGTATCGATCTGGAATTTTACAAGGTGTAGGAGTATGTACAGAAGGTGTAGAATCAGTCTTGGTCTCTTGAGGCTCATCAGTTTGAATACAGTCATCACAAGATTCAGAAAAAGGGTCTTGATCAAGCTCAAAGGCATGCAAATCTTTGGTATTTGCAATCTTCAAAGGGAAGGAATCAAATGAAGGCTGCAGATATTTTCTCAAATACAATATACTTTGAAAACCCTTCTTGACATTCTCAGGAAAAGAGAAGAAATAATTTAGAACAAAGAACAAAATGTCTTGGATGAAATTCCAACTTGAATACCTGATCTTTCCATATTGTCCTTTCATGTTTCTGCTGGTCAGGTTCATCCTCCAGTGGAGTCCTTGGATTTCATCTCGTAACTGATTTAGAGTCACCAAGTGAATGATATCAGCCTTGCGGTGTCTAATCGTTATCCACCATCAACAATTAGATCTGAACTTGATTACATTTTACTGAGGAAACCAGATGTTCAGTTCATAAACCAGACCGGAGATTCACTGAAGCAACATTCATCTACTTTCGCTAATGCAAAGCAAGAGCGTTTCGAAGGATACCAAGCTAACTTCAGGCTCCGTTTGTAGTTTACAAAGAAAAACAATGATAATAAACTTCGTTCCCCGGTACGGTCACCACTATGTTAGTGCCTAAATCTACCTCAGGTTGAGAAAGGCAAGATCTAGGGTAACATCAAACCATGCTTAACCTGGTAGCTAGCCCTACCAGGTCGGGAGAGGGCTCTCCCCTTGTCAACCTCAGGAAAAGATGGCCAATAAAGCTTGAAATGACTAATGTATGACTGATTTTAGGCTAGGTATATGCACAAAGGTGTTTGATTGAATTTGATGATTCTATGTTGGCTCAAATGTGAAAGGCAGATTTGGGTCTGGGGAATGAGGCTCAGTTTTGTAGAGATCTCTATGGGGCAAGGTAGACAAGTGATTTGGTACTTCAAATTGAGTGAGATGGAGAGCTTTTAGACAGATGAGGAGTTGAAAAGGGCATGAAAAACTTAGGGATCCTCTTCAAACAATTGAAAACTTAGATAATTAAACAAACCCTAGGTAGAGCACTGCAATTTCAATGTATTCTACCTTTTATCCTTGTTTGATTTAGTTAAGATGAAACAAAGAGAGATAATGGCATACATAAATCACATGTAAACTTACAATTATAGAAGAAAACACAATACCAAAGCAAGATGCCACAGGAATCCCATAAAGTGCTGCAAACCACTGGTCTATTCCTTAGCCAAACTGCTGAAATGAGTATACAATGAAGCTCCAAGCTTTCCCAAAAGTACAACCATGCTAATGACTGAAAAATTACAAGATATAGGCAACAAAAAACTCATCCTAGCCTATAGGGGTCTAGATCATAAGATTAGGAGCTGTTCCAACAAAATCTAAACTGAGAACTAAAAAGTAGGCAGTGGAACAACTTGCCTCTAAAAACTAGGAAACTGATTCATTCAGTTGCAAACTACCTTTTAATGGATGAATCTACCTCTATGAGTGAAAATTTAGCATAATTACATCAAAATACATCATGTCACATTAAATTACATCATGAGTTTGACAATTAGAAGGAAAAAAGTCAAAATGTCAAGAAACTAGGCGAAAAACAGAGTATTTTTGGTCAAACTGAGCAAAATTCCTCCAATGCGCCGCGCTGATTTCCCTATGCATAACACCGTTTTGCAGCTGATTTTGGAGACATTCCCGGTGTCCAAATTTTCTCCAAGTGGGTTTGTTGGAAAGGTCTACCTGTCTGCTTTCCAACACAAGTGGAATTTCTGAATTTGGCCTCCATTTTCCCCTCCAAAACTGAGTTCTCCCAAGACTGCTTCCTGTGTGTCAAAAAAGGGGCAGAAAGGTCATTTTTGGGTTGTTTTTGACCTTTTTGGAAGCCCAAAACCTATCAAAATTTCTTGGCCATTTGTGAGCATGCATATTTTTTCACGAAAAATCCAAATATGTTGAGTTTTCATCAAAAGGATGTCTCCATCAAAAGCGAGCGCCAGGTGGCGCGGCGCATCAGGCAGAAAAACCTATTTTTAAGCCAAAAATTTCAAAATTGAAAAAAGTGTCCCAAATTTCTTGAAATTTGGGTTGAGTGTCCTTCATTAAGTGCTGTATTGGGCCAAGGAAGCCTCAGCCAAGACCTGAAGTCTATCTTGCTCTTTTCACTTCCTCGATGCCTTCTTCAACTTGGCCTTCAAGTTCCTGATTCTTGCCTTGCACACTTTGTTTCTCACCAAGTAGTGGTATGCCATGTTCCTCAACATATTTTTCTCATTGTTGGCCTTCTCTAGCATCCTCTCCAAGTGAAAGTTTGTCCTTTCAAGCCAAGATTCACGATCATCTTGGATTTCTTGTTCAAGTGTTGTCAACTTGGTTTTCCTCTTCTTGGCAGCTTGCCATTTTGCCTTCATGTTTTGGAGCTCCATGATGATTTGTTGATCTTCTAGTTGTTTGTTCCTCTACTCCAAATAGTTAATTATCCACTTGGCTCTTTCCAGATTGAGAGACAAATGATGAATGTCATCTTGCTGCTCCCGAATGACTTCTTTGAGCTTTGAGATTTGTGAGCCCAAATCTGTGTCATCATCCTGAATGAGGATGAAATCTGCCTCTTGACCTCCTGACGGTCCCTCATCATGCAAGGGCTTCTTACCCTTGTCCTGTACCTGCTCTACTGATGGTGAAAACGAGACCCCTTCCACCCCGGTGGAGATAGTACTCGTTTTGCTGCTGCTGCAACTCGGCAAGTGAAGTGGGCTCCTCCCGGTTATGTTTTCCACTTTTGCGAGGCCTCCTTGGTGCATGCATTTCTCTAGAAGAATCACTGACTGTCTCCTCATCTCGGTCATAGGAAGGATCAGACTCCATGTTTGCCAATGTTTGAGTTTTCTTGATGAGTATGAAGAGATTTATGGTGTCTTTAGGTTTTTGCTGTCAAGGATGAGAATGTATGAAGGACTGTGGAGGAAATGTGTATGAGGGGTTTTGGGAATATTGCTGTCAAGTTTCTGGGGAATAGAAAGGTTTTAGGGACAATAATTAGAGTTTTGCGACAGTAATTAGGGTTTGGGATAGTAGGGCTAGGGATTTAGGATTAGTGATGTTAGGGATATGGGATTTTGGGAATGAGTTGATGAAATGTAACGAAAGGGAAAAAATGAAGGAATAAAGGAGTGAGGGAGTGAGAGATATCTAGGAGTGGAATTGGCGGCAAAACATACAATTTGAAAACCCTATGCAATTGCTTTTGACAAGAAATGTAAAGAGGTAGGGTTTTGATTTTTTCTCATTAAATCACCATAAACACCAAGGGAAATTAATTCATTGGTCATGGAGGGATATTAAATTACTTGGGCAATGAAGAATTTAGAAATTTGAAAGTATTTGGAGGAAGATTTGAATGGATTTCAGGCTTTTTAGCCCAATGCGCCGCGCCATCTCAATGCGTAGCGCCTTTTTGCAAGAGACTTTTAGAGGCCTTCCTGGTGTCCAAATTGGGCGCAGGATAGATATTTGGAAATCTTATTGAGTATACTTTTCAACCCAACTTTAATTTTTGAATTTGGAGTTCATTTTCCCTGTCAAAAATCAAATCTCCCAAGACTGGTCAAAATGTGCAGAATGAGGCTGCCTCAAGGCAGAGTGTTGTTGTAGTCAACTTTTGAAGGTCTTCCTCAACTCCAAATTGAGCTCATGATAGCTCATTGGAAAGATATTTGTGTCTAGTTATCATTTGAATCATCAAGTAAGTCATTTGGCCAACCAAGCTAGGAGAAATCTTGATTTTTCCAAAATCACTTTAGAGGTGCATCAATTCTCCTGAGGCAACTGTATTTTTGACATTTCTCTAAAACCATGATACTTTTGTAAAACGTGAAGGAGGTTTTCTTCCTTGGACTATTTTGGAAAAACAACTTTGTAATTTTTCCAAAATACATCGTTTCTTTCTCAGAAACATCATTGGAGTAAAACCTATCCTGATATGTGGAACATAGGATTTTTCGAAATGAAGTGAAATGAAGGGGATAAGGGGCTTCTAAATTCTTGAGAAAATTTTGGGAAGTAGGGAGGGATGTTAGGAAGTAGGGAAAAGTGTAATTTCAAAGATTGAGTGAGGGGAAGGGGTCCAAAAGGGAAAAACACAGGCCTAGCCTAGAAAATTGTCAAATTGTAGCAAGAAATTAGGGTTTGTGTGAAAATGAGGAATTTGAGGGATATCAGTGATGGGAAGTGTTTAATAAGGTACATTAAGGATATGGGGAGGTGTATGAACATCAAGATACAAGTTTTGATGATGATTTGACCATCCAAGAGAAATTACCTTCAAAACCCTAGGAGAGGGAAATGAACCTTACCTAGGCACAACTGGAGCATGAACAAGGTGTAAAATGACCGATTGGAACCTAACATGATGATGAAATCCCTCTGAATGATGTTACACTAAGCTGAATGGTGACATGGACTGACATTTGGACAACTTTGAAAGGAGTGAAAACAAACCCTAGACCTAATACCTAGTGACCAAATTTTGCTTGAAGACTCACTAAAATGACGAAATTTTACCTTGACACCTTAAAATCACTTTGTAAGAGCATGTTTGATCACTGGAGGAAGGCTGAAAATACTGACACTAACATCTTAAAAGGATCAAAATAAGCAAATTTTAGAGAAGTTATTGTAACTTATTCTTGTGACATCAACATTTAGTGAAACTCATGGAATTGTATAGAAGACATATTAGGTTAACTTAGATTGAAATTCTAGACTTAAAGGTGCACCCTTTTTTGAGTTATATTAGGTGCAAGGTCAACTTATATCTCCAAATTAGGGTTTTAAAAATGTATGTTAAATTGGTACTTTGCATAATTTTTATTGAAAAATATATCTGAGGTGATTTAAAAGGTTTGGTAAGGAGAAAAATAGATGATAACTCCATGTCAATATAATTTTTGGCACACATGGAAAGAGTTAGTGGAAAAAGCCTTACACCTACTAAAACTATAGAGGATTTTTCCATAATCCTGAAGAATGTGATGACTTAGAGAACCAAGTATCCCAATGGAAAAATCGAGTTATTGACATGAGTGATAATCTATTGAAAAATGTTAAATTGGTAATTCACTATAAGTATTGAAAAGAGAAATGGAAGATAAAATGGAAAAGTTGATGGCTCAATAGGTGGAATGATTACAAAATTTCATGGAAGTCATACTCTTACATACACTAGATGAGAGGTTACCTAGAAGTCATACTCTTACATACACTAGATGAGAGGTTACCTGGAAGTGATATTGTTATCCAAGAAAATCAAGAAAATAAGCATGCAAAAATTGTGGAAACCTAGTCTTATATGGGGAAGATTTTAAGACATTTTGATAACATGAATATTGAGTCATCAATTGGGTTTAACTTAGGTGGTTGTGAGAAATGTTTTTATTCTCCCTACTGAGGTTCAATTCTTGCATGTGACAAATTGAACACATAATGAGTATTTAACATAATGGCTTCAAGTCTTGTTGTATAAGCAATCATTTAGATACCAAAACATGTATATTCCTCCTATTTAATATAAATATATTTCTATTAGAGAAAAAACATGAAGATGGAGTCCCAGATTCATTGTCATCCATTACTCAAATATCTGAATCATTAAGGGTTCAACTTGGGATCAAGTGACTACATAATTTTTAATATTGATACAAGGAAGTTTGATGGTAAAGACCCATAACATGGATATTCCAAATTGAGAAATTATTTGATCTATACCAATGCTGACTTTAATTTAGAACATGATCAATTTGTTTGATACCATTGAATTTATGAATGAAAAATGGTTCCATTGTCTCTTGGTGCATTTTTACAATTGAATTAACTACAGGGATGTTAAGAGCAACACATATTCTAGTTAATTGATAAATCTTTAGATAAAAGGCCCAACTACAAATTACATGCAATGAATTGAAAAGATGAGTCTTAGAGTAAAGAACAATCCAAAGGATAATTTGTTAGATGTATTTATGAGCACCTTAAAGGAGAGCACTCAACATGAGGTGCATCTCCTGGAACCTAAATACTTAGAGCATGCTTCCAGTGTGGTGTTATATCTTGTGCAAGAACTCGCTATCATTATATGAATTATTCATAATATATTGGGGACCCTTCTAATTTTTCATTGTTTTTTGCATTTTAAAAATTTATGATCATTTAATTTTGATTTCAATAAGTTTGTACATATTTACAATTTGATTATTCTTGCAATTTAGAAGTTATTCCTAATTTGTTTTAATTTATTTTGATGACATCAATTTGGTTCAATTTCATCTCTAGTTTAATGTTTGCAAAATGTCAAAATTTTATGATGGAAATGCTTTCACAAATTATCCATACCCTATTCATAGATTTATTGCATTAACTATCTTAGATACTAGATATTCATACATGGGTAATTAAATCCAGATCAAACAAAAAAAATCTTAATTTGAGTCATTATGGTACTAGATGTCATTTTTAGCATTTGAATATATATATATATATATTTCAAATAATTTCATTCGAGTTGGGAAGATACTAGATTTAGTGTACTCAAATCCAAGTGGAACACTTAATATCATTATTTAAATCCACCATATTCCAATATGCAGTATATGACATTTTAAGTTTCCTTCCTTTAAATTTCATGATTTTCATTTAATATGCGAAATTCTATCATTTGGATTTTCGAGGTTTGATGTGTGTCGTTTCTGATGTCGAATATGGCATGACATTATTGACTTGTCATATTCCAGATCACTCCACATGACACTTATTAACGAACTATGGTGATGTGTTATGTGATCTAGATCAATGACACGTTTGGTGGCTATTAACATTTTCAACATTTGAATTTATATATTTTTCAAATAAGTTCATTAGAGTTGGGAAGATACTAGATTTAGTGTATTCAAATCCAAATGGAACACTTAGTATCATTATTTAAATCCACCATATTCCAAGATGCAGTATATGACTTTTTAAGTTTCCTTCCTTTAAATTTCATGATTTTCATTTAATATGAAACATTCTATCATTTGGATTTTGGAGGTTTGATGTGTGTCGTTGATGATGTAGAATATGGCATGAAACTATTGCCTTGTCATATTCCACATCACTCACATGACACTTATTAATGAACTACAATGATGTGTTATGTGATCTAGACTGATGACATGTTTGGTGGCTAATAGATTAAGATCCAAAGTTAAACATATGCAAATATTAGTTGAAGCTCTCCAGATTCTCGATGTCAAATATTTTTCCATCAAGTGTCTTATATCGGGATCCAAAACAAGGTTTATCACAAGTTATTTGAATGTCCCAAATGCTGAATATCAAATAAAATTCATTCTTAATTTCATTTGGATCTGGATCATGAAGGACCCAGTCTTCCCAAATGCTCTAGTTATCAGATGCCTTTATAGATGAGATTTGCATCTTGATATTTAGGCCCTAGCATTTTGAACTCTATTATTAAATTTCACCCTTGGGCTAAATTTGCCCCTAAAATTTACCATGATCCCAAATGCTCTAGTTATCAGATGCCTTTATAGATGAGATTTTCATCTTGATATTTAGACCCTAACATTTTGAACTCTATTAAAGCTATTCAGATACCCAGATATTCAAATCTTTGTATTACATCTAGATGCCCAATTGAAAGTGCTATGCCAACTGCCAATCTTCTTCCATGTCATTATATTTTTAATTATTTCAACATGATTATATCTACATGGCACCAAAGATATCCTACATGTTAGTATGAGGTGTACATGTTGACATGGAGGTCAAATTCACAAGTTCTTCATATGAAAATTATATATATGGTTGAGGTAAAAATTATACTAATTATACTATCAACTATATTATGTGCTATGTCTCACATGAAATAAACTACGTTGGTATATTTTTTTTGTTTTCTAGGTTATGTGAGTCCTGAGATGATGGGAACACCTAACTTGTGCCTTGAGATAACCCTGACCTAGGGGCATCTAAGCCATCACAATCACCAAGGAATCACACCTAGCCTGGGCCACACCAACCCTTAGCATGACTAGATTTTTTCCCATGGAGTTTCGAACCGATGACCTTTACGCCACATAGTGCCTTAACATAACACCCTATCATCGTTTATTCCACACCCGTTGGGCATTATACTGGTATATTACTATAAAATTCTTGTTTTCATTTTTCCTGACTAATGTGGTATAAACCTCCATGACTATGCAAGCAAAAAAAGATAAGCCACCTGTCAGACGACCAACATGCTTTTCCTATAAACTGTTAAGTTTAGATGCTATCTGTTTGGAGATTAAATCGGACCAAGTAGAATATTTGAAGGAAAAACAATGTAATAAAAATGATTACTAATCATTTTAATTTCTTTTGCTTCAAATACAATTACTTGGATTGTCTATTTTGAATTTTGATAAGTATAACACTAATCTTGTTTTGTTTAATTTTTGCAAAGTTATGGGTAGGAGAAATAATCCTGAAGACTAGGAGTATGGGCAAAGCGAGAGAATAAAGGGAGAATTGGAGAAATGTTGATGAAGTGATTTAATCATGGAAAAATAAAGGACAATGTACATTCAACAACTAAATCGAACACAATCACCTATGTAAGAAATTTCATTTTTTTGTACAACAAGAAATTCCATTAAAAATAAAAAACACTTGTGTCAATATTATTGATTGAAAGGAATAATCACATGATATTTTAGATGTTTCTCATTAAATAATTGTAAAACCTGAGTTGGAAAATTAAGATTATTGTAATGAAAATATCAAGAATTTGAATGAATGTACAAAGTAATAGATTAGTTTAAAAGACAACTCGTTCAATGGATGAGAGGTTGAATTTTATTACTAGGATGCTTGGACTTCTAAGATTCTGATTGTGTATTTGTATTAGGCTGAAAGGGAGGTGTTGGGTGTGGAACCTAATTATATTCTTCATTTAGAGGCATTTTTCAGCCGTGTTTGGATCCCAATCCTTTATAGGGGGTGTGGGGGGCTTTCCCCCCATTAGTGTTGTCCCTTCCCTTGCAGGGGTTTGGGGGCAACGCCTCCGAAAGAAAAATTTTGAGAAAAATTGCCTTGTAACATATTGTAATTGCGTAGTCAATTTGGGCTGTTCATTAGGCAGAAGATCTGACGATAGAATTTATGTTAATTATGGTTTTTTCCCCTAGAATGCAACCCTCAGTTTATATGAGGGAATTGTATGGCACTTGTGTAATATTCTGTGAGTGAAAAAGAGAGGAGACTGTGTGAGAGAAAAGAGGAAGTTACAATGGATGTGTTTTAGGCTGTCTTCCATTAGTTTGCTGGATAATATAAAAGGAAGGACTGGTTGTTTCTCCATGGACGTAGCCCAAATTGGTTGGACCACATATATCTATGTCTCTCTTGTTTCATACTTTTTTGTGTTTGTGTTTCCACAATATTTTATGTGTTCCATTGCTCTGTCATTTATTTTTTAACCTATGGTATCAGAGCCAAAGGTCTGCTGGCTTGAGGGGGCCTATCCCAGGTTCAACGTTATTTAGCCAAACAAATCCCTACACTACTGGTCCTTTCGGCATCAGCCTGCGCAGTGCGGGCTGAAGTCTCACTTGTAACAGTATGGGGGGATGCTGGAACCATGTTTCTGCACCCTGAGATGGTTGTGACGTCGTTGATCTCTTTTATCCCTGCCTTTGCATAGGTGATCTCGCTCTAGGGCTTGTAAGACAAACCCTCTATCCTGGCTTTCACTACCTTCACGAAATTATATGATCAACCTTCGCACAACCCTAACTTGGGGCTCAGGTACTTTCAGTAGTGCCGTGCAGATTCCTCACTTACCCTAAGTGATTTGCTTATTTTTCTGAATACTTAAGTTTATCACTGCGTAATCAGATATTCATAATTTCATTTAATTATTCAATGTAACTGTATTCATTCACGCAACATAGAATCATAACAAAGGAAATTCATACACAAAATATCTAAACCCATTAACATAACAAATACATAGCAATTATAGAATAACTCTTTTTATTAATATCTTCCAAGTGTTATAGACTTCATTCACCTTGCGCACACAGTTGCAAGGGTCCGCACACTTAGCTACGGATTTCTACCCCACGCCTTTGCACACTTAGCTGCAGAGCCTTTACCTACGCTATGACCCAAGACTTGGACTTCTTGCTCTAAAGATATGACTCTCTTACTTCTTCCATTGATCGATGCCCTAACTACTTAGAGCTTAGCTCTTTTTATACAATCCCATGGTCCGTGGACCATGGGTAAATCTCTTACAACCGACTTTACTTTACAAAGCTAAGGGCACACTACCCTTTATGACACATAATACCTTCACACTCCGCGACCACAAAATGCGGAGTCATTACAATAATATTACAAAAACTTGACTTAAACATGGGTTTTTAGCCCCAAAATTACCCTTGGGGGATCCCACTCCCAACAGGACCCCAACACAAACATCATGACTCACCCTCGAGTCACTCAGTAGGTGAGGAGATATTTGTGCGAAGCCCGTCCAGCTTGACCCTGATGACCGCAACTTCGGTTGTGCACTGAGTTGCTGCCTGCTTTGCATCTTTGACTATATTCTCAGTTACTGCCCCTGCGCTGTTAGCCTGAAGCTATTGTTGCGTTGCTTGCAAAGTTGCAAGCTTGTCTTCAATGTTTCCAGTGACTGCATAAGCTTCCTCCAGCGAGGGCTTTAGTCGCGCCTTCAGCACTGCTTCCTTGTGCAACGCTGCATCCACCTGTTCCTTAAGCTACTTGGCTAACCTCTGTGTTAGCGTGATGGTTCGCATTGTGCCCTTAACTTTCTCATAGCGTTGTTGGAGTTCATGTGATTTTGTCTCAAGCCTCTGGATGTTTGGGTCCTCCTGCAAGCTGGTCAGGACCTCAAACGATTATTCAAACATCTGGGTGCAGTCTGCTACTGCACTCTCCACTGTCGCGACTACCTCTATGACAACGGCCACATGCTGTTCCTTTACCTCTGGTGGTGTTGAAGGTTGAGCCCTCAACTAGAGCTTTATAATCTGTAAGTTCAGCTCCAACTGAACCCACGCCATCTCCGTCTGAGTGTCACGCACCCCTGTGGCCAATTTACGGATGCGGACCTCGATCGGCTCCTCCTCCGAATGGCCAATTCTGGGACCATTCTACAGGCCTCCTCCACGACCTGTATGATCTTCTTTCTTTGACTGGTCGCCTCGGCCTTGATGGCGATGACAACATTCCTTTGTAAGGCCATTTGCTCATTGTTGATTTTTTGTTCACTTATCACATGGAGGGCGCGGTGCTCACAGGCCCTCAGCCCTGCAATTACTCCATCCTACAAGGAGTGGAGTGCTTTACGTGGGAGTGCTACCAGGTTCAATCCCACTCCCTTCAAGGCATTGACAGTGGGTCTGTCAGCCTCATTTTATGTTGTCAGTGCTCCATCCAGTAGCGCTAGTGCACTGGAAGCCTTCGTGCACAGCATATCGACAACCTCTAATGTGCTGACAATCAAGCTGGTAGACACCGTACCAAATTGTGATGCGTGGGTTTGTAACTCCTGTAGTCCTATCTGGATGGCCCCTAGGATGATCTGCTGTTGCTTTTCAAATTGCTGCAGGACCTCCGTGGTGACATCTATGACTGTGTGACCGATGTCATATAAATCTCCCTTCGTCAGTGCGGTGATCTGGGCATAGCTTTTGATAAACTTTCTGTAGTATCCCTTATGTCCCAGAGTAGTGCACAACTGTTTAACGCTCCTCGACGCTTCCAAGTTCAATATCACCACGATCTTTGCGGGCTCTACCATCAGTCCTTGCCTGCAAACCACATGCCCCAATAGGTTCCCAAAAGGAACACAAAACAAACACTTGTTGAGATTGAGCATGATCTGGTATCTTCGACATGTATCCAACATCAAGCGCAAGCTTGCTACATGGCGCTTAACCATACCAAATACAGTCCAGTCATCAAAATATACCTCCAAGAACTTATGAATAAATTCCTTGAATGCCACAACAACCATGCGCGAAAAGATTGGAGGCGCATTCTTCAATCCAAATGGCACTACAATGTATTGAAAACAAGCCCACTCAGTCGCGAAGGTTGTCTTGCTCCTATCCTCCAACATGATTTTGATTTGGTGGTACCCAGAGAACCCATTAGTGAAGGAATATGCTTCATGGCCACCTACATTGTCCAACACTTCATCCGTGAACGGAGTCAGGAAAGGATCATGCACACAAGCATCATTCAGTTTTCTGAGACCCACACATATCCTTATCTCATCCTTCTGATTCTTCTCTTGCACCACCATTGGGCTTACCCAATCGGATTCTTCCACAAGCTCAACGATGCCTGCCGCTAGCATCTTGTTTAGCTCTAAGCAGACCTTTTCCTTGTATTTTGGATTGAGGTGGTAAGGCCTCTGGTTAACTGGCTTTGCTTTGGGCTTTAACATGATCTTCATTACTCCTAGGTCCCTGATTATTCCTTTCAGATCCGTAAACTTGATAGGGAATCAGTCCTGGTATTTGCAGAGAAATTCAGTGACCTTATCCACCATCACATCATCCCAGTAGTCTCTAATCTTCACGAATTTGGGTTCTTTCTCCTTTCCAATGTTCACTTCTTTTGTTTTCACGGATGCGGTTATATCAGGGTTCTCAATCTGTGGTCCATGAACCTCAGGGTGGCCATTTGTTTCTAGAATGTTAATCTTCTAGGGATCCTCATCCTTTACCTCAGTAGTTATATTATAGCATTCGAGTACGTGACTCAGCTTAGTAGCCCATTCAGGCTGAATCAGGTCTAAAGGATCCTGCGGTATCCTAAAGATGACAGCTTTCACCTCTTGTAGTGCTTCATCAATACTATCAAACCCGTCCTCAAAACTAAATGTCATCATGAATCCTTCGTGTAGGATATCCCAATCACCTGTCCCATGGCGGAGCTCTATTTCTATGATACCAATTCATTGGAATAACATCCAGGGTATGAAAGAACAGGTGCACCCACTCAGGTTGGGGCTTTTCTCCATAAGCCTGCGTACATTTGGCCAGATGCGTGCACGGATCATTCTGCCCATCGTACTTGTCTGTCAGTCGCATCTTAGGCTTCCCAAATCATGTTCTCATCATCCTCCTACATTCACACCAATAATCAAAGCTTCCATTGTGCGTACCCCACCATCTTGCGGGCGTAGCGTGCAGTGCCCAATCCAAGGCCTGAAAGTGCTGCTTTTTTGGTACCTCCCTTTCAAATGCATCCAAAAATATATCTACCTCCTTTAGACCATCATAAATAGGAATATTTCTTATCTCTGATGACACACAGCATAACGACCAGGTCGTCATGTTGCAATTTAGTGTAGTTACTTCATGTAACCGATTCGCCAACTTTCTATTTCTTCGTCGGAGTCCGAAGTGCAGGAACTCTCGTGATCCCATGTAATTTGTCCATCCGTGGTGGGATTCACCCAATCTTGGTCTCGCATTGTTATCTTATAGATACAGTCCAGGTCGTCATCACTCTCATAATCACGGACAGGTTCAGTATAGCGCGATCCTTCAACATGATCGAGGGGTATTATTACGCGCAACGATTTCTTCTCAAAGATCATCTTTCACTTTTTCAGATTGATTACCCCATTCATATCAGTAGCCCAGTCAATTCCTAGGAGCGCAGGGTAGGGATTGCTGTCATCCACTATCTCTATTACTTCAAAATCCACCAGCGTGCTCGCTCCCTCAATATCCACGGTCACCCCCTATAGCCACCCCATGGGGATGATTTTCTGCTGATTTGCCATCCTTAGCTGAATCAGAGACCATTGCAGCGCATGTCTCCCCATTCGCTCCCAAGTCTGCTTTGGTAGGACATTCACATCTGACCCCAGATCCAAAATGACCTGATCCATTTCATACTCTCCTATTTGTGTGGTCAGTCTCATCTCTCGTCCCGTCCTTGTATTATGCTTGCCAATCTTTCGTACTACGCACGACTCACCTGACGTGGTTCCAGCGCATCTATTGATGAGTTCTTGTAACCCTTCCACAACCTTACTGTCGCGTAGTAACTTCATACAAGTTTCTAGGAAAGTTGTGAGCATAGAGGGGTCCATCTATGGCTTAGGCTTATCCTTGCTTCCTAAGGTGGAGGCCATAGCGAAGCTCTTCTTAGCTTCCATGAAGGTTTCACGACACTCCAAATCAAACTTAGCTTCTTTCACTGGGGCTTTGCGAACCCATGTACTATCTTCTGGTTGTTTCTCCTTGTCATCTCTCGTTGTGATTCCACTTCTAAGTACTATATTTACATTTGTATCTTCCTTGTGCAGCTCAAATTTCATCATTTGTAGGTTCTGAGTTGACGGAGGTGGCAGTGCCCCTTTGTCACGTATCCTAGCTATCAGCGTAGGACAATCTTATGTTTCATGATCAAACAAAGAGCAATACTTGCATGAAAAATGCATTGGATTAGTGCAATTAGGGGCATAGTGTCCCGATCCTTCACAATTGTAGAAAATCAACTGTCCTAAACCTCTACTAGGTCCTCCTTTGCCTCGGCCTCGTCTGCGCCCCTAAAATCCTGTCCGCGCCATCCCTGCATTCTGGTCAAGGGGCCGCGTTTCAGCCTGAACCCTGTAGGTGGGAGTTCTATCCATCATCAATTCATAGCTCCTGCAAGTACGCTCATCATGTCCTACCGACCTACAAAATTTGTAGAATAGCTGTTGCGGTGCTTGTACATACTTCTGTAGCAAGCGACAATTCTCCGTGGCATGTTTTCCGGCTACTTAATAGATAGCGCACCATAATGCAGGCCCCATGCTAGGTCCTGTTTAAGCTTTCGGCCTTAAAGGCATCAGTCTTCCTCCTACAATGTAATTTGCAAAGATCGGGCAATGGTCTTTGTCATGACCCTGACTCTTGCATTTCAAGCACCATACCTCCTCGCATACCTCTGGCCGAACCATCCTGTCCTGCTTGAGACTTTGCATCTCAAGGCACAAATTCTTTAGCTGCACATGGATCTACTGAACTCCTAGATTAGGATCTTGCATCGGAGTCTCATGTAGTCTCATGGCAATCCCTAAGGCCTCTGTCTGAGTTGTTAGCTTATGCTGCGACAATGCACTACTTAAGTGTGGTAGAAGTGAAGCCACAAACCACTCGCGATGCTGTTCATCTGTCAAATTCATGTTGGCTTCACAGATTGTACACTTTAACCTCTGATCTAGTTTCCAAGGCATCTCGCCTGGTTGCATCGCGATTTCTTTGAATCCCACAATTGACTGCGCCTCAGATTAAGGCCTGCTATATTCCCTATTTAGCACTGCCTGGATGTATGCTACTCCAAAATTCGGGTTATTGTTAGAGTACTTAAGATACTAGGTTAGTGCATGATCTTGCAGAGCACTAACCAGTGTCGCCTTCTTTATATGATCATTTGTAACACCTTGAGCTTCCCATACAGCCCTTACAATGAACCAGAATTGGTTTGGGTCCTCATTTCCCAAGCCTTTAAACAAAGGAAACTTCACTGTATTTTCCATACTAAACCACGGTGGAGGTGGAGGTGGTATGGGTGAAGTTGGAGGCGATGGTGGTGAAGTCAGAGGTGGTGTGGGTGGAGGTGGTATTCACGGGAATCCTTGTCTTATTAACTGAATATCACTTCGCGAAGAAACCTTCGCTATCCCTTCTTCGTCTCTTCGCGGAGGTGAAATCAAGGGGCTATATTTCAGACTCTTTTCTCCTTCATTCCTGTAAGTTTTTCTGCTTCGTGTAGTCTCGAACATCAAGGTAGCTACATAACCCATTTTTTGCACAACAACATTTTAATCCAAGTATGCAAAGATTTTACGTACTTACCTCGCGCTCCTTTGAAAAAGCATCGCTTCGCCTCGCTATAACTAACTGAGGTGTTGACCATGAATTCAGTCAAAAATCCTCCTATGACGTGATTGAGCCAATGATCGATAGCGCGGACGATCTTATCCTTTGATGCTTCCAACCTTCACACTAGCTCTGGGGTCCACACAATAGGACCGTTAAGTTTCCAACTTCCTTGGCTATCTGCTAGCTTCGCAATCCACTGGTATAGCTCAATAGGGAAAGAGAAGAAAAATATCTCGTGGATCTTTGTATATAGGTACCGGTCCAACCACTGTTCCTTTTTCAGTCACAAGTTTCTGTTCTCTTGTGCAACGAATTCGTGGATCTTTCTATCCGACTAGTCTCCAATCTCCTTCTTAGTTGGATTCCAGTGATACGACATCACACATCTCTTATGCAGATTCTGGTCCCAACAATGAAACCATTTGTTGGCTTGAGGGGGCCTGACCCAGGTTCAACGTTATTTAGCCAAACCAATCCCTATGCTACTAGCCCTTTTGGCATCAGCCCATGGAGTGTGGACTGAAGTCTCACCCGAAGCAGTATGGGGGGATGCTGGAACCAAATTTCAGACCCCGAGATGGTTGTGATGTCATTGATCTCTTCTATCCCTGCCTTCGTGTCGATGATATCGCTTTAGGGCTTGTAAGACAAACCCTCTATCCCAGCTTTCAATACCTTCACGAAAGTATACGATCAAACTTCGAGCAACCCTAACCTGGGGCTCAGGTAATTTCGCGCTACTATGGCAACGCGCCATGAAGATTCCTCACTTACCCTAAGTGATTTGCTTATTTTTCCGAATACTTAAGTTATTCACCGCATAATCAAATATTCGTAATTGCGTTTAATTTATCAATGTAACTGTATCCATTCACACAACATAGAAGCATAACAAAGGAAATTCATACAAAAAATATCCAAACCCATCAACAGAACAAATACATAGAAATTGTAGAATAACTCATTTATTAATATCTTCCAAGTGTTACAGACTCTGTTCACCCTGCGCACACAGCTGCAAGGGTCCGCACACTCAGCTGTGGAATTCTACCCTAGGTCTCTGCGCACTCAGCTGCGGACTTCTACTCCATGCCTCTACGCACTCAGCTGTAGAGCCTCTACCTACGCTACAACCCAAGACTTAGACTTCTTGCTCTAAATCTACGACTCTCTTACTTCTTCCATTGATCGATGCCCTAACTACTTAGAGCTTATCTCTTTTTATACATTCCCATGGTCTGTGGACCATAGGTAGATTTCTTATAGCCGACTTTACTTTACAAAACTAAGGAAAAACTACCCTTTGTTGCACATAATACCTTCGTGCTCCGCGACCACAAAATGAAGAGTCTTTACAATAATATTAAAAAAAATTGACTTAAACATGGGCTTTTAGCCCCAAAACTGCCCTTGGGGGATCTCGCTCCAAACAAGGTCTATTTGGTTGATAAACTCGTAGGAAAGAAGGGTTCCTGGTTCGGGTGGGAGTAATGGTGAAAGATGGTAGGTTTAGGGTTGATAGATTCAAATACCAAAATTACTGGTTATGGAAGATGCAAATGGAGGATTATTTGTATCATAAATATCTGTACCTACCATTGATTAGAAAAGCAAAGAATTTGACGAGTATGACATATGAAGTATGGGATATTCTCAACAAAAAGGCACTAGGAACAATATGACTATGTCTGGCAGCATCAGTGATCTTCAACATTTCAAAGGAAATGACAACAAAAGATCTAATGAAGGTAGTGGCCAAACAATATGAAAAACCATCGGCCTCAAACAAGGCATTTCTTATGAAGTTTTTATTTAATATGAAGATGTCAGAATGTGGATTTGTTGCTGATCATTTAAATGAATTTAACATGGTTATTGGTCAATTAAGTTCTGTAGGGGTAAATTTTGACGATGAAGTTAGGGATTTGTTGTTTCTATTCTCATTGCTAGAGAGTTGGAATGGCTTGGGCATAACTATTAGTAATTATATCTATGTTTCTAGTAATTTAAAGTTTGATGATGTTGTTAGTGCTATCCATAGCGAGGAAATGTGACACAAAATGTTAGTTGAGACATCAGGTAACACTTTGATTGCAAAGACTAGGGGAAGGAAAATAGAGAGAGGAATGAGCCTAGGACATCACAGTAAGTCAAGGAAAGGTATATCTAAGTCTATATCGGGGATATTATGTTGGAAATTTTTGAAGAAAGGACACCTGATGAAAGACTATAAATCTCAAAAGGTAAAAGAAGGAGATGGACAACAAGAGAATAATCAAGAAGTGAATATAATAGGTGAATGTTGAATACATAAGGGTTAGCTCAACTGGTCGAGTCCCCATTGTTAAGTACCTCACTGATTGGGAGGTCACAGGGTTAGTTCTCCTCGATGCCCTTGGGGTTAGGCCCTGCTATTCTGGTTGACGGGCTTTAAAAGATTCCCTTTGGGGTTGATCTGCCCATATTTTTCCAAGGGAAAAGAATAGGTGATGTGTTGCAAAATGCTCTGATTCTTTCATTAAAAATATTATTGATGCTTGGGTGGTAGATTCAGGGGCTTCATTCCATGCTACATCCCATAGGAAACATTTTCATGAATATGTTCAAGGATATTTTGGACAAGTTCATCTAGGTGATGATAAACCTTGTAAAATTATAGGAATGGGTAAGATATTTATAAAACAAAAGAATGGAAATAAATGGTTGTTAAAGGAGGGGAGGCACGTTCCAGATCTAAAGAAAAATATAATTTCAACAAGGTATTTAGGAAGCGAAGGCTATGTAACTACATTTACAGACAAAACATGGAAGGTCACTAAATGGGCCCTGGTAATAGAAAACAGAGATAAGGTAGGTACATTATATTTATTCAATGGTATTTATGGCTCTGCTATGTCATTGTGGCATCATAGGCTTGGGAACAATAATGAGAAGGGGAAGCATTAATAAATTTGTTTCCAGGTTTGAAGCATTTTGATTTGGATTTATGTGAGAATTGTGTTTATGGAGAATAGAAGAGAGTCAAATTTCTCAGAGTTAGGAAAGAAAAGAAGAGTGAAAAATTATAGCTTCTGCATACAGATGTATGGGGACTAGCTTAGTTATCATCCCTCAGTGGATATCATTATTATGTTACTTTTATTGATTATGCAACTAGGAAAACTTGGATTTATTGTATTTAAAATAAATATGATATATTTGATATTTTTAAGAAATGGAAAGATTTGGTTGAGAATGATACAAGAAAGAAGTTGAAGTGTCTCAGATCAGATAATGAAGGTGAATACTATAGAAAGGAGTTTGATAATTACCGTCCAGACCGTGGAATTTGAATGCCCTCTATGTAGTATATAAACAACAGTATCTACAACATCTCCCCAAAATTTAAGGGCAATCTTGCACGCACTATCATACACCATGCACGCTCCATGATTGTCTTGTTCATCCTTTATGACACACCATTGTCTTGTGGTATTCTTAGAACTTTCTTCTATCTACAAATTCCTTGGATGGTGGTATTCTAGAGGAGGCATGGATAGGTAAGAAGGTAAAATAATTATTTATAAAGACCTTTGGTTGTGAAGCATTTGTCCACATCAATAAAGAAAACATAACAAAGTTTGAGGCAAAATCAAAGGAGTGTACCTTTATTGGATATGGTGTTAATGATTTTGGTCATTGATTATATGATTATGAAAACCATAAAATCATTAGGATTATAGTTTTGGTATTGAATGAAAGGGTCTTATACACAAATCAGTTGCAGAGAAAGAAATAGGAAAAGGAAAACACAAAATATACAGTGCTCGATCAAATCACAGAAAAGGAAAAGTCGAAGGTGCTAGAAAATCATAATGATCAACAATAAGAACAACAACAACAACAATGACAAAAACAACTACAACAATAGCCAATTCAAACTCCTGCAAGTTGTTAGAAGATCTATGAGGTTAAGTAGACCCCCTGAACAATACTCTCCTTCATTATATTATGTATTGTTCACTGATTCTAGTGAACTAGAAGGATATGGAAAAGAAATGCAGGTAGAAAACAGAAAGAAGTGGGAGCAATGCATGAAAGAAGAGATGGACTCCTTTGTACATAACCAAACTTGGGACTTAGTTAAGTTTCCTACAGGTAAAACAACATTGCAGAATAAATGGGTTTATAGGTTGAAGGAAGAAGATGGAGGAAAATTGAATAAGGCTAGACTTCTTTTGAAGGGGTTTGCACAAAACAAAGGTATATAATCTGATGAAATATTTTCTCCTATTGTTAAAATGACTTCAATTAGAACTATTTTAAGTCTAGTGCAATAGAAGATTTGGATCTTGAATAGTTAGATGTAAAGACAACGTTTCTCCATGGGGATTTGGAGGAAGAGATATATATGTAACAACCATAATGGTATGAGTTCAAAGGGAAGGAGAAATTAGTGTGCAAGTTGAAGAAGATCATGTATGGCTTAAAATAAGCTCCAAGGAAATGGTATCTAAATTTTGATAGGTTTATGTCTGAACAAGGTTATATTAGATGTCATTTTGACGATTGTGTTTATATTAAGAAACAAAATGATGGTAAATATATTATATTAATTATTGTATGCAGACGACATGCTTGGTGTATGGTTTAAGATGCAGGAAATAATTTTTCTCAAATAAAATTGGCCAATTCATTTGCAATGAAGGCTTTGGGTGTTGCAAAACAAATCCTTGGTATGAGAATAAATATAGACAAGACAAATTGAAAATTAAATTTTTATCAGGGTGAGTACATAGAAAATGTGTTCAAAATATTTAATATGCAGAATGAAAAACAAGTTAACACACCTTTGGTTAGCCATTTAAAACTAAGTAAGGAGATGTGTCCCGAGACTCAGGATGAGATAAACTATATTTCTAAAGTTCCATACACATAAATAGTTGGAAGCTTAATGTATGCAATGGTGTGCACAAGGCCTGATATTTCACATGGAGTGGGATTTGTGAGAAAGTACATGAAGAATCCAAAAAAAGAGCATTGGATTAAAATAAAGTTGATTCTCAAGTATTTGAGAGATAACACTAATCAAGTGTTATGTTTTGGAGGTTCAGACATTGTTATACAAGGATATGTCGATTTAGATATGGAAATTGATAGAGATAATAGGAAGAGCACCACAGGGTATGTGTTTACTATAGGTGGAACAATAGTAATTTGGGTTTCTAAAAGAAAAGTATTGTTGTACTTTCAACAACGGAAGCATAGTATGTTGCTTCTATAGAGGCTAGTAAAGAAATGATTTGGTTACAAAGGTTTATGGATGAATTGGGAAAGAAGTAGGAGATTGGCAGATTATACAGTAACAACCAAAATTCCATTAATATTGCAAAGAACTTAACATTTCATTCTAAGACTAAACATATACAACTCAGGTACCATTACATACGATCAATTTTGAAATATGGAAAATTTGATTCAGATTTATATAGGAATGAAATGAAATACAAATTTAAAACAGAAACACAAAGATACAGTGAAAATTGAACTTCAATTAATTAATAACAAATACTAAGAAACTATTTACATGTAGAATGGAAATAAACTAGCTCGAGTGATGGTAGCTTATCTCTAAGAAGAGATGTGACGACTACATGCCATTTGAACTATGGTGCATTGAGGTTTGGAGGAATTTTTATTATTGAGAAATAATCAAAAACCCTAAACATAAAATACCTAACACTAGGAGATGAAGCGCAAAAATTTTGTGGGCCCCATTGGGGTTAGTTGGTACATCAACGTCCTAGGGTCATAAATTTGGCATACGATCTCTGTTTGACATGTTAGATAACCCATTAGAAATATCTAACCGAGGACAATAACTTCCAAGTTAAAACTCCTATATCTAGTTGTAGGTCTACCTATCTTCCAAAAAAGTCGTTTAGGGAAAAATGGTTCTGAAATTTTAGGACTCGAAAAATGCGAAAAATAGTAAACCGTTGCTATAATTAAGGAAAATAAAAGAAACAATGTTTGGGGCGCAGGTGGAATAGGTGGGTAGCCACCAATATCCACCTAGATTAGTCATCCCCCCTAGGAAGCAATGGTCCCCATTGCATTGAGTGCCTCCATGAGATAGGGAAAATTCTACTGAACTTGGTCCCTAGTGAGCCACTTGCCTTTGTGTAGGAGTTGGATAGCTTTGACAACCCAATACAGTTGGATCCTCTATTGGCGAGTGTTCTTGATTTGAGTGTCCATGATCTGATCAATTGTGGCTTGCTCCATGTAGTTTGGGTTGAGCTCTGTTGGGGTTAGCTATTTGGTAGTGTTTGATGTGTCCAACAATGGTGGAAAGTATCGCTGAAGGTGGTCCACATTGAACACTAGGTGCAAGCCAAGGAATGGGTGAATGTTGAGCTCAAAAGTGTTGTCTCCCACAACCTTGGTGATGGTTTAAGGCTTGTATTAGAGTGGTTAAAGTTTCCGATGGGTTGCGATAAGGGGTTCTTTATGCAAATGCAACCAAATTTTGTTGCTCACTTGAAACTTATGTGGCACCCGATGCTGATCATGTCATTGTTTGTACTTGGCATTGGATTTATCCAATATGTCATGAACCTGTTGGAAAATGTGTTGGATGTGTTCAATAAACCTAGTTTCCTTATCAACCTTAGATTGTACATGTGCGTATTCTTTATGTGTGGTCACATGAGGCATGGCAATGTCAATTAGACACAATGGTTGAAATCCGAGACCCACTTGAAAGGGGTTGCATCCCATCGAGCTATGGATAGCTCTGAATAGATGTGTTGCACATAAGGAAGGCTATCATCACATGTTCATGGATGCTTGGAGTTGCACATGCATAGTATGTGCACGATCATCCTGTTGACAGCCATTTTTTGGCCATCAGTCTGGGGATGGAATGTAGTCGACTTGGTGAGCTTGGTGTCCAATAATGACCAAAGGCTTAGCTAGAATGTGCTTAAGAACCTTCTATCTTGATTTTATATAATGGTCTATGAGATCCCAAAATGTACCCATACTCATTCAAATAAGATCTTGGTAGCGTCCTCTGCTGTGATACACTTCTTGTAGGCTGCCAATATAGCCATCTTAGGAAAGTTGTCCACGAACACAAATACATAGTCGTTAGCATACTTGGTAGAAAAGAGGCCAAATAGATATTCCATGGAGATGAATTCCCAGGGTTGGCTGGGAGTAGGTAGAGGAGTGTGTAGGCCTTGATTCTTGATGGTTGGCTTGGCAATGACATAGGCAATGAAAGATCTGAAATATTGTCCAACACCCTGTTGAAGTTTTGGCCAATAAAAATACTTTTGTAGTACTACCATAGTTTTCTCCACCATAGTGTGCCTCCCAAAAAAGCTTGGAATGTTGGCTTGAAGGAACACAAAGGTTTCCCAGGTAGCATAATAATGCATCCTAGAGGAAAAATTATGGAACTTGATTGCCATCCACTAGCATCTGGTATGTGGTGGTGAAATCTGGATCATTTTTGTATTGTTGTGGCCATTTGAAGGTCTCGTGGCCACAAGAGTTGAGAACAGTGGTCAGTGTTGCAACTAGGGGTCGACTGAGGCAATCTGCAACATGATTAGGGGTGACCTTCTAGTATTTAATGTTCAAATGAAATTGTTGCAGATATGTGGACCACTTATGATGGTGATTTTTCTGCAACTTCCTTTGTGGGTGTATAAAATGAAGGGGTCAGTGATCTGTGTGGACGACTGTCTCCTTCACCAGAATGTAATGTTTCTATTATCACCAATCCTGCATGATGGAATACATATCTTTATTATAGGTGGGGTATTTCTGAATTGTGTCGAAAAATGTCTCACGATGATAGGCCATCAAATGCCCTTGTTAGGTGAGAACTACACCAGTATCATAGTCGGAGGCATCAGTCTCAATTTGAAATGTTTGTTGCAAGTCTGGTAATGTGAGTACTGGTGTAGAGCAAATGCGGTGCTTTATCTCAATTAATTTCTTCTGTGGGGACTTAGACAAAAAAAAATCTTTCACTCAACCCTTGGTAACTTGAATCAAATGCTAAGTGATATGAGAGAATCCCAACACGAACCTACGATAAAAATTGGCAAGGCACTTGAAAGTTCTGTTAGAGTGGTTGGGGCTGGCCAATCTGGAATGAATTGGATCTTAGTTGCATCCACATGCAAACCTTTCCTGTTAATGATGTAGCCTAGATATTGGACTTGGCTCATGCCAAAAGTTGGAAAATATTTTGTGCTGCCAAAGGGTTTGAAGGACCTGCGAAATGTGTTGCAAGTGCTCTTTCCAATTATTGTTAAAGATGAGGATGCCATCCAGATATAAAATAATGAATGAGTTTGTAAAGGGCCGCAGGATATCATCCATCAAACTCATAAAAATTTCAACGGTATTTGTGAACCTGTAAGGCATGGCCAACTACTCAAAAATTCCCTCCTTAGATTTAAAGGTGGTCTTCCATACATCTGCGGGTTCTATTGGAACCTAGTCATAGCCAAACTTTAATTCAATCTTGTTGAATTACTTGGCCCCCTTGAGCTGTTCAAGAAGGTCATGAATCTGTGGGATTGGATACTTGTTCCTGACAATGATTTTATCCAGTGCCCGATAATCAATGAAAAGTCACTAGGTCCCATGCTTCTTCTATACAAGTATAATCATGCTCCCAAAAGGTGAGGAACTTGAATAGATGTGCCCTTTTTGCAACAAATCCTAGGTTTGATGCTTGATTTCTTCATTTTCTAGAATAGATCAGTGGACTATCAGCGCATTGGTTAGAGGCACTCCAGGAGTTAGATTGATTGAATGCTTGACTTGACAATGCAAAGGTACCCCTATGGGTGAGGAGAAGATGTCCTTGTATTCTTCCATGACCTTATCCACTTGCTTCTATTGTGTGTTGGAACCCTTATCGAGGGATATGGATGTGGCCATGATGTTCCCCTTACTTTGAGAGCAAATAAGAAAGAAAGAAAAAATTCCCATTCTGGGATATTATCTTACTGCATTGCTTATCATAAATTAAATAGATGGTTGTAGGCGGGGCTATCTCCAGTATCCTGTATAAATTACTTCCCAAAGTAATAATAATAATGGAAGGTGTGGACTCATACATAATATGTCGACACTACTGGGTGATGTGAAGATCTCATCCTTGGTGGAGCCACTTGATGATGTATTTCTATGGGTGTGGTGTGGTCAGTAAGCCCAACACCTTAATGACCTCTACTAAGGTGAGGTTCTTTTCAGTCTCGTTTTAGATAATCAATTGTAGCAAAGATCCGTTCACCCACATATATGATTGGAAGAGATACTCACCTTCCTTTGGACCTTTGAGCTCAATATTCTAGACCTTGGTGGTGGTAACTTTGGTGATGGGATCTGCATCGATAATCTACTTCCCTTTGTCATTCCCCTTGTCGAGTTCTGAATTAGAGTCAGAACATGCATATAACTATGAAGCCTTTATCTCGATCACTAGTGACTGCTTGGCATGAAACTCATTTGTGTGAGTGGGGATCTTGTGGAACTCACACCACTTTCCTGTTTCCTTCTTTATCTTTATGGCATTTTTCTTTGGTTATGAATTAGATAGATTGTGTAGAAATTTTGAATAATAAACACATATTCAACAGAGATTATCCCGATTATACACTATTGTGAAATACATGCATAATACATAAGCTCCTCTATGTTGATCATCAATTTAGCAGCATTAAAATCAATGAAACATCAATCGCATGCACACATTAACACAACATGTAACCCGGGGAAAGCTTACAGCTGAAAACCCCACACTATTTGTATATTAATGATTGAGAACATGTAACAAACATAGTAAAATACTCCTCACGAGTACTCAATACTATCTCCACCTGTTACACACAATACTGCTCAGATCTGATCTCCAAATCTCCTCCACTGCTTGCCTGCCTCCACTGCACAAAACCTGCTGAGAATGAAAGAGAATGGATGGACCAAACTCGTTTTTACCTTGTGATAATCACCCACACTGGAAACCACGTGAGCAGAAGCTATAATCACTTGGTATTGGCCCCATACTGCACAATCCTCATTGGCATTACTCAACCCATGCATGTGAAAAATCTCATGCACAACTGATAGCAATCTCAACCTCTAACACCTGTCTCCACTGAATTGTACATGTACTGAGTTAACTGATGTATTCTTCAGTTGCATTATGAGTTAATAATTAGTGAATTAATTAATAACTAATTCACACAACTCATTGCTTAGTCTATTGATCAGTTAGACTAAATACAACTAGTTCAACTAAGTCAAACTGAACACAACTTCATTAACTGCTCATCCAACTCCACAGAACTCAACCACATGAGTTCTAACTGATGTCCTGCATGAAATAGCTCAACTAACACATAAGGAAAGCATATTTCCTTCTGTCAGCTGCATGTGCCACATCTGTAGCTCAAACTGAAGTGGTCCAAGAGGATAAGATAAAGTATATAGTCTAAATATTATTATGAGACAATAATATTTGACTTTTCTATTTTTGACTAGAAGTCTAAAAATAGACTCTGATCACTCCTGCTGTGATCACTCTTGCTGTGATCACTTCTGCTGTGATCCAAAAATAGACTTTGCGCCATAATTTGCCTGCGGCCCCACTTAGTGAAGGTGACTCCTTTCCACTAAGCTCCATCATCTTGTTGCATTCTCAACAAGCATTTCTTATTGCACACTTTTCAACACTCTTTCTCAACAAGAAATGCTTCCTCTAAAACCCAATCCTATAACTCTGGAATTTTCTGCATGCAACACATCTGCCCGGTCCACTTTTCTCCAAGAACACTTGGAACAAAAACACTCCCAACTAACCACTCTGTTGGGCTAGGAACATACTCTGATGCTGAAGCTCTACCTGCTACTGACAAGTGCTCCCTCTCTGACATCTGCGCTACTGCAACATCTCCATGCATCTCACACCATTGCACACCTCTCTGTGCCACCTAGCACTGTGAAAAACACTTATGCCTCTCGCATTGTTGCAACCTGCATGCTATGCGTTGTCCTGGGATTCCCTGCATTGTCGCTCTCTTTTCCATTCCATCCGCATCTGTCTCTACCCAATCAATCAATTCCTGCTACTCCACATCGAGTCTCCCGTAGCAAGGTCTCATCCAAGAGGTTGGGTACCTCAAGGATCCTGCCCCTTCTCCTTGGGACGATCAATCCACATCACCCCACCTCCTACCTTGAGGTACGGCTGTATGCGATCCCTCAGCCCACCTGGCTCGAAGTTTCCCCCTACTGAAGGTCTCTGCATGAGTAGATGTCTCTACTTGATCTCCACCCAACTTCCCTTGTTGTGGCTGCTCCACAACCTCCTGAAGCTGCTGCACCAATCGTGGCTCCTCCACAATCGTCTGAGACTTCTTCTGGCTCTGCATGTTGAGAGGTAATATACGCTCCCTCTCAACCACCAAGTCTCCATCAGTTTCCTTGCTGCTCAAGGCTTTTCATGCATCTTGAACCTCAAGAGCATACAGGTTCTTGACCCGTGAACCAATCTGATTCACCTGTCTAGTGATGATGTGTCTAAGGAAAACCTTTCCCTTAATGAAGACTACATCATAGCCTCTGTCTTCTAACATCACGATCGACACCAAGTTTCTCTTCAGTCCCGGTACATACTTGACATCGGTCAAGGTAAGGCGAGCTCCATGCTCCCTTTGAAAAATAAGCGTGCCTACACCCGAGACACTATACTTCTCATCATTACCCATCACTATGAGTATCTGGAGATCTTTCTCCTCCAAAGTACTGAACAAACTCTTTTCACCGGTCATGTGGAAAGAAGATCCACTATCAAGAAACAAACCACTCCCCACCATGGATGAAACCATGCATGCGAAGAGTGTGAAATTCAACTCGAACTGTGAAGCAAGTACCTCACCCTTAGATCCTTCCCCGGATCCATTCTTGGATTTCTTCTTTGGGAAATTAGTAGCATAATGGCCCAACTCATGACAACGAAAGCATCTCACCTTCGACTTGTCAACCTTCTTCCCATCATTGGAAGAACTGGATTAAAAAAGAGAACCCTTCTCCTTCCCATTATTCACCTTACTCGCTAAGGCATAATTTTCCTCATCATGCATGCATGAAGAACTGTCTCTAGTGCTCCGTCTGATCTCCTCTTGCACAAGATCCGACCAAAGTCTCTCCCATCCTGGCAATTTCTCCCGACCATTGACAGAGTCCTGATAGGAATGCCAACTCTTTGGAAGACTAAGGAGAGCCAAGATCACCAAGTCCTCATCATTGACAGTCACCCCCACACTTCCCAGCTCATCCTGGCATTGGGTGAACTTCGTGAGATACTGGGGCATCCTGTCTCCATTCTCACACTTAGATGTTTCTGAGTTTATCCTTGAGCGCCATTCCACCAGCTCAAAACTCAACCGCTTCTGATCTAAAATTCGTGAGAACAAAGTTTTTCTTGTACAAAGATTGATTGTATGGCCATTCTCCGGATATCTCACCTTCCAAAAGAAGGATGAATCCAGAGGCTACCTGGCTCGATTACAGACTCAGCTTGAAGAAATAAGATGTAAGTACTTTCTGAATAGTAGATTTGATGATCAACACCTCTGATACCATGTAGAAATTTTGAATAATAAACACATATTCAACAGAGATTATCCCGATTATACACTATTGCAGAATACATGCATAATACATAATCTCCTCTATGTTGATCATCAATTTAGCAACATTAAAATCAATGAAACATCAATCACATGCACATATTAACACAGTATGTAACCCGGGAAAAGATTACAGCTGAAAACCCCACACTATCTGTATATTAATGATTGAGAACATGTAAAAAACATAGTATAATACTCCTCACAAGTACTTAGTACTATCTCCACCTGTTACACACAATACAACTTGATCTGATCTCCAAATCTCCTCCGCTGCTCGCCTGCCTCCACTGCACAATACCTGCTGAGAATGAATGAGAATCGTTGAACCAAACTCGTTTTTACCTTGTGATAATCACCCACACTGGAAATAACGTGAGCAGAGGCTATAATCACTTGGTATTAGCCCCATACTGCGCAATCCTCATTGGCATTACTCAATCCATGCATGTGCAAAATCTCATGCACAACTGATAGCAATCTCAACCTCTAACACCTGTCTCCACTGAACTGTACATGCACTAAGTTAACTGATGTATTCTCAGTTGCATTATGAGTTAATAATTAGTGAATTAATTAATAACTAATTCACACAACTCATCACTTAGTCTATTGATCAGTTAGACTAAATACAACTAGTTCAACTAAGTCAAACTGAACACAACTCCATTAACTGTTCATCCAACTCCACAGAACTCAACCACATGAGTTCTAACTGATGTCCTGCATGCAATAGCTCAACTAACACATAAGAAAAGCATATTTCCTTCTGTCAGCTGCATGTGCCACATCTATAGCTCAAACTGAAGTGGTCCAAGAGGATAAGATAAAGTATATAGTCTAAATATTATTATGAGACAATAATATTTGACTTTTCTATTTTTGACCAGCAGTCTAAAAATAGACTCTGATCACTCTTGCTGTGATCCAAAAATAGACTTTGCGCCATAATTTGCCTGCGGGCCCACTTAGTGAAGGTGACTCCTTCCCACTAAGCTCCATCAT
Organism: Pinus tabuliformis; assembly: GCA_031772625.1. Lineage (NCBI taxonomy): Eukaryota > Viridiplantae > Streptophyta > Pinopsida > Pinales > Pinaceae > Pinus > Pinus tabuliformis. The sequence continues at coordinate 113,314,999 of CM062809.1, forward strand.
CTTGTTGCATTCTTAACAAGCATTTCTTGTTGCACACTTTTCAACAGTCTCAGGTCACAATACCTTGGCTCTGTCCTTTGTTCTGCGGTTTGAGGGAGCTTTTTCCTTGCTTCCAATTTGTAGATCTAAAGTCTCGCTTCTTTTGTTTAAATTTATGCTTGATCTTGACATCATATCGATATGTGGTGCTAAGCAAGGAGATGTCCAAAAAATCCATCTCTTCTTAGATGTATTTGTGTAGATAGTCGTGATACTTGAGTACCATATTCCGCTCGAAATAATTAATACCTAACTTCATGTGAAGGGTATGAAAAATATTTGTAAACTCTGAGACTTCTTGGTCCCTTCCCTATTGTAGTGTGGTCCATTTTATATACTTATCGTCATAGCTCCCGACAGGGTAATATTTTTCCTTAACAATGTCTCAGAAAGAGTTCCAAGTGGGTGCGGTTGAAAATAGTGACGGTTCCTTCTCGTCCCTCTACTCACAATAGGTTTCCCACTAGTCCTTGACATGGGGGGAAGCCTTGAGGAGTGAAAAAGAAATATTTCCCTATTGGAAAAGTAATGGACTGAAAAATATAATTCTAGCAAATTTAATAATTTATCTGTGACATCTGCATCTATCTAGCCTTCAAATATAGGAATGTCAAAGTTAGCGTGTACCTTGAAGGGTGTGGCACCTCCGAGCTGGTTGTGGGATGAAGATGCTTCTCTTGCTAATACCCGTTGAAGGATCTGGGAAAAGTTATCCATCATCTCATTCCTTTGTTGCTCGAGGGCTTCTTTGAGAAACATTTTAAAAGGATATCCTACTCCGTCCTCTTTCTTTTCTTTTTCCACGAGAGACCATCGAGGTTAGTGAGGCCAACCTTGCAAGGGTTCAACTAGTTCAAGTCCCAAATCCTTATACCTCGACCTCGCTGGGGACATGCACAAAAAAGAAAGAAAGAGAAGATTGCTCTAATACCACTAATCCAAATTTATGCAAGAACAAAATGAAATACAAATTTAAGATAGAAACATAGAGATATAATAAAAACTGAACTTAAATTCATTAATAACAAATACTAAAAAATTGTTTACATGCAGAATGGAAATAAACTATCTCGGACGATGGTAGCTTATCTCTAAGAAGAGATGTGATGGCTACATGACTTCTGAATTGTGTTACAATGAGGCTTGGAGGCCTTTTTATTATTTATAAACAATGAAAAAACCTAAACATCCAAAACCCTAACCCTAGGAGATGAAGCGCCAAAAGTTTGTGGGCCCCATTGGGGTTAGTTGCGACATCAACTTCCTGGAATTGTAACTTTGGCATACGATCTCCGTTTGATGCGTATGATACCTTGTTAGAAATATCTATTCAAGGAAAAAACTTTTGAATACAACTTTTGCGTTTATCTATTTTCCAAAAAAATGTCATTTTGGGTCTCAAAACATCTCTGAAAGTTTAGGAGCCGAAAAAACTACCAAAAATAGTAAACTGTGATAAAATTAGGGATACTAAAATAAACAATGTTAGGGGTCCTGGTGGAATAGGCAGGGAAAATATCAACCTGGATTAGTCCTACCCCCTTAGGAAGCAATGGTCCCCATTGCGTTCAGTGCCACAATGAGATGGTGAAATTTCTGTTGAACTTGGTCCATAGTGAGCCACTTGCCTCGATGCAGAAGTTGACCAACTTTAACAACCCGATAAAGTTGGATCCTCTGTTGGCGAGTGTTATTGATCTGTGTTTCTATGATCCAATTAATTATGGCCTACTCCATGTAGTATGGGTTGAGCTATGTTAGTGTTAGTTGTTTGGTAATGTCTGATGTGTCCAACAATGGTGGAAAGTATGGCCAAAGACGGTCCACATTGAACACTGGGTGCATCCCAAGGAATGATGGAATTTTGAGTTCAAAAGTGTTGTCTTGCACAACCTTGGTGATGGTGTAAGGCCCATATGGGAGTGGTCAAAGCTTTCGATGGGCTCTGAAAATGTGTTATTTTTGCAAAAGCAACCCAACTTTGTCACCCACTTGAAACTTATGTGACACCTGATGCTGATCATGTCGTGTAATTTGCATTGGATTTATATAAGATTTCATGAACCTATTGGTGGATGTGTGGTATGTGTTCAATAAAATTGGTTGCTTTATCAGTCTCAAACTATACATGTGTGGATTTTTCTTGTGTAGTAGCATGACGCATGACAATATCAATCATAAACAATGGTTGAAATCCCAGACCCACTTGAAAGGGCCAACATCTCATTGAGATATGGATAGCTCTGTTATAACTGTGTTTCACATGAGGCTGTCATCCCATGTTCATGGATGCTTAGAGTTTTACATGTGTAATATGTGCACGATCATCCTATTAATGATCTCTGTCTGGCCATCAGTCTGGTTATAAAATGCAATCGACTTGGTGAGCTTGGTGTCCATTAATGACTAGATAATCGACCATAATTTTCTCGGGAACCTCCTATCCTAATTTGATATAATGGTCTGCGGGATCCCAAAATGTACCCATACTTATTGGAAAAAGAGGTTGGCAATGTCCTCTACTATGATACTCTTCTTGTAGGCTACCAATATATCCATATTATAAAATCTATCCACGACCACAAATACACAGTCATTACCATTCTTGTAGAAGGGAGGCTAGACAAATATTCCATGGAGATGGATTCCCAGGGCTAGCTGGGAGTAGGTGGAGGAGTGTACAAGCCTTGCTTCATGACAGTTGGCTTGGCGAAGGCATAACCAGTGTAGGATCTCATATATTTTCCAACATCCTATTGGAGTTTTGGCACACTAGCTTGGAGGAACACAATGGTGGTCCAAGTAGCATAATAATGCGTCCTAGAGGTGGAAATATGGAACTTGCTTGCCATATACTGGCATCTGGTATGTGGTGGCAAACTTTGGATCATTTTTATATAGTTGTGGCCATCTAGAGGTCTTTTGGGTACAAGAGTTGAGAATAGTGGTCAGTGCTGCAACTGGGGTCGACTGAGGCAATACGAAACATGATTGGTGTTGCTTTTCTTGTATTTAATGTTCAAATGGATTTTTTTTTGTAGATATGTGGACCACTTCTGATGGCGATTTCTCTGCAACTTCCCTTATGTTTGTATAAACTAAGGGGCCAATGATTTGTGTGGATGACCGTCTCCTTCCCCATAATGTAATGTTTCCCTTGTTAGCAAGAGATGAGCCCTAGTATTGCAACAAGACTTTTGAAGCTCCCAAGGCTATCGACTTAAATGATCAACTAGAGGTTCATACAAACTTAAGAGGTGTCAACACTATATGTGCAACATGCAATGTGCCCTTATTTCATTGATCTAATGCAATGAAGTGAATGTCATAAAAGCAAAGCCTAAAATAATTGTAGAAATGGAAATGCTACTCTATTTGCAAGAAATGGAAATGATGCTTTCTCAAATGTAAATGCTAATCCTAATTGCAGAAATGTAAAGGCTATACTACTTGCAAAAATGTAAACATTAAGCTAGCAAAATGTAAATGTTGCATTGAAAGGAAACCTAGTATATGGAATGGAAATAACAATGCTTGAAATAGAAGCTATAGATTAAGAATAAAGAAAGTAAAATAATCTATCTTTCATGAAGGAAAGAGAATTTAATCAATCACTGCATTCAATAGAGTTTAGATCCATTGACATAGTTCATTAGATGTGGCAATCAAGAAACTCATTATTGTGCTATCCAATTCATAAATCTATCCACTAACCCAAATTGTAGAGGTGAATTGAAATGGAGAATATGCAAGGCTTAAGAGGTATTTGGTCTTACTCAATCATGGATTCAGAGCCTAGTGGTCGTGATTCAATCCTAAGAGACAAAAACCAAGCTTTTGGAGCAAATTTGGTCAAGTTTACATGTGCTACATAGTTGCTACTCTTTGAGATAACTTGCCGAGTTCCAAATAAATTCAAATTAAAATGATATGGGACAATTTTTTTTTATTAAGTAGGATGTCATAGGACTCCATTCCAAGTGGAATCACTCAAAAACACCCTTGTTAACACGTGCAAAAAAGAATCAGAAAATTACTACTCTAAAAATCGAAAATTGAAGAATTAGTGAACAACATACCAAATGCCTAACCTAATCAAGTGAAAATGATTTGGGGTAATTCTTTTTATTAAATTGAATGTTTTTATGACCCATTCAAAGTGGAATCAACTCAATGAAGCTCATTAACACGTCCTAAAAAATAGCAGAAATTACTACTATTTTGCTACAAGGGACTTCCAAAAATTCTAGATTTGTGAACTAGTAAACCAATCCAAGTAGCTCAATGATGAATATGAATTTTCAAAGTTTTTCTAAGGATGCACCATTCTTGTGACTCTATAAATAACCTTCAAAAAAACTCATTTCAATTATTTAACCAATATAACCTACAACAAAAGAGACATGAACACTAAATGTATAAATAAGAGATGCAAGTGAAAAAGACATTCAAAGGAAATTGAGAAATTTTACAAGAGGTCTATGAGGCTCTTGGGGTGGCCAAGCCCAAATATAATTAGATTCCTATGAAGGAAACCAATCTTTAGAAACTAAAAATGGCACCAAACTTCATTATTCAAATCAATCCAAGTACATCCCTGCTAGAAATGAAAGTGGAGCTGCTAAATAACAAGTTTTCTCCAAAAGAAAACTAAGAAATACCTACCTCTAGAGGAAAATTCGAATTGGTACTTATACAAAGTGATGAGGAAGCATTCTCCTTGAAAGGAGGCAACTTTCCCCTCCAAAATCCCTTAAAAAGTGGTTCTGGTTCCCAACACTAGGAGTCTTCATTTAATGATAGGGAACACATTACTAGATTTTCTCAATCAATGGAACTCCAAAATTTGTTAAATAATTTCATAATATCTTGCCCATTTACTATTCTTAGTCCATCTTGTAGTAAGGGGAAAGTCCCTATATTATCTCATAAAGAATTTACTCAATATTCTCTCAATATTCTGCAAAAATAAATAATATTAGGCACATAATATGCAATTATCTCTAAACCTTCCAAAGAACACATTAAATCTAAAAAAACATTATTAAGTGTAGAAGGAGAGATTTAATATAGCCTTTATGTGCCTAATAAAGGTTAGATGGGATTTAAGTTGTGTCTAATTTAGAGGTCCATCATACCTCCTAATGAAACTTTTGTTCATCCTCTCAATAACCTATTGTAACATCCTTTATTTTTGATAAGTTAGTTTTTATTTATAAAAGAGGGTATGAAAAAATAAAGAATTAAAAAAAATGAAAATGAAAATGAAAAAATAGAAAATAAAAATAGATGAAATGAAACCCCATCGAAATAAAATCGAAATTTGTATAAGTGATCCTATTTAAATTCCGCTTCAAAGAAATAAATTGCATTGTAATAAATTAAAGTTTTGTGTGCAACTTGTTTAAATGCCACAACCTGTTGTTTTGATTTGAATCATATTGTTTAATCATGATCAAATAATTTAAATTTATGTTTTAGAATAGAGACTAAGTTCACCAAATTGTTTAATCTTGGTAGAACATTATTAGATATGATAGAATATAATAAATTCTGGCCTAACATTCTCAAAATTTGGCCAAGAGATATATTAGATCAAGTATTGGATTGATTAGTAGATAATTACCTGTTAAGGGTGATTAATTTTGTATTAATTTAAACTTTTATTATGTATTAAGCCAAAGTCATAAATGACAAATCAACTTTGTCGTGAAGGGCTAAGTAGCCGACACTTTTAGACAGTGATCCACTTCCTCACCCAGATCAATGGCGGGGAAGCCATTTCACACCCCCTTCCATTGTTGCGCGATAACAACAGGGGGAGGAGGGGGGGTCCAAAAAGTGGTATTTCTTCACATGACCCCCCCCCCCCCCCCAAACGTGTCATGCCCTCCTCACTTTGCACCCCCTGCTCATTACCACTTACCACTACCCCCCCCCCCCCCCCTCCCCCTCCAAAATTTTCTTATCTACTTCACGCATACGTCATCCCGCCAATGCCATTCCCTTTCCCGTGCCTCCCATTCCCAAACCATTTCACTCCATGTGTCCATTATTCGTTACAGTCTATCTACCTATCCATGTCTTCCAGCCATTATTTTCCCTCGCTTTGTCTTTTATTTAGGTTTCCTAAAGTTCGACTGTTCCTTGTTTCTTCTCTGCGGCATAACTCAATTTACCTTCAGAACAAAACCCCTTCTTTGTTAGGTATTCTCATCCCTAACCTTCTGTTATTTATTCCTCCTATTCTGCAAATAATGTCTCCTAAAAGAAAAGACCAACCCTTTACTAGTCAAACTTCATCACAGGAAAATCCCAAAGTCTCTGATACCCCAGATCTTGATCACATTCCCTTAGCTGACCAATTCTTCAAAATTACAGACACAAAGTGTGAATTTGACATGTTTGAATTGCACCATCGGTTAAAGCAGACTTACCAAGACTCTGAAGACAAAATCAACTTATGAGAATCTTTACTACCCATGTACATGTTTCCTTAGACTCATATTTTTCCTGCCTTAGTCAGGTGGTGTAAATCTAAGTACAATCCCCTATAGATAACTTTGGTAGCTTAGAATGGAGACATTCTAATGTCCTTCACCCCTGAAATAATCAATAAGATGCTTCTTATCCCTAAAAATAATTCCCTTAGCTTTTCCTCCACTTTCGTCTTAATGGATCTATACCATAAGCTCACTTTCCCCTAAAGAGCTCAATTTTTTGAGATCTATTGCAGAGGATGCTGAAATTCCTAAAAAAACCCTCCTTATCCAGCATCCATGTTCCCCGAGAGAGCTAAACATATCATTTCTTTAATTTCTTGCTCGTTAAGTTACCAAATAGATCAATGGGTATATGAATCTATCCTATGTTATCTATCCATCTTGTCTAAAGAAAACAACCCTGCTTTCATGTATAATTACAGTCAATTTTTGGCTGAAAGTATGCATGAAAAATTGATGAAAATTACTACTTAAGGAGTATTTAAATATTCCTCTGTGCTAGTGCATATGATTCTTTTTCAATCGGGAGATAGGTTTCCTATAACTTTACACAAGCAGGATAATCAGCAAGTGATTCAAGCAGTCACACAATGGACTTCATTGATTAGGAGGAACTCAACTGAGTTCAAGTTTTCAGATTTCATTGATTGTTTTATTCATCAAATTGCACATATTCTCAACAACCATACCGAACCTAGGTTCAGTCCAGAAATCAAAAGGATCCTGGATCTAAGTGACCAAGCCAAGACAGGGGACTGGTGTCTCTACCAGAATTATACAAATATTAGAGTGTATGGTTGTGAAATAGATCCATACAAATTTACCAAATATGTTCCAATGAAAATTTTGTCTCTCGAATATATCAGGCAAATGATTAATATGGATGAAATACATTTCATTTCAGGGAAGAGGAAATCTCAGTTCAAAATCAAGTCACAAGGAGGATGATTTATTTGTAATACCAAATCAACAGGTATTGAAGCAGATTCAATCCTCAAACAAATGGGGTTCCAACCAAGTTTCACCTAGTCTTATGACCCATTCAGTATAATGTCTAACTTAAGGGTGGAACTCAAAACCACACCTTACAATCATACTCCAAGACAAGAGATTGAAAAGTACAGAAATCAAGAACAGTGGGAAGAGAATACACTTCAGGAAGCAGAAGAACAAAATTTACCTCCTTCTACCATCCAGACTCCCACTTCTCAAAGCAGGCAGGACAAGAGACAGACAAAAGAATCTTCATCATCAGCAAAAGGTGAAAAAGAATTCATTCATTAGCATAATAAATCAAGGACTGACTCCAAAGGCACTACGAATCTAAGTTAAAAAGAGCCTATAATCATCAAGTTGGATGATTCACAGGTTTCTATAGGGACAAAAGAAACTGTAATCTCTCCTCCATATTCCTCTTCAGTTTCACAAAATTTGTTGGAGATCACCTAGTCTGCAGGAGTAAGTGAGCAAGAGGAGCCAAACATCTTCACTAATTTCCTTGAAATTAAACATAAGAAAGAATCTTTGAAGGCTAATGTATATGCTCAGTTTTGCAAATAGACATCAACTTCACAACGTAGGTTATTGACAACTTTTTATAGTGAAAAAGGTAGGATGTAAATGGAATTCCTACAAGCCCAATTTCATTTTCAAAGCTTCTTCAGATTATAAGAACACTGTATTTTCTTTTGATGCCAACCAAATACATCCAATTGATCAGATGGACATGCATAGGCAGTTTGGTGAGATGATTTTCTCTACCATGACAACCATTGCTATGGCATTATCAAAACTCAGGACAACTCTTTCAAATGAACAATCACAATTGAAGATAAAAAACATATGCTCTTTGGCAAAGGATACCAGGGTAAAATCATTAGAAGATTTAGTGATTAAAATTGGGTATGATCCCACTGATTTCAAAGCTGTAGAGGACATTATTAAAAAGAAGAATGCAAACATTTCAGCATTAAGGAAGCAACTCAAACTACCTTCTATAGGGTATACTCAAACCAAGGAGATAGCAGAAAGTGAGCAACATAAAGAAGAAATGATCAAGTTGATCATTGAGAAAAATGTACGAATAAAGACAATGGAAGAGCAAATTGAGAAATTGCTTAAAGAAAAAGAGGAATCTTCTTAAGTAGCCATAGCTCCAATTATAGCTGTACCTATTAGAGTGTCAATGACTACAAGGGGAATCGACATCAACAACAGGAGATTTAAACAAAGTTATATAGGAGTTGTCTCTCTAGAGACATGAGAATGAAAAGTTTCACAAGAAATTTAAGTATCTGGCGACTTAGTAGACTAAAAATGACACTCTTTATGTTGAAGAGTTGTAGAAGACACATAGATTGACCAGGAGGATAGAAGAGTTGGAAAATGAGTCATTAATGGCTCAGACCTTGGCCCAAGCCAAGGAAAATATTTGAGCAGTCATCAGTCAGGCTATAACTGAAGTTTGGCCCTTCATACAGATTATTTTTGAACAAGAAGAGCTGATAAATAGGTGCCATACAACTGTTGAAGAAGTTAGAGAACTTCTTAAGGATAAACTAAGTGAAGCCACAAACATGATTAAAGTTCTAAATTCAAAAACCAGAGCCAGTTGGAGCAGATTTAGATTGTGGATAGGACTGGAACTATTTTGGAGATTAAGAGGGTTTGGCAAAAAAAGAATCTCATGAGTAAGTTGGAGACGAAGTGCAAAACCTTGTCAGTCGCTGTCCAAAGGTTTCATTTAAAGTTCCACTTACTCAACCAGGGATGACTGCCAGGATTAGTGGCACCAAATGAAATGTTGATCAGTTTGGAGGAATATTTTCAAAAGCTTTATGCAATTTCCATTGATAAAGATAGATGTGCAGGTATAAAGGGTCACCTTACAGGGAATGAAATCTTAGAAGCTTTGGATTTTGATTTAATAATCAAGCATGAAATTAAACAAATTTTTGTTAATAAGCCTACTTTTGAAAAGTATACCGAGGTTGATGAAGTCTACAGGAAGCTAGTTAATATTTCTATACCAAGTGAAGATAGGTGGGATCACCTATGTGAAATTATCGTGTAACTTTCATCATCAACTGACAGAAATCTAGGAAACACTTTTTGGGACTAGATCACCAACATATTCCTTAAAGATAGTGCTAGCACTCAATAGTTTTAGATTTCCTATAATTTTGTACTGTTTTTGTATTTTGTTAAAATGTCTCTAGAAGATCTTTCATTTTGTATAAGTAACTCTTCCCTCGAGTTATTAAGGGTTGAACCCTTGGATGAGATTTCAAAGCAGAATTATAATCAAGCTGGAGATTTACTTCAAATTAATGAAAGGATTCTGAATTTGCCTCAAACAATTTGAATTCTTGTAAATTTTTCTTATGTGTTCATTTCATTATGTTTTTCTTCATGTATTTAAGTCTTTGTGGAGAAATCTGGGTAAGATCAAACTGTTAGGTTCCTATACCAATAGGTTTCATTTTTCATGATTCACTGTAGAAGAGCCAAATATGTTCATCCTTTCATGCTGCAAAGGTTCCATATTTTGTAAACAAATGAAGAAAATTAAAAAATGAAAAGAGGGTATGCCCTAAAAGAAAAATCAAAGGGAAAAAAGACTGAATTGGTTAAAAAAATGATAAAAATGAACCCCAAACCAAAAGACCAGGAAAGTGTGCTAGTTTAAATGCCACTACTGTTCCATTTTTAAAGAATTTCATTTTGTATAGGTGGTTGATTCTTGACACAGTTGATGAATAGCCAGACAGTTCAATCCTGGTTAGATCATGTTTGAATTTACTTGTCTTTAGAATAGAGAATAAAGGTCTGTCCAAACAACTCAAGCTTGGCAGATGAGTAAATAGGCAGAGAAACAAAGGAGCCCAACTGCTTAATCTGGGCCCTTGGAAGAGATAAGGGTAGACTTAGATAGGAGGGCAATCAATAGAAAAACAAGAGAGACAGGGTTTGCTAGTTCAAAAGCACCCAATCAAAAGGAAGAAAAAATGCTAGGTATATTAGACTGGGTAGGCAGTTTGAGGTTGCAGAAGCAAGTTTGTGATCATTTTTTGTCTTGTCAAGAAAGACTTATCTCATGGATGTCATAAGTACCATGGCAGTTGTTTGGTTGTAAAACAGTGGAGCATGACTAATTTCCCCTCTCATTCCCCTAAGTATCCTTACTGACATCCCCTTAAGGACATTGGGATATGCCTAGTAGTCCTAGTTCTCTTCATTTTATGATAAATACTAAGTGGAACTTTGTGTTTACTTAGTCAAAACAAACCACATTTCTTGTGTAAAAGATCTTACCATTTTACTTCATTTCCCAAAAAACCTAAGTTATTACCTTATAAACTTAGCGTTATCTATCCATAAAATCATATTAACATTGACTCTATTGTATAGCTCCTTTATCATTTTCCCACCCCTGTTCTATAAAAAACTATTCAAAAAACCCAAAAAATACATAATATCCCTACCCCTGGCAACTATAGCCTTATAAAAAAGTTTTGGGGAATTATTGGTTCATTTGGGACCTTAATAATAGCCCCTCCGCATTCAAAAACATTGGGGTTTATTTGACATCCGGTTAAATAAACAACCGCACTGAAACCCCCCGCATAAACCATATATTAACTCCTGGTGCGCATGTATATATTGGGATTTGTTTGACATTTGGTTAAACAAATAACCATAGTCACCTGCATAAACCACATAAAACCCATAACCAAAGTTTAAAACCCAAACAAACATTATTAAATGTTAAAATATGCGCGGGTCCCCCTGTTGTAAACCACTGCCACTTACCTCACCCACCAACCGTCCGATCCAGTGCCATAGATCCAACGGCTAGCGCGATATCGAAAGCCCTCCTCTACCGAACGTTAGCATACGGGGGATGGGCGGTATTACGGCCATACCCGTGACACTCGTCGGCTTCCCAGCGTGATCGGAGCCCTCCCCTCTGAAACCACCATGGCCCAAAGGCGGTGCGGGGAATACCGCTTACCGCCCCACTGCCTCCCCGCTGACGTCTGGCCCACGTCATCAGCTGACGTCGCATCCACGTCGCCCGCCACCACTCTGTATCAGCACCATGTCACCCGCTGACATCACCACCTCACCTCCGTGTCACCCGCCACGTCATCCGACACGTCATCCTCCGTACCCGCTACACGACAAAATTACGTCATGATGATGTCATCACAAAAAAGCGCCAAAAAGCCCGAAAAAGCCCAAATTGTGTTAAAACCCGTGAAAGTGATGGTTTTTTGTTTATTTCTATTCGTTCGTTTGTGGAAACCTCTGCATGCGAATTACGATGAATTTGCCACCAAAGCTGCACAGTCCGTCACCCAGTGAAAGCAACTCCACAACACGGTCCCTCAGCTCGGCATGCAGTCCATATTGTGCACCTAGCGCCCATTTGAAGCAGGTATTTACTCAATTGCTCCTGAACCCTGTGCATTTCCAGTTTTTCTCTGTGTCGGAACCCGTGGAACCAAAAAATTGCACAAATCCAATCTACAACTCTTGAGAGATATACTGCCACCATCCCTGTTTTTAACATTTTTTCCACAAAGTGACCAGTTTTATCCATTATCACAGTAAAACACACTTTTTTAAACAAAAAAGCAGTGCCATACCCAAACCTGCGCACTATAGCCTTTGTTTTTGTCCTGTTTATCAAAAGAATTCCTCAAAACCCATTTCCCTCTGCAAGTTTCGCTCATTTGGCTAAAATTCAAGCTCATTTTCTCTGCATTCCGCTCGAAGAGCTAGCAAAATCAACAAATTCAGTCAATAACCCTGACTAAACTCTGCAAAATTTGTTTTTAACCATGAATGTTACCCAGTGAGGTGATTTCAAGATAAGGCTCAGTCTGTAATTCCCCAAAAAAAACCGTAGAGCCAGTGTTCTGTTTTCTGTTGCTGCATAGACCCACATTCCAATCAAAAGCATAGAGAATTTAAAGATGGAGACTCCAGCAACCTTGAATGTCACTCCTCCCAATGTACCCCACAAGGAATTGGAATCACTACCTTTGGCTGATAGGGATTATCTAATCCAAGACTTGGTTGGTGACAGAAACCACCTGTAGACATTATATGAGCTGAGGAACAGTTATCTGAATAACAATGATTTTTATGGGATATGGGAATCAAATCTGCCCATATACTTCCTCCCCTCTGTCAATATCTTCCCTGAGATAATTCACCTCTGCAGTGAAAACTATGAACCAACTCAAAGGGCAATCAAATCTCCATCTGGGAGCATCCTCTTTAATATAACTCCTGACTCCATAAATCAAATGCTAAAATTCAAACCAACTCAGCTTCTGTCCCCTCTTTCTATGAAATTCTTGCTTGATGAAGGTCCTACACTCTCCAGCTCAGAGATAACCCGAATTTCCCAAGTATTTGTGAGACCAGATCGCAGCCTACAGGGCCACCTCCTTTTCTCTATGTATGTTTCAATGAAGTGGGTAAATTACTTGTTGATATGATATCTTATGTTCTGGGTTTCAAGACAAGTGAACATATTAATGAAACTATATTGGTCTTACTGTCCGCATTTACCCCAGGGCATCCCCCTGCTGTGAAATACAATTATGCCAAATTCATTGCCAGCAAGATACATGACCAACTATTGAATCTAGATAGGGAGGGAGTTTTCAAGTATTAATCCTACATCTATCATCTGTTCCTGTATTATTAGCTAGAATGTTTCCAATTCCGCATCAAAATATTGGACTCTAAAGGAGAAAAGAGGTCTATGATTTTTTGGACCTCAGTCTTTCATGAAGTCCACAGCTCTCCCTACTCCTACTGTGAGTTCATGGACATGTTTGTCTATCCAGTATCTTCTCTCCTAAAGAGAACTCCTCCTCCTTGATTGTCTTATGATATGCAGAAAATATTGCAGCTCTCAAAGAACTATAAAATAGGTGACTGGTACTTCTACCAGAATCACACTGTCATCAGGATATATGGCTGTGAGCTGTGCCCCTACAGGCTGCCAAGATATGTGCCAATGAGACTGTTTGCCTTGGAATATTACAGGAAATTTATCAATTCAGATTTGACTCATTTCCATAGCACCAACAAAAAGGCTCAATTGAAATTAAGAGACCAACTAGGTCCCTATGTCATGAACAAAAAAGAAGGATGGCAAGAGGCCGATCAGATATTGGGTGAAAAACTCAAATTAAAAAGGAGCTTTTGGTGGGTACCCTATGACCCAAATGGCTTTATCAATGCAAGAAAAATAAAATATAGGCTGCCAGCTTATGAATATTGCAAAATCCTAGAGATAGAACAATTTGCCAACCAAGATGAGTGGGTAGAATGCACACAAGTTGAACAGTTCAATGAGGAAGAGAAAATGGAGCAAACTATGAAAAATCTGGAAAATAATCTTGACTTGGATTCTTTTGGGTAGGTGTCATTCAAACTTCCACAACAAGTCGGAGAAGGCACATCAACTACTGCAGCTTCACAAGCTGCCCAAGAAAGGACTACACTAGCAGCAGGGAGAAAAAAAGGCAAGGAGGTAGTAGATACAGAGCAAGAAACAATGACAGACAAGACAACTACCTCAAAGGAACATGGTCAAGGGCAAGCCCCTTCACTACAGACAGAGGCACCACAGGTACCAACATTACAAACTCCTCTCAATGAGCAAAGAAGCAAGAAACGGGACAGAGAAGAAACCACACCTGCAAGTGGGTCAACAGAGCAGCCAGACGCCAAAAGGCAAAGGGTAGATCCTCAAATTGAAGAGGAAATTAGTGAAGAAATCACAGGGAGTACAAGGAAGGATAGAGAAACCAGCCAACAAACATCCACCAGCTCTTACAGGCAAGAAATGGAGAGGCAACATGGTATGGAGGTGTCCTCCTCAAAGCAGCAAAGTAAGCAACCATCTGGTATTAAAGGAACATTCATGGAAATTAAAGCCCAAAATGAATTATTGAGAATACAGCTTTATGATCAACTTCTCAAAACAACACCCTCCAAACAACAAAGAATGATGGCAACTTATGACATTAAGGAGGAGAAAATGATCTTAAGTCATTTCAAGCCTAAAGTTCAACAACCACAGACAACTGTGGACTACATAAAAACAAGTTTAGACATCCTCGCCAAAGACATACACCCAATGGACCAAATTGAGCTGCACAAGCAAACAGACGAAATGGTCTATGCTACATTGGACGATAAGGCAATGCTGGCCCACTCATTGAAGGAGTCATTCAACAATACATCTTCCCAGTTGGATTTGGAAAGAATATCTTCCTTGGCTAAAGAAAACAGAATAAATACCCTGGAGGAAATTATTATTGAGCTAGGGCATGATCCTAAGGATGCCAAGGGCATAAAATCCCTCATAAGGAAAAAGGAAGAAGATATTGCTGCACTTAGAAAGCAATTGAGGCTGCCTGCAACCATGCACCCACAAACTACAGAACTTGCACAAGAAAAGGCAGGAGAAGATACGATGGATTTGCTGATGAGGATGAATCAAAGACTAATTGCAACGGAGCAAGAATTGGAGAAAGCATTACAAGCCAAGCAGGGAGAGTCGACCTCACAGCCACCTGAAACAGCTCCAACAGTCACCGCTGCCCCTCCCACAGTTGCAACAACAATCCCTCCTATCATCCCAACATCAACAACAGGTACATCAACCACAAATGTTTCAGTAGCAGCAGCAATAACAACACGAGACTCTAGCATGAGCATGGAAGAAATGATGAGAGCAGTAAAAGAGCTAGAAGTCCAAATGTCAGAGCTGAAAGAGGCCAAAGAAAAGTTGGCCAAGCTGGAGGTAAGCTATGACAAATCCAAGATAACAGTGGCAGAGAAAACCAGAGAGATAAAGGCCTTGGAGAATAAGGTGAAATCCTTGGAAAAATATCTCACTCTTCATAAACCTCTAGCAGACATTAAAACAATTTTGTGGACCAAAATTGGCCAGTATATCACTGACCAATGGCAATCAATTCAAACGATACATGAGCAAATAGAATTGATGGAAATAGCCCGAGTAGAGATTCAAAGGGCCATGGCATCATTGGGAAGCATGCCTGAGCAGGCCAATAGACTCATTCAATTTTTGAATACTCATACCAAAGAACAACTAGCAGCTCTAGATATTAGGAACATAACGGACACCATTTTGATAGTGAAAAAGGTGCTGACCCTGACGAATTTTGTTCAAAATCTGGAAAGAAAGTGCCAAGAAATGTAGGCAGAAATAAATGCCTTTACAGAAAAGTTTACAGCCTTGCAGCAAAGGGGTCTACCCAGTTTGTTAACCAGCAATAGGAGGCTGTTAACACATGAACAACATGCTAACAGGGTAAATACCTATGTTTCCAATCAAATTACAGCATCATCAAGCACCTCAGAAACCACAGGGCCTCCCTCTGGACATATTTTATATGACAAATTAGAAAATTTGTTCTACATTTAACATGAGATAAATCATCTTTTTAAAGTCCAGCCCAACTTCTACAGGTATACTGAAGCTGATGAAACGCTAATAAAAATACAAAGACATCAGTTTCCAATAGACCAATGGTGGCAGGGGATGCTGGAGGTTTTACCAAGGTAATTTTGGTTATTTTTCTTTTTGATCAGCTACATGTCAGCAAATTCAAATGCACGGGCCACCTGCCAAAGAATGTAAACAACAAAAAGAGGAAATCAGGTTGGGGCTGCAGCTCATTAATGCAAGACCACACACAGATAAAAGGCAAAGAAAGCAACGCAGGAACACAGAACAAAGACACATCTACTAGCTGACTCACTCAGTCCAAAAAGTCAAATATATCTGAAAAACTAAACAGCCAACACACCAACATTTATTGCTGCATTCATTTCTCTCATTTAATTCTTCTGTAGAGTAGGTGAAGAAAGTTATAGCTTGATAGCTTATCTACACGATATTTTGTATCTCCTTTTTGTATAAATACCTCCCCATGAGATGTATTTGGGGTTGGTGATTTTCTCTCTGGACTGCGCTGTAACTCTGATACTTTTTAATACAAAGGCTGTTGAAGTTCACTGCTGCTGGACCGTCTAAATGTGGATTTGATGTTCTGGGACCTGCTACAGAATTCTCGTGTCTTTCTATGGATCAATAAGTTGTTCTAAACTGCGTTTTGTGTCTTTTGTGTTTGAAAAATTCATATATGTTTCATAATCTTAGTAATAGAGAAAAAGAATAGCCCATAATTTGTTTAAATACACTCTGTGTTCAATCTCTGTTGTTAATTATGTTTTCTTCAAAGTTAATGTTGGGTCCCTATAATACTAGTGATTACCCATTACTATTGCAGTTATACCCCTTATTAATATTGTTGTGCCCCTATTGCCCCCATATTGTTATTATTGTGCCCCATAGAATCCCTCTATTGTTATTTTTGTGGTTTTATATTATTATTGTTAGGTCGGCTGGATTATATTGTGACTCCTTAGACTCCTATATATAGAAAGGAGGTTTTTTCATTTGAATCATCCAAGAATTGTTCATTTATGTAATGTAAAGGAGGTTTCCCCCTCGAAGAGGCTGAATTCTAAGACATTGATCTATCTTTTCTATCTTTTGTTGAGCTGGTTTCATAACATTTGGTATCAGAGCTTTGGATTCTAGGGTTTCGCTGCTCCAAACAGGTCATCATGGAATTTTTGCTATAACTCTTTTTCTATGACATTTCAGAAGTTACAAAAAAAACCCATTTGAGAAGAAATCTCTCTGAACCTCGGTTCCAAATTTCAGAGCTTTTCGTGCTATATTTGCGGAGATATGATCTGAGGAATTTGGCCTTTTTGCAGATTCCTGAATTACATTCCAAACAGGTGACCTGGGGAAAATCGTCATAACTTTCTCTCTGAGGATCGGATTAAAATTTTGTAAGAAGGTACAGAAAGAGGACGGATATTAGTTTCCTGAATGCATTTTTCAGATCCAAAGGTCGAAACAGTGACTCGTGGCACGTCGTACAAGTTCGCTCTACTGAACTAGTCTATAATCAAGTCACTGTGGGAGATTTCACATAACTCTTCCTTGGAGAATCCAATTTGGGTTAGACTTGTGGCATTGGAAAGAGGACACAGAGAGATATTAGAAATCACAAATTTAGAACTAGATGATTGGAAAGTACAAAGATACATCAGAGGCAATATCGAGCTCCTACAAAGTGAAAAAAGGTGTGTAGATTTTTTTTAATTTTTGCTTAAGCTTGGTTTGAAAATTTATTTTGAAGGAATTCAAAGGGCATAGTAGAGCATTATTATCGGTAAGTGATGCCCTGAGGAAAGAAAATGCAAACACCTAGTAAGGAACCTGAAAGCTCTAGCATGACTCATGAAGAAGAGGAAGAAATGTTACATGATATATCAAAATTACAAGAACAAGTGCAACAAATGTCACGCTCACAAAAGTTAACAGAAGCTAAGATAAATGGTGTGGAAGCTAAGATGAATGGCATGGAAGCTAATATGGACAATTTTAAGATAGATTTGAACACAAATTTGAAGACAAGCATGGCAGATTTGAAGACATTTTTGACAAATTTTCTACAAGAAATACTTACTAATGGTGAAAAGGTAGTAAAGGAAACTCATGTTGAGAACAAAAGAAATGTTAATCATGATTCCATAGACGCTAATGTTGGATTGAAGACTCACCATATTCCAAAAATCGATATGAGGAAGTTTGATGGCAAGGATCCCGCCACATGGATATTACAGATGGAGCAATTCTTCGATCTCAATAATGTGCAAAACACACAAAAGGTACACATGGAAACTTTATATTTGGAACCAAATCAGTTTGTATGGTATCAATGGCTTTGCTCTCGTAAACAATTTATCACTTAGGAAATTTTTACGGAAGAATTGGTAGCTCATTATGAGGATACAAAAAGCAACACTTTTTTTAGCCAATTGATAAGTCTCAAACAATTGAACATAAGGGTAAAATATATTCCAGAGGAGCATAGGATTGATGTGTTCATAAGGTCTTTAAAGGATAATATCCAACATGATGTTCGCCTTTGGGAACCTGATTCATTAGAGAAGGCATTTAGGTTAGCAAGAAAAATGGAAAGCAAAATTATGGCAACCAGGAAGCATACCACTCACAACTATAAAGACGGAGGTGTTGTTGCCCCTAGTCTTCCACAACCTATAAGGTTGACACCACAACAATTGGAAGAAAAAAGAGCAAAAGGGCTTTGTTACAATTGTGATAGCAAATACACTAAAGGTCATAAGTGTGCTGAGAAGAAATTATTCTACATAGATTGTGAAGAGGAAGAAGAAAAGGAGCAAGAAAGGTTAAAAGAAGAGGATATACTCCAGGAACAAAGCCTAGATGAAGAAAAATTAAATCTGACCATATCTTGTAATGCATTGGCGGGAATTACCACTCCTCAAACCATCAAGATAGAAGGACAAATCAAGAAGAAAATGGTAATAGTGTTGATTGATTCAGGAAGCACCCACAATTTTATTCATTGTAACGTAGAAAAAGAATTGAATTTCTTCTTATATCTAGCACCAGAGTGTCAAGTGATGATTGCAAATGGAGGAACAATAAATTGCTCTGGAAAGTGCCATAATATCAAGCTATCCATGGGAGAAATGTATTGACTAGCCCAATTCTTTCCATTCCAATGGGAGGTGCTGATGTTGTACTAGGAGTCCAATGGCTACAATCCTTGGGTACAATAGCTTTTAATTTTCAAGAACTTTTCATCAAATTTTCTACGGAAGGAAAGGAAGTTGAATTAAGGGGTATTGCAGGGAAACCAGGAAAGATAATCAACTCTAATGGTATGAAAAGGCTTCTAAAAAAGGAGCAAAGAGGTGTAATTGCACAACTATGCTCGCTAGATGTTTCCACATCGGAATCATTTATTTCTCCAGATCTCCAAAAAGTCCTGGAAAAGCATTCCAAGGTATTTGAGATTCCCAAATGTCTCCCACCTATGTGTGATCATGATCATGCTATTCATCTGATTCCAGGAAGTGTTCCTCCAAACATAAGACCGTACAGATATTCCTATGTCCAAAAGAGTGAAATTGAACGTATGGTTGCAGAAATGCTAGAGGCTGGTATAATTCAACCAAGTCAAAGTTCTTTCTCTGCTCCAATAGTATTGCTGCACAAGAAGGATGGATCATGGCGCATGTTTCCGGATTATAGGGAGCTCAACAAGCTCACTATTAAAGATAAGTTCCCCATTCTTGTCATTGATGAATTACTAGATGAATTGCATGGATCAATTTACTTCACCAAGTTGGATCTTCATTTAGGATATCATCAAATTAGAATGAAGATTGAAGACATTCCGAGAACAACATTTAGAACTCATGAGGGTCATTATGAATTTTTGGTCATGCCTTTTGGCCTTACCAATGCACCTTCAACATTTCAAGGTTTGATGAATTCAATTTTCAAAACATTCCTTAGAAAATTTGTGTTAGTATTTTTTGATGATATACTAATCTACAACAAGTCTTGGAAGGATCATGTTGAACATGTTGACAGGGTGCTACAACTATTGGAGGAGAAACAATTATATGCAAAAAGATCCAAATGTTTCTTTGGAGTCCAGGAGGTGGAATATTTGGGTCATATTGTATCTCATGAAGGAGTTAAGGTAGACCCTAGCAAAATTAAAGCCATTAAAGAATGGAAAATCCCCACATCCATAAAGCATATGCGAGGATTTCTCGGGTTGACAGGGTATTATCGCAAGTTTGTTAAGAATTATGGGAGAATAGCAGCACCTCTAACAACATTATTGAAGAAAGATGCATTTTCATGGACTCTGGAAGCAACAAAGGCCTTTGAACATCTTAAAGAGGCAATGTGCCAAGCACCGGTCTTAGCTACACCGGACTTCACAAAAACCTTTATTGTGGAATGTGATGCTTCAAGAAATGGAATTGGTGTTGTTCTAATGCAAGATGAAAGACCCATTGCTTTTGAAAGTCGTCCAATCAAGGGAAAGTTTTTAAGCAAAGCTATTTATGAGAAGGAAATGTTGGCAATACTCCATGCACTTAAGAAATGGCGACCCTACCTAATGGGAAGACACTTCAAGGTAAAAACGGATCATGATAGCCTTAAATACCTTTTAGAACAAAGATTATCCTCTGAAGAGCAACAAAAGTGGGTCACAAAGATGTTGGGTTATGACTTTGAAATCATCTACAAAAAAGGGAAGCAAAATGTGGTGGCAGATGCACTCTCAAGAAAGGATGAGGATGTGGAAGCATTGTTGTGCGCCATTTCTATTATACAACCAGATTGGATAAACGAAGCAAGGGAAGAATGGAAGAATGACGAAGAAGTGTGGGCACTTATTCGAAAGTTACAACAAGATTCCAGTACGTTTGATACATTTAGCTGGAAAAATGATTCGTTATGGTACAAAGATCGCTCATACCTCTGTAAGAATTCCCAGCTAAAACAATAGATTCTTATGGAATTGCACACTTCTCCCTTAGGAGGGCACTCAGGATTTTTAAAAACTTACCACAGGGTTAAGAAGGAATTTTTTTGGGATGGCCTTAAATCAAATACTCAAAAATTTGTGGCGGAATGTTTGGTTTGCCAACAAAATAAAGTTGAAACAATTAAGACACCGGATCTATTACAACCTTTATCCATTCCAAGCCAACGTTGGGAGGAGGTTTCAATGGATTTTATCACAGGTTTACCCAAGTCTGAGGGAAAGAGTGTCATCATGGTGGTAGTTGACAGACTTACCAAGTATGCACAATTTTGTGCATTATCACATCCATTTAAAGCCAGTACAGTTTCTACTGCATTTATGGAAACAATTCAAAAGCTACATGGAAACCCAAAGATTATTGTAAGTGACAGAGATCCCATTTTCACTGGAAATTTTTGGACAGAATTATTTTCTTGTCTTGGTACTCAGTTAGCTCATAGCTCATCTTATCATCCTCAATCTGATGGGCAAACTGAGATAGTAAACAAATGTTTGGAAGGATATCTTCGTTGCTTTGTATCTGATAAACAGACACAATGGGTCAAATGGTTGCCTCTGGCTGAATGGTGGTATAACACTTCCTTCCATACAGCAACAAAAATGACCCCATTTATGGCACTTTATGGGTATCAACCACCATCCATCACATCATATTTAAGAGAAAATTCTAAGGTTTAGGCAGTGGAACATCACATTGAACATCATCAAGAAGTCCTCCAACTCTTAAAGGATAACCTCGTGTTGGCACAGAATAGAATGAAACAACAGGCAGATCAACATCGCAGCGAAAGAAGTTTTGATGTAGGTGATTGGGTATTCCTACGGCTACAACCATATAAGAAAATGTCCCTCAAGCAAGCTAAGAAGGATAATAAATTATCAGCAAAGTATTATGGTCCGTACAAGGTGTTGCAAAAGATTGGTACTATGGCATACAAATTGGAGCTTCCTGCAACTTCTCGATGGCACCCAGTTTTCCATGCTTCATGTTTAAAGAAGGTTATAGGCGACAAGCTCCCAGTTCAAACAATATTGCCAGAACTTGATGACAAAGGAAAAATTATATTGGAACCAGAAGCAGTCACAGAAACAAGAACTCGATAGCTACGAATCGATCAATTTCAGAGTATCTTATCAAGTGGAAGAACTTATCCACCGAAGATTCCACATGGGAGGATGAGAATTTTATGCAGAAGTATCCAGAACTACTCAAGCATTGAGGACAACACTTTTTTGAAGGAGAGGGGCATGTTGGGTCCCTATAATACTGGTGATTACCCCATTACTATTGCAGTTATACCCCTTATTAATATTGTTGTGCCCCTGTTGCCCCCATATTGTTATTATTGTGCCCCATAGAATCCCTCTATTGTTATTTTTGTGGCTTTATGTTATTATTATTAGGTCGGCTGGATTATATTGTGACTCCTTAGACTCCTATATATAGAAATGAGGTTTTGTCATTTGAATCATCCAAGAATTGTTCATTTATGTAATGTAAAGGAGGTTGCCCCCTCGAAGAGGCTGAATTCTAAGGCGTTGATCTATCTTTTCTATCTTTTCTTGAGCTGGTTTCATAACAGTTAGCATAAACAAGAATTCTTAGTTGCTCCTGTTTCCACTGATTCTTTCACTTTGAATATTGCGTAGGAATTCTTTACTGCTCATTAGTAATATTCATGCACTTTCCCTTTGCCAACATGATGAAGGATTCTTAACTGCCCTTCATCCACTAGCTTACATTCCACCAATTTCCAGATTTTAAAATTGTTCCAAGATCGATTATCTTGCTCTGTAGTATTGCCCTTTATCAAAGAAAACACTCAACAGTTCGTCCTCATTGACCCCATTTTCCCAATGGTATAAACTCTTTTAGACTTGCATCCCAGCTCTATTTAAGATCACCATCCAACAAACCAAACCCTGAGCATCATAACTAGCCTAAAATACTTCAAAACAGAGCTAAATTACAAAGAGAGAGCCCTCTCTGGTTGCATTGGCTAGAATCTGCAGCTAAAAGATTGGTTAGTGGTTACCTCGACTGTATTTCCCCTTAGAGCTTTCCTGGGAACAACCTAAGTGATAACATCATTGGCGACTCCACTGGGGAACTGAATGACTGTTTGTTACTGCTGTCTATTTTCTAAAGCTACAGATGGAGCCTAAAGTTAGCCAGGTAGACTTTGAAACTGTTTTTGCTGTGCATTTACAGGAGTAAATAAATGCTACTTCAGTCAATCTCCAGTCTAGTTTTAGGCTTTAAACAATTGTCCCAAAGATTTGATCAGTGTCCTTGTTTTAACATATTTAAAGGAAAGCGCAAAGTTTCCTATATTTCAAAAGAGATTCCTTCAAAATATTGTTAAAAACTGTGATCTTTAGACATTTCCAGAAAATACCAAAAACAAATTTAGAAGCTGGCTCCAAAGAAGAAAACTCGTTACACAAGATCAAATCCTGATCCAAGTCCTCCAGCTATTTTTGAAAATCCTAACTTGATCTCTAAGAGCCTTAGAAGACAAGAAAGTCTAGAAAATTCTGTTGATTTAAACCTTGATATACTTCAGCAAAACCTTACAAAATCTGAGCTTACTCCTGGGAGAGCAGCAGTCCTTTCTGTCAATACTACATCCTCTCCAAGTTCTTCATCCACACCTCAAAGTATCCTCTCCATTCCCCCATCCACTGCAGATATTTCCAATGCTATCCCTGCTGTTCCAGCTATCTTATTTCTTCCTGCTGCCCCATTTATCCCTGTAAATATGGCAAACTGTTATGCTCCTCTGCAGTTACCTACAAATCCAGGGGCTATGCCTCCGATTATCAGGCAAAATTACATATTTTTATGGTATTGGCTCCTATACAACCCAGAAACACACCAAGAAAATGATGGACTACTTTGAGAACTATGAAATCGATGATAACGATGTCAGAAGGAAAATTTTTGTTCAAAACTTAACCGGTGAAGTAAGGACTTGGTTTAGGGCACTTGGTGCAAACACAATTGCTGATCCAGATGCCCTGTACCAAACCTTTTTGAACAGATGGGAAAATAAGAAGGATCCATTGCATATCCTATCAGAGTATGACAGTTTAAAAAGAGGCCCACAAGAAACTGTCCAAGATTATTGTGCTAGATTCAACAATGTGTACAATGCTATCCCTCAAAACCTTAGACCTCCACCTGACTTAGCCTTAATCAAATTCCCTGATGGATTTGACTCTGACATGGCATATCAACTAAGGGAAAGGGCTCCTCCTAGCTTAGAAGACATGCAAAGCATAGCGGTTAGTGTAGAGGCCAACTTGATATCTAAGAGAAATCAGGCTAGAAATGAAAGAAGGACTACTTTCAAAGAAGAGACTTTAGCATTTGAACAAAAACTAGATGCAATCATCAAAGGAATGGATAGACTGGGTGATAGAGTGGAAACCATTGAGAGAAAATCTTCTTGGGAATGTCAACCAAGTAACACCACTAGGAATCCAAACTTTAGAAAAAATCAAAATCCTAACACCGGGAAGGCTGGCCCTGATCAAAATATCAGACCTCCATTTCAAGAGAACTATGCCAAAGCCTCAACCTCTAGTGAGCCAATAGAGGATACTCAAATCAACCTAATGGGTTTGAATAGTGAACAACAAATCTTTCTAACCTAAGATGACTAAGAAGCTCATTTTCAACCAATTTCAAACCAAATCCAGAGAGTCATTTGATTCAGAGAAGGGTATGATGCAGGGGTCTATGAGGTTCATAAACAATACAAATTAAGAAGCAGAACCATAGATGTGTCTGAACCTACCAAGCTGAAAGATACCAAGAAGCCAAAGAAAACAAAGGATAAAGCTGCCCTGATAGAACCCCCTGTTAGAACAGACCTCGACCCAAAGGAAGCCACTGTGGAGGACATATCAAATTTACAGCCCTCAAAAAATCAGCCATCCACATCCCTTCCCTAAAAAAAAATTCTAAACTGCCCTCCTGAAAATAATTTCAAAACAGATTTAGCTCAGAACAACACTCATGATGAAGAAAAGGTCAGTGAAAATACAACAAAAAAGGAAAACCTTGCTGCTTGCAATACAAGAATTCAAGTGGAGAAACCTTTTAACCTAGAAATAGAAATAGGCAAACTAAAAATAACCATTCCTCTGTCTGAATTGACTAAACATGAAGTTTATAGGGAAAAAATCAATAGGTCACTTCAAATATCAAAGAATAGGGATGCAGTGAATGTTTTAGATGACCAACCAGAACTGATTTTTGGTCCTGAGGTAAATGGTAAAATAGTAGATGGAGGAGTTCCTCCATTCTATGTGAGCTTAAACATTCATGACAAGCTGCTGTATAATGCAATGTTTGATTCAGGAGCTTCCCATAATCTGATGCCTAAGTCTGTGATGGAAAGATTGGACCTAGATATCACAAGGCCATACAAAGACTTGTTCTCATTTGATTCCAGCCAGGTCAGGTGTCTAGGCCTAATCAAAGATCTGTGTGTATCTCTAGTACAATACCCCACCAAAAAAATCTTGATGGATGTGGTGGTAGCTGATATCCCACCAAAGCATGGCATGCTTTTGTCCAAATCTTGTGGTGCAAAACTCTAAGGATCTTTGCAACTAGACATGTCCTATGCTACCATTTCATTCTTTGGACAGCCAAAGAGATTGTACAGGGAAACATTGATGAAATATGTGGTTAGCAGCCAAGAGAAACCCCAAAACTTCCCCATCTATTCTATGCATTCCGATATGGATTCATTCATCTTATACAATGCTGAGATGTGTCCCAAAACTGATGTCAAACTCCTGGAAACAGCACAAACAAAAAGCACAAATGAACAATCTAGTGCTCAAGATCAAAAAATTGTTGATGTGATTGATGCAACAAATGAACAAAACATACCATATGATTTACAAAATCCAAATTTTCCCACTGAGCAAGTTTCCAAAACTCCAAAGGCTAGTCACAATCAAGAAATCTTATGTTACTTAGATTTTGATGGGTCAGTGAACAAATTAGGAGCAGGGGCAGGGGTTTGGATACAAAACATGCAAACTGACCATGCTCAAGGTCATGCATATAGGCTAAATTTCAGATGTACAAACAACATGGCCAAATATGAGGCCCTTTTACCAGGTCTCAAACTAATTAAAAGTCTAGGGGCAGCTAGGATTTCAATTCTAGGGGACTCAGATTTGATTATACAAAAGATGAAGGGAAACTTTGTTACAAATGATCTTAGGGTAAGAGCTTATAGAGGGGCAGCCATTGAAATACTTAACACCTTCTCAAAATATCAGCTCACCAAAATTCCAAGAAAGCACAATTTACATGCACATAGTTTGGCAACTTTTGCCAGCACTTGCAAGCTACCATTTGAGCCCAACCACCACTTCACTGCTGAAATCAAACACAGACCTTCTGATGTCAAAAATTGGCAAGTGTTTGAAAATGATACACAAATAAATAATTTCCTGACTTTGAAAGAGGAATTCTCAAGTACAAACATTGACACAAGCACCATTGATGATCAACATCAAATAGACAAAAGTGAGAAAAGTATATCAGCTGAAATAGCAAATTTGATTCTGCATGCAACAAATTTTGATAACAAAAATTTACAAGAGCTGAAGCAAATGGACCTTGATGAAATGGTTGAGGGAGAATCTGAAGTAATTGAACTAAAGGATAATTTTCTGCCCACAGGCCTAAATCCGTTGGAGGATATATTTGATTCAAATGATATTCCAAGAAAGCCAAAAATGCAACCACTAAATGCAGAAATTGAGGACTGCAATATTGGAACCACAGAAAATCCCAAAATGATAAAGCTGTCCAAAACATTGCCTCCTAACCAAAAGCTGAAAACATTGAGTTGTTTAAAGAATTTCAAGATGTTTTTGCATGGAGCTATGAGGACCACAAGTCTTATGATACTGTTGTCATCCAACATACAATACCCTTGAAATAAAATCCAAACCCTTTTAAACAAAAGCTTAGAAGGGTCAATCCTGTTCTCCTTCCCCTTATTGAAAAGGAAGTCAAACGAATGTATGAAGCTGGAATAATTGCACCTATCAGGTTCTCTGAATGGATTTCAAATCCAGTGCCTACTAGGAAGAAAACCAGAGAGATAAGAAGGTGTGTTGACTTAAGAAATCTGAATAAGGTGTCTCTCAAAGACCACTACCCCTTACCAAAAATGGATCACATCCTACAAAGGGTAGTGGGAGCTGCTAGGATCTCATTGTTAGATGGATTCTCAGGATTTAATCAGATCTTAGTTCACCCGGATGATCAAGATAAAATTGCCTTTACAACACCTTGGGGAGCCTTCAAATATGTAAAAATTCCTTTCGGACTTAAAAATGCAGGGGCCACATTTCAGCGAGCAATGGACATAGCCTTTTCAAAAGAGATCCATGATTTCTTAGTCATATATCTCGATGATCTCACTGCTTTTTCAAAATCAGACCAAGAACACTTAGAACATTTGAGACAAGTGTTCCTAATTTGCAGAAAATATGGCATATCATTGAACCCAAAGAAATCATTGTTTGGCCTAAAAGAAGGCAAACTCCTAGGTCACATAATTTCAAAAGATGGCATTAGAATTGACCTGGACAGAATACAAACTATTCTCCAAGTGCCTCACCCAAGAAACATCAAAGAAATACAAGCTTTTTTAGGAAAGATCAATTTCCTAAGGAGATTCATTCCCAACTTGGCCGAACTGATAATACTGTTGAATAGTATGCTGAAGAAAGATTCTAAAGTCAAATGGACAATAGAAGCTAAACAAGCCTTTGAGGACATCAAAATAGCTTTAACAAAAACACTAGTCCTCACAAGCCCCAAGTTTGATAGAGATTTTATAATCTTTTCCTTTGCATCTCATCATACTATTGCAAAAAGATGACCAAGCATGTGAGAAGCCCATTGCTTTTTTTCAGCAAAGCACTTAGAGATGCACCTTTAAAATATCAGATCATGGAAAAACAAGCTTATGCCCTTGTAAAGGCCATCAAGGATTTCAGAGTTTATATCTTGTATTCTCATGTGATAGCTTATGTCCCAAATGTCGTGATCAAAGACATTCTAACTCAAGAAGAAATTGAAGGTAAAAGGGCAAATGGATAGATAACATTTTAGAATATGACATTGAAATTAAGCCAAGAAAACTGATAAAAGGACAAGGACTAGCCAAGCTGATGACTGAAACCAATTTTCAAGCCCTTGACATCAATGAACTGGATAACGAACAGGAGATGGTGACTTAATCAATCAAGCCATTTTACAATCACCTTGGTATGCTGACATATGATATATATTGTTAAACCTGCAAGCTCCTCCAGGGTTATCTAGGACTAAAAAGAGATTCTTGAAAATGAAAGCTTCAAAGTTTTGTATTATAGACAATGTGTTGTTTTGGAAAAACCATGAAGGTATTTTTCTTAATTGCCTAACACTGGATGAAACTGATAAAATAATTAAGGAATTTCATGCAGGGGACTGTGGTGGACATTTGTATTGGAAATCAACAACTGATAAAATCCTAAGGGCTAGATTTTATTGGCCCACACTCTTTGCTGATGCAAAGAAATATGTAACTTCTTGCCACAAATGCCAAATTTTTGAAGGCAAGAAAAAGCTGTTGTCTTTGCCCCTCAAACCCATTTCAACTGAAAGGCCATTTCAACAATGGGGTTTAGACTTCATTGGGGAAATCCACCCTTCATCCTCTGGTCAGCATAGGTGGATTTTGATAGCCACAAACTATTTTACCAAGTGGATAGAAGCTATCCCTTGTAGACAAGCCAATGAGTCAATCATCATGCAATTCTTAGAAACCAATATTCTGTCTAGATTTGGCTGTCCAGAGAAGATTATTATAGACAATACTACTGCCTTTGAATCCAAAAGAATGATCAATTTTTGTCATAAGTACCACATTACCTTGGGCCACTCCACAGCCTATTACCCTCAAGGTAATGGTCTAGCTGAGTCATCCAACAAAAGCTTGATCAACATCATTAAGAAAATATTGGAGGAAAACAAGAAAAATTGGCATAAAAAACTTGTAAATGCACTATGGGCAGACATATTGACCACCAAAAGATCCATTGGAGCAAGCCCATATGAACTGGTTTATGGCATGGAGGCAAGATTCCCTTCATCTTTGGGAATCCCAGTGATAAAGTTGCTGTAAGAAATACAGGCAGAACCTAATGATATTTAGAGAAGGATCAATCAAACTATCCATTTGCAACAAACAAGAGAGGAGGTATACCAAAGATCTCAGGTTTTACAAGAAAAACTTAAAAAGATATTTGATAAAAGAACCAAAGCAAAGGATTTCTTCATTGGGGATAAAGTTTTAAAGTGGGATTCCAGAAGAGAAGATAAAGGAAAACATGGAAAATTTGATTTTCTATGGAAAGGACCTTTTGTTATTCAGACTGTACATGGAAACAACACCTATTTTCTGAAAAGCTTGGACGGCACAGAGGCAGATGATGGGCCAGTAAATGGTCGAATGTTGAAGCATTATTTTGATCCAGTTTGTTGAAGAAATCATCACTTTAGTTTGTACATAATAGTGTTTACTTTCTGCAATTTATTACAGCCATATGATAGGGAATAAGATGCAGCAAATTTTGAGGGAAAGGCAAGGAATTGTGCCACCTTATGGTATTACATTTTGATTTTATCAGAAGAAGTTAAAAAGGAGGCTTGGGAGCTGTGAAAATGATGACAAATATTCAAATAGAGTAACCTAAACAGAGCTGCAACAAAGTGAATGAATTCATGAGAATCACTCAAATTTTGCACAGGCACCATTTTGTGTACAACAAAGGAGAAATGTCAGAATACAACAAGAATTGAATATAAGGCCCTCTGACCTGCTGTTCTTGACTTTTCGCTAGGAAAAGCCATCCCCAAGTGGAGCCACTGTTAGGTTCCTATACCAATAGGTTTCATTTTTCATGATTGACTATAGAAGAGCCAAATATGTTCATCCTTTCATGCTACAAAGGTTCCATATTTTGTAAACAAATGAAGAAAATTAAAAAATGAAAAGAGGGTATGCCCTAAAAGAAAAATAAAAGGGCAAAAAGAATGAATTGGTCAGAAAAAATGATAAAAATGAACCCCAAACCAAAAGATCAGGAAAGTGTGCTAGTTTAAATGCCACTACTGTTCCATTTTTGAAGAATTTCATTGTGTACAGGTGGTTGATTCTTGACATAGTTGATGAATTGCCAAACAGTTCAATCCTGGTTAGATCATGTTTGAATTTATTTGTCTTTAGAATAGAGAATAAAGGTCTATCCAAACAGCTCAAACTTGGTAGATGAGTAAATAGGCAGAGAAACAAAGGAGCCCAACTGCTTAATCTGGGCCCTTGGAAGAGATAAGGGTAGACTTAGATAGGAGGGCAGTCAAGAGAAAAACAAGAGAGACAGGGTTTGCTAGTTCAAAAGCACCCAATCAAAAGGAAGAGAAAATGCTAGGTATATTAGACTGGGTAGGCAGTTTGAGGTTTCCGAAGCAAGTTTGTGATCATTTTTTGTCTTGTCAAGAAAGACTTATCTCATGGATGTCACAAGTACCATGGCAGTTGTTTGGTTGTAAAACAGTGGAGCATGACTAATTTCCCCTCTCATTCCCCCAAGTACCCTTACTGACATCCCCTTAAGGAAATTGGGATTTGCCCAGTAGTCCTAGTTCACTTCATTTTATGATAAATACTAAGTGGAACTTTGTGTTTACTTAGTCAAAACGAGCCACATTTATTGTGTAAACGATCTTACCATTTTACTTCATTTCCCCAAAAACCTAAGTTATTACCTTATAAGCTTAGCGTTATCTATCCATAAAATCATATTAACATTGACTCTATTGTATAACTCCTTTATCATTTTCCCACCCCTATTCTATAAAAAACTATACAAAAAACCCAAAAAATACATAATATCCCTACCCCTGGAAACTATAGCCTTATAACAAAGTTTTGGGGAATTATTGGTTCATTTTGGACCTTAATAATAGCCCCTCTGCATTCAAAAACATTGGGGTTTATTTGACATCAGGTTAAATAAACAACCACACTGAAACCCCCCACATAAACCATATATTAACTCCTGGCGCACATGTATATATTGGGATTTGTTTGACATTTGGTTAAACAAATAACTATAGTCGCCTGGATAAACCACATAAAACCCATAACCAAAGTTTAAAACCCTGACAAACATTATTAAATGTTAAAATATGCGCGGGTCCCCGTGTTGTAAACCACCGCCACTTACCTCACCCACCGACCGTCTGATCCAGCGCCATAGATCCAACGGCTGGCGTCGATATCGGAAGCCCTCATCTACCGAATGTTAGCGTCCGAGGGATGGGCAGTATTACAGCCGTACCCGTGACATGCGTCGGCTTCTCGGCGTGATCGGAGCCCTCCCCTCTGAAACCACCATGGCCCAAAGGCGGTGCAGGGAATACTGCTTACCGCCCCACTGCCTCCCCGCTGACCTCTGGCCCACATCATCAGCTAACGTCGCATCCACGTCGCCCGCCACCACTCTGTATCAGCACCATGTCACCCGCTGACATCACCACCTCACCTCTGTGTCACCCGCCACATCATCTGACACGTCATCCTCCGTACCTGCTACACAACAAAATTACGTCACGATGACGCCATCACAAAAAAGTGCCAAAGAGCTCGAAAAAGACCAAATTATGTTAAAACCCGTGAAAGTGATGGTTTTTTGTTTATTTCTATTCGTTCGTTTGTGGAAACCTCTGCATGCGAATTACGATGAATTTGCCACCAAAGATGCATAGTCCGTCACCCAGTGAAAGCAACACCACAACACGGTCCCTCAGCTCGGCCTGCAGTCCATATTGTGCACCTAGCACCCATTTGAAGCAGGTATTTACTCAATTTCTCTCGAACCCTGTGCATTTCCAATTTTTCTCTGTGTCGAAACCCGTGGAACCAAAAAATTACACAAATCCAGTCTACAGCTCTTGAGAGATATACCGCCACCATCCCTGTTTTTAACATTTTTTCCACAAAGCGACCAGTTTTATCCATTCTCACAGTAAACCACAATTTTTTAAACAAAAACACAGTGCCGTATCCAAACCTGCACGCTATAGCCTTTGTTTTTGTCCTGTTTATCAAAAGAATTTCTCAAAATCCATTTCGCTCTGCAAGTTTTGCTCATTTGGCTAAAATTCAAGCTCATTTTCTCTGCATTCCACTCGAAGAGCCAGCAAATCCAACAAATTTAGTCAATAACCCTGAATAAACTCTGTAAAATTTGTTTTTAACCATGAATGTTACCCAGTGAGGTGATTTCAAGATAAGTCTCAGTGTGTAATTCCCTAAAAAAAACCGCAGAGCCAGTGTTCTGTTTTCTGTTGCTGCATAGACCCACATTCCAATCAAAAGCACAAAGAATTTAAAGATGGAGACTCCAGCAGCCTTGAATGTCACTCCTATAAATGCACCTCACAAGGAATTGGAATCACTACCTTTGGCTGACAGGGATTATCTAATCCAAGACTTGGTTGGTGACAGAAACCACCTGCAGACATTCTGTGAGCTGAGGAACAGTTATCCGAATAACAATGATTTTTATGGGATATGGGAATCAAATATGCCCATATACTTCCTCCCCTCTGTCAATATCTTCCCTGAGATAATTCACCTCTACTGTGAAAAATATGAACCAACTCAAAGGGCAGTCAAATCTCCATCTTGGAGCATCCTCTTTCATATAACTCTTGACTCCATAAATCAAATGCTAAACTTCAAACCAACTCAAATTCTGTTCCCTCTTTCTATGAAATTCTTGCTTGATGAAGGTCCTAAACTCTCCAACTCAGAGATAACCTGAATTGCCCAAGTATTTATGAGAGCAGATCGCCAGCCTACATGGCCACCTCCTTTTCTCTATGTATGTTTCAATGAAGTGGGTAAATTACTTGTTGATATGATATCTTATGTTCTGGGTTTCAAGACAAGTGAACATATTGATGAAACTATATTGGTCTTACTGTCCGCATTTACCCCAGGGCAGCCCTCTGTTGTCAAATACAATTATGCCAAATTCATTGCTAGCAAGATACATGACCAACTATTGAATCTAGATAGGGAGGGAGTCTTCAAGTATTCATTCTACATCTATCATCTGTTCCTGTATTATTAGCCATACTATTTCCAATTCCCCATCAAAAGATTGGACTCTAAAGGAGAAAAGAGGTCTGTGATTTTTTGGACCTTAGTCTTTCATGAAGTCCAAAACTCTCCCTACTCCTACTGTGAGTTCATTGACATGTTTGTCTATCCAGTCTCTTCTCTCCTAAAGAGAACTCCTCCTCCTAGGCTGTCTTATGATATGCAGAAAATATTGCAGCTCTCAAAGAACTAAAAAATAGGTGTCTGGTACTTCTACCAGAATCACATTGTCATCAGGATATATGGATGTGAGCTGTGCCCCTACAGGCCGCCAAGATATGTGCCAATGAGACTGTTTGCCTTGGAATATTACAGGCAATTTATCAATTCAGATTTGACTCATTTCCATAGCACCAAGAAAAAGGCTCAATTGAAATTTAGAGACCAACTAGGCCCCTATGTCATGAACAAAAAAGAAGGATGGCAAGAGGCCGATCAGATATTGGGTGAAAAACTCAGATTAAAAAGGAGCTTTTGGTGGGTACCCTATGACCCAAATGGCTTTATCAATGCAAGAAAAATAAAATATAGGCTGTCAGCTTATGAACATTACAAAATCCCAAAGATAAAACAATTTGCCAACCAAGATGAGTGGGTAGAAGGCACACTAGTTGAACAGTTCACTGAGGAAGAGAAAATAGAGCAAACTCTGAAAAATCTGGAAAAGACTCTTGACTTGGATTCTTTTGGGTAGGTGTCATTCAAACTGCCACAACAAATCAGATAAGGCACATCAACTACTACAGCTTCACAAGCTGCCCAAGAAAGGACTACACCAGTAGCAGGGACAACAAAAGGCAAGGAGGTAGTAGATACAGAGCAAGAAACAATGACAGACCAGCCAACTACCTCAAAGGAATAGGGTCAAGGGCAAGCCCCTTCACTATAGACAGAGGCACCACAGGTACCAGCATTACAAACTCCTCTCAATGAGGAAAGAAGCAAGAAACGGGACAGAGAAGAAACCACACCTGCAAGTGGGTCAACAAAGCAGCCAGAGGCCAAAAGGAAAAGGGTAGATCCTCAAACTAAAGAGGAAATTAGTGAAGAAATCACAGGGAGTCCAAGGAAGGAGAGAGAAACCAGCCAACAAACATCCACCAGCTCTTACAGGCAAGAAATGGAGAGGCAACATGGTATGGAGGTGTCCTCCTCAAAGCAGCAAAGTAAGCAACCATCTGGTATTAAAGGAACATTCATGGAAATTAAAGCCCAAAATGAATTATTGAGAATACAAATTTATGATCAAATTCTCAAAACAACACCCTCCAAACGGCAAAGACTGATGGTAGCTTATGACATTAAGGAGGAAAAAATGATCTTAAGTCAATTCAATCCTAAAGTTTAGCAACCACAGATAGCTGTGGACTACATAAAAACAAATTTAGAAGTCCTCGCCAAAGACATACACCCAATGGACCAAATTGAGTTGCACAAGCAAACAGGCGAAATGGTCTATGCTACATTGGTAGACAAGGCAATGCTGGCCCACCAATTGAAGGAGCCATTAAGCAATACATCTGCCCAGTTGGATTTGGAAAGAAAATCTTCCTTGGCTAAATACAACAGAATAAATACCCTGGAGGAAATTATTATTGAGCTAGGGCATGATCCTAAGGAAGCCAAGGGCATAAAAGCCCTCATAAGAAAAAAGGAAGAAGATATTGCTGCACTTAGAAAGCAATTGAGGCTGCCTGCAACCATGCACCCACAAACTATAGAACTTGCACAAGAAAAGGCAGGAGAAGATATGATGGATTTGCTGATGAGGATGAATCAAAGGCTAATTGCAATGGAGCAAGAATTGGAGAAAGCATTGCAAGCCAAGTAGGGAGAGTCGACCTCCCAGCCACTTGAAACAGCTCCAACAGTCACCGCTGCCCCTCCCACAGTTGCAGCAGTAATCCCTCCTATCATCCCAACATCAACAACAGGTATATCAACCACAGATGTTTCAGCAGCAGCAGCAATAACAACACCAGACTCTAGCATGAGCTTGGAATAAATGATGAGAGCAGTAAAAGAGCTAGAAGTCCAAATGTTAAAGCTGAAAGAGGCCAAAGAAAAGTTGGCCAGGCTAGAGGTAAGCTATGACAGATCCAAGATAACAATGGCAGAGAAAACCAGAGAGATAAAGGTCTTGGAGAATAAGGTGAAATCCTTGGAAAAAGTTCTCACTCTTAATAAACCTCTAGCAGACATTAAAACAATTTTGTGGACCAAAATTGGCCAGTCTATCACTGACCAATGGCAACCAATTCAGACGATACATGAGCAAATAGAATTGATAGAATAGCCTGAGTAGATATTCAAAGGGCCAGGGCATCATTGGGAAACATTCCTGAGCAGGCCAATAGACTCATTCAATTTTTGAATACTCATACCAAAGAACAACTAGCAGCTCTAGATATCAGGAACAGAACATACACCATTTTGATAGTGAAAAAGGTGCTGACCCTGATGAATTTTGTTCAAAATCTAGAAAGAAAGTGCCAATAAATGCAGGCAGAAATAAATGCCTTTACAAAAAAGTTTACAGCCTTGCAACAAAGGGGTCTACCCAGTTTGTTAACCAGCAATGGGAGGCTGTTGACACATGAACAATATGCTAACAGGGTAAATACCTATGTTTCCAATAAAATTACAACATCATCAAGCACCTCAGAAACCACAGGGCCTCCCTCTGGACAGATTTTATATGACAAATTAGAAAATTTGTTCTACATTGAACATGAGATAAATCATCTTTTTGAAGTCCAGCCCAACTTCTACAGGTATACTGAAGCTGATGAAACACTAATAAAAATACAAAGACATTAGTTGCCAACAGACCAATGGTGGCAGGGGATGTTGGAGGTTTTACCAAGGTAATTTTGGTTCTTTTTCTTTTTTGATCAGCTACATGTCAGCAAATTCAAATGCACGGGCCACTTGCCAAAGAATGAAAACAGCAGAAAGAGGAAATCAGGTTGGGACTGCAACTCATTAATGCAAGACCATGCATAGATAAAAGGCAAAGAAAACAACGCAGGAACGCAGAACAAAGACACAACTACTAGCCGACTCACTCAGTCCAAAAAGTCAAATATATCTGACAAACTAAACAGCCAGCACACCAACATTTACTGCTGCATTCATTTCTCTCATTTACTTCTTCTGTAGAGTAGGTGAAGGAAGTAATAGCTTGATAGCTTATCTACACGATATTTTGTATCTCATTTTTGTATAAATACCTCTCCATGAGATGTATTCGGGGTTGGTGATTCTCTCTCTGGGCTGCGCTGTAACTCTGAGACTTTTTAATATAAAGGTTGTTGAAGTTCACTGCTGATGGACCGTCTGAATGTGGATTTGATGTTCTGGTACCTACTACAGAATTCCTGTGTCTTTCTATGGATCAATAAGTTGTTCTAAACTGCGTTTTGTGTCTTCTGTGTTTGAAAGATTCATATATGTTTCATAATCTTAGTAATAGAGAAAAAGAATAGCCCAGAATTTGTTTAAATACACTCTGTGTTCAATCTCTGTTGTTAATTATGTTTTCTTCAGAGTTAGCATAAGCAGGAATTCTTAGCTGCTCCTGTTTCCACTGATTCTTTCACTTTGAATATTGCCTAGGAATTCTTTACTGCTCCTTAATAATATTCATGTACTTTCCCTTTTTCAACATGATGAAGGATTCTTAACTGCCCTTCATCCACTGGCTTACATTCCACCAATTTCCAGATTTTAAAATTGTTCTAAGATCGATTATCTTGCTCTGTAGTATTGCCCTTTATCAAAGAAAACACTCTCAGCAGCTCGTCCTCATTGACCCCATTTTCCCAATGGTATAAACTGTTTTAGACTTTCATCCTAGCTCTATTTAATATCACCATCCAACAAACTTAAAACCAAACCCCGAGCATCATAACTAGCCTAAAATACTTCAAAACAGAGCTAAATTACAAAGAGAGAGCCCTCTCTGGTTGCAGATTGGCTAGAATCTGCAGCTAAAATATTGGTTAGTGGTTACCTCGGCCGTATTCCCCCTTAGAGCTTTCCTGGGAACAACCTTAGTGATAACACAAAGTACATATCAATCCATCTTAAATCCCCTGTGAAGTTATAAACAATAACTAGATATTAGTTATAAAACTGTTTGTTATTATAAACTCCTATATATCAATAAATTGTCACACCCATCTACATTAGATTAGATACATTTTGTTGACCAAGGAAACATTGTTTACCTGCTTTCCTTCTTATACTCAATTAAATATTCTGTTTGAATATTTAGTAGCTTGTAATTCTTTAAGATTTTGCTATTCACTCAATTAAAATAAATTAACTATTTTAGACAAATAAACAACCCTTTCATTCTATTTGGAAAGTGTTAAAGTTTAAGCACCTGTTTTCAAACTGTTCATAACATTGGTCATCCAAAAACTTTAAAACAAAAAAAACATTTTAGATGCTCTGGCATGATTAATTAACCTAGAATCATCTCAGAGGACAACATCATATTGGCGCCGTTGTTGGGGAGCGAAAATTGAAGTATTTTCCCTGGGACAACGATTAAGACTTTTCCTTTAAGGTGAATAAAGGAATTGTAGGTTAAAATATTTCACCTGGTGACTCCACAAGCCCAAGATGGCTCCTTCAAAACATACCAGATCTCATTCTGATTCTCAAATTGTTTCTCCATTATCTGATCCAGAGAGACTGGTAAGAGAAGCCTCTTTTAGAAGGAGACTTGAAGCTTCTGCTTCTTCTTCTATACCACTACAACCTAAAGATATTTCAGCTTCTGATCCCTTTAGGTTTGTTCCATCCCAATTATACTTGGCTGATCTAACACCTAGGGTTTTAGAACTATTATCTAAAGGGGTTGATCTGTAGTCAACTCTCTTAGTCCATTCTTTGGAATCATATAAAATCCCTGAAATATTTTCAGATTCACCCAAGTCAGAAGAAGAATTAGATGTACATTTACCAAAGTTAAAACCTACTGATTTTATCTCCCCCACTCATTATACATTTCCATCTACTTCTGCCCAACTCGAGGAAACTTTTGTTTGTATATTCAAACCCTTTGTTTAGAAATAAAGAAGAATTTGAAACAGAGATTCAGAAGCTAGTTATCAAACACTTTTAAAAACTTTTATGGATCCTCCACTTTCCCATCCTTCTCCTCCTACCATTACACCTCCATCTTCACCTACAGCTTCACCATTTTCCTCCTCATCCTCTTCTACATCATCTCCCACCTCTTTTACTAATTCATGTTCATGTTCATCTTCAAATATGGCTACCTTTCAACCTATTATTCAACCTAGGTATGCTTCCTTACATCTTCCTAACCAACTAGATTATTTTCCTAATGGGTATTTAAAACACCTACCAAGGTTTAATGGAGAAATTGATTTGTCCACTAAAGATCATTTAGCTGCCTTTTTGGATTTTGCTGATAATATGAACATTGAACATGAAGATGTATATATGATATTGTTTTTTCAATCACTAGAGGGGAACATTAGGATTTGGTTTAAACAACTGAGAGCTGATTCAATTCATTATTGGAATGAATTAACTACCATATTTAAGAATCAATGGGGTGTTAAGAAGGATCCGATTTAATATCTTACAAAATTTGAAGAACTGAAAAGGAACCATGGTGAACCAGTGGAAAATTTCATAAAAATATTTAATAAAATTTATCATAAGATGACTCCTGACTGTAAACCACTAGTAGTAGTAGAAAAAGTTCAATATTCTAAAGAATTTGATGATGACTTTTCAATCATGCTTAGGGAAATGACATACCATACTCTACAAGACATGCAAACAAATTCTATAGAAGTTGAGGCTAATAGGTTAGCATCAACTAAACTTAAAGCTAAGGCTGAAAAAGCTAAAAGGAAAATGAAAATTAAGGAAGAAGGATCTTCCTCAAAAACTAAAAATGAAGATCAAAATATAGATGACATCACATCATTACTTAGAAACCTTTTAAATATAATTTCAAAAATAGAAACTCAACCTAGAACAATTCAACAAACTGTTGCTAGACCTCAAACTCAATTTAGAAGAGCCCCCCAAACACAAATTTTGCAAAGACCAAATACTGATCAACAGATCCAACCCCCATTGATGATTGATGACCAACAACCAGAAGACATTGGCCCTTTGATTTATGAAGATATAAATAATCTGGATCATTCATCTTTACAAAATTCTATTGTTTCTCTCCCATTAAATCAGTCTTCTCAAGATCAAGAAGACTCTCAAATTTCAAAATATTAGGCATTTTCTGAGTTTTTAATTACAAAATTGAATAGGAGATACGATCTAAGACCTAGGTCAGGGCCTGGTAGACCTCCAAAAAGCCCCATTGTAAATGAACCTCAAATCAAATCCACTGAAACTCAAACAACAACAATTCAACCATTGAATCAAACAACTGAAACAACTCTAATTGATAGAACTATTTTCACCACTTTCAATGTAGAAAGGAAACTGGAAAGAGTTAAAATACCCATTCCTTTATCTAAAATTTCAAATAATCTAGGGTATAAAAGCCAAGTTTCTAAATGGATCCAGTCATCCATTGTTGATGTTGAAGGGGATGTAATAAGCCTACAAGATGAAAAACCTTCAATAGTCTTTGGTCCCAACTCAAACATGATTGATGAAAATGTACCACCTTTCTATGTGACTCTAAAAATTCATGATTTCTTGTTATATAATTGCATGTTAGATTCTGGGGCTTCCCATAATATGATGCCAAAAGTAATCATGGACCAGCTGCAATTAGAGGTCACTAGAACTTATCATGATATTTACACTTTTGACTCCAAGAAAGTACCCTGTCTTGGACTTATAAAAGATCTGGTAGTTACTTTAGCTCAAATCTCTGTTAAGAGTGTGGTTTTAGACATTGTAGTCACTGACATCCCTACCAAATTTGGCATGTTCTTATCAATATCTTGTTGTGCCAAATTAGGAGGAAGCCTTCAAATGGACATGTCTTATGCTACCATTCCTGTATATGGGGGTGAGCATCTCAGATTATACAGAGAAGTAATATTCATGAATACTATTTGTAAATCTGATCAAGCCATGAATCATCCTATTTATCTAGTAGATCAAGACTTTGGATGTTTTGAATTATCATCAAATAACTCACAAAATACTCAACTTACTATTGAAAACATTGTTGACAAACCTAAAATCATCAACACTGATATTTGGAAATTGTACTTTGATGGTTCTTGCTCAAAGGAAGGAGTAGGAGCTAGAATTGTATTAATTTCACCAAACAAATAAAATATTACCCAATCCTATAAGCTTGAATTTGATGTAACTAATAGTGTAGTAGAGTATGAAGCTTTCCTGCTAGGATTGGAATTAGAAAGAAGTCTTTATGTGCAAAATCTAAGTGTATTTAGTGACTCAAAACTTATTTTCAAATAAGGAATCTTTGTCAAACTAAGCATGCTAGACTTAGATCTTATAGGAATGAGACTTGGGATTCAATAGATAATATATTTTCATCATTCAACGTAACTGCTATTCCTAGAGATCAAAACATTCATGCAGATTCCTTGGCTATTTCTCGTACTTCTTTTAAAGTTCCTGATAAAATGCTTTTGCAATATCAAATTCAAGTTAAGTATAGACTATATATTCCTAACAATCTTAAAAATTGGAAAATTTTTGATGATGACGAGCAGTTAAAATCCTTTTTGCAAGTAATTGATGAGTTTTCAACCCTGCAAGTTGAGGAAGAACAACTTGATAATCATGAAGTTTACAAGGAAAATCAAACACCACAATTTGACTAAAAAATTGTTGATCATAACATTATTCAATTATCTAACAATTTTATTCCAAAAGGGTTAGTCCCTCTTGAGAAGCTCTTTGATCATAATGATGTTCCCAAAAATCCATTATCAAATTCACCTGAGGAAAATATTG
This sequence comes from Pinus tabuliformis, assembly GCA_031772625.1. Taxonomy (NCBI): domain Eukaryota; kingdom Viridiplantae; phylum Streptophyta; class Pinopsida; order Pinales; family Pinaceae; genus Pinus; species Pinus tabuliformis. The sequence goes on from CM062809.1 coordinate 113,356,306, forward strand.
AAATTTGTAACATTGGAAGTTCTAAAGAAATCATAAATGTTAAAATTTCTGCATCCCTGTCAATGGAAGCCAAAGACAAATATTTAGCCCTCCTTAAAACCTATAAATATGTTTTTGCCTAGTCTTATAATGAACTAAAGACATATGATACATCTCTCATTGAACATAAAATCCCATTAAAACCAAAGGCTAAACCTTTTAAGAAAAAATGAAGGAGAATTAATCTTGTTGTCCTTCCTGTTATTGAAAAAGAACTCAAAAAGCTACTTGATTCTAAAATTATAGTTCCATTGAGATATTCTGATTGGGTAGCTAATTTAGTTCCATTAAAAAAGAAAAATGGTGAAATTATACTATGTGTGGATTTTAGGAATTTGAAACCATCTTTGAAAGATAATTATCCATTACCCAAGATGGATCAATTACTTCAGAAAGCTTTAGGAGATAATAGAATTTCTATGTTAGATTGTTTTTCTGGATACAATCAGATCATGGTCAATACAAAGAATAGAGAAAATACATCATTCACAACTCCTTGGGGTACATTCATGTATGCACAGATGCCTTTTGGTTTAACTAACACTGGAGCTACTTTTCAAAGAGCTATGGATTTAGCATTTGTGGGTAAGAAAAACAAATTTGTTGTTATTTATCTTGATGATTTGACTGTTTTTTCCAATTCTAACCAAAAACATTTAAAGCATTTGAGAAAGTTTTTTGATAGGTGTAGAAAGTTTGGGATTTCTCTTAATCCCAAAAAGTCTTTGTTTGCACTCAAGGAAGGAAAATTTCTTGGCCATATTATTTCTAAGGAAGGAGTAGTCATTGATCCTAAAGGAGTTTCAACTATACAAGCACTTTTGTTACCAAGGAATAAGAAGGAAATTCAGGCTTTCCTTGGGAAAATAAATGTTTAAAGAAGGTTTATTCCTAATTATGTTGAAATAGTTAAGGATATCACTGATATGATGAGAAAGAACCATGAAGATAAATGGAATATTCCTGCAAGGTACGCATTTGATCATATTAAAAAGGCTATTCCAAAATCTCCCGTTTTAGCTAGGCCGGCTTATTCCGAACCATTTAGTATCTTTTCTTTTGCCTTTGAAACTACCTTGGCTTCCGTTCTCTTGCAAAATAATAAAGATGGAGATGAACAACCTATTGCCTTTTTTAGTAAAGTCATGAGAGATGCTGAGCTGAAATATGACATTATTGAAAAACAAGCCTATTCTTTAGTTCAAGCCCTGAAAGCTTTTAGAGTCTATCTCCTTCACTCTTCTATTATTTCCTATGTACCCAATAGTGCTGTTAAAACTGTGTTAACTCAACCTGATACTGATGGAAGGAGAGGGAGATGGATAACTAAGATTTTAGAGTATGATCTTATTATCAAAACCACAAGGTTGGTAAAAGGTCAAGGCCTGGCTAAGCTTCTTGCTGAGTCAAATTGTAAGATCTTGGGAATAAATTCTGTTTTTGAAATCCCAACTAAGAAGAATCCATAAGAACCTTGTGAAATCCCAACACAAAATAATTCCACAAGAACCTTTTGTAATCCCAACATAGAAGAATCCACAAGAACCTTCTTCATCAGACCAATCAATTCTGATTCATATTGATCATAAATTTTTATTATCTGATTGGTACACCGATATTGTGAGATTTCTTAGAGATTTTGAGTTTCCATTTGAATTCACGAAGAATCAATGTAAAACGCTGAAGTTAAAGGCCATAAAATACTGTATTGTTAATGAAAATATGTAATGGAATGATACTCTTAACATCCTTTTACTTTTCTTAACAGAAAATGAGATAGAAGGGACTATTGATCAATTTCATGCAGACATTTGTGGAGGGAACTATGCTTGGAGGGCTACAACACACAATATTTTAAGAGAGATTTTATTGGCCTATTATGTTTTCACAAGTGGGAGAAAAGGTTAGAAGTTGTACTCAATGTCAGATGTTTGCTGGAAATCAGATATTAACAACATTTCCATTAGTTCTAGTACTAGTCTAAGCACCTTTCCTTCAATGGGGATTGGATTTCATTGGTGAAATTCATCCTCCATCAAGTAGTCAACATAGATGGATATTGACTACTACAAATTAATTTACCAAATGGGTAGAGGTCATTCCAGTCAGAAATGCAACTGATACTGTAGTTATTAAATTTATTGAAGAATACATATTGTCTAGATTTGGATGCCCCCAACAAATAGTGATAGACAATGCAACAACATTCAACAGTGTCAAGATGATTGAATTTTGTGAGAAATTCCAAATTTTATTGCATCATGCTACTCCATACTATCCACATGGGAATGGACTGGTAGAGTCCTCACGCAAGAGTTTGGCTAAAGTTACAAAGAAAACATTGGAGGATCATAAAAGGAATTGGGATAGTCATCTCATTTATGCACTTTAGGCTAACCGGATCTCACCAAAGATATCGACAAGTAAATCTCTCTTTCAACTTGTTTATGGTAAAGAAGCTATATTTCCCACACATTTAGCTTTTCCTGTCATGAAGTTTTTACAAAAATAAAATGAAGAGAGTGATGATTTCTCTAGAAGAATAAATCATATTATAGAACTTAATGAATACATAGATGAAGTTCATTACAAGCTTTGGAAATATTAGAATAAAATGAAAAGTTTGTTTGATAGAAAAGCTAGGGAAAGAGATTTTAAGGAAGGTGATTTGGTATTAAGATGGGATGTTAGAAGAGAAGACAAAGGAAAACATGGAAATTTTGATAACCTCTGGTATGGAACTTTTAGCGTTGCCGAGGTTAAGGGTAATAACACTTTCATCCTGCAAACTTTGGAAGGAAAATATTCCTCATTTTCTGTCAATGGGAAATAATTGAAGCATTACATTCAGTATTGAGAGGTTCCCCATTCATTCGTCATTGTATATCATCAGAGAGTTTATTCTACAAGCAATGTGTATTTGTTTCAACGGAGACCCCATTAGCCCGAGGAGAAGGCACATGGATCTGCAAGTTCTCTGTAACCTGCAAGAGGAAGCAATCCCCAGTTGGAGCCAAATTTGTAGCATCATTTATTTTTGATCAGTTAGTTTTTGTTTACAAAAAGGGTATGAAAAAATAAAGAATATAAAAAAAATGAAAATGAAAAAATATAAAATAAAAAGTGATGAAATGAAACACCATAAAGAGAAAATGAAGATTTGTATAAGTGAGCCTGTTTAAATGCCACTTCAAAGAAATAAATTACATTGAAATAAATTAAGATTATGTGTGCAGCGTGTTTAAATGCTACAACCTGTTGTTTTGATTTGAATCATATTTTTTAATCATGATCAAATCATTTAAATTTATGCTTTAGAATAGATAATAAGTTCACCAAATTGTTTAATCTTGGTAGAAAATTATTAGATATGATAGAATATAATAAATTCTAGCCTAACATTCTCAAAATTTGGCCAAGAGATATATTAGATTAAGGATTGGATTGATTAGTAGATAATTACCTCTTAATGGTGATTAATTTTTGTATTAATTTAAACTTTTATTATGTCTTAAGCCAAAGTCATAAACGACAAATCAAATTTGTCACGAAGCACTAAGAAACTGACACTTTTGGATGGTGATCCACTTCCCCATCTAGATGAATGACGGGGAAGCCAATTTGCACCCCCTTCAACTGTTGTGCGATAACGGTAGGGCGGGGGGGGGGGGGGGTCCGAAAAGTGGCTTTCCTTCATGTGGGCCCCTCGCAACGTGTCATTCCCTCCTCACTTCGTACGCCCCCCCCTCATTACCACTTACCACTTCCTCCCACCCCCACTCGCTCCCAAATATGCTTATCTACTTCACGCGTACGTCATCCCGCCAACATCATTCCATTTCCCGCACCTTCCATTCCCCAACAATTTCACTCCACGTGTCCATATCCATTGCAGTATATCCATCTATCTGTTTCTTCTAGCCGTTATATTCTCTCGTTGGCCATAAATGAAAATCCTCCCATTTAGTAACAATTTCTCTTTAATAGTAATGCATGATTTGTTATAAATAAGCCTCTTATCCTGTTACCTGATTTTCCCTCGCTTTGTGTTTTATTCAGGTTTCCTAAAGTTTGACTGTTCCTTGTTTCTGCTCTGTGGCATTACTGAATTTACCTTCAGAATGAAACCTCTTCTCTGTAAGGTATTTTCATCCCTAACCTTCTGTTATTTCTTCCTCCTATTCTGTAAATAATGGATCCTAAAAGAAAAGACCAACCCTCTGCTAGTCAAAGTTCCTCACAAGAAAATCCCAAAGTCTTTGATACCCCATACCTTGGTCACATTTCCTTAGTTTGCTAGTTCTTCAAAATTATAGACACAGAGTGTGAATTTGACATGTTTGAATTGCACCATTGGTTAAAGTAGACTTACCAGGAATCTAAAGATGAAATCAACTTATGGGAATCTTTATTTCTCATGTACATGTTTCCTCAGATTCATGATTTTCCTAACTTATTCATGTGGTGTCAAGCTAAGTAAGATCCCCTACAGAGAATTGTGGTAGCTTAGAATGGAGACATTCTGATATCCATCACCCCTGAAACTATCAATAAGATGCTTCTTATCCCTGAAAATAATTCCCTTAGATTTTCTCCACTGCTGTCTTAATGGATTTATACCATAAGCTCACTTTCCCCCAAAGAGCTCAAATTTTTGAGATATTTCTTCCAGAATATGTTGAACTTCCTAAAAAAAGCCCTCCTTATCCAACATCCATGTTCCCTGAGAGAGCTAAACACATCATTTCCTTAATTTCTTTCTTGTTAGGTTACCAAACAAATCAATTGGTAGATGAATCTATCCTAGGTTATTTATCCATCTTCTCCAAAGAAAAAAAACCTACTTTCATGTAATTACAATCAATTTTTGGTTGAACGTATGCATGAACAATTGATGAAAATTACTACTAAAGGAGAATGTGTGCTAGTGCATATGATTCTTTTTCAATAGAGAGGCAGGTTGCCTATAACTTTACACAAGCAGGATAATCAGCAAGTGATTCAAGTAGTCACACGATGGACATCATTGATAAGGAGGAACTCAAATGAGTTCAAGTTTTCAGATTTCATTGACTATTTTATTCATCTAATTGCACAGATTCTCAGCAACCAGACCGAACCTAGGATCAATCTAGAAATCAAAAGGATCCTGCATCTAAGTGACCAAGCCAAGGCAGAGGACTAGTATCTTTACTATAATGATACAAATATTAGAGTGTATGGATGTGAACTAGCTCCGTACAAATTTCTCACATATGTTCCAATGAGAATTTTCTCCTTGGAATATATTAGGAAAATGATTAATATGGATGAACTACATTTCATTTTAGGGAAGAGGAAATCTTAGTTAAAAATCAAGTCACAAGTAGGATAATTTATTTTCAATGCCAGATCAATAGGTATTGAAGCAGAATCAATCCTCAAACAAATGGGATTCCAACCAAGTTTTACCTGGTCTTATGATCCATTTAGTATAATCTCCAACTTAAGGGTGGAACTCAAAACCACACCTTACAATAATACTCCAAGACCAGAGATTGAAAAGTATAGAAATCAAGAAAAGTGGGAAGATAATACACTTCAGGAAGTAGAAGAACAAACTTTACCTCCTTCTACCCTCCAGACTCCCAGTTCTGAAAGCAAGCAGTACAAGAGATAGAGAGAAGAATCTTCATCATCAACAAAAGGTGAAAAATAATTCTTCATTATTAGAAGAAATCAAGGACTAACTCCAATTTCACTACTACTCTAAGTCAAAAAGAGCCTATAATCATCAATTTGGATGATTCACAGGTTTCTATAGGGACAAAAGAAATTGTAATCACTCCTCCATCTTCCTCTTCAGTTTCATAGAATTTGTTGGAGATCACCCAGTTTGCAGGAGTAAGTGAGGAAGAGGAGCAAAACATCTCCATTGATTTCCTTGAAATTAAACAAAAGAATGAATGTTTGAAGGAAAATGTATATGCTCAATTTTAGAAACAGACATCAACTTCACAACATAGGTTATTGAAAACTTTTGATAGTGAAAAAGGAAGGATGCAAATGGAATTACTACAAGCCCAAGTGCCTTTTCCAAAGGCTTCTTCAGATTATAAGAAGACTGTATTTTCTTTTGATGCCAACCATATACATCCAATTGATTAGATGGACATGCATAGGCAGTCTGGTGAGATGATTTTATCTACCATGACCAACACTTCTATGGCATTATCAAAACTCAGGACACCTCTTTCAAATGTACAATCACAATTGAAGATAGAAAATATATCCTCTTTGGCAAAAGATAACATGGTAAAATCATTAGAAGATCTAGTGATTAAAATTGGGTGTGATCCCACTGATGTTAAAGCTGCAGAGGACATTATTAAAAATAAGAATGCATACATTTTAGCATTAAGGAAGCAACTCAAACTACCTTCTACAAAGGATCCTCAATCCAAGGAGATAACAGAAAGTGAGTAGCATAAAGAATAAATGCTCAAGCTGATCATTGAGAAAAATGTACAGACAAAGACAATGGAAGAGAAAATTGAGAAATTGCTTAAAGAAAAATAGGAATCTGCTCAAGTAGCCATATCTCCAATTACATCTATACCTATTACAGTGTCAAGGACAACAAGGGAATCAACATCAGCATCAATAGAGTCTACATCAACAACAAGAGATTTAAACAAAGTCATACAAGAGTTGTCTCTCCAGAGACAAGAGAATGAAAAGCTTCATAAGAAATTTAAGAATCTGGAGACTTAGAAGATTAAAAATGACACTCTTTATGTTGAAGAGATGCAGAAGACCCATAGATTGACTAGAAGGATAGAAGAGTTGGAAAATGAGTCATTAATGGCTCAGACCTTGGCCCAAGCCAAGGAAAATATTTGGGTAGACATCAGTCAGGCTATAACTGAAGTTTGGCCCTCCATACAGATTATTTTTGAACAAGAAGAGCTGATAAATAGGTGCCAAGAAACTGTTGAATAAGTTAGAGAACTTCTTAAGGATAAACCAAGTGAAGCCATAGACATGATTAAAGTTCTAAATTCAAAAATGAGAGCCAAGTTGGAGTAGATTCAGATTTTGGACAAGACTGAAACTATTTTGGAGATTAAGAAGGTTTGGCAGGAAAAGAATCTCATGACTTAGTTGGAGACCGAGTGCCAAGCCTTGAAAACTGTTGTCCAAAGATTTCATTTCAAGCTCAACTTACTCAACTAGAGAGGACTACCAGGATTAGTGGCACCAAATGACATGTTGATCAACTTGGAGGAATACTGTCAAAAGCTTTATGCAATTGTCACTGATAAAACTAGATTTGCAGGTATAAAGGGTCACCTTAAAGGGAAGGAAATCTTAGAAGCTTTGGATTTTGATTTAATAATCAAGCATGAAATTAAAGACATTTTTTTAATAAACCTACTTTTGAAAAGTATACCGAGGTTGATGAAGTCTACAAGAAGTTGGTTAATATTTATATACCAAGTGAAGATAGGAGGGATCACCTATGTGAAATTATCGAGTAACTTTCATCGCCAACTGATAGATAGCTAGGCGACACTTTTTGGGGACCAGATCACCAACATATTCCTTAAAGATAGTGCCATCACTCAACAATTTTAGAATTCCTATAATTTTGTACTATTTTTGTATTTTGTTAAAATGTCCCTAGAAGATCTTTCATTTTGTATAAATAACTCTTCCTTCGAGTTATTAAGGGTTGAACCCTTGGATGAAGTTTCAAAGAAGAATTGTAATTGAGCTAGAGATTTGCCTCAAATTAATGAAAGGATTCTGAATTTGCCTCAAATAGTTTTGATGAGCACTAATATTGCAGAAAGAATGCTGCAACTCCTGGGGCTACCAACTTTACTTTATCAACCCAGGGTTCGTACAAAATTGGAGGTGACAGTGCTGTATACACAAGTAAATGTGATGGTTCTGCTCTTTGTCACTGCTAAGTTGGTGATAGACCACTAAGGTTTTCAAACTAGACTTTTATTGGTTCAAAAGAAGCTTGATTACCAATGAGGAAATGAGAAATCTACACTAAGACAAATCTTGTCTACTGCAGTAAGGAAAAAGAATGAAATCAAATGTTTAAGCACACCATTTTTTTAACTAACTTCTAGAGGCTTTGCTTCAAAAGAATGCTAAGTTAACATGGATGCAATCCTACTGTCCTAGGCATGCAAATTAAAACATCAAACATTCTACTGCTATGCATGTAAATGAACAAAATAATTTTGTTTTTCTTTTTGTCTTTTTTGTGTGAAAGTGTGAAAGCTAACTTCTTTTGGTGATGTGGTAGGTGGCTTAGGGATGATGGCGAATGGTCAGAAAGCTTGGGAGACAAGTAGGGGTCCTTTTCTAGCTTCCTAGGGGATTTTCCCTCAATTCGACATCAAAACAGGCCACTACAGGTCGACCTACAGGATGTCCTAATGCGTTCTATAGGTTGTCCTGAATTTCGACAAGATCCCCTGTATTCCTATAGGATACAACCGAGAGAAAAAGGAGGGATGTTGAAGGCGATGTAAGGCTTAGGGAAGGTGGATGGTGGGGGAATGAGGTGAGGGAGTGCCTAGGACTCCTGCAGAGCTCAAAACTAGCGTTGTGAGATGGCTGGATTTGCTCAACAAGATTGGAGAACATTCTTGTGCAATGATGAAATTGGTGAGGGTTTTAGTGAAATAAAGTGATGACCATGGATGGATGAGGTTGGGATGAGATTGTTAATCATGCCATCTGTATGTATTGCTGAAACTCCTGCATTGCATCAAACATTGACATTTGTCCATAAATCATGTAAAAAAGAAGGATTTCAATTAACTAAGGAAAACAAAATTTCATGAGCTAGCTGCCTATTTCATGCATGGGAAAAATTGCAAAATAATATGGAGCCTTGATGAGATCTAAAGTAAGACTGAAGATAGTAGAAATGGAAATCAAATCCTATTCTTGAAAACTAGCAAAATGCTGACCTAAGTAATAGAAAGCCCTAAATTCCATGAGAAACTAGAATTTTGTCTTTTTGAGGCTGCATAGGAGTTCTTTCCTCAAACCATGATCCCTGAAGGGAGGAGTGAGGCCAAATCCACAACTACTTGCAATGGAATAATACTAAAGACAATTCAACTATTAATCTATAAAATCAACTAAGCATACAAATACAAGAAGAGGATCCTTTGCTGCTAAGGTTGGGACCTAACCCAAGAGCTTTAACCCTCTGAGTCATCTCAGTGTTGGATCAAGGAAATGCTCATTCTCATTATCAAATCATAAAATTACATCACAATGTCTTCCACAAGTCTTGAGCTCGAAAATGACTAGTGTTTTTTATAGCAAAAATTTGAATCCTAATGAGGCTCTAGGCCTCCTTATTTATACAACTGAACTCTCCAATGAATTCCTTAAATATAGGGAGGCTCAGCTTCCAAACTCAAGATAAACTATCTCTTTAACTTTCACTTGCTCGGCTGCCTTTTGATCTCCATGACTTGGCTGCTTGTACTTTGAGCTAGTGTGATTGATGGAGAAATATTCGAATGAGTGAGGAGTAAATGAGGAGGATATACCTCCTACAATCTCTCCTCCTTGTCTCATTCGAGTTTCAACCCTTAATTAACCAAAATTTCCATGCTTTTCTCTCAAAAACCTGCAATCAATGCACATTAGTCCACTAGGCATAATATCTCACTTTGACTCATCTCATTAAGCAAAATACAATCAAAACATGTAAGAAATTATGAGAAGAGTTGATTTGAATAAGCGAGGAGGTGCATTAAGGTCCATATAGTTACCTAATGATGAGGCTCATCATCACTCCCCTATTGAAAGTGTTTCTCATCGTTTGAGCAACTCAATCTATATCCATGTCTTTCATTGCTCTAGTGGCCTCCCTGACATCCCATGCTTTTGCTATAGTTTCCTCTTCCTATGCATAGAACCATGCCTTCCTTTCTATCTCCTCCCACTGCTTTATTTCTTCCTCTTCCTTCCTTCCTTCCAACATTCCTAGGAGTAGTGGTGGACTGAGTCTCAAGCCAATTCAATTGACTTTGAGTCTTTGGAGAGCTTGCTTGTACATGGGTGTCCTGTTCAGTGCTTCTCTCATTCTCTGAGGAGAATGGTACTCTTTGATTTTCAAGTTGTAGGGGAAATTATTCCATCTCCTTTAGCAATCTTGCATGCTGTCATCCCATAACAGCATGAATATGTCCTCAAAGTGTGTGATTGCTTGCTCTTGGGCAGCAAGTTAACTAGGTTCAAGTTGAGGGTCATTTGCAATCAAGTTATGGGGGCTGATGACAACCATTGGATTTGATTTCTGAACTCTTATCATGAGGGGTTTTATTTCTTCCCTTACCATTACTTTCTTCATTTTTGTAGCCCTTTCTTCCTCATGATTCATCCATGATGAAAAATCCATCAACTGTAAGTCCCCTAGTTTTGAATTAGGGTCCCACACATTCAGATCTGTCAAGGCTAAGTTATGTAGGTAGAACTCAGATATTTTAGCCCTATCCTCCAATGTGCTTTGATCACAAAGATCAATGAAATCTCTATAATCCTGGAAGGGCATAGTGCCTCTCTGTTCTAAAGTCTTGATTTGGAACTGCAACCACTGTTCCTTAAGATACAATGCATAGGACTTTGCTGGCATCTTGCATGGATTGCCTCCAAGGATAGACTGGCCATGGATTCCAATTGATTCTCTCTCTCTTGTAGCTGTCCTCTTAACCATGAATTTTCTGCCTCCAAATGAGCTTTCATCATTGCCTTTCTATCCCTCAAGCTGCTTAGTTCTCCACCCATCTTCTTTACTTTCTCCTCCATGTGACCTATGTCCTCCACTCCTTTAGAATTGGCAATTTACATCCATCTATATGTTCTTGCCCTTTCTTTCTCAAGCTCAAAGAACAATGGGATGGAAAATTTCTATGGAATGACCCTTCCCCCTCAATGAACCTGTAGTAGGAGTCAAGGTTAGGTTGAGGAATAGGTTCCCAACTATGGATATTCCTTATTTGTTTCTTGCTGCATACTCCCTTCTCTGTCCAATTTATGAGTTTCCTGTAGGTTTAGTTTCCTATATGATTTCCTCTGCTTCCTGTAGGTCCTTCTATGTATCCTGTAGGAGGCCTTTTCCTTTGGATGAGGCAGATCTAGTGACAGGCCTCCTAACATAAGTGATAGGAGACTTGGGAGAGGCTTGTCCTGATGATCATTCTCCTTGATTTTTCATAAGAGGAGTTATCTTTTCCTACTATTTTGGTGAGTCTTCAATGACAATAGGAACCTTGGTGGGAGTTTGAGGTTTCCCTTGCCTTATTCTTGTACTTTTTCTTGTCCTAAAGTACAATGGAGTTTTTCTCTGTCTCTTCCCTTTTTGTTTGATAGGGGTACTAAGGGTAGTGAGGGCAACTGCTGCCTCTTTCTCAGTGGGTTCTAGAGATACCCTGGGTGATTCCTCCCCTTCTTTGCCTTGCATTGTAGACCTATGTTCTTCCTTGTCTTCTGTCTCCCCTTTTCCATTTTCCTTTTCACTCTTGTCTTTCTCCTCTTCTTCTCCCTCTAGTTCCTCACTCTGTTCATGATTTTCCTCCTTTCAATCCTCTTCTGTCTCTTCACCACTTTCCTTCTCCTTTTCTTCCTCTTCTTCCTCCTCTATTTCGTCTTCATCCCCCTCTGTTTCTTCTTCATCCTTGTCTATTTCTTCTTCATCCCTTTCACTGGCAGTGGGGCTTTTGTCATATTCAAGGGATTTTATGTATTCCTTTGTTTGCATGTCTCTGAAAGTTTCCCATGTGATAGAGATTCTGAGGTTTTGGAGGCCATATTTTATTATAAGTCTAATTAACCCATGATGGACTAGCTATTGATGGTTTCCTTCTTGCACCTTAATGCTCATATCTATCATTGATTGAAGAAGAAAGTAGGGTATGCTGAGTCTGTTTTGAGAAGGTGTGTCTGCTCCAAATCTCAACTCTTGGAGAAGCCTAAAATGGTATCCATATACCACACTGTACCTACCTACACATGATATCTACTTTATAAGGTGGTAGCTAATTTAGTTCCAAGGATATGGTAGGCTTGCTCTTCTGACTCCATTTTTGTCTTCCATTGCCTCTTCTCCTTCCAAAAAGAATTTCTTCTTTTCAATTTGGTTGTTACCCTTATCCTCCTTTCTCCAAGGCATCCCTAAAGGAAGGGTGGTGACTTTGCTTATGATTTCATGGGTGAGTTCTATAGAGAGGCCTTTCACCACAACAATGGCATGGTTCCTAGTAAGTGGAATGTGGGAGAGGGAAATGTATCTGGCCACTTCATCATCATATCCCCTCAATTTTTCAAAGAAACCCATCCAATTGTGCCTTGTGAATATCTCTAGTACAAGAGGGTGATGATGAATCCTCACTATGTTGATGGGTTCCCTCTTATTAAATGCCCCTATCATTTTTCTCTAATGGATGGAGGATTGTGTATGTTTGATACCAAATTTAATGGATGAGGAATTTTAAATGAAAATTTTGTGTATGCAATTCCCCTAGATTGCAATCTTTTTCAAGAAACTAGAAGGCTTTGCTATATTCTTTTCACTTGGAAAATGTGGGAAAGTATAGAGCCTACCTCCTTATCACTGCTTTATGAAGCCAACCTCTATTTTTCCCTTTTAAAATTTCTCATTGCCAATCTTGTAGGTGCTGTTCTGTATCCTTTAGTCTCCTGTAGGATTTCCTGTAGGATCCTGTAGGCGCTCCTACACTGGAAAACACAAATTCCACCTTTCCTGTAGACTGCTTGAGGGCCAAGAGAAACTTTTCTTGTGTGTAGCCTCAAGAATGTGAATGCCTCTATGCACAGGGATCAAAGTTTATTTTCTCATATGGGTGATTTGAGTGGGGTGGTGTGCTGATAGCCGAGGTACGAGTATCTATTTTTGGACCATTGGTCCCACTACCACATCATTATTCTCCTTACCTCATAATCAACTCCCACTTCAGGCATCCGTAGCTTAACCACTTTTGACCTCATCTCCCCTTTCTCTTGACTTGACTGCTGCCACGTGTGAAAGAACTAAATGTATTCTCTTCGTTGAATGATCGAAGGTGGCCAAGTTAACTGGCCACCTTTCGCTTATAAACCAAATCTTTCAAAAATTTTACATGTTTGATCATATTATTCTAATGAGAGAGTGGAAGTGAGATACATACCTGTGGTAATGATTCTTTGATGATGTTTGTTGGAGAGTGAAGTCCTTGCTGTGTATTTGTTGCATGTGTTTCTCCTTCTTTTTTTATTGTCCTATGATGTTTTTCTTTGATGTGCAGGTACCAAATGGTGATGCTGATCATCCTGATGTTGATGTTAAGCTCTGGAGGAGCTTATTTGACCTCTGGATCTCCATGCTTGAAGATGACTACAACCTGTGATTTTTTGTTTTGTTGGTCAGGCTGCTACAGGATGTCTTGTAGTTGCCTCTCCCTCAAAATTTTTTAATCATTTCTTCACTTCTAGAGCATGAGGATGGTTGGCATGGGTGGATAAGGGGTCTAGGGATTGGTGAATGAGAGGTATAGCTTCCAGGTGTTGTCCCCTTGTTCTTTATCTCCATCCTTTTTTTTTTGTTCTGAAAACTGTATTTTTTTTTGAAACTGACTTTATTGGATGAATGCAGGGGTGATCATGGTGGAGAGAGGCATGGTGATGAGATGGTGAAGTAGAAATTTAACTTATTTTTGACATGAGAAGGTTATCCCCTTTCTCTAGGGTTACTTCCTTTGGGATTCCCAAGCCACTGTAATTCCAAAAGGATCATCCTGTAGGTTTTCAGGGAATCTTTTAGGTTTACAGGGAATCGTGTAGAAAATGTAGAACCCTTGCAAACTAAGCTAAATGAGTAGAAAAATGGAGGGAATGATTGTGTGATGAAGGATAATGAATGGAGAAATAAAAACATGAACTAGATAGGTCCCTTTTGATCCTCTCTTGTTGCTCTGGTGCTCCTCCTACTGACCTGCAACCAATATTTTCAAGACCTGCAAACAATATTTTCAAAGTTTTTTTGTTTTTTTGTTTTTCTCTTTTTGAAAGAAACTAGTCTGCCTCCAAGAGGTTTTCATCCTAGCTGCTTGCCCTGGGTGCCTCAAAAGAGGTTTTCACCTAGAGATCTTTTTATTTCTCTCTCTTTATTATTTGACACCATTGGGCTGCCTAAAGAGGTTTTCACCCCAACAGTGGGACTCAGGTGCCTCATGGAGGTTTTCACCTGAGTCTCCTTATTTTTTTTTTTAGTGACTTGATGAGGTGGAAGCTAAGACTTGCTCCACCACCATCACTATCTTTCTAGTTCCATCAATGAATTCTTGCGTTGATAAGGGCTTCTTGTAAACCTTCAATCTGTGCCCATTGACAAGTAAAGGAATAGCCTCTGCATCAATGGTTCTAATCTGCACTGAACCATTATCATGACATTTCTCTATGACATAAGGCCCTAACCATCTAGTCTTTAGCTTGCCTTTAAAATATTTATATGTGGAATCATATAGCAAGGCCCAATCACATTCTTGAAATTGTTTGTCCTTGATGTTCTTGTCATGCTAGATATTCCTCTAAACATGAGTCACCTCTGTGTGCAGGAGGGCCTGCATTCTAAACTCATCTAACCCATTTAGTTGGAGAAATCTCTCTTTTTGTGCATTATTGAGATCTAGATCTAGTTGGGCTGCCATCCTTAATGTATTGTACTCAAATTCAATGAACAACAGGGCCTTCTTCCCATAGACCACTCATAGGGTGTGAATCCAGTGGTGGTCTTCCAGGTGGTATTGTAGGCCCAAGTGGCCTCAACTAATCTATCTGCCCAATCTTTCCTGCTACTACTAACGACTTTGGCCAGAATGCCCTCCAATGCTCTGTTGGTCATCTCCACTTGCCCATTATCTTGTGGGTGTTAGGGAGTGGAGGTTCTATTCTTGATCTTGTGCTGGCTTAACAAGTCTTCAATCATGTGAGATGTAAACTGGCTGCCTTGATCAGTGACCAATTCTCTAGGGTACTGTGGTGAAGTAAAATTATAAGTGCAGACACAAACAAATTCCTCTAGCCCAATAATGGGTAAAGCCACAACAGATACATTCTGTGGAATATTTCCTGAGGTTAGAATCAATCAAGAGGGCCTATCTCTTGGTCGCTTATCCTACTTGATTATGTCCTCGCTTACTCGCTCCAGCAATCTCTCGCTTCGTTCTTCAAGCTCCTGAAACAAGTAAACAACAACAACACACAAGCATAATAATAGACAAATTACAATTCAACCTACTTAACAAGTCAAGAAACATTAAGCCATGAATATGTAATATCAAAAAACATGTAGGAAACCAATCGATAGTTGCATATATTAATATCAAAGAGAGATTACAATAATTCATCTTGACGTCGTAGTCTTCCTCTTACAAGACCAAGTTCCCACACACTTCTACTAGCATTCCATGATGGCCTCAATCAACAATAGTTTTAAGGCTCTTCCCTTTAGAATTCACTCCAAACCAAACACACTTCTCCCTCACACAACTAGATGGCTACAACTAGTAATAGCTTGCTTGTCTAATCAAAATAGTATACTCACATTCAGCCAACACTCTAATTACAACTTTCACACTAGCTTGTGCTTGGGAAGAAGGGAGGTTTATATAGGAAATACGGATGGGAGATGGATCCTATTCTCATGGGAGAAGGACTTATCCATTGAGGTAGTTCCATCATTATAGGGGAAAGGAGCCCAAACTGTCATCCTCGACCCCATCTGGCCAAACCATTTACCAGACTTTCGTTACGGAGCTTCTGGATATGGAAGCTTCGGCTCTAATTTAAAAAACTTTCCATAATAGGACTGGTGCAATTGGAACACAGCTCAGTCGCACCGATCGACGTGGGGAATAGTGATAATCTCTACTCATCGGCACAAGGGAGACAAAGGTCATTAGCGCTGGTCTTGTAAACTGGGAAAGACAGAAGTTTCAGGGGAAATGGTGCAAAAGGGAAATGATCTGCTCATGAAGAGGGACATAATGGGAGTTTCTCCATGAAGGTAAAGCATGCGGGGCTCATTGTAGAGGTCCTCTAGGATCAAGGAATGGGGAGTACATGGACAGTGACAAAATGCTGTGTAACAGGTACCCAAACTTGTAAAATACATTTTCCCTTAAGAACTCAGCCACTTTCTCCTCTGTTTCTGCCTTGATTGCCTTGGTTTTAGCCCACTTGGTCAAATAGTTAGTGCACTCAATGATGTACTGGTTTTGCTTGGATGGAAGGTCAATAGGTCCAATGAAATCCATTCCCCACTCGTCAAATGGCTTGAAAGTCACTTGAGGTTGTAGAGGCATTTCATCCCTTGGAGTAGTCTTTCCCATCCTTTGACATTGACCATATTGATTAGTATACCTTCTCACATCTTGATGAAGAGTGGGCCAATAATAACCAACTTGTAACACTTTGAATGCAGTCCTCTTGGCTGAAAAGTGAGCTCCATAAGGCCCATCATGATAAGTCAGAAGGATGTCAAAGACTTCCTCCTCCCTGATACATCTTCTCAGAATTTGATCCGGGCCTAGTTTGAAAAGGTTTCCCCCAATCCAAGTGAATGGGGCACTCTTCTTCACAATCTTGCTTTTCTCTTTGGAGGAAAAATTTGGTGGGAACTATGTAGGCACCAAGTAGGTTTCTATGTCAGCAAACCATGGAGAGAGAACTCAAATGGTGAATAAGTGTTCATCCGGTAACTAATCATCAACCATTCCTTCCTCCCCTACAGGAAAAGTTAACCTGGATAAAAAATCTGCAACAACATTCTCCTTGCCAGGCTTATCAAAAATAGTTAGATCAAACTGTTGTATTAAAGTAACCATCTAATAATATGGGCATTCACATCAGGTTTATTCATCAAATATTTAACTGCAACATGGTCAGTATGTACAAATTTTTGGCAACCTGTTATGTAATGCCTAAATTTGTTCGATGATTGCACAACAACTAGGAGCTGCTTTTTGGTTACTATGTAGTTCAATTCAGCCTTTGACAGATTCTTACTGATCAAGTAAATGGCATAAGGTAACTTGTCATCTATCGGGCCTAGAGTTGCTACTATGGATTTGTGAGAGGCCTCAACATGTATATGAAAAGGGAGGGCCCAATTTGGGCCTCGGAGAATAGGTGCAATGGTCAACTTGTCCTTCAGGGTGTTCAGGGGCTCTTGGCAAATTTTTGACCATACATATTCAGAGTCTTTGGCCAACAACCCAAATAAAGGAGAAGCTTACTTGCTGAAGTATTTTATAAAACTTCGATAGTAACCATTTAAGCCTAGAAAATTTCTGACATCTCTCTGTTTTTGCAGAGGTGGGACCCTTTGGATGATGGCTATTTTGTTTGGGTCCACCTACAGTCCTTGATGGGATATTGAATGACCTAGAACAATCCTTGCAGTCATAAAGAATATACATTTTTCGGGACTAAGGGATAGTTTCATTTCAATGCATTTGTTTAACACCTTACCTAAGTTGGACAGAGCCTCCTGGAAATCACACCCCTAAGGTGTAAAATCACCCATATAAATTTCTACTGCATCATGGACTAGCTCGACCAAGATACTCAGGACTGTCCTCTGGAAAGTGGTAGGGGCATTGCATAGGCCAAAAGGAAGGACCCTATAGGTGAAAGTACCCCAAGGACAAGTGAAGATGGTTTTATCCAGGTCTTCCGGGCTGATTTGGATTTGATTGTACCACTGAACCCATCTAGGAAAGATAATTTTTTTTCCTTGCTAGGCCATCTAGCACTTGGTCAATGAAAGGTAGAGGGAAATGGTCCTTCTTTTTTTCTTTTTTTAACTCTCTGTAATTGACACAAATCCTCCATTTCTCATTTTTCTTTGGAACCAACACCAAAGGAGAGACCCACTCATTGTCTAAGATAGGGTAAATGAATCTTGCATCTAGCAGAATTTGTGGTTCTTCTTTGACTATATCGTTAAGAGCTGGATTCATTCTCCTTTGGGGTTGTCAGACTGGTTTGCAACCTTATTTGATATAAATTTGGTGAGTACACACCAAGGGGTGCACTCCCTTCATTTCCTTGTAACTCCAAGCAAAGGCATCCAAATGTTCCTTTAGCATGTTGCACAACTTTTCTTCTTGGTGTACAAAAAGAGATGGGTTGATTTTAAAAGTTCTCTTAGGGTCGAATTCTATGGTTTTGACACGGGTTGGACTTGAATTAGCTAGGCATAGATCAATCTGATGGTTGTTCTAGGTTTCCTCTATTACTTCCTCTAAGGACAAGGTGCTGGGAGTTGGACTTTGGAGTATGTGTTCAATCAAATCATCTTCATCCGGTTTTCCTCCTCCCATGGTTGTTTCTAAGGTATAGAGTTGGGCTGAGTAGACTTCATCTTCTTCTTCCTCTTCCAGCCATAAAGGTAAGTCATTTTCTAGAGATGGCTAAGCAGGAGGGTACATGACTAACTGCTTGGACATATGCCCATTTTTGATAGTCATATTTCCAGCCCTGCAGCTGATGTAGGCATCGATAATGGCTAACCAGGGCCTCCCAAGGATGAGAGGGTAACCAGTAAGCTTGGCCTTAGGCTCGAGAACTAGGATGTTTGTACGATACTCCAAAGAGTCAATGGTGACCATCACATCCTCCAAAATCCCCTCAGGGGTCACTGTGGAATGGTCTGCAAGTTGCAAGACTGTTGTGATCTTTATCAATAAGCCCTGGAGATTGAGCTTGAGCATGTTGTCCTTTTTCATCACATTAATGGTAGCCCCAAGATCAATCAAAGTGTGTGGGACAATGGTGCCATTGATGTGCACATCTACTATAGGGCTTCTAGGGTCCAACTACTTCGGGTAAATTACTTGCCTCATCATTCAGTCAGACAACTGTCCAGTGACATTAATGGTAGGGGTGTCTCTTTTTTTCCTCCTTGGATGTTTGAAGCACTTCTCCTTAATCAACTTGTTGTAAATAGGTACATACTTTATGGCATGGAAAAGTGGAATTTTGACACATAGATTTTTCAATTCACCTAGAAATTCATTCTCTTCTAGGGTAGGCTGGACTGGATGGGTTAATCTCTTAGGAAAGGGTGGTGGATTTACTCTAGGTATGCTTTCCTCTCTTTCTTCCTCACTCTCCCTAGGTGGAGGTAAAGATTGGTTGTCCGGGAGTACTCTCCTAGATCTCAGGTTGATTTCCTAAATATCCATAACATAAGCAGGATAGGATGTCTCTCCATTGTAAACCTTTTGTGCCTGTCTATTGTTCGGATTCAGATTTGGCTGGGTAGGAATCTGGGGTTGTTTAGGTGGAGTAGGGTGTAAAATCTGTGGTTGAGTAGGTGGTGAAGGCAATAAAGTTGGAGCATTGTTATATGGGGGCCTCCACCCTTGGGGCGGTGCATTCCACTGAGGTTGTGATGGAGCATATGGCTGAAATGACTAGTTGGTCAGCTGGGAATGGTATTGAGGTGCAAAGGACCAAGGAATAGGTGTAGACCATGAAAGATAAGAAGGGGCCCCCCAAGAGGGAACAAATGTGGTTTGGTCAGGGTTTTAATAGGCATGGGACGACCCTTGCATGCCCTACTGGTATGGCTAAGGCCCATGAGATATCCTTTGATTTATGTAGCAGAGATGTTCAGTCACCCCTTCAGTTCCCTGATACACATCTTTTAGTCTAGGTAGAGAAGGGCACTTGTCTGTGGAGTGGTTTTCTTCACAGACCGAGCAAACTTCAATCAGATTCAATGGACATTCATTCCTAGGGTGCCTCCTTGTGCATCTAGGGCAGAAAATGGCTAAGGCTCTCTCTGCTTCCTCCTGCTTTCTCTTGATGTGCATAGTGTCCATCTGTAGGGCAATGGTTTGCAACATCTCACTCTTGAAATATTCCAGCATATTTTCAATTTCACCCTTGATGGATGTATTGGAAGAGGATGGACTTACCATAGGTTGACTACCTGTACCCTTTTTCCTAGAAGCCCTAGGATGGTTCCTAAAGAAAGTCTTGATATCTTCAGAGGGTAGCTGGTAGATGTCCCCTCCTACTAGCACATTTAGGGTATCTAGAAGATATTCCCTTCCCCCTTTAAGTAGGAATAGCTTTAGTGACTCAGGATTAAGTGTGTACCTGGCCCTTTTGTAGCTAAGATGAAATATTTCTTCATAATCCTCTAGGGATTCATCATGCCCTAAGTTCATTCTAAAAATTTCATCGTTAGTGTCTTTAGAACTGCAGTAGTCTTGATACTTGTTGTTAAAGGCTTGCTGCATCTGAGCATAGGTTGTGATGTTATCCCCAGGTAAACCCATGAACCAACGCAAAGCTACATAGAGTGGATGGGAATAGTTTCAACTTCTGCTCATCATTGGTGTAATCATAGGTTCTGTATAGAACAACAAACTCAAACAAGAAAGTGTATGGATATTCTAAGGTTAGGCCATGGAAATGAGGAAGAGCAGAGGGGCTTATGTTCTTCATCTTGGTATCTCCATTAGTTTCTTTGATGGGAAAGGCACCCTCAACTCTTTCTCTATTTCCTATGTCATTTCTATTTTCAACCATTGGGTCAGTTGGAATGGGTTCTTCTTCTTCTTCTCCCCCTGTAGGCTCTTCAAATATCTTTGGTTGTTCACCTATGGGGTTCTCCAATTCACAACCACCGAAGAAGAGGGAAGATTGGCTGTTTGAAGTGGTGGGGGTATTTGGTAGAAATTTCCCTAAGTTATCCCTTTTCCTACAAGGCATGAAAGAAGTGTTTTTGTTTTGTTTTGTGCTTCTTTCAAGCTTTGAGAATAATTGCAGAATTAAAATCACAAACTGAATGGAAACTAATTGACTGAATGAAAACTAACTGCTTGAATGAAATCTCACATGCAGAATGGAAAAGAAAGCAAACTAAATTACTTTTGTAGAAATGAAACTAATAACAAAATGTCAGAGATAAGGAGTGGAAGAAATAAAGTAGAAAACACATATTACTTAGACACCCTGTAGAGTCCAAGATTGTTTTACCATGACACCCCTTTTTGCCTATGTTTCCTCTATTTTCCTACATTTGCCACCTAAATAATTCCACATCCACCAGGTTTTGATAAAAGTAAGTAATAGTATGTATTCTTCTTCATGTTTGATTATATTCCCTATTGTTTTGTTAAAGAATGCAATTAGCTACAAAATTGGTCTGTTTCCATAACTAATCTAGATTTTTGTAGTTGTCTCCATTTTTTGCAAGGTTTAGAAGCTCCAGGTTAGCGACGAAGTATATGGATCGATAGGGGATGGTCCCATCATGGATCCCTTCCTATCCCCTTGAACCAGTTCATCAAGATGAGCGTAGGATATCACGGTCAAACCCCAAAGTCAACCATAGGATTGTCGCTGGAATGAAATCCGAGTTTCATCAAAACCTTATCGATTTTCTTTCGGAATAGAAAATCAAAGGTTTAGCGATACAATTAGTTAGAATAAAGATATCTAGGCTTAAATTACTCATGACTATTATGCCAAAGACTTGTTATAAAAACTATGGCCGCACTGCTATTTGGTGCGCGCTAGATGATGTAATTTTGAGACAATTTGTTAAATTCTGTTTACAAGCAATAGAACTAGTTTTGTGTGTGTATGTGTTGCGTTGATTGGAGATTATGGACTGATCTATGGAGGGACACTATGAAATTTATATATCTTTAACCAAATGCAATTAGATTTCTTTTCATTCCTTTGAATACTCTGTTTTTGTGTGAGAAATGCAGTATGATGAGTTCACTAGTGAATCGTTGTATGCATGAGTACTTTCATCTACTTTATACCTAGATTAATTTGCTATTTTAATTGCTTTCTACCTGGTACAACATGCTTCTTTCATTTGTTTTTTTATCTAGAATAGTCTAATTGTGTTTACTCCATAAGTATAGATGTTGTTTAGAATATCTTGTTTGAATAAGATTGAATAAGTAAAAGTGTGAGAGCCTTCTTCTTAACAATTGAATTCAGATAGTACTTCTTTTTAGTACGATAGAATAGATTTCTCTTGCAGTTAGTGAACTAGAGCTGAAGCCTAAAGACTCAAGACAAAAATCCCAAACAAGTAGAAGTTAGAAGCACTTTCATATCATCCATAAACTAATTCAATAGAGAATAACTCTTAAGAAATTAGTTGATAACTTTAGGGATCGAGACATTAATATAATCAACAACACCATATCCATACTAATATTAAGTTTAGACCCTAACAAGAACATAACGACATAAGGAATAACTTCTAGCACATATAGTGCATCTGTACTTCATCAATCTATGCACACTGGTTGACAATTTAAAGACATTAAACTAGCCGAACATTTTGGCACCATTGTTGGGGAAGTACAAATAGAAGTTAAGAAAACAAAATCAAAACATGATATGCATAGGGATAGAGACTCTAGAGGTATATTTGTAGGGCGAGGAAGAATTTTAATTCCCACAAATCCACTCACTTCACCTAGACTTCGAGAATCCACACCACCTACTCAAACCCGAATTCCTTTTAGAGGTTGACAAAGGCTTCCTGAAATTTCAAGATCAAAAATCCAACCCAGAACTTAACCCACTTCCTCTATTGAAGTTGGAATTGAAGAAAATCCTACATCCCTAACTAAAGGAGTATTTTTTCTATCCTCCACTGGTGAGCAAATTTTGGGAGAAAAATTAGAAGTTCCTAGAGAAGAAGAGGAATCAGAAACTTATTTTGAGAAACCATTGATAGAGGAACCAGAAATACTAGAAGAAATCTATATTAGTTCCAAAGAATCTATCATGGATGAAGAAGGGGAAGGTGAAGTACACAATGTCCATGGCGAAGAAGATAGGATTAGAGGAAGAGGTAGAGGTGGAGATAGGAATAGAGGAGGGGGTAGAGGTAGAGGAAACCAAGATCCTTCTAGATTCCCTATTCTTGATGAAGATACAACCCTCATAATGAAAAATATATCATACTCAATTCTTCCTAATTTCCGCGGAAAAAGAAATGAAGATACAGAGACATTTTTCTTCAAATTTGAAGTATTATGCAAATCGTATGACTATCTGCATGATGCTCAAAATTTAAAATTGTTCCATGCCACATTAAAAGACTCAGCATTAAAATGGTTCATGAGTCTAGGAGTGCATTCTATAACAACCCGGGGACAAATGAAAGAGGCTTTCTTAGGCAAATATAGAGATTATTGTATGCCCAATAACCTTAAAGATGAAGTCTTCAAAATGACACAAAAAGAAGATGAAAATCTTGGAGACTTAGTAGAAAGGTTTGTTTATAATGTTAAAAGAGAAAAAATGGAAAATTTGGATGAAGAAACCTTAAAAGCCCTCTTACTCAGAGCTATTAAAGATGAGTGGATCGATCTCCTTAACCTAACTGGGAAAGGAGATATTTCCCAACTACCATTTGTAGATATTTTTGATTTATGTGTACATATCTCAAGGGGTAAAGCACGAGTAGGAAGGAGTCCTAGAGACCCTCTCTTGTCAAGAATTAACAAATCCACAGTTGGGACAGTCAGCAGGGAAAAATTAGGAAATTTGCTTGATACCTTCAAAACAGATATTTTAGGGAGCCTAAGTGAGTAGATAGACACCCTTAAAATACAAAACAAGCAAAATTCTGAAAATGTTGCATTATCTATCTTCTGTCCCAAATGTCGGAAGAAACATGCTCTAAGAGAGTGTCCCTTAGATTCAAAATCCATAGAAACCTGTGTCATATGTGCAGACCCTCTCTACTTTATAGCCAAAAGACCATGGAAAAATCCCCAACCAAATCAATCACAAGGATTTAGACCACAACAATTCGCCTAGTCTTCACAAAATAATTGGAATTCAGCCTGGCAGCCTTGGGCTCAGCCACAGTCACAACCTTGGAATCAAGGATGGAAAAATCCTTATGGAGCCTATGCTCAATATCAACAATACTCGCCATCTTACCTTCCACCACAATTTCTACCACCATCTAATCAAATTCCCCAAGCTAACCAATTACCACAAATTCCAGTTCAGAATCAAAACCCACAACTCTCCCTACCATTTCCACAAAAACCAAATCAATTACCCGCTCAACCACTTCCGAATCCTAATAATAAAATACCACAACAACCAGTATACAACATGGAGGGGAAGAATCCTCAAACTTATGTAATAACTCCACTAGACCTAAATAATGTTCAATTAAGGTCTAGAAGAGTATTACCAAGAAAACCCCCTGTTGTCATTCAAGAAACAAGATCTGATCTTCAAAAACACAAAAACCAAATAGAAGAAGGGGAGACCTCTCTCCCTTAGAAGGAAAACAAACAAATAGAAGAAGTTCCAATAAACACTCCCATCATAGAACAACCCTCGGTATCAATTAGACCACCTTTCCCTGAACGGTTGAAAATTGATGAAGGAGTAGAAAAAAAATTATCTTGCCTGATTACAACATGATGGATGAATTGAGAAATGTTTGTATTAAGATTCCTTTACTACAAGCCATAAAATAAATACCAATTTTTGCAAAAACAATTAAGGAACTAAGTACACAAAGATCAGGGAGAAAAAGAAAAGATATAAAAAGAATTCAGTTAGTTGGAAAAATTGCAGATATTATGATGGGGAAGACGACAATTCAAAAATACTTAGATCCAAGAAGCCCCCTTGTAAAAATTCACATCAATGGAACTAAAATACCAAACACATTGATTGATCTAAGAGCAGCCATAAACATAATTAGCAAACAAGTTATGGACACACTTAGGCTTCCTAACCTTCAATACACACCAACCTTATTGCAATTAGTCTATGATTAAACCTGATGGTGTATTGGAAGATGTTTGTGTATCCTTAGATTCTTGGGAATACCCTGTTGATTTCCTGGTCTTAACACCCAAGAATAATTTAGGAGGACATCCATTAATTCTATGAAGACCTTGGTTAGCTACAACTGATGCTTTCATCGGTTGTAGATCAGGTGACATGTTTATCTCAGATGGAAATTCTACAAAGAAATTTAGATTATATCCTCCTGCAAGAACAACAATAGATACAAAAACTGAAGAATGGATAAAAGATGAAGAAGATATACAACCTATTTTTACTACTGAACAAGTAAAATAGGAAGACCAAATTCTAAATTTACTGGAAAATAATGATTCTTCCTCACATTATTCTCTTAGTCGCAATGAGTATCTTTCATCTAAACAAGTATCATTGCTTTCCTGGAAAAATTTGGGAATTCCTCGATAGAAATTTTTCCAGGAAAAATCCTGAATGTCAATGAAAACCTGGAAGAAGTGCAAAAGGATTAGTTGATAGACATTTTATAGAAACATTCTTCTACTTTTGCATGGGAATACACTGACATGAGAGGGATTGATCCTAAAACTTGAATACATCAGATCTACATTGAACAAAATGCAAGACCAGTTAGACAACCTCAAGGGAGAATGAACCCAAATTTGAAAGAAATTGTTAAGGAGGAATTGCAGAAATTATTAAATGTAAATTTCAACTACCAAATATTTTACAATAAGTGGGTTTCACCCCTAGTAATCGTTCCTAAGAAAAATGGAAAATGGAGAGTATGCATTGATTACAAGGAACTAAATAAAGCAACATTAAAAGACCATTTTCCACTACCTTTTATAGATTAAGTCTTAGACACACTAGCAGGAAAAAAATATTTTTCCTTCTTGGATGGGTTCAGTGGATATAACCAGATTCAGGTAGCCCTTGAAGATTAGGATAAAACCACATTCACTTGCCCATGGGGAACTTATGCTTATTGAGTACATCACTTTAGATTATGCATTTCTCCAACAACATTCCAAAGAGAAGTCCTCATAATTTTCTCTGATCTTATTTATGATTGTGTGGAAGTGTACATGGATGATTTCACAGTTTATGGAGATTCTTTCAATGAAGCACTGGAAAATTTGGAAAAAGTACTAATAATATGTAAAGAAACAAATCTCTCGTTAAGCCATGAAAAATGTTTCATGATGTTTAACAAAGGAACTGTTTTAGGTCATCATATTTCAAGAGATGGAATCAAGGTAGACTCATCTAAAGTTGAAATCATTTCTAAGTTATCAGTGCCAAGTTGTCAGAAGTTTTCTTGGTTTTATTGGATATTATAGAAGATTCATAGAAAACTTCACAAAAATTGCATCCCCACTCTTTAAATTACTCACCAAGGACTATGAATTCAATTGGGATTCTGAATGTCAATCTGCCTTTGAAACTTTGAAAAAGAGAATTTATGAAGCACCTATCTTAAAAGTACCTAACTAGAAATTGTCTTTCCATATCTCAATAGATGCTTCAGATTCAGCCTTAGGGGCTGTGTTAGGACAAAAAGATCTTACTCATGCAATCTACTATACCAGTAAAAATCTAACTCCTGCAGAATTAATTTATACTGTAATTGAAAAGGAGTTTTTAGTTGTAGTTCATGACATTAACAAATTCAGACATTACATAACTGGCTATGAAAATTTTGTTCACATAGACCATTCTGCCATTAGATACCTAATGAATAAACCAGTCACTAATGGAAGAATAACTAGATGGCTCTTACTGTTACAAGAATTCAACATAACAATTCTAGTAGGCTAGGAAAACTGAATACAATTTCCGACTTTTTATTTAGAATACAAAATGAAAATAATGATCAACCCGTAGAGGATAAAAATCCTGATGAATATCTTTTTTCAGTATCTACTAAATCACCTTGGTATGTAGATATTGCTAACTATTTAGCTACATGAAAAATGCCATTTCATTTATCTCCTAGAGAAAAGAGAAGAATAGTCCACAATAGCACATCTTATTCATGAATAAATGAAGATTTATACAAGACAGGACCAGATCTCATCATTATAAGATGTGTTCGAGAGGACGAAATACCAGAAATACTTAAAGCTTGCCACGATGAGCCATGTGGGGGACATTTTTCTGACAAAAGGACTAACAAAATCTTGCTTTTAGGATATTATTAGCCTTCCATTTTCAGGGACACTAAAGAATATATTAAAAGATGTGACAGTTGTCAAAGAATGGGAAAACCCACTCTTCCAAATGAAATGCCACTGCAACCACAGGTACTCATCAAACTATTTGAGAAGTGGGATCTAGATTTTGTTGGACCAATCAGCTCACCTTCAAAGCAAAATAAGTATATTCTACTAAGTACTGATTATGTCACTAAATGGGTAGAAGCTAAAGCACTTCCTTTTGTTACTGAAAATGTTGTAGTTTCATTATTTTTGAGGATATTTTTACTCATTTTGGTGTTTCAAGAGAAATTGTAACAAATCAAGGAACACAGTTCACATCTAGACTAGTGCAAAAGATTGTGGATTAATACAAAATAAAACATCAGAAGTCAATCCATACCATCCACAAGAAAATGGACAAGTTGAGTCCATAAATAAGGTGATTGAAGCTGTCCTTACCAAGATTGTACATCTACACAGGAAGGATTGGGTGGAAAAGCTTCTAGAAGCTTTATGGGTCTACTGAACTACATGGACAAATACTACATGACATGCTCCCTATGAACTTGTTTTTGGGAAACAAGTCCTACTTCCGATAGAATTCTAGATCTAGACCTATGAGACAACAGTCCAGTTAGATATTGATTTATTAGAAGCAGAGAAGCAAAGGTGTTGTGGGGAAAAATGCCTATGCAGGACGATCCTATCCACCTAAGGTGTGACAGTGCCTTAGCAACAA
The DNA here is from genome assembly GCA_031772625.1 of Pinus tabuliformis. Lineage (NCBI taxonomy): Eukaryota > Viridiplantae > Streptophyta > Pinopsida > Pinales > Pinaceae > Pinus > Pinus tabuliformis. Next base: position 113,384,158 of record CM062809.1, read on the forward strand.
ACATAGACAGCTATTCTAGTATTCTTCCTTTATGAATTAAGAATTAAGAGAGATGGATGGACTAACCGGTGTCTTCCGTTTGTCCCTCGATCCGATTTCTCTTCTCTTTGGGAGTTCCCAGCTACTTGCCTTCTCGCTCGCCTAGCTTCAACAGGTCTCTGCAAGATCACAAGAAGAGAACACTACACAAAGACATAGATTCATATTCATAACTAGTTCAGGATTAGAAATAAACTAAACATACTAATGCAATCATACATCAAAGATACATCAGTATATAGGAGAAACCAAGATAGCTTTATTGATGAATAACAAGGTTCAGGAAGAGATACAACCAAGAAGGCTCCAATCCAGCATCTCCTTCCCAGCAAATGGAATTCCTATCTTCACCTTCCTTCAAAGCATTAAGCACCCAATGATTCCAATCTCAAACCAACAACAATTCTTTGCAATAACAAAATTCCAGCCTCTAGATCTCATGGAGGAGAGATCCATATATAGATGTTTGGAGAGAGGATGAGTCAGCTTGAGATCTGACTAGTGTCCTCTCCCTCTGTCAGTTCTTGCTTCCACTTGGAGGTTCTTGCTTCCACTTGGAGATTGAGAACCTCTTACTCATCACTAGTCGAATTCACTAAGGCAAGTGTCATTGAGGAAGATTCTGGAAGCTTCCAGGGTCTTGACACCTTGTTGAATGAACTTGCCATTTGTCAATTCCCGCTCAACGCACCTTGGTAGTGCTTCTACCTGCGTTGCAGTGCAGGTAGCCAGTGTAGACTTTGCATTTCAGCGCAGATAGCTAGTGGAGCCTCTAAATTGATCCTGAATTGACTTGTTTTTGAGCAGTTTCTGGTGGAGAACTTCTGTGAATTACTGTGGTTTGTTAGCCTTGTTCCTCTAGGGGTAGGAACAACATGTTTAGGGACTTTGGATCCCTTAGATTATGGACATTTCATGCTTATAGCTGTAAGGCACAAAAATGTCTATAACAGTTGCTCCCTAAAGTATGAGGCCGTTTATCGGGTGAAATGCTTTATCAGGAGGATCCGAAGTTCATCCAATGCTGGGAGGAGACCTGTAATAAGATACAATACAATACATTATTTTTCATACTGATTTCATGATCTAGCTGAGGCGGGCATTCCCATGCTCAGCTTTATAAATTCATTTTTCTGTACATAGAACAGACAATCGTCTGATGGTAGACTGATAATTTTGATGAAATTATCATCCTTTGGGTAGGATTATTATCTGCTGCAATGATGTACATGTTAATGTCTTTATCTTTCCTGAATATATATCGCAGCCTGGATGGATGAAACTAGATCCGGGGTCTTCAAACTCGTTCGATCTTCACTCTAAGTACAAGTCGATCCATGTGAGAAATGTTCTGAAGTCGAACACGGAAAGACATCGCTTGATTACCGGTCAATGAGGTAAACCGTTAACAAGCACGAGAGGAATCACCGATAATGATAATGACCCTCAAGGTACTGCAGTACAATTCACGTGGTGTGAATAAAGGACTTGGCGTCGAACACCATGCAAAATCTTTCGGTCGAAGGTCATTGATGTATACCTGTCGCTGGAAGTGAGAAACTTGCCATTGAGGCATGCAAGCTTCAAAGTACTGAAGGGGTTGTTCCTAGATCAACTTCTTGGATAATGAGTTGATGTCGACAAGAAGCGATCCGTCAAAGGAGGGCCTTAATGAATCCCGCATCAGTGACACGGAACGGAGCAAATGATTTTGATGGAGGTGAAAATGATCTGATGACATATGATTCAGGGTGGCGGTCATGAAAGGATGAAGGATAATGTATGGCAGTGGATGGGACACGGTTGATTTCTCTGAACGACTTCTCTTGAACATATGGCGACACTTATGCGATGGATCGGTAGCATTACCCCAAATATGGATGGTATGGCGAGACCATGGTGATGTGACCGGTGAATGAAACAACCCAACCCGACTGTGGTACGGAGGAAAAGTGTCATGTTCAAGAGAAACTTGCTACCATCAAAGTTTTCTTGAGTTTCTCCCAATTTTTCCCCAGTCATTGCTGACCAGTACCTCTTTATTTTTTTCAAGCTTGAGGAGGATAACATATGCTTGTTCTATAACTTGCCCTTCGGGCAAGCCCATCGCTATGTTTTAACGAGCCTAGCGATAGTGAAACTCGTTCTCGTCTAAAGACAAGTTTGTCGCTATTTAATGTATTTAACGAGTCTAACGACAAGGATAACTCGGTCCTTTTCATTTTTAGAGAGTTTGAAAAGGTACGTAAATTCAACTCCGGAATTCCTTTTTCGTCATCTAATCCCTTAAGTCCGAAAAAGTATAAAACAATATAGAAGGGATGAGTTTTCGATAGTTTTAACGAGCCGAACAAAACAAGCGCTCGATCTTTTTGTGCAATAATCCCTCAGGTCCAAAAAGATTAAAATCTAGAGGAGGGATAGCTCTTCCGGTCGCTTTAACGAGCTGGAAGGCCAAAACTCGGCAATCTTTTCATATTTTACGAGTCAGATGAAAAGAGCTTAAAGAAGACTCGTCTTTTGAGGAACGTGTGATAAAACGGGTTAGCAGCTGATTCCAGGTACGGGTTGGAATTTTCCAATCACGGCAGTGTCACAAGGATGGCTAAGTGAAATCACTCTTCGCAGCTATTCCTCAAAATGGGTAAACAATCAAATGGAGGTGAACGATTGGCCAATGGAAAAGTGGAGGTGATGGGCAAACACGACCAAGGCTTTAATGGCTGCTGATATTTCATTCACGGTGGTTATTTACCGGGTAGTTCATTTTTTAACGAGCTTAAACGCGGATTGAAACACTTGCTCGATCTTATGTTTATTTTTTAACGAGCATGAACTATATGATAAAACTGCTCGGATCTTGCGTTTATTTTTTAACGAGCATGAATTGTGTGCTAAAACTGCTCGATTATATGGTCAAATTTTGATTTTTTACCATGACTAGCTTTGCCCTTTTCAAAGATAGTACTGTATCCTCAATTGCTGCATCAAACTAGTTAGAAATGAATAACATTTGCTTGAAAATGAGACTAAACCCTAATATTTCGCTTTGAACTACGTAAAAAGCAATTAAAAAGTGTTTTTACCTCTCATTTTACCATTTCATTTGAACTTGGTTTGTTGGAGCTTTGGAGGTGCCTCTTTCCCCTTGATTTTCATCAGCTGATTCCGGGAGATTCTGCGGATGATTTTCGGCGCCGTCTGGACCAGGTAGGAGCTAAACTTGAGCTCTTTCATTTCATGGTTTCTTTTCTGCATTCTGTGCTTGTTTTCCTATTTTCCTGAGCTCCTGGGGTTTTATTAGGTCGCTCTGCCATCAGCACACCTGGTTCACTCGAAACCTGCGCTGAATGTCAAGCTGCATGAAGGCAGTTTGACCTTCAATGCAGGTGGAACACTGGCTAGTTGCGCTGGGCACAGAAAAATAGTTTTGTTGCATAGTTTTTGATGAAAATTTTGCCAGCTTCTCATCAAATCCAGGATCTAACTCCTCTCATGCTTGTTTTTAAGAGATTATTGGAGCAAAATGACCCTTACATGGCGAGAACGAGAACATGAAGAAGAGGACATGATTGCCTTACATGACCCTGTCACGGTGAACGCGCTGCGGAACTGTGGTCTGCTGAAGTTCTTTCGTATCTCTAGTATGAGACAGCAGATCTCCTTATTGCAGTATATGCTTGATGCTTGGGATCCTATCAACCAAGTATTTCAGATTAGGAGCAAATCTATCCCTTTGACCGTGGTAGACATTTACTTCTTGACTGGCTTGTCGAGGCGGGGTGCCCCCATTTCTTTGTCAGGTTCGGCCCGAGGGAGTGACTCTGTGACAGATTATGTCCGCCAGTATTGCAGGGAAGGATCTCAGCCGAGCAGAGATGGCAAGATAGTTATCCGTGAGATTGCTGACAGGTCTCTCAGGTCCATTCTGTATACTATTGGTAGGATGGCCGGTAGTGCATCTCTTCATGTTGCCAACAGATCCTATGTGCAACACGCCTTGGAGTGCCTCCAACCGAAAATATTCAACTGGTGTGATGCAGTACTTCTTCATATGAAAAGTCAGTTGACCAAGGTAAAGGACGAGAAGTTGAAGAACTTTGGATTTGGTTCTATTTTGACCGCCTTTGCCTTGGAGAAGATACCACTGATGCAGCCTCAGTACATTACACTCGACTTGCCTTCTCCTACCGAGCCACGCATGCAGAGATGGGTTGATCACATGTCTAGGCATGCTGGTCATTCTCAGATTTCTTTCAATGATACCTTCTTTAGGTGGTTCGAGCGTCAGGAGATGGTCTATTCCGAGTATCCATATGTTGGCATGGATTTTTGAGGTGATCCGGATTTGGTACTGCCGGATGGCGAACAGTGGGGCGCTATTGGTAAAAATCTTCGACCATATCATTGTTTACTGTTTTTATTTATAATTTCCTTGTGCTTTATTCTATCAAGACCTTAATCAAACTCATGTATGCATGCAGATGTTGGTCCCGTTCGTCCAGCAGTTCGCCCGAGAGCGCCAGCCGCTGCCCCAGCAGGGGAGACTGCTGGGAGGGTTATTCTTCATGACCTTGATGTGGCCGAGACCCTTACAGCTGTGCAGGAGCAGGTTGAGAGCCTTACTCTCGGCATTCCAGATGTGAGGATCGACGAGTTACCTTTACAGTTGCAGCGACATACTACCGGTGTGCCTAGACGATGGACTCGTCTCTTACGCATGATTGCACAGGCCATGACATGCTATCATGAGCATCACTAGGCTAGGGTGCCCCCTAGCATTTTGAGTTTTTGGGTCACGCGACCGATTTTTGTCTTGGTTACAGAACATTATGTGTAAACGATAAACAACTTATATATATATATATATATATATATATTGATTTTCAGGGTTTATTCTGGTTGAGTTATATGATCCATATGTACAACATTGATGATGTGTTTCTTTTTATAAATGTCGCAAATGTCTATCTAACACATAGTTTGCTAATGAGTCGGTTAATGTGTTTAAGTTTCTGGAAATATGTTGGTATTGAATTAAATCAAACCGTCTTTCCAAAATCTTAACCCTTAGGAACATACGATAAATAGCTGGGTTGCGGATGGAATATATACCATTGAGTTGTAGAATTACGAGTTGTGAGTCTAGCCTGACGATTAGTCGGCGTATACCATGGGTGATGGCATCAGAGAGTAGTTCTATCAACGCGCTATACTCAGCGATATTATTCGTTGATTGCCCAATACATACACCTCTGAAACTTACTAACTCGCCGCTTGGATCAAAAATGGCCCAGGCTGCGGAGGACAGGTTCCGCGAACTACGACTCGCTCCATCGGCATATCCAACACATATCTCCAAAAGGTTCGACATCTGCAATGAATGTAAAAAGGTGGATTACTCGACCAAAACAAACACTTTAGCGAAAACAAAATACAACAAAAGCATACAGGTTACTATTTAAGCATAGAAACGCTTGAGGTACAACCCATTACGGGGTTGCGCCAGTGGAATTCCGTCATAATCCATTAACTCGTAGGCTCCTTTTGCTAACACTCATTTAAAAATATAGGGACCCATCCATAAAGAATTAAATTTACCCGCTCCCAATTTATCGGATTCTTGGTCGTAAAGCAAGACCAAGTCACCTTCTGAGAAGACACGGGGTTTGACATTTTTGTCGAACTGCGCCTTGACTCGTTTCTTATGGGCTTCGTTAGCCAAAGCGGCGTCACGACGGTTTCATCCAATTGGATTAATTCCAAGAAACGGGCCTCTTCTTCTGAAGTTCCTGGGAGGAGATCAATTGCGAGTTTAAGAGACGAGATTTCACACTGGACTGGCAAGACTGCCTACAGGCCATACACCAGTTGGAAGGGTGTGAACCCGGTCGCATTCCTTACCGATGTTCGGTAAGCCCACAAGGCTGAGTACAGGATTAGGTGCCACCTTCTTTTGTGAACTCCGATCATCCTTTGCAACATACGCTTCAGGACCTTGTTGATTCCTTCAACTTGTTCGTTGGCTTGTGGATAATACGGGGTAGAGCTGTCGTGAGATAGCCCTAGCTTGGCAGCTAATTCAACCATCATGTGATTGCGAAAATGCGATCCATGATATGTAACTATAGCCTGTGGTACGCCGAACCTGGCGACTACATGATTGAAAAAGAAAAGGGCAACTGTTTCACCAGTTTTATCTAATGTAGGCATCACCTCGGCCCATTTGGTAAAATAGTCAATGGCGACTATGATATACCCATGCCCCCCGGTCGAGGTGGGGTTACATGTCATGAAATCGATGCCCCATTTGGCGAAAGGCCCAACAACAACTATTGGCTGTAAAGGTGCGGGTGGTCTTCTGGTTTTGCTATCAAAAATTTGACAAGCATGGCAACTTCTGACTGCGGTTATGCAATATTTGAACATGGTTGGCCAGAAGTATCCTGCTCGTAAGATTTTTTGTGCTGTTGCATATATAGATTGATGCCCCCCACACGCGACTGAATGACACTCATTCAGGGCTTTTTCGGCCTCTTCATGGGTGAGGCACCTTCTCAGAACTGTATCGATACCACGACGGTAAAGCGTATCACCGACGATCATGTAGTCTTTTGCTTGGTATCTTATACGTTTTTGTTCTGAGTGAGAGGTGTCAGGCCTAAACTTTTGGGTTTGGAGATAAATTATTATATCTCCATACCACTCATTGCTTGTAGATATCAGAAACGAATTCTCGTCCACGATTGATTCTTCGGATGTTTCATCGTTGGACGACGATGGGAGATCGCACAATAATTCTTCGAAAACTAGAGCTTTCTTTGATTTGGATTTTACGAATTCCAGATCAAACTCTTGAAGGATTGCTATCCATTTTGAATATTTGCCCCCCAGCAACTGTCACGACAATATATAAGTCATGGGGTTGCAATCAGACAAAATGGTAGTTTTCCGAAGAGGACATAATGTCGAAACCTTTGTATCACTTGAACAGCTGCAAGCGCTAGTTTTGAAGGGCAGCTGCAATTCAAAGACTGAAGGATGATAAAGGTCATCCTGAGTATCTTCTTCACAATCCGGAAGAAGGGAACGATGGTGGCTATCATTCCATGGTGCCCCCTCAATCAACATTGATTGTAGAATTCCTTCGTCGGTTCCATGCACTCGCAACCAAGGATCTAAAGGGGTACCATATTCTCTAGACCTATCTACCCAAACGCTTGATGAGAGTTGATTTGGGTTCGCCTCCCATGCCAGAAACATTGATTGCTACAAAATTTCTATTGGGCTTGGGGGCAAAACCATTGCATGATCCATGTCGATATCGTCTTCTGAGATCTTCGTGGAAGATATCATATTGCAGGCTCCTACCAACACTACTTCTCCTATATAGATTGGAGGTGGAAGTGTGAAAGTTCCCATTAACGTGGGGTCTTTCAGTAGGCCTACTCCAATATCTTGAAGCGAATGGTTGCTACCATGGATCATAGGAATGCTTCCTGTAACTTGTGAACCATTAGGGAGGAAGTTTTGTTGGTCGACGATCGTAATCCCTCCTTGAAAGGGGAATGCGATCTTTCTAAAATAGGTCGACACAACAGCTGCCATGGCATAGATCCACGGTCTTCCTAGTAGGATGTTGTAATCAAGATTCCCATCGATGACTTCAACATCTATTTCTACCGATTTTCCCCCTAGTTCAACCTTCAAGTTATTTAGGATACCATACGGGGTATATGTCCTTCCGTCGAATGCTTTTAATGTTGTCAAAGATCGCGACAAGGTTGGAGATCCTAAAGTTTTCCAGCAACTCATCGACATAATACATGTAGATGCCCCCTCATCAATAATTGTTTGGTGAACAATTTTGTTGAGGGCTTTCACTTGGATAAGGAAAGCTAGTTGAGCTGGTAACTGAGGATCGTATCCTTTGTGGTCAAAGGATACAAGATTGGAATCCTTAGGATCGACCCCACCAATGGCTGATAACAAAGCCTGCCTTTGGGATGGGCAATTTTGTAGTACTTCAAGAGTCGACATAGCGGATGGCGATTGGGCCAAATCTTCCACTATGTTATAATGCTGTGACGCTCTGGCGCGAGGATTAAATGTCGACTTGTGTACTACTCCCTTTGGCAGTTTTATTGTTAATTCAGGGATGATGGGCGGTACAACTTCTGTCGAAGTTGTTGTCGAACTGCTTGGTTGATCTTTTTCCTTGTCGTTCGATAGTTGCGGATTCCCGTAATCTTTGTGCATCGTTTTGCTGTTTTGAAACCGACAACATAAGCACTTGCGACGGGGAAGCATTTCCACTATCAACCAGATTTTGACCTGGATTTGGAAACGGATCAGTTAACACAGCTGAGGTTTGCGAAATTTTGAAGAACCTTTTAAGCTCAGCTTTGTATGGACAATCGGCTGTCCAATGATCCTCGTCACATATAAAAAATGGACTTTTTTGTTTCCCTTTCCCAGGAGGGTTTGAAGAATTTTTCCTGGGAGATGACTCACCCTCTTTCTTCTTCTTCCCTTTGTTTTGCTTCTTCTTGCTTCCTGGTTGATTGGTTTCTTTGCCTTTATCTGCCGATACGACATTTACTTCCAAAGCAAGAATTTCTTCTTTTGCATTTTGATCTGAAATCTTACGGGCCTTCTTGGAGTTGGGCTTTGTCGATTTCGCGTTTGTCGTGCCAATCACGCCATCGCCGGCATGAGAGTCATTGTTTGATTTAGGAGGAGGAGGAATTGAGAATTCCGGTCTAGGGGCGTCAGGTATTTTGTCATAGAGCGTGCCAGACTGAGTATAGACTAAGTCTAGATATTGCGCACGAGCGATAACTTGCTCTTCCGTTACGACTCCCCCTTTTGCCACATCTTCCGTTATAGCAGGAAGTAACGACTTGATAAACCATTCAGCTAATAGCTGATCGGGAACGTACGTTTTTACCATCCTACGACGACGTCGCCACTCATGTATATGATCAGATATGTGAGTGGCCGTCGTCTGTTTGAAGTTGGTTAAGATTTCCGTTCCCGTTTCATACCTTATTGGTAATTGAAAATGGGTTAAGAATGTCGTGGCTAAGGTGCTAAAATTGTCGAACGAAGCTCTAGGTAATTCAATATACCATTTAGCCACTGGACCCGTTAACATCCTCTGAAAAAGGCGAAGCCTTATCGAATCATCATTCAGGGTGTTTGATGAACACCATAGATGAAATGTCATCACGTGATTCGATGGGTCCTCACCTGGATTTCCATTAAATTTAGGAATGTCTGAAGGAAGTTTGTGAGGAATCGCTGGCCACCAAGGGGCGTAAGCAATTGGATCGTTTGTTAACCGGTGTAAATCTGGTAACTCTAAAGTTGCCACGAATGGTAACTGTTGATTCAGGTTAGGTGAAGCATACCCAGGATACGATGGGATTGCCTGAGCAGTTGGCCTTTGCATATCAGCATAATGTAATTGATGTTGGTATGACTGATACGGTTGGTGGACCTAACCACCGTAAAGTGGTTGATTTTGACTGTTTTGAATGTACGGTTGTCCACTGTTCGCAAAGATCTGCTGCTCAGAACCTTGGTATACTTGTTGGAATTGTGGTTGTTGATATTGCACCAGCCACGGTTGCGAAGCCATGCTCTGTTGTGCTATACTAACCGTCGGACCAAGATGTGGGGTAATTGTACCCGTTTGGACCGGTGTCGCCCCACCAGTTGGCGATTGTGGTTGAGTCACAGGGTCAAGGGGCTGTTGCATTACAACCTGAGAAATCTGAGGTTGACATACAACAGGCAACGTTTGGACTTGTGACACTGTCACAATAGCCGGTGTGGTCGGGATGTTCGACATAGGTACACATTGTTGCATAGAATACACAACCCTTGGTTGTTGAGGTAGCATAGGTACCTAACCACTTGATGTAACTCCAGTATAACCTGAATACTGTTGTGAACTCACGTATGGATATCCTCCCGGAGGGGGAAATGAAAGGGCATACTGCCCCCCATACGGTGGCAATCCGAAACTCAAGGGGATTGTTTGTCCTTGGGGACTGGATTTCCCAAATTGACCTCCAAATGGATCAATCTGGCGAGTTTCAACGTAAGAGTTGCCGGATATTATTCCAGAGGAACAAACTGGAACGGACCACACTGTCGAAATAGTCCTTAGGTGGACTCCTTCTAGCGGTTGTGAGCTAGTCGGGACAGATGGTATGCCGACAAACATTGTCGGAGTGATGGCAGGGAGTTCTGCTGTCGCTGTGTCATTCGATACAGTCCTAGATGTTGACGGTTGTTCAGAAATTTTGAGTCTATCCAAGAGATTACCTAGCGATTCTACAGGAACTTCCACTGGTGGTAGACTCACTTCTGATGTCGAAGGAAATAGAGTGACCCCAACTCCAAAATGTGTTGGAGTGCTTGCTTGCGGATCTTCTACATTTTCCTCTATCGCAATCAAACCAGGTGGAAGGGGAAGACCGTCAGGTCCGTAAAATATCTCTGGTGCCGAAGAAGGGGTTGAATCAACAGCGACAGATGTTTGAAGAACAAGACTCTCTGAACCGGTTACATATGGAACTGGTTTAGTAACACAAGTGTTTGTTCTCAGACTAGGATCAGTATCACTGTCCCTCTGTGGTTGTTGAACTTCTTCTGTAGAGGCAGGGTTTCCAGAAATGTTTGGAGTGACCGGAATCTCAGATGTTGTTGGAACACTTGTTCTAACTTTGATAGGAGATTTCGAACCGGTTAAACGAGTTCGCTTTGTCAGTACTGTTTTTGATTCCGGAGACAAAGACGGTTGACTCGTAAGCCTCCGTGAACAACGGGGTTTCAATTGACTTTCTTCCACGATTTCTGATTACTCGATCAACCAAAATACAAAAGGGGAAAGTGTGTTTCCAAATTAAATGAATTTTTTAGATGCTTCTAGACACAACTTGCTTTTTCACTTTTAAAGAGTCGAGAAAAAGCTAAATATGACTCTAGTCTCCTTCGATGTTTTAACGAGCCCGAAGTGACAAATGCTCGGATGGACTTTTTCCGTTATAGAGTCTGAAAAAGGCCAAAAGGAACTGCTCTGGAGTTCTAAATAGAGGGTTTTCCAAACTTTTCGCAAAACCGCAGAATACTTTTTAAGGTACGGGCGGTCGATCTTCCCGAATGCTGTGTTCAGTGCATTGCGATCAGTAGGGCGGCCGACACGACTTCCTAAGGATAAAGGTTTTATGCCTATAGGGGTCTCCCAATATATACTCGACGGTACGTGGGAGCACAATCCGTACTGGCGCTATCGTCCCTCAGGAGGAATCACCCACCATCAGCGAGATCGACAGTCACCAGGCTTTACGACGTCGGAACACGTCTCTAGCCTAGACCTCTATGTTGTGCGTTAAGTTACAAAGCATTGTTAAGTTCATTCAATTTATTTTAGGTTGATCTTTTTAGAAGTTTTCCTTTTGAGGTTCACCACGAGATGTATGATACAATTCCTAAATGCAGTCTAAAGATGATAAGCAAGCTTTTTATATCTTTTCAACCATGAAAATCCTAGCTACAAAGGGAAAAGAAAGACACCATCTTTTCTCAGAGAGCAATCAGCACACTCTAATTCACTTTTCCTAAATCAAGCATGCAAACTATCAAGATGCAAATGCACAATGCAGGTGTTTGTTTTCCGCTTTCTTAGTATTGATGCCTAAAAAGAAAGCTTTTTGTACAACTTTGAATTTGCTTTTAAATGACACATACAAACAAGTCTACTTTTTCGAAATCAGAAAGGGTAGAAGAGATTACAACACTTAACGATTTTCGAAATGAATACTTGTTTCGACACTTAAAAGGGACAAACTCAAACCAAAAGCAAAAATGAATGCATAACCAACTGTAAACAGCCAATGAACTCTCCCCTAAGATCACAATCAACAGATCTGAATCAAGGGCTACAAGATGACTATTTCACTCTTGCAAAGGAAAACTGTAAATGACGCCACAAACACATAAAAACACTCACAGTCTTTTTTTACAAAAGGAGGTGGAATTTAAGTAGAGAAAAGGAGTTATCAGACAGGTACCTATGCTGGTTACAGGCTGCAAAAAACAGAGATCAAAACAGAGCAAAACAGAGCAGAGAACCCCAGCTGCACAAGGCCTAACTGGATCAACGCACCCTCAACACAGGGGTTTTGACATTCAGCGCAGGTAGCCTTCACGGGACCTGCGTTGAAATGCAGAACCTCTTCACAGGGTCTGTGCTGAAGGAGAAACGAGAGTTTCTCATTGGGTTCTGGGTCACAGTTTGCTATTTAATCTACAGTTTCAGGCCAAATAAAAGCAACAAACAAGGTACAATCAAAGGGATGCTTTGAGAAAGGGCTAAGATCTATCACAAAGGATCATCAAATCATTTGTGAGTCCATTGTTCAGATCATAGACAAATCCAGTGATTGGATCAAAGCAGCAGCTGTCTACTTTGCATCTGAGAATAGCAGATGCAGTTTGATTGTTGTTGTTGAGTCTATGAAACAAACAATGATGGAAACACAAATAAAATGACTAAACAGATCTCCCCAGCGGAGTCGCCAATTTGTTATGGGGAAAAATGCCTATGCAGGACGATCCTATCCACCTAAGGTGTGACAGTGCCTTAGCAACAAACAGAGACTGCTATTCTAGTATTCTTCCTTTATGAATTAAGAATGAAGAGAGATGGATGGACTAACCGGTGTCTTCCGTTTGTCCCTCGATCCGGTTTCTCTTCTCTTTGGGAGTTCCCAGCTACTTGCCTTCTCGCTCGCCCAGCTTCAACAGGTCTCTGCAAGATCACAAGAAGAGAACACTACACAAAGACATAGATTCATATTCATAACTAGTTCAGGATTAGAAATAAACTAAACATACTAATGCAATCATACATCAAAGATACATCAGTATATAGGAGAAACCAAGATAGCTTTATTGATGAATAACAAGGTTCAGGAAGAGATACAACCAAGAAGGCTCCAATCCAGCATCTCCTTCCCAACAAATGGAATTCCTATCTTCACCTTCCTTCAAAGCATTAAGCACCCAATGATTCCAATCTCAAACCAACAGCAATTCTTTGCAATAACAAAATTCTAGCCTCTAGATCTCATGGAGGAGAGATCCATATATAGATGTTTGGAGAGAGGATGAGTCAGCTTGAGATCTGACTAGTGTCCTCTCCCTCTGTCAGTTCTTGCTTCCACTTGGAGGTTCTTGCTTCCACTTGGAGATTGAGAACCTCTTACTCATCACTAGTCGAATTCACTGAGGCAAGTGTCATAGAGGAAGATTTTGGAAGCTTCCAGGGTCTTGACACCTTGTTGAATGAACTTGCCATTTGTCAATTCCCGCTCAGTGCACCCTTGTAGTGCTTCTGCCTGCGTTGCAGTGCAGGTAGCCAGTGCAGACTTTGCATTTCAGCGCAGACAGCTAGTGGAGCCTCTGAATTGATCCTGAATTGACTTGTTTTTGAGCAGTTTCTGGTGGAGAACTTCTGTGAATTGCTGTGGTTTATTAGCCTTGTTCCTCTAGGGGTAGGAACAACATGTTTAGGGACTTTGGATCCCTTAGATTATGGACATTTCATGCTTATAGCTGTAAGGCACAAAAATGTCTATAACAAAAGGATGACACAACTAAATGAACTTGATGAAATCAGACAAAAAGCCTTCCAGAGAACTAGCCTAGTTCAACAACAGAGATCTAGATGGCTTGATAAGTACATTAAGGAAATGAAATTTCATCCAAGAGATTGGGAATTACTCTTTGATTCAAAGTTCAAGAATTTTCAAGGGAAATTCCAAACCCACTGGCTTGGACCCTATGAAATTGAAAGTGTTTTTGACAATGGTGCAGTCAGAATCAAGACTATTGATGAAGAGGAAATTCCTCTATTAGTAAATGGAAATCAACTTAGATTGTACGAGAAGCCATTGACAAGAGAGGAGTTTGTTAAAATGTTCCACGATAATTCAGAATTGAAAAAGATCAAGAAGAATTCTTCTTCTTTTCCACCTTAGAAATTTTTACTCAGTTTACTTTGTAAAAAATAAAAATAAAAAATAAAATTAATAATAATAATAATAATAATAATCATAAGTAAATTATATGCATATATATATATATATATATATATATATATATATATATATATATATATATATATATATATATATATATATATATATATATATATATATATAATAATATAATATAAAAAAAGAAAAAAAAAAAGGTATAAACATGAAAACCAACATGTCGTTGGCAAGTTTATACATAAAATTTAGAGTGAAAACCAATTTTTGTTGGCACTTCAAATTTTCCTTTCAAAAGAAAATAATAAAGTTCCTTTATTAAAAAGTTTTTCTTTCTTAGTTGCAGAATCAACAACTTTCCACAGCTTGGACAAGTTTCCGTAGCTTGGACAAGTTTCCGTAGCTACGAAAAGTTTCTGCATCCTAATAAATTTTCATCCTACAAGGACACTTGGTGATTTGAATTAAAGGACAACTAACAAAGCAAAGTACTTGTAGGAGATCTCAGAACAACAAACAAGGTTAGCAAAAGTGGATCAAATGTATGTGCTACTTTAATTTAGCAATAGGGATTGATACATTTCATATATGACTAAGAAGATATAGTACTAACAAAGATTAAAACGAAATCATTATAACTTAAGGGTGATGGCCGCCTAACAAAATATCATAAGCCACCACTTAAAAGTCATGTCATGTCCTCATTCCAAATCCGCCGAAGTAATTACCAAAAAATAATTTTAAATGTGCCTAACAGTCTGATTCATTCCTATAACCCTTATCATAAGCCACCTGTTCTTACACTCCTATGAATTTTCATAGCCACTCCATCCTTCCGCCACTTAGCAAAACCCTACCAACACAATTCTCCTATTAAGGTAACCAGTCTTTGAGGCAAAGCATCCTTCATAATGGGGATAATTGTTCAAACTAAGCCAACAGGGAAGAAATTCCTGGAGGGATACTCTCAGACCAAGGAGTTATTGCAAAAGAAACAATGGTTGCAGTTCATTGAAAAATTCAATGACTTTCACAAGGAAGTGACCAAGACATTTACAAGCTCGTTTGATGGAATTGAAACCGAAATAGGAGACATTAATATCACCATAGCAAAATCCATGATAGTAGAGGCTACATAATTACCAAGGAGTGGCAAAAAATGGTTCAAGAACAAGGGAATTAATGAAGAGGATTGGAAGGTCTTCCTCAAAAATCCAAATATGGAAACCACTGTCTTCAAGAAAGGTATTCCCAACATAGCCCTTAAGAGAAAATGGAGAAATTTATTGCTTATACTTCAAAAATTTGTCACCTGTGAGGGTAGGTTTGGGTATATGTATTTTTACCATGTTAGGATGATGATGCATTTTCTTGAAGATCACTAGATGAACCTTCCTTACTTTCTCTTAAATAGTCTCAAGAAAATGTCTACAAACGTTCAAAAGAAAATTCAGTGTATAGAAAACACCATGTATCATCATGGCCTGATAAAGATATTAGTTGAGTTCCATCTTCGGAGTATAGAGGATAACTAGGAGAGTTTCATGGTTAGGAACCATTTTGAAGAAATATCCCCAGAAAAAGCTAGCAGCAGTAGGACCCTCATAGGAAGGAAGAGAACCATAGAAGGGGTAAAAGAGCAGGAACCCCAAACTCACCCAGAATTATCAGAAGAAGAGTTGCCCATAGTAGACATATTACAGAGAATGAAGAAGGGGAATATTAAAAGGAAGAAAGTTAGCAAAAGAGCAAAAGAAATACCACAAATCAGGACCCTTCCTCAAGAAGAAAACTCAGAAACTAAAAGAAAGAAGGTTTAGGGATCACAAACCTCAGGACTAAGGAGGAGCACAAGGTTGAGCACAGTCCAATAGACAATCCTAAAAGCTACATAGTGCATTGGTCTCGAGGAAAACCAGTCAACTGAGGATGAGCCAATTGAGAATGAGCCAATTGAGAATGAGGCAACTGAGAATGAGGCAACTGAGAATGAGCCAACTAAAAACCCTAAAAGTCCTCCAAAAGGGAAACCATAATCATCATCGAGGGTATCACCAGCACCTTGCAGCTCACCTCTGAGAAGCCTAGTGCATAGTCTGGGTATTGACCCTATCCAACAAGAGATATATGACTATATAGAGTCGTTGGAAAGAAAGGAGACAACAACCAAGGAAACAATTCAGAGTCCTGGAGAAGGGAGCAACCAGTTAAATGAACCATAGGGACACTCATCCACAAACATTTTAAAGCAGGGTATTTTTGAATTAGAAACGTTGAACAATTATTTCAAGAATGAGAATCAAGCATTGAAGGCACAAAGTGAGATCCAGATTGCAAAAAGTGACAATCTCATCCTCCATTTGAGCTTGTGGTATAAAAAGAACAAAAAGCTAAAGAAGGAAAACAAGATGATGCAAAGAGAGATTATCAGATTAAAATATAAAATTATCATGAGAAAACCTAGGATGCCAGTAGCTTCCAAAAAGGGAAAAATAGTGAAACTTGGAGGTGATGAACAGAAGACACAAGTGATTGAAAAGGATGAAGTGTATGAGGACATACAAAACCTCCAGCCCAGGGGAATTTAGAGTCCAAAGATTGTCTTACCATGACACCCCTTTTTGCCTATGTTTCCTCTCTTTTCCTACATTTTCCACCTAAATAATGCCACATCCACTAGGTTTCATAAAAGTAAGTAATAATATGTCTTCTTCTTCATGTTCGATTATATGCCCTATTGTTTTGTTAAAGAATGCAATTAGCTACAAAACTGGTCTGTTCCCGCAGCTAATCCATATTTTTGTAGTTGTCTCCATTGTTTGCAAGTTTCAGAAGCTCCATGTGAGCGACGAAGTATACAAATGGGTAGGGAATGGTCCCATCATGGATCCCTTCCTATCCCCTTGAACCAGTGCATCAAGATGAGCGCAGGATATCACAGTAAAACCCTAAAGTCAACCACAGGATCATCATCGGAATGAAATCTGAGTTTCATCAAAACCTTATCGATTTTCTTTCGGAATAGAAAATCGAAGGTTTAGTGATATAGTTAGTTAGAATAAAGATATATAGGCTTAAATTACTCATGATTGTTATGCCAAAGACTTGTTATAAAAACTATGGCAACACTGTTATTTGGTGCACGCCGGATGATATTATTTTGAGACAATTTGTTAAATCTGTTTACAAGCAATATAACTGATTTTGTGTGTGTACGCGTTGCGTTGATTGGAGATTATGGACTGATCTATGGAGGGCCCCTACGACAGTGACAGGTCTTTAACCAAATGCAATTAGATTTCTTTTCATTCCTTTGAATACTCTGTTTTTGTGTGAGAAATGCAGTATGATGAGTTCACTAGTGAATCATTGTATGCATGAGTACTTTCATCTACTTTATACCTAGATTAATTTTCTATTTGAATTTCTTTCTACCTGGTACAACATGGTTCTTTCATTTGCTTTTTATCTAGAATAGTCTAATTGTGTTTACTCCATAAGTATAGATGATGTTTAGAATATCTTGTTTGAATAAGATTGAATAAGTAAAAGTGTGAGAGCCTTCTTCTTAACAATTGAATTCAGACAGTACTTCTTTTCAGTTTGATAGAATAGATTTCTCTTGCACTTAGTGAATTAGAGTTGTAGCCTAAAGACTCAAGACAAAAATCCCAAACAAGTAGAAGTTAGAAGCACTTTCATATCATCCATAAAATAATTCAATAGATAATAACTCTCAAGAAATTAGTTGATAACTTTAGGGATCGAGACATTAATATAATCAACGACACCATATCCATACTAATCTTAATTTTAGACCCTAACAGGAACATAACGACATAAGGGATAACTTATAGCACATATAATGCATCTGTACTTCATCAGTCTAAGCACCCTGGTTGAAAATTTACGATTGAAAATTTAAAGACATTAAATTGGCCAAACAAAACTCCCTGGAAACGACACCAAAAAGTGATGAGCACCAATATTGTAGCAAGAATTCTGCAACTCCTGGGGCTACCAACTTTACTTTATCAACCTAGGGTTCGTACAAACTTGGAGGTGATAGTGTTGTATAAAAAAGTAAATCTGATGGGTTTTCTCTTTGTCACTGCTAAGATGGCGATAGACCACTAAGGTTTTTCAAACGAAAATTATATTGGTTCAGAAGAAGCTTGATTACCAATGAGGAAATGAGAAATCTACACTAAAATAAATCTTGTCTACAACAGTGAGGAAAAAGACTGAAATCAAATGCTTAAGCACACCATTTTTCTAACTAACTACTAAGAGGCTTTGCTTCAAAATAATGCTAAGTTAACATGGATGCAATCCTACTGTCCTAGGCATGTAAATTAAAACATCAAACATTCTATTGCTGTGCATGTAAATGAACAAAATAACTCTGTTTTTATTTTTGTCTTTTTTGTGTGAAAGTGTGAAAGCTAACTTCTTCTGGTGATGTGGAAGGTGGCTTAGGGATGATGGTGAATGGTCGGAGGGCTTTGGAGACAAGTAGGGGTCCTTTTCTAGCTTCCTAGGTCCATTTCCTTCAATTTGGCCTCAAAATAGGCCACTACAGGTCAACCTACAAGATGTCCTACATTCCTACAAGATCCATTGTATTCCTACAGAAGACAACCGAGAGAAAAAGAAGGGATGTTGAAGGTGATGTAAGGCTTAGGGAAGGTGGATGGTGGATGGAATGAGGCAAGGGAGTTCCTAGGACTCCTACAGAGCTCAAAACCAGAGTTGTGAGATGGCTGGATTTTCTCAACAAGCTTGGAGAAGTATTCTTGTGCAATGATGAAACTGGTGAGGGTTTTAGTGAAAGAAAGTGATGACCATGGATGGATGAAGTTGGGATGAGGTTGTTGATCTTGACATCTCTCTGTACTGTTGAAACTCATGCACTACATCAAACATTGACATTTATCCATAAATCATGTAAACAAGAAGGATTTCAATTAACTAAGGACAACATAATTTCATGAGCTAGCTACCTATTTCATGCATGGAAAAAATTGCAGAATAATGTGAAACCTTGATGAGATATAAAGTAAGACTGAAGATAGTAGAAATGGAAATTAAAGCCTATTCTTGGAAACTAGAAAAATGTTGACCTAAGTAACAGAAAACCCTAAATTCCATGAGAAACTAGAATTCTGTCTTTTTGGGGCTACATAGGAGTTCTTTCCTCAAACCATGATCCACGAAGGGAGGAGTGAGGCCATATCCACCTACTGACAACTTTTTGGATGTTCCTTTATCTCTTATAAGCTATTTCTGAAGTAAAGTGCAAATGGAAGCAAACTAACCAAATCCACAACTACTTGCAATGGAATAATACTAAAGACAATTCAACTATTAATCTATGAAATCAACTAAGAATAAAAATACAAGAAGAGGAGCCTTTGATGCTAGGGTTGGGCCCTAACCTTAGAGCTTCATCCCTCTGAGTCAACTCAGTGCTGGATCAAGGAAATGCTCATTCTCATTATCAAATCAGAAAATTACATAACAATGTCTTCCACAAGTCTTGAAGTTGAAAATGACTAGTGCTTTTACAAAAAAAATTCAAATCCTAATGAGGTTTTAGGCCTCCTTATTTATACAACTGAAGTCTCCAACAAATTCCTTAAATCTAGGGAGGTTCGACTCCCAAACTTGAGATAAACTAGCTCTTTAACTTTCACTTGCTTGACTGCCTTTTGATCTCCATGACTTGGTTGCTTGTACTCTGAGCTAGTGTGATTGATGGAGGAATATTCGAATGAGTGAGGAGTAAATGAGGAGGATCTACCTCCTACAATCTCTCCTCCTTGTCTCATTTGAGTTTCAGCCCTTAATTAGCCAAAATTTCCATGATTTTCTCTCAAAAACTTGAAATCAATGCACAGTAGCCCACTAGGCATAATATCTCACTTTGACTCATCTCAGTAAGCTAAATACAATCAAAACATGTAAGAAATTATGAGAAGAGATGATTTGAATAAGCTAGGAGGTGCATTAAGGTCCATATAGTTACCCAATGACGAGGTTCATCAAGTTTGTCTTCTTGTAAGTTTTTCTTATGTGTTCATATGTTTTTCTTCATGTATTTAAGTCTTTATGGAGAAATCTGGGTAAGATCAAACTGAATATCAGTCCATCTTAAATCCCCTGTGAAGTTATAAACAATAACTAGAGATTAGTTTATAAAATTGTTTGTTATTATAAACTCCTCTATATCAATAAATTGTCACACCCACCTGCATTAGATTAAATACATTCTTTTGACCAGGGAAACATTGTTTACCTACTTTCCTTCTTATAATCAATTAAATATTCTGTTTGAATATTTAGTAGCTTGTAATTCTTTAAGATTATGCTATTCACTCTTAATTAACTATTTTAGACAAATAAACAACCCTTTCATTATATTTGGAAAGTGTTAAAGTTTAAGCACCTTCTTTCAAGACGTTCATAACATTGGTCATCCAAAAACGTTAAAACAAACAAAACATTTTAAACGCTCTGGCATGATTAATTAATCTAGAATCATCTAAGAGGAAAACATAACCTATCCATTTTCTTGCCTTGTTCTTCTTATTTTATGCCTCAGATGACTTTTATGATGTCGCATACTAATGTGGATGTAGCTTCCCTTGCTGTATAAGATTTTTGTTTATCTCAATTTCCCATCATTCCTTTGATTCTCCCTCTTGGTTTTAGTATTTTCAGAAGTATCTGTGGATTCTTCTCTTCTCATGACTTCAATAAACCTTTCTCAATGTGGAACAATCAGTTTCTCTTTTCTGCTATAGGAGTGAGTGTGTTTGTTAGGCCCCTATACTACTAGTGTAACCCCTTATTGTTATTAGTACAACCCCCTTATTATATTGTTGTACCCATGTAGTCCCCATATTGTTACTATTGTGCCCCATAGAAGCCCACTATTGTTATTATTGTGCCCTTACATTATTATTGTTATGTTGGCTCTGATTATATTATGACCCCTTAGACTCCTATATATAGAAAGGAGGTCTTGTCATTTGTATCATTAAAGAATCATTTGTTTGTGTAACGTAAAGGAGGTTCCCCCTCGAAGAGGCTGAATTCTAAGGCGTTGATCTATATTTTCTATCTTCCGGTGAGCTGGTTTCATAACATTTGGTATCAGAGCTTTGGATTGTAGGGTTTCACTACTCCAAACAGGTCATCGTGCCATTTGCGCTATAACTTTTTTTTTCTGCTATGTTTCAGATGCTACCAAAAAACCCATTTGGGAAAAAATTGTTCTGAACCTCAGATCCAAATTTCAGAGATTTTTGCACTATATTTGCGAAGATATGATCTGAGGAAGTTGGAATTTTTGCAGACTCCCAAATTATATTCCAAACAGGTGACCTGGGGAAAAAATAAACATAACTTTCGTTTTGGGCATCGAATTGACATTTCATAAGAGGTTACATAAAGAGGACGGACTGTAGTTTCCTGTGTATGTTTTTCAGATCCTAAGGTCAAAACAGTGACATGTGGCACATCATACAAGTTTACTCTTCTGAAAAAGGTATATAATCAAGTCATCTTGGGAGATTGTGCATAACTCTTTTTTGGAGAATCTAAATTCAATCCAACTGGTGGCATTAGAAAGAGGACACAGAGGGCTACTACAGGTCACAATTTCATAACTTAAAGATCCGAAAGTACAGAGTGATAGTCTTTTCAATATCGAGCTCCTAAAATCAAGAAAAGGCGACATGAGGAAGTTTGATGGCAAGGATCCGGTAAATTGGATACTTTATATGGAGCAATATTTTGATCTACATGGTGTACCACTGTTACAAAAGGTATGTATTGCATCTTCATATTTAGAACCAATCAATTTTTATGTTATAAAGGGCTTTATTCTCGTAAACAACTTGTTATGTGGTCAATTTTCACTGAGGAAATGATAGCACATTATGAGGATACAAAGAGAAACACCTTTAGCCAATTGATAAATCTCAAAGAAAAGTGTTCATTGGTAGAGCACACTGAGGACTTTCAAAAATTGAATATAAGGGTAAATGATATTCTGGAGAAGCAAAGGATTGATGTCTTCATAGGTACTTTAAAGGATAACATTCAACATGAGGTTCGTCTTTGGGAACTTGATTCATTGGAGAAGGCATTTAGGTGGGCAAGAAAAATTGAAAGTGAAATTATGGAAACAAGGAATCCCAATTCAAATAATATTGCCAGAACTTGAAGAGAAAGGAAAAATCATATTGGAACCTAGAGCAGTCATAGAAACAAGAACCCGACAGCTACAAAATTGATCAATTTCAGAGTATCTCATGAAGTGGAAGAACTTACCTGCTGAAGATTCCACATGGGAGGACAAGAATTTTATACAGAAGCATCAAGAATTACTCAAGCGTTGAGGACAACAATTTTTGAAGGAGAGGGGAATGTTAGGCCCCTATACTACTAGTGTAACCCCTTATTGTTATTAGTACAACCCCCTTATTATATTGTTGTACCCATGTAGTCCCCATATTGTTACTATTGTGCCCCAGAGAAGCCCACCATTGTTATTATTGTGCCCTTACATTATTATTGTTATGTCGGCTCTGATTATATTATGATCCCTTAGACTCCTATATATAGAAAGGAGGTCTTGTCATTTGTATCATCCAAGAATTGTTCATTTGTGTAATGTAAAGGAGGTTTCCCCCTCGAAGAGGCTGAATTCTAAGGCATTCAACTATCTTTTCTATCTTTTTGTGAGTTGGTTTCATAACAGTGCTTATGGAAATAGAGGTAGAATAAATGTTCTTTTTATGATGCTAAGGAGAAGGGAGAATTCAACATGCAACCCAATACACGTTATCCTTAATAACACAAATTCACTTATCTTTCTTACTCATATTTAAATATGTGTCAACTACAAAGTATGCTTTTGAGAATTGAGAGAGTTTTAAGGGTTTTCATGGCAAGTATTGGTGGGGAAAGTTTGTACTTACCCTTTCCCTCATGATTCTTTCCTCCTTCTTAGGGTTTGAAGGCAATTCTGTCCACTACCAAGCTTCCTGTAGCAACCTGTGAATTTCTTGTAGCACTTTTTGTAGATCTTGTAGGTTCTTATGCAAAGGCTTTTGTAGCAGAACATGTTTTTGATAGTATTGTTTCAAGGTTGAGGAAAGAAAAATTACAACATGCATCCTTGCCCTATTTAACACACCATATTCTTAATTAAATGCTCATCCAATCCAATTGCTTTCTCTGACTAGAATCCAAACTGTAAATTTGCAGAGAAATTTTTATTGATGGTTGAGGTGCTTTTGGAATCCTTATGCCATATGTTGGAGAGAAGGAATTTTTACTTACATTTTCCTTTGAATATTTCCTTTCTTCCCAAGGCTCTAGTGGCTGTTTTGGGAATTTTTTTCCTTCCTGTAGCACTGCTAGTACACCTGTAGCATCGCTGGTACTCCTGTAGCATTGCTGGTACTCCTGTAGCAGTTATGTTCCTTCCTGTAGCAACTCTGTTCTTCCTGTAGCAGGTCTTTTCCTTCCTGTAGCATACAAACCAAATCCTGTAGCAACTAACATTTGCATGCCAAGAGGTGGTGGGTCCACCTTTTATTTCTTTATTTTTGTTTATTTTTATTATTTATTATTTTTTTTTTCAAAATTTTTCTCTTTTCTCATTGCATGCAAAATAAACTCAGAGTGATTTTTGTTAACTAAGTTGGCCCTCACTTACCCCTTCACACTCATTGTCATCCATCACGAATAAATGATTACAACTCAGTTTCTCAAGTCCTCTTCACTTTTGTCTTGTTCCTCTCCCACATGTGCGGGTTTCTTGGTGGAAAAGTGAAGCTAACTGGCTAAGGCTGAGGCTTCTCTGCTACAAAGTTTGGCTATAAAATTTTTTTTTTCCTTCATACAATTGCAAAATTTTTCAAGCTCAAATAAGTTCATAGGAAAGTTTTAGAGGATGGAATACCTGAGCCTTACCTTGGTTGTGTTTTTGTAGGTGATATTGAGGCTGTTGATATGAATGTTGAAGCTACCTTTGGTGGTTCTGAAGTTGATGTGTTGATCCTGTGGTGCTTACATGACATTTTTTGACATAGATGACGCTGTTCTTAAGCATCTTCTAAGAGGTATTTATCTTGTATCCCTTGCTTCCTACAATATAAGAATTTTGCACTTCAATGATGTAGGTCCTTTGTCTTTCATGTAGGTTTTGTTGTTGATTGGGTGATCAAATACACTTTGGAGTGTTGTATCTGTTGTCTTTTGCTTCAAGGTTTTACTACTTGAGAAATCACTGTGTTTGATTTGCTAAAGGCATGCTTCTTCTGCTCTGATTATGATATTGAAACATTACAAGAGGTCTAGGTGCTCAAGTTCTTACTTTTGATGGTGCATTCTCCACTGTGCCTTTTCAAGCTGGTGGTTATCCTATAGCACCCTACAATATGTCCTGTAGGTGCACAAAACCTTCATTTTGTTCGTGTAACTTCATGGAATCAGATCTATGTTTTTTCACATGCTAGAAGTGATCTTGTAGTAGCCTATAGGGCACCCTGTAGGTGCACATAAATTCTTTCCACAAAGTATCAAGATGATGGAGCTTTGAAGAATTGTAGTAGCAGCTGGTACAAGACTATCTGGAACCCTTTTATGTGTTTTTTTTAATTAGACTAATGGAAGGAGAGCCTTATTCTTTGGGATTGGTGAGTGAAGCTCATGATGTAAAAAAATAAGTGAAATGATGATAAGTAGGACAAAAAAATTAATCTTTTCCACTGACTAGTGGCTTCCTACTGTGGTCTTGTAAGGAATGTGCAAACTGCTACAATATTGTGTGTCTTCCTGTAGCAGTCACATAGACCCTTTCTTGAAAAGAGCAACAAGAAATGCTAAAAATAGAAGTGCTAAAAATAGCACTGCTATAAATAGCATTTCGGGATACATTCCAATTTTAGTTAGTTCCTAAACTAAAATTGAGAATTAAAATTCGAATTTGATCTTAGCAGTTGTTTGTAAAATAATTAATTAGTTCATCTTGAGTTAATTAGTTGTAGGAAATAAAACATGAAGTCTATGTGAAGACATGCAATAGTTTCTCCATTTATTGAGGAAGTTATCCCTTGATTAAAGGAGATCAGGATGAGTTGTACTTTGAGTTGTAATTAGTTAGCTTAGTTAACTAAGTTAAGTCTAGTTAGATTAGTTCAAATAATTGTTGAATAAATTGTGAGTTAAGTTAGTTAATGCATGAATGCATGTAACTGCTGCACTTCAGATAACTGAATATTCTCTCATAAATAACTCATGCATGCCAGTTCAGTCAGAGACCAAGTTGAGATCAAATGATGGGACAATGTACTATCAGTTGCAGGAATATTCCATCGAGGATATCTCTTGCATGTAAAAGGAATTCATTCCTTGGAGATTGCGCAGTTACTTTTGAGTTTTATGAGTGTGTGATGAGGCCAATTCACACAGGTGGCAGCATTGGACCCCAAGAGAAATTGCGCAAGGAAATAGGAGGCTTGGAGGATTGAGGGAAGGCATATGTTGTGTCTATTCAGTCTGTGAGCTGTATTGTTGGATTGTACTGAGAGCATGATAGCTTGTGAGCTAATGCTTTGTGTAATCTAAACATATTTCCACTTGTATGATAATATAGGGATCGAGGTTTTTAGCTGAGGCTTTCCACAGAGTATTCTTCTGTGTTCATGTATGATTGATTTCTCATTCTCTGTTATATGTGTTCTATTTGATCTTGCTCAAAATCGATTAAGCTTCCGCAAGTTTGTTGTAGAAGTAGATCTTGTATTTTGCTTTAGTATATTGCATTATCAGGTGATCTACAGTGGGAATCTACATGGTATCAGAGCAAAGGTGATCAAAGCGAAGAACAATATACAAAGAAGGGAGAAGTTCGAAGTTTCAATTTCCTAATTATAGAATTCGAATTCTTATCACATCTCAAATTTCCCCAATGGCGTTAAACTTTTTAAGACTTGAGTATGCCCTTGATGGCAGCTCAAATTATATAGCCTAGAAGGATCGCATGGAAGCAGTATTAGAGGAAAACGCTCTAAAGGACTTAATTGATCAAGAAGTGCCCAAGCCAACAGCGGCTAATGCCACAGAATTTGCGGAATGGAAGAAACGTGTGGCTAGAGCGAGGAGAATCCTCCTGGAGGGAGTTCGAGACCACATTGTCTTGAGCCTCCATGGGAAGGAGACACTATTTTCAAGGTGGAAAACATTGGAAGATCTATATCAGAACAACAACGATCAGAGGAAGCTGCCACTAAAAGGCAAGCTTCGGAAAATCAAGTGTGAAAATGGTGACACGATCTCTACATATCTGAACAAGCTCACCACCTGCAGGGATGAGCTTGGAAGTGTAGGGATCACGACAACCGATGATGACATGGTGAGTCTTGCTCTCCTCGGTCTTCCTAAGAGTTGGCATAGCTACCAAGACTTGGTAAATGGAAGAGAGAAACTACCATATTGGGAACGACTTTGGTCGGATCTAATGCAGGAGGAGATAAGGAGAAGCACCAGAGATGGATCTTCATCAAAACAAGATGATGAAGAAAATATAGCCTTAGTGAGTAAGGTGAGGAAAGGGAAAGGGAAGGCGTTCCATCCCAAATCCAGTTCTTCCCATGGTGGGAAGAAGTTTGACAAATTGAAAGTGTGATGCTTTCATTGTCATGAGGTGGGCCATTATGCTACGAATTGTCCACAGAAGAAATCCAAGAAGGGATCCTCGAAAGGATCAGACGGTGAGGCACTGGCCTCACAGTTCGAGTTGGATTTATCTCTCATCGCATGCATGGTTTCATCCATGGTGGGATGTGTTTGGTACCTGGATAGTGGAGCCTCTTTCCACATGTCCAGCGACAAGAATCTTTTCAGTACCTTAGAGGAGAAGGATCTCCAGATGCGGATCGAGATGGGTGATGATGGAAAGTACTGTGTTTCAGGTGAAGGTACGGTTGTGTTTTAGAGGGAGCATGGAGCTCCTCTCACCCTGACTGATGTAAAGTATGTATCAGGTCTGAATAAGAATCTTGTGTCTATCACTATAGTACAAGATAAAGGCTATGATGTAGTCTTTAGTAAAGGAAAGGTATTCTTGAGGCATATCGGTACTGGATAGACCAAGAGGATTGGGATTTGAGTAAAGAATATCTAGAAGCTGGAGGTATACGACTGTGCTGCATTAAGTTCCAAAGCAGAGGTGGTGCAAAGTAAAGATGTTGACGAGCTATGGCATAGAAGATTGGGCCACTTGCACCATGGGGCCTTGAAGATCATGCAACAAATTTCTACCAGACTTCCCAAGGGAAAACTGGAGCAGACATATACATGCAAAGGTTGTACCTTGGGTAAGTATGCAAAATATTCCTTTAAGAATCGAGACAGTAGAGCTGGAGAAATCCTAGAGCGAGTTCACACAGATGTTTGTGGACCATTCTCTACAACCTCCACTGCTAAACAAAGGTACTATGTAATTTTTATTGATGATTTTTCTCATAGATGTTGGATCTAATTTATGCAAAAGAAGGATCAGAACTTCTTGATGTTTTGAGAGTTTAAAGCCTTGGCAGAGAAAGAATTTGGAAAGAAAATAAAAGCCTTGCATAGCAACAATGGTGGAGAGTATGTCTCCCAACAGTTTAAGGACATCTACACTGTAGAAGGAATTAAATGGGAGTTGATGGCACCCCATAACCCACATCAGAATGGGGTGGCTGACAGGAAGAATAGATCGATTTTGGGAGTAGCTTGAGCGATGTTGCATGACTAAAGCCTACCACTTCATTTGTGGGCTGAGGCATGCAATACAACAGTATACTTGCAGAATAGAAGCTCGCACCGTATACTGGGGATGAAGACACCTATGGAGGCCTTTTCCGAGAAGCGACCAGATGTGAGTCACTTCAGGATCTTTGGATCATCGATTTATTGCCATGTGACCAAAGATGCCCGGAGGAAGCTAGATCCAATAGCTGAGTTGTGGATACTTGTGGGGTACATTGATACACCCCACAACTATTGGGTGTTTCTGCCTATCAGTCAGAGGACAGTGGTATGCAGAGATCTGAAGTTCAACGAGCAGAAATCCATGCGAGTATCACTTGAGAGGGAGCTCAAGCTGCATGCAGAGGAGGAACTTTCAGTTCCTAAGGAGGAGGAGCCTCAGATTGATGTGGAGCAGCCGCATGCAGAGGATCTGGGAGTGGAGACACCACTCATGTTGAGTCTTCTAGATATGGGCGGAAATGCTCAAGGGAAGCTGTTAGGTTGATGTTGGATGTGCGAGAGAATGTGGGACAACCATCTTCTCAACGTAGACAGAGGAGGTCACCTGAGCGGTACACTGGTTACATGGCCCTAGTTGGGGAGTGTGTAGAGTCTGAACCTTCTTCATTTAAGGAGGAAATGCAACAACCAATCTGGGTTGATGCAATGATAGAGGAGTACAAATCTATCATTCGGAACTGTGTGTGGGATGTTGTCCCAAGACCTTCCAGATGGCTTTACAAGGTAAAGAAACAACTGGTGGCATAAGGTAAGGTTTGTTGCCTGTGGTTTCTCACAGGTTGAGGGGATCGACTACAATAAGACCTTTGATCCTGTAGCAAGGTACTCATCTATCAAATCAATGTTGGCGCTATCAGCTCATATGGGTTGGAAGATCCATCAGATGGATGTGAAGACAATGTTCCTTAATGGGAAGATTGAGGAAGAGGTGTACATTGAGCAACCAGAAGGTTTTGAGACCTTCGATCATGAGTCGCATGTGTGCCGACTCAAGAGGGCTTTGTATGCATTGAAGCAAGAACCTTGTGCTTGGTACACCAGGATCGATAGCTATTTCACCGGGTTGGGCTTCACCAAGAGTGAAGCAGATGCGAACCTTTACCACATCATCGTAGAAGGTAAGCCATTGATCATTGTTCTTTATGTGGATGATCTGATTTTGACAAGTGATGATCAGTTGATCAAGTCTTGTAATAAGGACCTTGCAAGGGAGTTCAAGATGAAATACATGGGTCTTATGCACTACTTTCTAGGCATGGAAGTGTGGTAGAAAGATGGGGAAGTATTTGTGTCTCAAGGCAAGTATGCTAATGAGATACTCAAGTGCTTCCACATGGAGAAGTGAAAGCTCATGCAGACTCCTCTAGCTGGGAACTGGAGGAAGGAGGATGTTACTTCAGATGAGGTAGTAGCTGCTACTGTTTATCGACAGTTTGTGGGTTCATTGACGTATCTAGTGAACACATGACTAGACTTATGCTTTGCGGTGAACCAACTGAGTCAAGCTATTTTTCAGCCTACCAAACTGTTTTGGAAGGTAGCGAAGCATGTGCTAAGATACCTCAGAGGCACATATCAGTATGGATTGTGGTATAGATAGACAGAGGGAGTGAAGCTTTAGGGCTTCATAGATGTAGACTGGGCAGGGAGCCCATCAGAGTGGAAGAGAACTTCTGGAGGAATATTCAACCTTGGTTCAGCTGCAGTTTCCTGGTATAGCAGGAAACAGAGGTCAGTTGCACTTAGCTCAGCAGAGGCTGAATACATGGCTGCCAATCAGGCAATATGTCAGGCCATTTGGATGCAGAAGATTCTAGTGGGATTGTTTGGTCAGAGGATGGATCTAACAGTGATCTACTGCAATAATCAGAGTTGTATCAAACTCTCTGAGAATCCATTATTTCATGACAGGTCCAAGCACATCGAAATTTGGTACCATCATCTTCGAGACTGTGTGGTGAAGAGGATCATGTTGTTGCTGTATGTTTCAACCGAGGAATAGGATGCAGATATTTGACTAAGGAATTGTCAAAATGTAAGTTCAAGTTCCTTAGAGACAGGATTGGGGTGACTGATAATCCATTTCTTGTTGAGAGGGAGTGTTGAAAATAGCAACAATAAATGCTAAAAATAGAAGTGCTAAAAATAACACTGCTATAAATAGCATTTTAGGATACATTCCAATTTTAGTTAGTTCCTATACTAAAATTGAGAATTAAAATTCGAATTTGATCTTAGCTGTTGTTTGTAAAATAATTAATTAGTTCATCTTGAGTTAATTAGTTGTAGGAAATCAAACATGAAGTCTATGTGAAGACATGCAATAGTTTCTCCATTGATTGAGGAAGTTATCCCTTGATTAAAGGAGATCAGGATGAGTTTTACTTTGAGTTGTAATTAGTTAGCTCAGTTAACTAAGTTAAGTCTAGTTAGATTAGTTCAAATAGTTGTTGAAAAAGTTGTGAGTTCAATTAGTTAATGCATGCATGCATGTAACTACTACACTTCAGATAACTGAATATTCTCTCATAAATAACTCATGCATGCCAGTTCAGTCAGAGACCCAGTTGAGATCAGATGATGGGACAGTGTACTATCAGTTGCAGGAATATTCCATGGAGGATATCTCTTGCATGCAAAAGGAATTCATTCCTTGGAGATTGCACAGTTACTTTTGAGTTTGATGAGTGTGTGATGAGGCCAATTCACACAGGTGGCAGCATTGGACCCCAAGAGAAACTACACAAGGAAATAGGAGGCTTGGAGGGCTGAGGGAAGGCATATGTTGTGTCTATTCAGTCTGTGAGTTGTATTGTTGGATTGTACTAAGAGCAGGATAGCTTGTGAGCTAATGCTTTATGTAACCTGAACATATTTCCACTTGTATGATAATACAGAGATCGGGGTTTTTAGCTGAGGCTTTCCCTAGAGTATACTTCTATGTTCATGTGTGATTGATTTCTCATTCTCTACTATATGTGTTCTATTTGATCTTGCTCAAAATCGATTAAGCTTCCACAAGTTTGTTGTAGAAGTAGATCTTGTATTTTTCTTTAGTATATTGCATTATCAGGTGATCTACAATGGGAATTTCTACACCCTTATAATATCATATTATCCTTCAGATAAATCTAATAGCATTGATAATTCATAATAAGTCTTAATACAAGGATTAGAAGCCTCTGCTATGGTGGAAATGATGGAATAAAGGGTGAAAATGGGTATCGTTGATGGACATAAGTGGATATTTGGGTGGAAGAGAGGCCAAATGGGGTGGACAATGAATGATGAGGGTGTGGTGGACCCCTCCTCTTATTCCTATATTAAAAACATAAGATCTGAACCCTTTTTCTGTGCCAATCATAATCCTGTAGCAATTCTAATAGTCCTGTAGCAATACAAGACAATCCGGTACCAAACTTGTTTAATCCATATCTCTCAAATGGTAGATTGGATTGAATTGATTTTTTTTATCATGTTTCCATCATCCTTAATCATCTCCCCATAAGAAACCTTGGCCAATGGATCCACAAATCTCGAGAAAAAATAAAAATGGCTATAGGCGATGGTGTCCAATTTCTCGAAAATTATGCACTATAATTTGCTGAAATTCCTTGAGCATGTTACAATCATCCTTATGCATCTCCCATGAAACTAATTAGACAATGGATGGACGGTTTTCAAGATGTGTAAAAATAATTTTTGCCTTGTCTATTTTGAAAGTCCTGTAGCAAAACGAAACTTTCCTGTAACACTTCAAGACAACAAGGAAAATGAGTGGGAAAGGATTGATAATGATGGGAAATGTCATGGAAATGGATGTGGGTGATGGATTCACATGGCTTTTATCTCGTTGGAGCATTTGGGCAAAGGGGGAGAAAGCCCAAGTTTGACTTCCTTTGACTATGTTTTTGATTAGATTTTTCTCATGGCTAACTTGTTCTTGTTGGTTGTAGAGAACCTGCATTCATCAGAGAGAGATACCTAGGAAAATAATATATATATATATTTTTTTTAGGCGTACTAGCTGCTTCAATGAGGTTTTCAACTAGTAGGTTTGCCTAAGTGCCTCAAAGGAGGTTTTCACCTAGTGTTTTTTCCTTTTTTCCTTTTTTCTTTCCAACTCACTAACTGAATCAAGGAGGTTATCCATCAATGAGTCAATCTCAGGCGCCTCAAAATAGGTTTTCAAATGAGGTTTTATTATTTTCCTCTTAATTTATCTTTTTCCATTTTTTTTTCTATCCTACTGTACTTGAAAAAAAACAAAATCTCTTTCAAGTATAAGAACATTTCCAATGGAGCCATGTTCATATCAAGATGGTAGACAAAGTCATGTGTAGGGTTGAAATATATTCTTTGACATGTACCTAAATGTGAGAGACCAACTGCTTTGATGATGTCAATAATTGTTGAAGAAGAGTGTGTTGCTACAACTTAGCGATTGTTTGGAACCATATTTCAATATAGTTGTGATGCCCTTGGTTCACTTGCGCATTTGGATCACTTTATGTGTCCTCTTCTACCATGGCATTCAAATCTTATTCTTTTTGCTGATTATTCTCTTGAACACATAGAGGATATGATGGTAAACATGATGGAACTTTCTCAATCTCTGATTCTAATGTCTTCTCTCCATCTAGTGCAACCCATGATTCTTTGGTCTCCTCTAGATCTTCTTCTTATATATGTTCTTCTTCAACGACATCAAGAGAATCTATTTGTTGCAATATACTCTCCGATATAAGGTGAATACCATTCACATCAAGAGGAGTTGTTTGGAAGTATTGTACCTCAACATTGTTAGTGGGTTGAGTTACTTTGTTGTTTGGAGAAATGGTGGTACATGTATTTGAGTGGGAGTGAATCTTTGAGATGGAGGTAGTTTGGGTTGTGGTTGTGATGGAGGTGGATGGCAGGGCTAGCATGGAGTTGGGTATGGAGGATATTGTGGATTTATCCCATAAGGTCCTTTCTAACCTTGTTTCCAATATTGGTTTCGGGGTTGAGATGGGCAAGGTTGTCAAGGAAAAGGTGTGTTCATATTACTTTGAGATGGATGTGCATAACCTTAAAATTTTGAATTAGGTTCTCGGATCATACCAGGTTGACTAGGTTTCCATGGTTCTCTTGGAGCTACATAATAAAGCTGCTTTGGTGATTTACTTGCTCCATTTTCTTCTTGTTAAAATTATTTCAACCTTGGTAATGAAGGGAAATATTTAGTAGCATGTGATTTTGCATGGATAACACAAATATCAAGATCTCCTTTTTAGTCATTTTTCATTCTTAACATTTCTACTTTTTCACTTAGATTTCTAAGAATTTATATTTTAAAGTTATCAAGAAAATTTCCAAGTTCAACTTGACTTACCAATCTTGATGTTGATTTACTTACTCTTGTCCTTCCTCTTGATATGGGCTTGCATATCTCACAAATTTCTTCAAATGATAATTGGTATACATGACCTCTACTCATGAGATCAAGGAAATCAATCCACCCATCCATAATTGTTCTAAGTAAGAGAGTTTTCAGTGTGTCAAATCCCAAATGATGTAATTTTTCCCTCTCAGCATTATACATGAATCTCTCTATTAGATCCTTGAGGCTCCCATCTTATTTTTGAGTCATTCTAAATATTTCTTCTTTAATATAATAATACTTGTATTTTTATAGAAATATTTTTTGCATATCATTCCATGATCTTATTGAATTAGTCCCTAAAATCATGAACCATTTAAGATCTCTATCCTTCAATGTTTCTAGAAACAATCTCAATTTTCAAGTGTTTAATAAGTAACCATAATATCTGCAAAGGATTTCCAATTCAAAGAGAAAGGTTTCTAGATCCTTTGACCTCAAACCATGGAAGTATGGAAGGAAATATGGAGGGATGTTCTTCATATGAACACTGATATCAATATCTTGAATGGGAAATCCAAAAGGATCTTCCTCATTGTCATAATCTCCATCCATTTCTTCTACCTTCTTTTCCACCTCTTCTTCTTCTACTTGAAAAAGTGGATGGTGATGTGGCTCTTACTGCACCACATGAACAAGTGGGGGGTTGTGGTATTGAATATTTTTTTTGCTTTTATGATTTTTATTGAATGAAAATAATAATGCAATGTAATTTTCTTTTTTTGAAATGAAATATTCCTAATATAATTTTTATGTGTTTTTGCAGAAAGTAAAAAAAAATGAATCAACTAGGGAAGAAAATAATGCATGCTTTGACACCTCCCCGGAAACGGTGCCAAAAATTGATGAGCCCTAGTATTATAATAATAATTTTGAAACTTAGAAGGCTATCAACTCAAATTATCCTCCCGAGGTTCGTAAAAACTTAAGAGGTGTCAACACTATATGTGCAATATGCAATGTGTCCTTCTTTCATTGATCTGATGCAATGAAGTAAATGCCATGAAATCAAAGCCTAAACTAATTGTAGAAATAGAAATGCTACCATATTTGCAAGAAATGGAAATTATTCTTGCTCAAATGTAAATGTTAATCCTAATTGAATAAATGTAAAGGCTACACTACTTGCAAAAATGTAAACATTAAACTAGAAAAATGTAAATGTTGCATGGAGAGGAAACCTAGTATATGGAATGGAAATAACAATGCTTGAAATATAAGCCATAGCTGAAGAATAAAGAAATAAAACTAATATAACTTTCATGAAGGAAATATCGTGTAATCAATAACTACATTCCAAAGTGTTTAGAACCATTGACAGAGTTAATTAGACGTGTCAATCAAGAAAATCATTATTATGCTATTCAATTCATAAATATGTCCACTAACCAAAAGTGCAGAGGTGAATTGCAATGGATAATAGGCAATGATTAAGATGTATTTTATCTTACTCAATCATGGATTGAAATCCTAGGGGTCATGATTCAAGCCTAAGAGACAAAAAACAAGCTTTGGGAGCAAATCTATCAAGTTTATATGTGCTACAAGACTGCTACTCCTCGAGATAACTTGATGAATGCCCAAAAGAATCAAATGGAAATGAGATGGGATTTTATTTTTTATTATGTAGGATGTCCTAAGACTCCATTCCAAATATAATCACTGAAAAATAACCCTGTTAACATGTGCAAAAAAATAGCAGAAAATTACTACTCTAAAAACTGGAAATTCAAGAATTAGTGAGCTAGTTAACCTACCACATGCCTAACCTAATCAAGTGAAAATCCTATGGGGTAAATTTTGTTATTAAATTGAATGATTTTATGAAACAATGCAAGTGGAATCAACTCAATGAAGTTCATTAGCACGTTCTTAAAAATACAAAAAATTACTACTATTTTGCTACAAGGGACTTCCAAAAATTCTAGATTTGTGAACTAGTAAAACAATCCAAGTAGCTCAATGATGAATATCAATTTTCAAAGTTGTTATAAGGATTCATCATGCTTTTGACTCTTTAAATAACTTGAAAAACAAGTCAGTTCAATCATCTAACCAATATAACCTACAACAAAAGAGGCATGAACACTAAATGTAGAAATAAGAGATGCAAGTGAAAAAGACATTAAAAGGAAATTGAGAAATTGTACAAGAGGGCTCTGAGGCTCCTGGGATGGCTGAGACCAAAGATAATAAAATTACTATGAAGGAAACCAAACTTTAGAAGCTAAAAATGGCACTGAACTTCATTATTCGAATCAATCCAAGTACATCCCTATTAGAAATGAAAGTGGAGTTGCTAAATAACAATTTTTCTCAACAAGAATACTAATAAATACCTGCATCTAGAGGAAAATTAGAATTGGTACTTATACAAAGTGATGAGGAAGCATTCTCCTTGAAAGGAGGTGACTTCCCCCTCCAAAATCCCTCAAAAAGTGGATATGGTTCCCAACACTAGGAATCTTCATTTAATAAAAGGGAACACATTCCTAGATTTTCTCAATTAGTGGAACTCCATAGTTTGTTGAATAATTTCATATTATATTGTCCATTTAATATCCATTCTTGGTCCATCCTATAGTAGGGAGCAAGTCCCTATATTGTCTCATTCAAAATTTACTCAATATTCTCTCAATATTCTGCAAAAATAAATAATATTAGGCACATAATATGAAATTATCTCTAAACCTTCCCAGGAACATATTAAAGCTAAAAAAAACATTATTAAATGTAGAAGGAGAGATTTAATATAGCCTTTATGTGCCTAAGAAAGGTTAGATGCGCCTTAATTTGTGTCTAATTTAGAGGCCCATCAAAAATCCTGCACATGGGATACATTTCTTTATTGTGGGTGAGATATTTATGAATTGTGTCAGAAAGTGTCTCACTTTGATAGGCCACTAGATGCCCTTGCTGGGTGAGAAATGCACCAATATCATAGTCGAAGGCATCTATCTCAATTTCAAACATTTGTTGGAGGTCTGGCAATGTGAGTATTGATGTAGAGCAAAGGCAATGCTTCAACTCAAAGAACACCTTCTATTAGGACTCAGACTAGAAAAACTTTTCTTTCACTCCACCCTTTGTAACTTGAATCAAAGGCCAAGTGATATGAGATAATCCCAACATGAACCTCTCATAAAAATTGGCATGGCCTAAAAATATGCAAAGCTCGGTTAGAGTGGTCAGGGCATGTCTTGGTCCCTTCGCTGCCACAGTGTGGTCCATTTTATGTACTTATCTTCGTAGCTCCCAACTAGGTAATATTTTTCCGTAATGACATCTTAGAAAGAATTCCAAGTGGGTGCAGCTAAAAATAGTGAGGGTTCCTTCTCGTCTCTCTACTCACCATAAGTTTCCCACCAGTCCTTGATGTGGGGGACAACCTTGAGGAGTGCAAAAGTAATATTTTCCATATTGGAAAAATTGTGGACCAACAATGATCCTTATAGAAGATTTAACCATTTATTTGTGGAACCTAAATCTATTTGGCGTTTAAATATAAGAAGGCTAATGCTAACTTGTACCTTAAATGGGGTGGCGCCTCCGAGGTGGCTGCAGATGAAGATGCTTCGCCTGTTGATACCCACTGAAGGATCTAGGAAAAGTTATTCATCATATCGTTCCTTTGTCACTCAAGGACTTCTTCGAGCAACATTTTGAAAGAATATCCTAATCCCTTGCCTTTTTTTTGTTCCACAATGGGAGGTCATTGGTGTCAGTGAGGCCGGTCTTGTAAGGGTTCAACTAGTTGAATTCTTAACTCCTTATACCCCGACCTCATTGGGGACATGCATAGAAAAATAGAGAAAAAACAAATTGCTTTGATACCATTGATCCAAATTTATGCAGGAAAAAAATGAATACATATTAAAAAAACACTGAGATACAACGAAAATTGAACTTCAATTCGTTAATAACAAATACTAAAAAACTATTTATATACAAAATGGAAATAAACTAGCTTGAGTAATGGTAGCTTACCTCTAAGAAGAGATGTAATAACTACATGCCTTCTGAACTGTGTTTCAATGAGGACCAAAGGCATTTTTATTATTGAGAAATAATGGAAAACCCTAAACATCCTAAAACCTAACCTTAGGAGATGAAGCACCAAAAGTTTGTGGGCCCCATTGGGGTTAGTTGGTACATCAACTTCCCAGGGTTTTAACATTGGTGTATGATCTCCATTTGATGCGTACAATACCTCATTAGAAAGATCTATCAGAGGAAAAAACTTTCAACTGCAGACCCTTGTTACATGCAATGAATCAGACAGGTTTCCTAAAAAACACCGTTTAAGGTCGCAAAATAGTTCTAGAAGTTTAGGACCTGAAAAATTGCCAAAAATAGTAAATTGTGCTACAATTAAGGAAACTGAAATAAACAGCATTGGGGGTCTAGGTGGAATAGGTGAGTGGCCACTAGTATCCACCTAGAATAATCACTCCCCCTTAGGAAGCAATGGTCCCCATTGCGATGAGTACCTCCATGATATGGGGAAATGTCTGCTAATCTTGGTTCATGGTGAGCCACTTGCCTTGGTGCAAGATTTGGCTAGATTTTACAACCCAATACAGCTGGATCTTCTATTGGCGAGTATTCTTATTATGTGTTTCCATGATTTGATTAGTTCTAGCCTACTCCATGTAGTCTAGGTTGATCTCTTTTGGTGTTAACTATTTGAAAATGCATGATATGTCCAACAACAATGGAAAGTATGGCCGAAGGCAGTCCACATTAAACACTAGGTGAAAACCAAGGAATGGTGGAATTCTAAGCTCGAAAGCATTGTGTACCATAACCTTGGTGATGGTGTAAGTCCCATATCAAAGTGGTCAAAGCTTTTGATGGGCTCTGGCAAGGCATTATTTCTGCAAATGCAGGCAAACTTTGTCACCCACTTGAAACTTATGTGGCACCCGATGTTGGTCATGCCATTTGTACTTGGTTTCTTTATTAGTATTGGATTGTGCATGTGCGAATTCTGCTTGTGTAGTCGCATGAGGCTTGGTAATATCAACCAGACACAATGGTTGAAATATGAGACCCACTTGAAAGGGGTTGTGCCTCATCGAGCCATCGATAGCTCTCAGCCCATGTTCATGGATGCTTGGAGTTGTGCATGCATAGCATGTGCACGATCATCCTATTAACGACCTTTGTCTGGCCATCAGTATGGGGATGGAATGTAGTCGACTTGGTGAGCTTGGTGTCCAATAATGACTAGAGGCTCAACCATAATGTGCTCAGGAACCTGCTATCCTGATATGACATATTGGTTTGTGGGATCCAAAAATGTACCCATACTCATTCAAAGAAGAGTTTGGTAGTGTCCTCTATTGTTATAATCTTCTTGCAGGCTGCCAATATAGCCATATTAGAAAATCTTTCCACGACCACAAATACACTATCATTACCATTCTTGGTAAAAGGGAGGCAATACAGATAGTCCATGGATATGAATTCCCAAGTTTGGCTGGGAGTAGGTAGAGGAGTGTACAAGCCTTTCTTCTTAATGGTTGGTTGGGAGTAGGCAAAGGAGTGTACAACCTTTCTTCTTGATGATTGGCTTGGAGATGAGATAGGCAGTGTAAGATCTCATATATTTTTCAAAATCCTATCAGAGCTTTGGCCAATAAAAATGCTTTTGTAGTACTACCACATTTTTCTCCACACCATAGTGTCTTGCGACCTGATTGTAGTGCGCCACGAAAATCAGCTTGGCACGCTCACTTGAAGGAACACAAAGGTGGCTTAGGTAGCATAATAATGCATCATGTAGGTGGAAGTATGGAACTTGCTTTCGATCCACTAGCATTTGGTATATGGTGGTGAACTTTGGATCATTTTTTTTATAGTTGTGGCCATCCATAGGTCTTGTGGCCATAAGAGTTGAGAATTGTGGTCAGTGCTTCAACTAGGGGCCGACCAAGGCAATCTGCAACATTATTGTTGTTTCCCTTCTAGTATTTAATGTTCAAATGGAATTATTACAGATATGTGGACCACTTCTGGTGGTGATCATTTTGCAACTTCCCTTGTGTCTGTATAAACTGAAAGGTTGGTGATCTGTGTGGATGACCGTCTCCTTCCACAAAATGTATATTTTCTATTGTCGACAAGACTACACGATAGAATACATCTTTTTATCGTAGGTTTGGTGTTTCTGAGTTGTGTCAGAAAGTGTCTCATTATGATAGGTCACCAGATGCCCCTGTTGGGTGAGAAATGTAACAATAACATAGTCAGAGGTGATTGCCAATGTGAGTACTAGTGCAAAGAAAAGGTGGTACTTCAACTCAATGAACGCCTTATGTTGGTAATCAAGCCACAAAAACTTTCATTTCACTCCACCCTTGGTAACTTGACTCAAATGCCAATAGATATGAGAGAATCCCAACATGAACCTCTGATAAAAATTGACAAGGCCAAAAAAGTTGTGAAACTTTGTTAGTGGTTAGGGATGGCCAATCCCGAATGACTTGGATCTTAGTTGTATCCACATGCACACCTTTCTTGTCAATGATGTAACCCATATATTGGACCTGGCTCATGCCATATGTGCATTTCTCCAAGTTGGAACATAGTTTGTGTTGTCGTAGGGTTTGAAGGACACACCGAATGTGTTGCAAGTGCTCCTTGGATGTCATCTAGATATACAACCACAAATAAGTTGGTAAAGGACTGAAAGATGTCATCCATCAACCTGATAAAATTTATAGGGGAATTTGTCAACCTAAAAGGTATGACCAACCACTCAAAAAAGCCCTCCTTGGATTTTATGTCAATTTTCCATACATATGTGGGTTCTATTGAAACTTGGTGATAGCAAGACTTTAAATCGATCTTGCTGAAGTACTTGACCCCCTTGAGCTAGTCAAGAAGGTCATCAATCCATGGGATTTGATACCTCTTCCTAACAGTGATTTTATTTAGTGCCCAATAATCAATGCAGAGTCTCTAGGTCCTATCCTTCTTCTGTACTAGTACAATCGGATTCCCACAAGGAGAGGGACATGGTCAAATGTGCCTTTTTTGTAGAAACTCTTTGATTTGCTTCTTGATTTCTTCATTTTCCAGAATATAGAAATGGTATTTTGACCCATTGGGTAGAGGTGATCTGGGAATCAGATCGATCTAATTCTTAACCTAACAGTGCAAAGGTACCCCTGTGTGTGAGGAGAAGATGTCTCTATATTCTTCCACGACCTTATCCACCTACTTTTGTTGCATGGTGGAACCCTTCTCATTGGATATGGATGTGGCCACGATATTCCCCTTACTTTGAGAGTGAATAAAAAAGAAAACAAGTTTCTTAATCTGGGAGATGATCTTACTACATTGCTTAGCAAAGATCAAACAGACGATGGTAGGTGGAGCTACCTCCAGTATCTTGTATAACTTACTGCCCACAATAATAATAACAGTGCGAGGCCTAGAGTCATACATAACATGCCTCTTCCACAAATATGGTTGGCCTATAACACATCATAAACTTCAAGATGAGAAACATCACATAGTACCTCATCTGTGAAGGGTTTGATGTTGCAAGGAAGGTGGCATTTCTAATTGACGCAAAGATATTGTCCTTTGTGGAGCCACCCAATGGTGTATGGATGTGGGTGTGGTGTGGTCGGTAGGCCTAAATGATTAATGACCTTTTATGAGATGAGGTTCTTTTGGCTCCCACTGTAGACAATGAACTACAATGGAGACCCCTTCACCCACATCTGTGAGTGGAAGAGACACTCCCCTTCCTCTAGATCTTCAGGCTCAATCTTCTGGACCTTGTTGGTGGCAACGGTGGCACTGAGCTCTACATCAATAATCTTCTTCCCTTTGTCATTCCCCTTGTGGAGTTCTGACTTAGAGTCAGAGCATGCATCTAACTTTGAAGCCTTTAGCTCGACCACCAGTAACTGCTTGGTGTGACACTCATTTGTGTTGTGAGTGGGGTTCTTGTGGAATTCACATCACTTTCCTATGTCCTTATTTGTCTTCATGACGTTATTATTTTCTGTGGCTTTGATGGGTTGTCCTAGGTTACCCTACCTTGGCTCTGTACTTTGTTTTGTAGTTTGGGGGTGCCTTTTCCTTGCTTAAGATTCACAGATCTAAATACTCGCTTCTTATGTTTATATTTTTGCTCAATATTGACAACATATCAGTATGCAATGCCAAGTGAGGAGATGTCCAGAAACTCTATCTCATCCTGGATGTATTTGTGTAGACATTCGCAGTACTTAAGTACCATATCCTCTCAAAATTCTTAATAGCTAAATTTGTGGGAAGGTTATGAAAAAAAATTGTGAACAATGACACGTCTTGGTCCCTTCCCTTCCGCAGTGTGGTCCATTTTATGTACTTGTCTTCATATCTCCTACAAGGTAATATTTCTCCTTAACGACATCTTAGAAAGAATTCCAAGTGGGTGCGACTGAAGATAGTGAGGGTTCCTTCTGGTCCCTTTGCTCACAGTAGGTTTCCCACTAGTCCTTGACATGGGGGGTGATCTTAACAAGGGAAAAAGTAATATTTTCCTTATTAGAAAAATTATGGATAAAAAATGACCCTTCTAGCAGATTTAAGAATTTATTTACAAGATTTGCATCTATTTGGCCTTCAAATATAGGGATGTCAAATTTAACTTGTACCTTGAAGGGGGTGGCTGCTTCGAGGTGGCTTCCAGATGAATATGCTTCGCCCGTTGACACTCGCCAAATGATCTGGGAAAAGTTATTCACCACAGGGTGCTTGAGGGCTTCTTCAAGAAACATTTTAAATGGATTTCCTACTCCCTCATCTTTCTTTTCTTTCTCCATGGGAGGCCATTCGGGTCGGTGAGGTCGGTCTTACAAGGGTTCAACTAGCTCAAGTCGTAAATCCTTATACCCTGACCTCATTGGGGACATGGACGGAAAAACATAGAAAGAGAAGATTGATTTGATACCAATGATCCATATTTATGCTGGAATTAAATTAAAAACAAATTTAAAACATCTACACAAAGATATAGTGAAAATTGAACTTCAATTCATTAATAACAAATATTGAAAAACTATTTACATGCAAAATGGAAATAAACTAGCTCGAGTGATGGTATCTTATCTCTGAGAAGATATGTGACAACTACATGCCTTCTGAACTATGTTACAATGAGACTCAGAGACCTTTTTATTGTTGAGAAACAATGGAAAACCTTCAAATTCCAAAACATAACCCTAGGAGATGAAGTGTCAAAAATTTGTGGGCCCCATTGCGGTTAGTTGGTACATCAACTTCTTGGGGTTGTAACTTTGGCATAGGATATCTGTTTTATGCATACGATACCTCATTAGAAAGATATATTCAAGGAAAAAAAATTCAAATATAGACCTCTATTAGAAGTTTTAAGTCTACATGTTTTCCAAAGAAATGTCGTTTAGGGCCTCAAAACAACTATGAAGTTTTAGGACCCAAAAAAATTCCAAAAATTGTAAATTGAGAAACAATTAAGGAAACTGGAAGAAACAGTGTTTGGTTTCTAGGTAGAATGGGTGAGTGGTCACCAATATATACCTAGATTAATCCTCCCCCATTAGGAAGCAATTATCCCCATTGCGTTGAGTGCCTCTATGAGATGGGGAAACATTTGCTGAACTTGGTCCTTGGTGAGCCACTTGCCTTGGTGTAGGATTTGGCTAGCTTTGACAACCCGATATAGTTGGATCTTTGATTGGTGAGTGTTCTTGATGTGCATGTCCATGATATGATCAATTGTGGCTTGCAACATAAAGTCTGGTTTGAGCTCTGTTGGTGTTATGTTCGACAATTTCTGATGTGTCCAACAATGGTGGAAAGTATGGCTGAAGGTGGTCCACATTGAATACTAGGTGTAGGGTAAGGAATGGTGGAATGCTGAGCTTGAAAGCGTTGTCTCCCACAACATTGGTGATGGTGTAAGGCTCGTATCAGAGTGGTCAGAGCTTTTGATGGGCTCTAGCAAGACATTCTTTCTGCAAATGCAACCAAACTTTGTCACCCACTTGAAACTTATGTGGCATGCTGATCATGCTTTTGTTTTTACTTGGTATTGGATTTATCCAAGATGTAGTGAACTTGTTGGTAGATGTGTTGGACGTGTTCAATAAACCTAGTTTCTTTATCAACTTCATATTGTACATGTGCAAATTCTTCCTGTGTAGTTGCATGAGGCATGCCAATATCATTTAGACATAACGGTTGAAATCTCAGACCCACATGAAAGGGGCCGAAAATTGTCGAGCTATGGAGATCTCTGTTATAGATGGCTTACACTTAAGGAAGGGTATCATCCCATGTTTGTGGATTCTTGGAGTTGGACATGCATAGTATATGCATGATCATCCTGTCGATGACCTCTGTCTAGCCATTATTCTGGGCATGGAATGCAGTCGACTTGGTGAGATTGGTGTCCAATAATGACTACCATAATGTGCTCAAGAACTTACTATCCCCATCTGATATAATGGTCTATGGGATCCAAAAATGTACCCATACTCATTCAAAGAAGAGTGTGGTAGTGTCCTCTGCTATGATACTCTTCTTGTAAGCTGAAAATATAACCATATTAGAAAACCTTTCCATGACCAAAAATACATAGTCATTACCATGCCTCATAGAGGGAAGCTAGACAAATAGTATATGGAGATGGATTCCTGGGGCTGGCTGGGAGTAGGTAGAGGAGAGTATAGACCTTGCTTCTTTCTGGTTGGCTTAGTGATGACACAAGCAATACAAGATCTGATATATTTTCCAACATCTTGTCGAAGTTTTGGCCATTAAAAATATTTTTGTAGTACTACCATAGTATTCTCCACACCAAAGTTTCTTGCGACTTGGCTATAGTGCGCCTCCCAAATCATCTTGGCACGCTCATTTGAAGGAACACAAAGGTTTCC
Organism: Pinus tabuliformis; assembly: GCA_031772625.1. Lineage (NCBI taxonomy): Eukaryota > Viridiplantae > Streptophyta > Pinopsida > Pinales > Pinaceae > Pinus > Pinus tabuliformis. Next base: position 113,428,449 of record CM062809.1, read on the forward strand.
CTAGTAGCATAATAATGTGTCTTGAAGGTGGAATTTAGAACTTGCTTTCCATCCACTAGCATCTAGTATGTGGTGGAAACCTTTGGATCATTTTTGTATAGTTTTGGCCATCCATAGGTCTCATGGCCACAGGAGTTGAGAACAATGGTCAATGCTACAAGCGGGGGCCAACTGAGGCAATTTGTAGCATGATTGGTGCTTCCCTTCTTGTATTTAATGTTCAAATGGAATTGTTGTAGATATGTGGAACACTTCTGATGGAAATCATTTTACAACTTCCCTTGTGCTTAGATAAACTAAAGGGGTCGATGATCGATGTGGATAACCATATCCTTCCCTAGAATGTAATGTTAACATTGCTGGCAAGCCTACATGATGGAATACATCTCTTTATCATAGATGTGGTATTTCTGAATTATGTAGGAAAGTGTATCACTATGATAGGCCACTAGATTGCCTTGTTGGGTGAGAACTACACCGATAGCTTAGTTGGAGGCATCTGTCTCGATTTCTAATGGTGCCTGCAAGTTTGGCAATGAGAAAACTGGTGAAGAGAAAAGGCAGTGCTTTAGCTCAATGAAAGACCTTTGTTGAGACTCAAACTAGAAATTTTTTTCTTTTGCTCCACCCTTGGTAACTTGAGTCAAAGGTTATGTGATATAAGAGAATCTCAACACAAACCTCTAATAAGAATTGGCGAGGCCAAATAAGCTATGAGCTATGTTAGAGTGGTCGGGGCTGGCCAATACCGAATGACTTGGATCTTAGTTGGATCCACATTCTCTCCTTGCTCGTTAATTATGTGACCTAGATATTAGACTTTGCTCATGCCAAAGGTGAATTTCTCCAAGTTGGAAAATAGTTTATACTGCCACAAGGTTTGAAGGACCCACTAAGTGTGTTGCAAGTGCTCTTCCCAATTCTTTCTAAAGATGAGGATGCCATTCAAATATACAACCACAAATGAGCTGGTAAAGGGTTGCAGGATGTCATCCATAAACCTCATAAAAGTTGCAGGGGCATTGGTCAACCTGAAAGGCATGATCACCACTCAAAAAGGCCTCCTTGGATTTGAAGGTGGTCTTCCATACATCTGTGGGTTCTATTAGAAGCTGGTGATATCCAAAATTTAAATCAATCTTGCTAAATTACTTGGCTCCCTTGAGCTGGTTAAGAAGGTCATCAATATATAGGATTAGATACCTATTCCTAACAATGATTTTATTTAGTGCCTGATAATCAATGCAGAGTCTCCACATCCCATCCTGCTTCTGTATAAGTATAATTGAGCACCCATTAGGTGAGGAATTTGGTCAGATGTTCCCTTTTTGCAAAAATGCTTGGATATGCCTCTTGATTTCTTCATTTTGAAAAACAGAGCGGTGATATATCATCCCATTAGGTGGAGGCACTTTGGGAGTCAGATCGATCAAATTCTTGGCCTGACAATGCAAAGGTACCATTATGAGTGAGGAAAATATGTTCTTGTATTCTTCCATGACCTTATCCACCTACTTCTACTGCGTGGTGGAATCATTCTTAGGGGCTATCATTGGGGCCACGATCTTCCCCTTAATTTGAGATCGAATTAGAAATAAAACAAATTTCCTAGTTTGGGAGATGATCTTATTGCATTACTTAGCAGAGATCAAAGGGACAGTGGAAGGCAGGGATACCTCCAGTATCCTGTATAACTTACCACCCAAAGTAATAATAACAATGCAAGGATTGGACTCATACACATCATGTCGATTTCACAAATATGGTTGGCCAAATAACACATGGCAGACATCAATAGGAGAAACATCATGTAGAGCTATAACAAGGGTCTCTTTCACCTCTAGTTATCCCACATTAACAAGTCAATTCGGGAACGTTTTGTTATTGAAAAGAGTATCTCATTCCGAGGCTATTCGTCAGAGTAATGCTTAGTAGTACAGTGTTCAGAAAATACAAGAGTAAACGGATGCTGAACTATGACTAAATTACTTCAAAAGGATAAAATCACACAAGGCAGCTTATCAGTCAAGGGTGCGGAAACAATAACCCATCCCTCTAGAAACTGATGGAAAGGAAATTAGAGCATGGACCATAGGTCTGGGAGCTAGGCAGCGACTGCTGAGGCTCACTACAGCCTTAGACCTTCTCTCACACCAAAGCAGCAAATGCAAGTAAATGGAACGACAGAAAGTAAAATGGAACAGCAAATAAGAAATGGAACAACAAGTCTAAAATGGAACAACAGTAAATGGAACAACAATCAAATGAACTAAGTCTCGCGAGTCAGAACCAAACTTGCTCTATTGAACCAAACTCACATTCTACAATAAAATAACAATCTTCTCTCTTAAGGCAAATTGGATGGAATGTACTTTATGGAACAACACTCATTGATGAATTATAGAACAGCAGGAATCAATCATATATACACACAACACGCTAGTATAGTAATCTGACGGTTAAGGAGAATACGACTATGTTTCCAAATAGAATAGCATTACTTTCGAATTCCAATAATCGGGATTTCAAATGAATCCAATAACAGTAATATTTAGTACAAACGCTCTGTAACAGAAATAGCTGGTTTAGACTAATAACATGCAATCAACTCTGAAAAGATTCACTCATACAATGCAGAGTCACTACATGAATTTCCTGAAGAAACCATTAATGAATTAATCGTAGCAGAGCATGGAATAGCACATGAAAAGCATATCAGATTACCGAGCAATAAAGATAAGCAAACCACGCAGAAATCAAGTTATAATAATACAAAAGCAAGTGTCCTTCGGAGCCAGACCCTTAGCTTCCAATGGTACACTGCCTTAGATTACTCCAGACGCAAAGATAAAATAAACACCAAGTCTTTTATATTAATGCATCAACAAACGTATAGTAAACCAAGTCTCAGTGAGAGTCGATGATCAAAGTTTAGTCTGAAACTGAAAATTACATAAAAAGTCCCTTTGCTTAACGATGCTGTTCCTTTTTATAAAAGTAACGGCGGAGATATCTAGGTAACAAAAATAAGTAAAACAGCGATCCCGAGGGATTCGCCAAGCCGTTAATCCTTTACTTTTCTTTCCCCGTTCCGCCGAATTGGTATCCCTTCTTCCTTTCCTGGGTCGTTCTACTTCGATCTGTTCGATCTCGTTTGCATCCGGTTCCCTTCTAGAGGGACAGCAGTTATTCCTCCTTTGTCTTTCCCTTTTGAACGACAACTCTTTGTTTCCACCTTTCCCTGCATAGAAAAATGACAATTATCAGCGATTAAGCTTTCCATACTAATTCTCACACGTTTTATTAGAATTCTTTATTTCTTTGAGTTCATGATGCAGAAAAGGTTACAATTGTTACTGAAAAGTCACTAAATTGTTTGTCAAAAACATACCTTTCAAGTGCTCCACACACCCCCCTGCTTACCCTGTTTCATGCCCTCATGAAAACATTATAGTTGACATGCAAGGCGGTAAGAGAATAGGTCGGAGAGGGAACCTCGTGTGGAGGCCTACAACCGTGATGAGCAACTAGATCATCAAAGAACTAATTTGTTTGACCTTCAGGCATTTCATACAAGGCCTGATATCCGGGTGCAGGGTGCCAAATTATTGACTACGAAATCGATACCCTAACCAGGATGGCCCTGCTTGCAAAATACGCTCGCCATAAAGGTTCAATCGGCTGGAAGCCAGCTCAAAATTTTCGTATTTTAACGGTTCCCTGAGCTGGATGTTTGGGTTAGAAATCCGGTATCGGAATTTTGCAACATCGATGGCGAGGTCTTTAATAGTCAGAAAATATTCCAGATTGTGTCGGATTAGGTCCTTGTGCATGGGTCCTAATGTCTCCATAGCACCCGGGGTTCTCATAAGGTTCCTATGTGCTCTCCATAACAGCACTGGGTCTCTAGGCTCGGCTCTCACCCACAAGTCTAGGCTATTCTCCTGTCTCTGAAAAGTGTTATAAGCTCTGAGCCATTTCAGTTGATTAACCCCGAATGAAACGAAGGCTTGCAATTGTATGTCCCCAACAAAAAGGCCAGGATTTAAATCAGTTTCCTGGTCTAGCACGAGGTTATGCAAGTAAAATTCACACAATAATCTTTGAACCTTAATTCCATAATGCTTGCAACAATTTATGAAATCATTAACAATATTGATTTGTATAGGGGCACCTGCCCTAACAGCTTTTATCTTTAATCGTAAATATCGTTCAAGCAAAAATAAAGCATAGTTTTTAGCAGGGGCCCTACAGGTCAGAACGTCATTATACAAATAACACACAGTGTCCATCTGCCTAACAACAATATCTAATCGACGAGTTACCTTGGCAACATTTTCTTGCTCCTTTTGCCATCCTTTGAAGGCCTGGCTCTTGGACTGACTAATATCCCGAAGTTGTTGTTGTAACTCTTCATATTTCTCCTAGGGGACTGTTTGTTCTCTCAGCTGTTCAGCGTCTTGTTGAGCTCGCTTCATCATCTTGTGCAAGGTTCTTGTTTTCGGATCCTTTTTCCATAGAGCCGTAGAGGCCGGGAGTTTTACCTGAACCTTTTTGTTATGTTGTTTGGAGTTCAGAACCCAAATTACCCCTGAGGGTGGTGCCTCTGTTTGGATCTCCTTATTCTCCTTTTCTTTCTTAACACGAATGAAAGGTTGCTGTGGTTCCCCTATTAATGGAACATCATCCTGTTCCTCTGCCTCAATTGGAACGTCAGTCCGTTCTTCAGTGTCAATTGGAAAAACAGTCTGTTCTTCAACGTCATTTGGAACAGCAGTCTGTTCTTCAATGTCATTTGGAACAACAGTCTGTTCTTCAATGTCATTTGGAACGACAGTAGGTCTTCCAGTAGGGTTTTGACCAACAGGGCGGCTATAAGTCCTTCGTCTTCTTGTCCTACGGGATTTTGCTGCAGTGGCCCTTTTTCTTTTCCTTGTGGTCCTTTGTATCCTCAAGTTGGCTTTCAGAATCTGAATTTGCTATCGAAGCTGGGCTATAGTGTTCAGCAATCTTTGTTGTTTCCTCCTTAATTTCTTGATTTCTATTGCCTCAGCAGAGGGTTCATGACTGGCCCTTAAATCTGCTCCTACTCCGTCTAGAATTTCTTCTGGTGTCTTGGGAACAGATTGTTCCCGATTGGTGTCTCTTATCTCCTCATCATAAATGGGCAGGTTTTCTTCTCCTGCCTTTTCTGCATGTGATTTCTCAGGTATGTCTTCCTCCGAAGGTCCGTCAGGGAGGCCTGCTGGGCTGGAGGGTTGGCCATACTCCCCCATATTGGCCAGGATTGCGGCCAATTCGTCTTCACCCACAGGGTCCCGCGACGGGCTGCCCTCTGGCTGTACTACTTCCTCCTCTTGATTGGCCTACTCAGTGACTGCCTTGGAGTGTTCAGCTTCTGTTTCTGTTTCGGAGTGCTCGTCTCCCTCCTCGACTCCTTCTCCGGCCTGCTCAGCCTTGCCCCCAGATTGTTCAGCATTTTCTTCGGAAGGTCCTCCTTCTAGTTCTGGAGGTTCGTCCGTAATATCGATGGGTTGGCTGGTGCTCTCTCGGATCTTTTCCAGCCTCCCTCTTATCCGGGCTGATTTTCTTGGTCTCTCAGGTTGTTCGGGTGTACTTGCAACAGGTTTTTCTGCTACCAATTTTCTGCATTTTTCTGGTCGTTCCGGTGTACTTGAAGAATGTTTTCGTTTTGGAGCAACATGTTTTTCTGCTGCCAATTCTCTGCATTTCTCTGATCGTTCTGGTGTGCTAGAGGAATGTTTAGGTTTTGGGGATGATGCAGCCAATCCCCCCTCGATCAATGCAATGAGGTCATCCCAGCTGCTCTGCTGTTGAGTGAGACTATGGCTCACTATCAATCAAATCAATCCATGGTGGCTAACAATTGTTTTTACGTGCTCTGCCTTTTTCAGGCTTCAGGCCGCATCATGCAATAATGAATTTAAAAGTGCAGACAGATTTACAGAACATTTTTCTTTCAAAACAGCTAAGAGTTTAAGATGACGTGGTCTTACCACATCTTTCCTTCCTTCACAAGTGATGTAGCTCTGCACTATCTTTGCTAATTCGGTCCAGGGTTCTCCTAACGTTGCTGGCAGAACTCCCTTCCCCTTAACTGTCAAGCTTTGGCCTTCATCCTGGAAAATCTCCATAATCTTTTGTAATCTTTCTTTCTTCACCATCCATACAGGTCCGGCGGCTTGTAGTCCCGAGACTTCTGCAATTATATCATTAGTAACCGCTATCCGCCTCTCTCTTACTATGGAGTAGTTCTCCTGCAGGTTTTGCAGAAACTCCAACGCCACTGTTTCGTTTGATTCTTGTAGGCGACTGAAATAATTCAGCCACCCTGCCTTTTCCAGGATCTCCCGGGCAGTGGCGGAGACTGTCAACTCCTGAGGTTCGCTTCGGATTGCCTTTCCCCCCATGGTTCCACTAAGAATTTCCAATGGAACAACAATTGCCTGTGCTGTTTGAGATGCAGAGAGGGTGATCGTCGCAAGAAAAAAAACAGAGTATGCAACAAAAATGGATTGTGGATGGCAACTTTCGTAAAAACAGAATTATCATACCGTTAAACCATGCCATACCTTCGTACACTATCTTCCCCGAATGGTGTGCTGACACGTAATTCATGGAGTAATGAGGCTACCTTCCCCCCCGCGATGTGATAGGCTGTCCCAGCCGTCAAATAGAGGAGCAGCAGCCATTTTGTAAAAAAGTCATAAAGGAACAGCATATGAAATTATGCCATGTTTTAGATGGACAACGAAATACCAAAATCGAGGCAAAAAGGTGGATCGCGTTTTACATAAGAGCCTACGTGATATGATGCGAGGCCGGGGGATGGGACGTCTGTCAATCATACGAAATCTCCAGAGGTCATTGTCAGTTCCTTTGCCATGATTGGTGGTAATGAGTGTTCATGCGATGTATACATCAGGACATAAAATATGACTTATTCATAGGATATAAGAGACAAAGAAGTATTGATATCATACCTATTGGTGTAACCATTACGGCTTCGATATCATTAACAGAGCTCTGCTGCCGACAGGTGTTCATAACCTTGGCAGAGTTGTTTATTTCACCCCCGGAACCATGATCCTTTGTGTGTATTTTGAAGAGTATTTTGTCAAAATGCAGGCCATTATGCTGGCTTGGTAACCAGGTAGCCATGATGCCATTCACAAGGAAGGTGCGAAACGTGGGCAGGCCGGCTCGTGATGAGACCCCCTGTTCCAAGGTCTGTTTATTTAGTGTACCTTTTGGACCATATCCCTGGTGTGGTGGCCATAATGGGAATGCCACTTCGCTTCCATCCTTATGATCATGGTAGGCTGGCTCTTGATGAGACCTCCTATCCTGCATTTGACAATTGATAATCCATATTTACTTTTTTCTTTTTGCAAAGCACTTTTTCTTATTTATTTACACAAAAGGGTGGTTCAGCACTCCTTCAGAGTGGGAATGGTGGAAGAAGTCTTATCATCCCAACAGGAAGATATAAATCCTCTGCTCTTATCCCTAAGTAATAATCAAAGAAAATTTTTAGGGAAATCGTCATGATAAAGATAACCAACCAGAGCAACGGTAATAAGACAATGACAACGAAGATGAGAAGTAAGTGTGTCCCTCCTCTTGTCCTCTTATCAATACTAGGCCTTATAAAGATAGCGATCTATGATCTGCTGACTTCGGTATGTCGTGATTTATGTTCATTGCATAAGTGCATAGCTGTATCTTAAAGACTGGAGAGAACATGGGCGAAAAGCATCCTCAATATAAATCATCACAGAGAGCAAAAACATGGCGATGGTGTTCCTTTTGAAAAAGGAACAGCAGAGAAGAATCCATGCAAACAAATACTTAAGATGTCGTTTCTTTAAAAGGAACAGCCGAAGATCACGAATGTTGTCCCTTTTGAAAAGGAACAACAGAAAATCACAAATGTTGTTCCTTTTGAAAAGGAACAGCAGAAAATCGCAAATGTTGTTCCTTTTGAAAAGGAACAACAGAAAATCACAAATGCTGTTCCTTTTGAAAAGGAACAACAAAAAATCACAAATGATGTTCCTTTTGAAGAGGAACAGCAGAAAATCACAAATGTTGTTCCTTTTGAAAAGGAACAGCAAAAAATCGCAAATGATGTTCCTTTTGAAAAGGAACAACAAAAAATCACAAATGTTGTTCCTTTTGAAAAGGAACAGCAGAAAATCACAAATGTTGTTCCTTTTGAAGAGGAACAGTAGAAAATCACAAATGTTGTTCCTTTTGAAAAGGAACAGCAGAAAATCACAAATGATGTTCCTTTTGAAAAGGAACAGCAGGAAATCGTAAATGTTGTCGTAAATGTTGTTCCTTTTGAAAAGGAACAACAAAAAATTACAAATGTTGTTCCTTTTGAAAAGGAACAACAGAAAATCACAAATGTTGTTCCTTTTGAAAAGGAACAACAGAAACACAGAAACAGGCAAATGTTGTTCCTTTTGGAAAAGGAACAGCAAAGACACGCAGAATGCAAAAATCAAAATTAAAAAAAAGAAAGATCAATGAAAATGTTAAGAAAACGTATATACAAAAACTTATGTACAAGTTATAGAAAAAAATGAATTCCTTACTGAATTATAGGTGAGGAAGATTTTGCTTCCTCTCCTAAAATTTCCATTTCAGTGTCTCGACGTAGCTGCTGACAGAAGGATTCCCGAGTGAGTGGCTTGCGATAGAGACGAACTCGGTGGCCATTTACCTTGAATGCATATCCAGAACCGTCGATTGTGATCAGAGTGAGGGTCCCATTATCATGTAATTTCTGGATTTCATATGGTCCCAACGAACGAGTCTGCAGTTTCCCCGGGAAGTCCTGAAACCGAGAGTCATATAACAGAGCCCAGTCCCCTTCGTGAAAGACTTTGTTCTTGATAAGTGCATTATGCCATTTAGCTCGCTGCTGTTGAATAAGTGTTGTATTCTGTAATGCAGAGAGCCTGATTTCGTCCAATTCATTAATCTGCTGTAATCGATTAATTTGTGCCTCACTTAAATCTAGGCCAACTTCCTGTGCAGTTCGTAACGTTTGGATTTCGAATTCTATGGGGAAAATAGGTTGTTTTCCAAACACTAATTGATAGGGTGAATAACCGGTGGTACTTCTCCATGTGGTTCTATAAGCCCACAGTGCTTCAGGTAATCGGGCGGCCCAATCACGCCTATGTGAAGCAATGGTTTTTGTTAAAATTGATTCTATTACCTTATTGCTACTTTCTACTTGCCCATTCGCCTGCGGGTGATATGGGGTAGTAATTTTATGCTGGACGTGATAATTGTTAAGTGTTGCAGCTAATTTGTTTCCGGCAAATTGTGGTCCTCCATCTGTAATTATTTCTCTCGGAAGGCCATAACGTACAAACAAGTGGAACAGGAACTGTATTACAGAATCTTCTGTAGCTCTAGGCAACGCTTCGGCCTCAACCCATTTGGTGACATATTCTGTCGCCACCAAGATATATGTTCTCTGATTTGATGATGGGTTGATGGGTCCAATGAAATCAAGAGCCCATCGTTCAAATGGTTCAATGACTAATTGTGGCCTCAGAGGCATTTCGTCGGCTTGACCAGGTCGTCCTGCTCGCTGGCAGTTGTCACAGGCTTGGATGAATTTCTTCGCATCCTTGAAAATTGTAGGCCAGTAGTATCCTGTCTGCAATACTTTATGTGCTATTCTTTTTTCAGCAAAGTTTCCCCCACATGGTTCGTCATGACAGGCTTTTAAGATGTCGAAAATTTCATCTTCTCGAATACATCTCCTAATTTGCATGTCTGCCCCTGTGTGGAACAAATAGCCCCCAATCCACGAAAATCGAGTACTCTTCTGAACAATCTGCTTACGTTCATTAGGGGTTAAGTGTTTTGGTAGCTTACCTACTGCAAGGTAATTGGCAACATCAGCATACCAGGGTGTTTGAACAGCAACTGCAAAGAGGTGCTCATCCAGAAATTGATCTTCCACTGCTGCTGCTTCAATTGATTTTGGTATTCGTGAGAGAAAATCAGCTACAGGGTTTTCCTTGCCAGGTCGATCCTTGATTGTGATATCGAACTCCTGCAATAAAATCAACCATCTAGTTATTCTAGCATTTGTGACAGGCTTATTTGCTAAATATTTGATAGCAGAATGATCTGTATATAAAATAACGGGATAGCCTGTGATATAATGCCTAAACTTATTGACAGCATGTATTACAGCCAGGAATTCTTTTTCAGTGACAGTGTAATTTAATTCAGCAGGGGATAAATTTTTCCTGATATAATAAATAGCATATGGTTTTTTATCCTCTTCCTGCCCAAGGACTGCACCGATTGCTGTATCTGAGGCATCAGATGAGATTTGGAATGGTAAATTCCAGTTTGGTCCTCGAAGGACTGGAGCTGTTGATACAAGCTTCTTTAATTCCTTGAAAGCACGGTCACATTTTTATGTCCACAAGAAATCAACATTACCAGTTAGTGCATATAGAGGTGCAACAATGTGTGAATAATGTTCTATAAATCGTCTATAATACCCAGAAAATCCAAGAAAGTTGCGTACCTCTGTTTGAGTAGTGGGGGTGGGGATAAGCAAAAGTATTTGAATTTTGGTCGGATCTACCTGAATGCCAGCTGCTGAAACATAGTGTCCTAGAATGAGCCCTTCTGTCATCATCATATAACATTTTTCGTGGCTTAAGCAAAGTCTGGTAGCAATGCAACGTTGTAGGACTTTTTCTAGAGTGTCTAAAGCTGGATCAAAATCATCTCCATATGGTGTAAAGTCATCCATGTACACTTCAAGTCCATCATTTATTAAATCTACAAAGATGCTAAGGACAACCCTTTGGAATGTAGCAGGAGCATTACATAGGTCAAAAGGTAGAACTCGATAGGCAAACGTTCCCCAAGGACAAGTAAAAGTAGTTTTATCCTGGTCTTCAGGGGCAATCTGAATCTGATTGTATCCACTGAAGCCATCCAGGAAAGAAAAGAATTTCTTTCCTGCTAAAGTGTCCAATACTTGGTCTATGAATGGGAGAGGGAAGTGATCTTTTTGTGTGGCTTTGTTTAACTCCCTATAATCCACACAAATCCTCCATTTCCCATTCTTCTTGGGTACGACCACAAGCAAAGAGACCCATTTACTATCAGAAATAGGATAGATAAAATTAACATCTAAAAGTTTCTGAAGTTCAGCTTTTACAACATCTTTTAGATGAGGGTTGAGTCTTCTTTGCGGTTGACGAACAGGTCTTGCATCTTTTTCTATATAAATATGGTGGGTGCACAATTGGGGATCAATCCCTTTCATATCAGGGTAATCCCACACAAATGCTTCTTGATACTTTCGTAACAGATGGATGAGCTTTATTTCTTGGTCCGGTATAAGGTTGGCATTGATATTTAAAGTCTTTCTTGGTTCAATTTCCACTACTTTGCTATTGGCAACAGAATTCACAGGTATTGTTTGGTCATGCGTATCTTTCAAAGGATCTTCTTCTAGTTCGCTATCGAATGCAGCTTCTATCATGAAACACTGTGTGTGAGATCTAGATTCAGTTTGACTAATGAAATTATTGATGGCATCGTCTTCTGTTTGGTCTTTAAAGTCTAGAGCCTTCTGTACAGTCAATGGGGATCTGATATTGTCAGTAAGGTATGACACAGGGTGCTGGTTAGTTTTTATCATTGTAAGACTTGGCTGTGTTGGAGGGTATAGAACTAGATTTTTAATATCTGGTCCTCTGGTTATAGTCATATTTCCCTGCCGGCAACCAATGTAAGCATCGGCGGTAGCAAGCCAAGGTCTACCTAAAATTAGCGGGTGTCCATCCAGTCGGGTTTTTGGATTAATTATCAGGAAATCGGTTAGGTATTCCCAGGAATCTACAGAGACCATGACATCGTATAGAGTACCTTCTGGTCGAACTACAGATCGGTCGGCCAATTCTAACAAAGTAGAAGTAGGTTCTACCGATGTAATGCCGAGCTTTTGGCAAGTAGGAGTTGTCAAAATATTAATTGCAGCTCCTAGATCAACTAAAGCATTAGTCAGGGTCTGACCATAGATTTGAACAGTTACGATTGGATTTCCCGGATCTTCATATTTAATGGGTGTTCCTGATAACAGGTCAGATAAAGTACCGACTACTTGGACTCTTGGGTTAGTGGTTGCATTCCTCCTTGATTTCTTTATGCACAATTCTTTTATAGTTTTTGCGTATATAGGGATGTCTTGAATGGCTTGGAGGAATGGAATTCTTATGTACAGGTTTTGTAACTCTCCCAGAATGTCAAAGTCTGGATATTGTATAGGTCGTGGTATGACTAATCGTTCTGGGAAGGGAGGAGAGGATGTACTTGCTTGATGATGAGTCTGCTCCTTATTTACACCCTCTTGTTGTAACAGTTGTTCTGTTGGTAACTGATCTTCGATGTAAACTGTTTTATCTCCCTCCGTTTCTATTATACGTCCAGATCTTAACTGAAGATCATTGCACTCCCTCAGGTCAGGTCCGATTTCTGATGATTCCATGATTTGGAGGGATTGGACCGGTCTATTATTTGGATTGGGATTGGGTTGGGCTGGGAGTTGCGGTCTCAGATTAGACTGGGGGTTTTGTTGTAAAGCTGGCAGAGTCAGTTGAGGGAGCGGAATAGTTCCTGCTGGCTGATATGTCGATTTTGGCCAGTTTGTCTGCCAGGGTGAACCTTGTGAAGTAGGGGGAGTCCATTGTGGAGGATATGGGTTATTCTGCCAATATGGTGGGGCGTAAGGAAAATTCGGCCAACCAAATTGGCTTGTCTGATTCATCCACGGATTTGGAGAAGGAAACGGCTGTGATGACCAGTTCGAAAATGGGGGTTGAGATTGGTTTTGCCACATACTATATTGCTGAGCATTATACTGCGGAGGCTGGAAAGAAGAAGTTGGGTCTGAAAACATACCAGATTGCCTTGGTTGCCATTGGCGATGCTGGTTAATGAAGTATGCTGATTCTAGCTCTTCTGACGCTTCCTTATATACTGCCTTCAATCCAGGAAGTGAGGGGCAGCTCTCAGTAAGGTGATCTTTTGTACAGATAGCACATGTTTGAACTGCATCCAGTGGACATTCCTTGTGGCTATGTTTTCTTCTACATCGGGGGCAGAAGATCGCCAAATTCTGTTTTGCCTCCATCTGCTTCTGTTTAGCCTGCACATATCAAGTTGTGTAGTTAATGTCCCTAGAATATCAGTTTTAAAATTTTCTAATAAATTTCCAAGTTCTACACGTGTTACTCCTTCTGTTGATATTTTGTTATCTCTGACAAACCGATCATATTCTGTTGGTTTTATCCTTGTGCTGCCTCTCGAACTCCTGATACATAAATCAATGATGTCAGAAAAATTCTCTTGATAAATATCCCCTTTTCCCATGATATTTAATGTTTCAATCCACTGTTCCTTCATGCCTCTGATCAATGCAGTTTTTAACACATTATCAGGCAGAGGTAGTGATGCATAGGGAGATCTTTGTAAATTGTACTGAAAACATTCTACGTATTCTTCTAATGTTTCATTTGGTCTAGCTATCATCTGAAATATTTCATCTTTCAGTTCTCTAGACCTACAGTAATCTTGATATTTCTTTAGGAAAGATTCTTTCATTTGTTCCCAGTTATCTATAACTCCACCACCTAAACCCATAAACCATCTTAAAGCCGCCCCTTTCAAAGTGGAGGGGAACAATTTTAATTTCTGGGGGTCAGTGGTGTAATCATATCCCCTGCATAGCACATCAAATTCAAATAAGAATGCATCGGGGTCCTCTGATGTAAGTCCGTGAAATGTAGGAATGTGTTGAAGGGGAATTACTTTCATAGGAGCATTTGCTGCGGAATCCACTATGGGATATTGTAATGTAGAAGTTTGAGTATTTGGCTGATTTTGCGCCATGGGATCGAATATATGCCAATAACCTTCCGGGATTTCTAGGAGGGTATTCCTCGGCTGAGAAGGAACGGCCTTGACAGGGATTGTTTTAATAGCACTTCCTTTGTCTGGAATAATGAAATTCCCTGTTGTTTGAGGAGATTGAATTCCCCCAATAATGATTTTTGCAGCGCTCCCTTTATCTGGGCTATTTAATGGCTGAATTATCCTAGGAGGAGATCTTGGCTCCCCAACTTCCCCTGTTTCCCCTTCTCCTTCACAAAGATTGCTTAGATTCCCTTCCTGCAGTCATTCTGGAATAGAATTTTCAATTTCTTGAAAGTCATGTTCATCAGTCTGACTATGCACCTCAGCGAAGGCTACAGATGGTGATCCTGTGGCCTGAAGGGAGCTAGTAGGCTGTTTAGAATTGGTTTTCCTGGGGCCTACTGATGGCTGAGATTCAGTTTTCTTATAGATTTCGTCTATGAAGGTTGTTCGGCCAAGGGTCACCGGCCCTTTGGCTTTTTTGGGTTTGAATGGAGGTTTGATATTCTTTTCTGGCTTTTCCTGCTTAGTCATGCACTCTAATAAACTACTAGATCCTATTCAACCAACAATTTTGCTAGGAAAGCAGACGGTGGAGCAGGGCTTTTACATGCTCCGTACGCAGGTTCTTACCTTTCGTTTTTAAAATCCAACTCTCCCTTAGCAGATTCGTACACTACTCTGTAAAAGACAAATGGCTATACTCTTTCCCCGGAAACGGCGCCAAAATGTAGAGCTGTAACAAGGGTCTCTTTCACCTCTAGTTATCCCACATTAACAAGTCAATCCGGGAACGTTTTGTTATTGCAAAGAGTATCTCATTCCGAGGCTATTCGTCAGAGTAATGCTTAGTAGTACAGTGTTCAGAAAATACAAGAGTAAACGGATGTTGAACTATGACTAAATTACTTCAAAAGGATAAAATCACACAAGACAGCTTATCAGTCAAGGGTGCGGAAACAATAACCCATCCCTCTAGAAACTGATGGAAAGGAAATTAGAGCATGGACCATAGGTCTGGGAGCTAGGCAGCGACTGCTGAGGCTCACTATAGCCTTAGACCTTCTCTCACACCAAAGCAACAAATGCAAGTAAATGGAACGACAGAAAGTAAAATGGAACAACAAATAAGAAATGGAACAACAAGTCTAAAATGGAACAACGGTAAATGGAACAGCAATCAAATGAACTAAGTCTCGCGAGTCAGAACCAAACTTGCTCTATTGAACCAAACTCACATTCTGCAATAAAATAACAATCTTCTCTCTTAAGGCAAATTGGATGGAATGTACTTTATGGAACAACACTCATTGATGAATTATAGAACAGCAGGAATCAATCATATATACACACAACACGCTAGTATAGTAATCTAACGGTTAAGGAGAATACGACTATGTTTCCAAATAGAATAACATTACTTTCGGATTCCAATAATCGGGATTTCAAATGAATCCAATAACAATAATATTCAGTACAAACGCTCTGTAACAGAAATAGTTGGTTTAGACTAATAACATGCAATCAACTCTGAAAAGATTCACTCATACAATGCAGAGTCACTACATGAATTTCCTGAAGAAACCATTAATGAATTAATCGTAGCAGAGCATGGAATAGCACATGAAAAGCATATCAGATTACCGAGCAATAAAGATAAGCAAACCACGCAGAAATCAAGTTATAATGATACAAAAGCAAGTGTCCTTCGGAGCCGGGCCCTTAGCTTCCAATGGTACACCGCCTTAGATTACTCCAGACGCAAAGATAAAATAAACACCAATTCTTTTATATTAACGCATCAACAAACGTACAGTAAACCAAGTCTCAGTGAGAGTCGATGATCAAAGTTTAGTCTGAAACTGAAAATTACATAAAAAGTCCCTTTGCTTAACGATGTTGTTCCTTTTTATAAAAGTAACGACGGAGATATCTAGGTAACAAAAATAAGTAAAACAGCGATCCCTCATGATCAAAGATCCTGAGGGATTCGCCAAGTCGTTAATCCTTTACTTTTCTTTCCCTGTTCCGCCGAATTGGTATCCCTTCTTCCTATCCTGGGTCGTTCTGCTTCGATCTGTTCGATCTCGTTTGCATCTGGTTCCCTTCTAGAGGGACAACAGTTATTCCTCCTTTGTCTTTCCCTTTTGAACGGCAGCTCTTCGTTTCCACCTTTCCCTGCATAGAAAAATGACAATTATCAGCGATTAAGCTTTCCATACTAATTCTCACACGTTTTATTAGAATTCTTTATTTCTTTGAGTTCATGATGCAGAAAAGGTTACAATTGTTACTGAAAAGTCACTAAATTGTTTGTCAAAAACATACCTTTCAAGTGTTCCACACATCACATAATACCTCATCTATGAAGGGCTTGATTCTATAGGGAAGGAATCATTGTTGGCTGACGTGGATATCGCATCCTTGGTGGAGCCACCAAATGGTGTATGGTTGCAAGTGTGTTGTGGTCAGTAGGCCCAACCACTTAACGACCTCTATTGAGATGATTTTGTTTTGACTATCACTGTCGAAAATGAACTACAATGGAGACCCCTTCATCAACATATGTCAGTGGAAGAGACGTTCCCCTTCTTCTAGATCTTCATGATCAATCTTATGGACCTTGGTGGTGGCAATGGTGGTGCTGAGATTTGCATCAATAATCTGCTCCCCTTTGTCATTCCCCTTTTCAGATTCTGACTCAGAGTCAGAAAATGCATTTGAATATGAATCCTTCAATTTGGTCACTAGTGACTGCTTGGCGCGACACTCATTTATGTTGTGAGTGGGGCTCTTTTAGAAATCACACCACTTTCTTGTGTCCCTCTTTTTCTTCATGGTGTTTTTATTTCCTTGCGGATTTGATGGGTTGTCGTGGGTCACCCCATCTTGGCTCTATCCTTTGTTTTGTGGTTTGAGGGTGCCTTTTCCTTGCTTCAGATTCATAGATCCAAAGCCTCACTTCTTCTGTTTAAATTTCTTCTTGATCTTCACCACATATCGGTATGTGGCGTCAAGCAAGGAGATGTCCAAGAACTCCATCTCGTCTTGGATGTATTTGTGTAGGAAATCATGGTACTTGAGTACTAAATTCCACTCGAAATCCTTAATACCCAACTTTGTGTGGATGGTATGGAAAATATTAATGAACTCCAACACGTCTTAGTCCCTTGCCACAGTGTGGTCCATTTTATGTACTTATCTTCATAGCTCCTAATAGGGAAATATTGTTCCTTCATAACATCTCAAAAATAATTCCAACTGGGTGCGACTAAAAATAGCGAGGGGTCCTTTTCGTCCCTCTGCTCACAATAGGTTTTCCACCAATCCTTGACGTGGGGGGAGACCTTGAGGAGTGAAAAAATAATATTTTCCATATTAGAAAATTATGGAGTCAAAAGTATCCTTCTAGTAGATTTAACCATTTATCTAAGGCATTTGTATCTATCTTGCATTCAAATATAGGAATGTCAAAGTTAACTTGTACCTTGAAGGGGGTGGTGCCTTCGATGTGGCTGTCGGATGAAGATGCTTCACTTGTTGATACCCACCGAAGGATCTAGGAAAAAATATCCATCATCTCGTTCCTTTGTTGCTTGAGGGCTTCTACAAGCAACATTTTGAAAGGATCTCTTGCTCCATCACCTTTCCTTTCTTTTGCAATGGGAGGTCGTCAGGTTCGGTGTTGTGGTAAAACATAACCCCCCCCCCCCCCCATTTTTTGACTTGTTCACTTCAAATAATGGGGACCCTTTCTCTAAAAATTTTAGCTAAGCACTTTTTTAGGATTTTTATTTAATCGATTATCCTACACTTTTGTTAATTTTTCATTTTCTTTGGATTCTTGTTTTGATTTCTTTATTAGAATCAATTTTTCATAAGCTTCCCATTGACGCTTGTTTTGCCTTATTTGGTCAACTAGTTTGAAAATGGTACTTCTTTGAAGTCCCATCATTTATCTAGTTTGGATTAAAAATGTTATTTTTATTCTTTTTATTTATTTTCGGAGTGGCTGTAGTTTAAAAAATTTCATAACTAAACTAAACATCATTAAAATAAAACCAAAATAAAAAACTGATATTTAACATTAAATTTTAAGATTAATTAAATTAATTATTATAATAAAATATAATTAATTTAATTAAAATTAAAACTTTATATAAAAAATAAATATATATATAAAATAAAAATTTTACACCGCATATCGCAATATCGGATCCATCGCAATTTTTATAACATGCACATTTGAAAAACCCCGACCCAACGTTCTTGCGATATGCGATGGCTGAAAGGCTTAAGACATTAACCAAGGTTTTTTATAAACTTTGATTTTCGTTTTGAGTTTCAAAGAACTCACTCATACGTACGAGTGAAAGTAGGAAGGTAGGTTAGTTTATTTTTTTATTAATTTTAATATTAATTAATTTAAATATAAAATTTAATTAATTAAATTAAATTAAAACTTAAATATTATTTAGATTAATGTTAAATAGTTTGTAAATAGTTAATTATGTTAATTAGTTAGATTAACATTAATTAATAATAGTTATTAAGTAATTAGTTTAGTTTAACAATTAAATTAGGATTAATTATTAGTTAATTAGAATTTTAATTTAGGATTAGATTTTTGATAAAAAAATTCTAATTTTATAGCCCCTGAAACCCAGAACACGAAAACACTTATTAGAAAAGACATTTCTCGCAAAGTTTTATCGCAAATTCTTAAAAGCCTTAACATTTGACAACCCAAAATGCGATATGCGATAAGGGAAAATGCGATGTGTTAAAAGATTTTAATACAAAGTTTTTCACCCTTATGCCTCCCGCACCTCCACCTCACTCACCCTCACGTCACCCTCACCTCACACTCCACTCACCATATCCCTCCATAATTTCAAGTGGATGATTTAATGGGTTTGGATTGATTCCAATGATTTGTTTTATGCATTTTAGGTTAGGATTGATTCCAATAGTTTAAAAAACAAATTTTTATATTTTTTATATTATAATAATTATATTATAATTATAATATTTATTATAATTTTAATATAATGTGAATTATAATATTAATTATATTTAAATTAACTTTTTCAAATCATTTGTATATTAACTTAATTTTGTAACTTAATTAATTTTTAATTAGATGATAATTAATTAGAATTAATTGTATGTATTAGTTAGTTAATAATTAAATTAGAATTAATTATTAAATAATTAGAATTCTAATTTAGAATTAGATTTTTAATTAAAATCCTCATTTTTAGCCCAGCAACAGAATTTCCAGATTTATGCCAGATTTGACTCATCGACTTTGGAAGCTCATAGAATGATCTTTACTTGGCCAAATGAGGCCTAGGATGGCTCATTGAAAAAATAAAATCAAGGAGAACATTTCTGAGGAGGTTTCACTAATAGATTTGGACATTAATTGGGTCAAAAATCATGTAGAAGATCAAGCTCCGAAATTCTAAAACAAAATCAATTCTCCGAGTTATTTTCTGCATTTTCATTTGTCCTAAGCCTATTCTAATTGCAGATTCGCTCATCAATAATATCCTTGGCCAATTAAACCATCCCATGCATCAATAGAGAGTTTATATTTTATTTTCATTTATTTATTTAAATAGAATTTGATTGGATTTGTTTTAATGCCAGAAATGGTATTTTGATTTTATTGTTGCATCTTAACTTATTTTGATTTCTTTTTGCAGGAAAACAGTAGAAGAAATATGAAGAAAAGATCTTAATCAATGAGAATGCTCCAAAAATTAAAATATTGGAATTTTTGAGCAAATAAAATGGGATTGGACAGATTTCTCTTCAACAAACTTTCCTCTCAAGAATTCTTGTGCAAATATTATAAATAATAGATTGCAGAATGTAATATGGGCTGCTCTCCTCTGCAATTATGGAATTCTAAAAGCACTTTTGTTATAGGGATATAGAGTTGTAGGTGGGAGGAGTAGAATCTCAGATCTAGAAATGATTGAGGTTTTTCTTTTACATCCTGAGTTATGTATAATAAACAGAGTTTGCACTATTGTAGCTCTGCTTTTGAAAGCAGAAGCCCAGGGATTGTAAAGGACTATTAGAGATCAGAGCTGGAGAAATGGATTTAATACACTGGTATTTCGAATACTATTGTTTTAAATGCTGGTTTCGTTTTATGATAACAAAAATGTGTCAATTTACTTACATATTTGTGCACTTTTGTTGGTATGGGTAATTTGCTTCTATTTTATGTTGTTATTTATCTCTGCTTTTATGCGTTGAATTCTGATTTCTAAGTAACTATTTACTCATAAATCTGTCTTTTAATATTGGATGAATAAATAGTGATATGTTGTGAACTTCTTCCGCATATTATTGTTTAATAATTCAAGTTACTGATTAAATGATCAATACCATTTTGTGAACTATTTCCTGAGTGTTGTTGATTGATTATTTCGGTTAAAAGGTCTCAATAGGATGTGTTTTGCTATCCATAATGTCAGTTAATTGAACTATTTCATTAACTTGATATTCATTATAAACAAGACGTATTTCAATCCCAATATTTTAAATACTTGCTCTTGGTTAGGTTAGATCTATATCTGCCTAATTGAGATAGGATTAAGATAGTTTCTTTTGCTTGCATCTTAGAACAAGTTTGCATTTAGAGTAAATTCTACATTCTTTTAATTCCTCTTCCCAAAGAGGCAAGCTTTAGTAGTGGATTGGCTGAGCCCTAAATCAACTTAAGGATCACTTTCTTGCCTGATCAGCAAGAAGGACGATCTGATGTCTCTTTTCCATTGGTGAATGAAAGTCATATTCTAAAGACAATAGAGATTGAGAGAAGGTAACTGGACTTAGTTGAATCAGTTGGAACCACCATTCTAAACGAAAAAGGAGCTACTTTAAGGTCTGGAACGGGTGGTCATCCCCCATGTTGTTGCAACGATTTTCGAGGCTTCAACATTTTGGCGCTAGAAGGAGGGCCTGAAACTTGTTGTCTTTTGGAGTCTTTTCAATTTTAACATTTTATTTAATCACGATGGCTCCTCTTAAACTTCCAATTTGAAGTTGTATCATGGACATGCATCTTCCAATACTCCACCCAAAGTGGTAAGAATCTTGTCTCAGGTAAAATTCAATGGTAAGAGAAATTCTTCTGCTTTTAATCATGTTCTTCAATTTATTCAAAATATTTCAAATTGTGATTTTCAAGGAATTGATGAAGGCATCTTATGTAGAATTTTTACTCTCACATTTGTGGCAAAAGCCAGAAACTAGTGTAGAACTCTTCCGGTTGCCTCAATTCACAACTGGGATCAATTTGTTACAATTTTCATTTGTAGATTTGACAACTATAATTATGATCAGGTATATGATGATATTGAATATTTACGAAAAGAAAATGAGTCTGTTAGAGATTTTAATATTCGATTTCATTTGAATTGTTTAAGATTTAATGTCAAAGATGAACTTATGAAAAAAGAATCACTAGATTGGTTTGAACATAATTATTCTCTTCCTCTTATTCCCGATCCATATGAAATTAGTTCAAGCTTTGTTCCATCCCCTTCCAATATAGATGAGAAATCCAATTTGGATGTACAAATAAATTGTGATGAAGAAGTTTCAAAAAGCTTGGAAAATATTTCTAATCAAATGCAAGAAGACAACAACAACAATTTTGGAGAAAGAGCCGCCTTGAAATCTGAAAGCTACTTTGAGGTAAATTCAAAAAATCAGATTGCAAATCAGCAAGTGCAAGCAACAATCAAAGTAAATAATAGCATGCAAACAACTGTACAAATTTCTGAATCTTTCCATGATGAGCAAATGCCGAGATCAGAGCAGCAAAGCAATCTTCTTCAAAAAAGCATGAGCACACAAAGGAATGATTTGGAATCTGAAATTTACAATGAGCATAATGTACAAGAATTCTCAAACATAGATATTTTTAAATGCATTATTTCAGGTTCACATTTTTCCGTTTATCCAAATATTTTTAATGATGATAATTTATCCCCTCTTGGTATTAATGATATTTCAGAAAATAAAGAGGATGGTCTAAATGAATTACCAATAAGTTTTTATCAAGATAGAGAAACAATTATTGATCACTCTTTTGCCATTAATGAACATGAAATTCTTGTCCCTCCTTGTTTTGATATACTGGATGAGATTGAAGGGAAATCTAGAGAATCTTGTGAAGTCATTTATGATAATTACTCTGACATTGAAGATGTTGATTTTTCTCGAGAAAAAAATCATAAACTTCAAATAACATCTGAGAATGAGAGACATTTTAATTTAGAAATTATTCCAACCAATCCTCATTCTAAAGTAGCAAATTATCTTCATGATTTCACTATTCAAGAAAATATTCCAATTTATGATTCATATCATGATCAAGCTTTCATTCCTGTTCATAATCATAATTCCCCTTCTAATTCACAAGTTGGAATTCGAAATTACTCAAATTCCATAATTCTGGCCAATCCTTGTGAAAGATAAATTATTGCAAAACGATCCCAATTGTGTTGTAACATTAGTTGTACAAATAGTGATTTTATTTTATTTTTGTTTCCTCACTTATGTTGTATAAAATCAGATTTATTTTCAGATTTTAATTCTCAGATTTTTGATACATTACGTTGGCATATTGAACACTTTATTATCAAAAATTCAATTGATACATTGCCCTGTCAGAAAATTGAAGTTTTATATTATAATCAAAAGCATCAAAATATATTTCAATTTCAATTTCAATCAATGTTAATGTTTTATCAAAAGCTTCTATCTTCTCAAAAGCAATATCAAAAAGCTAATGTAGTTTTAGAAGTTTGCCAGCAATTCAATTAATTAATAATTTTCCATTTCATTTGAAATATTTCCATCCATTTTTCATTAATTCATTTGAAAACTATTTGGAAATTTTTCCTTCATGGAATATTGTCAATAGCTTAACATTTACACATAACACTAACAGTTTCTTCCAGGCCTTTGAATTTAAAAGCTCATATCCACAATCTAGCTTTTCATCTCCTCTTTTGAGAATTTCCCATTTATTAATAGAAATCCATCCAGATTTCTATGATCCAATTGATATTCAATTAGAAATGAAATTTCAAGAGAAAAAGATTTTCATTAAGTTGCTAACAATAATTGTGCATTCTACTTATAGATTTAATTTTCTTAGTTTAATAAGATTTCTATTTTTATTACTGACATTCAAATTGTACATACATGCAGGAATTAAAATGAGAAAATGGTTACATTGGAAATATGACTATACCTAGTCATTTTCATGTATATGGTTAGAATAGGAGTAGAATTAATTTAGTTAGTTTGTTTTATGTAGTTAATTTATTTTTAATAGTTCTAAGGATTAAAAATAAAGGAAGAAATCAACCCTTCTCATATCATATACATTTTTCAGTGAAATATTTTTTTCCTATTAGAAAAGTTTAATTCTTGTTTTCCTTTTTAAAATTTCTTGCAGCAATGCCTCTACCCATGAATACATCTCTGCATATTTCGAATAATGTATTGACAGAATATGCACCTAGCACACATTTAAATTTGTGTTGATAGTTTTCTACAATTAGTGGTTTTATCTCAGTCTGGTCTTTAGTTTATTATTTGATGCTGCAATACGCATCATATCTATTCACTAAAGGCATTATTGAACAATCATTATAACAATATAGATTTTTCTCAAATTAATTCGGAATGAGAAGAGGTAATAAATTGTTGTTGCAATTCAAATGGGAAGCGTAGTTTTAGATTTATTTCTGGTGAATTTTATGGATTTCAGATTCCTGAACATGAATAAGCAGATTTTATTTAGGCTGATTGCTCACTCCGATTTAGAATAAATGATGAGATGATTTTGAACAAAGGAAAAATTTTGATAAATCGAAGGAAAAATTTGAAGATTCATGAGGTAAAAAACTACAAAGAATTTCCTTCCAGATACGCATTCACAAGTTCATTCTTATCTATTATTAGTTTCTCTTTTCCTTAGTTTATTTTTTATTTTATTTTATTTTTGTTCTGTTTTATTTACAGGTTTTCACTTGGTTTCAAAACTTGAAGTAAGCAACAAACCCATTTCAAATTTGCAATAGGTTCAGGGAAATTTTATTTTGTGATTCATTAGAATTTGAACATTTTTAACTTTTCTTTCAACCATCAGAAAACCCAATTGAAATTTCAAGCAATATCATAGGATTCAACTTAATTTTCATATTTCTTATACTTCAGTAAAAATGTTTGCAATATTCTCAGCCCGCTCATCTTCGTTAATCACATCATCCATATCACAACCATTTGTAGCGAAATATTTCATCGGAAGTAACTTTTAGCATTTTTGATAACAAATTGTTTATTAAAATATTTCTAATGTGTTACCTCGCTCATATGTCATATCACATTTCGCATATCAGAGGTTTGCAGTTGAAGTATACTTCCATTATCGTGAATTGCCTTTACCAATATTGCGACGACCACATAAGTTCGGACCCGATATGAAATTCAAATCAAAGTCATAAAAAATATCGCGTCCGCTCAATCGCAATAGTGATAGGAGCATAATTTTAAAAGGCCGATGTCTCAGATCTGGTATGTTATTAAATTTTCATCATAAAATTATCAGGTCCACTCTTCATCGCATATCGGCGTATCGAGAATTGTTACATCATGTGCTTAAGATTTCCGATCACGATCGCCGGTTAACCACGTCATTCATCGCATATCGGAATCGCAAGAATCATATTGTATTACATTGGGTACCAAACATTCGCCAATCGCCAATTAGAAATCGCCGATATCGCAATCGCTTCATCGCATTTTTATTTATGCTCACATCACATCTCCGAATCTACGATGAGCGATGTGCAATGTGGGAAGCACAATGTCAATATTCCCCGATCCCCAATATAATATATCTTTAATGATGTGATTGCTTCATTTCATTGCACATGTTCTCATTACATGTTTTCATATCAGCAATTTGCCATTGCAACCTCCGATGCGATAGCTTTCAATGCATGCCTCTAAGCCATTGACATTTAATCGATATATGGCATAGCAACAAAGGTAAAGTCTTGCAGATTAAACTCTAAGTATGGTGAAAAAACATGTGATGCGAATCATCCAATACGGCGATGTGTTATTTTAAAAGCGAGCTTAGGTAACCACTATGGTAAGAAAGCTGTTAATAACAAATTTGTAGCATATTCAAATCATTTTGATTTCTCATATATTTCAGTTTTAAATATATAATTCCATAATTAAAAAAGAAATTCAAGACCTCTTTATCTTCACATTTAAATTTTATTATCTTGGATGTGGTCTTGATTCTGGATAAGTTATAAAATCATGGAGTTTATATGAAACTTATAATATTTTGAGAAACAATCATTACTGCAAATTTTCATTCTCATTTATGATGCATTTGTTTTCCCTTGAACATTAAGCATTCCATTTTTTCATTTTATTGCTTGCTTTAGTTTAGATAAAATAAATAATGATTTTGGGTTATAGGATTTTGGTTAGTTTGACTTCTTCAAGTTTTTAATGTTAATCAAAATAAGAAGTCAGCTAGTTTGGAGAAACTGATACCTTTCAGGTAACATCAAAAGCAATTATCCAATGGTAAGATTCATGTACCCACTTTCATTAATTTCCATTTCGTTACTTTAGTTTCAGTTTTGTTTCTGACATATAAATCTGTTTTATAGTTCTTCATAAAAGCTTCTAATCATCCGCCAGATCATATTTTCAAAGTCCATACTCTTCTCCTGGCTTTATTTCAATAAGCAGTGATAATCTTCATCGAAATAGCTACACCAGGAAGTTTCTGAACCTTTAGTTTGTTTCTTTAAACATTCATTTTTTATTAGAAAATGATTAAGATGATACTTGGAAACATGAAGATTGATATCAGTCAGAAAATTTTCATTGTGGCTAATTTTTATCGTCACTGCTATCCAAAAAAACTTAAAACACTTACAACCTTGCAAGGTATGATTTTTCTAAAATCTCGACATAAGAAGGACCGATTACACGATTATTTTCTTTTTCTTCATATTGTTGAGACAATGGTATAACCATTCTTGTTAGAGTTTGTATTTCAAAACTTGGATTTTCCTTTCACTTTTCAATTTCTTCATTTTTGTTTGTTGATTTCTTTTTCATTTTAGCATAAGAATTTTTTTCCTTTGGTTTTCAGTTTTGATTTTGGGTGACTTTGCCATGATTTTTATGGAAGGCCTTCTTGTTACCTAACAATAGTTAGCATACATGGAGAAAAAATTGTTAATAGTCACCTATTAGCTTTTTCTTAAATTTCTTAGCAAAGTTTGATTTTCTTATTATAAAGGTAAACATACTTAAGGAAGAGATTACCAATTTAGAGAAGTTGACAAAGTATCATAAAATTTGGAGAAATTTCTTTTTCATCAAAATTGTAATCATTTTGAGATTTCAAAATTTTATTAAGATCTTTCAAATTTCTGTTATCAGTCAAGAAAAGTTACTTATAACTAAGTAAAGCCACTTTACAGCAAAGCACCTTTAACTCTGAAATTGTCATTCTTCGCTCTTAAGGAGTCAATGATTCTCCCCATCCCAAAGAGTCTTCTTTTTCTAGAGCATAATCCAGAAATATATTTAAACTTAAAAGATAAGAGGTCTCATCATGAGCCTGCTTACCATGATCATAGAGAAAAAATAGGCTGACATTACCAACACTGCTAAACAAACTAGGGTAATGGCTTATGATTGCAAACAATTATAAGACAAGGGGTCTCATCATAAGCTAGCTTGTTCAGTCCAATTATAACCAATGAATGACATTGTCAACTATCTGGCTACCAAACCAAGACAATGGCTTTTAAGATTTATAATAATAATAAAAAAACATATATTAATGGATTTATCTCTAGGTGAATAATTCTTGAAGAGATGGGATTCTGAATCATTGATGATTAAAAGGCAACCCTGTCGAGACTATAGATGTTTGCTGGCAACAGTGGCTCTACTTGTGACAAATGAGTATATTCTAAAAGCTAAGCTGTAAAGTGACCCCTGCTTTATCTCCACAACTAATTAAAGAATGATATAGAGTTTTGAAATATTTTAATTTATGAGGAATTTTAAGAAAAATTACAATTAGATGGTTCTTTCTTTTATTCAGACTAATGAACCTAGTCAAGCATTTTAAGCATAATTATATTTTCTTTAATTATTTTTACTTGAATTTTAGGAAAATCTCATTCATATCAAACAAATATAACTGGTTCTTCTCCCGTGTGTCGCCATTGTTGTGGTAAAATGCAACCCCCCCCATTTTTTGACTTGTTCACTTCAAATAATGGGGACCCTTTCTCTAAAATTTTTGGCTAAGCACCTTTTTAGGATTTTTATTTAATCGATTATCCTACGCTTTTGTTAATTTTTCATTTTCTTTGGATTCTTGTTTTGATTGCTTTGTTAGAATCAATTTTTTGTAAGCTTCCCATCGACACTTGTTTTGCTTTATTTGGTCAACTGGTTTGAAAATGGTACTTGTTAGCTACCTATACCAATAAGTTTCATTTTTCATGATTAGCAGGGGAAGTGCCAATATGATCTACTTTGGTGATGCAAAGATCTCATATTCTTGTGGAAGACACATATCTACAGTTGGTTGATACTGTCCTACTTCTGAATGGGTGATCCAACAGTCTAAGTTGGGTCATGCCATGTTTCAATTTTTTGTTGTAGATTAGAGAAAGAAATCTGTCCAAACTGTTCAATCTTAGCAGATAAAGTAGTTAGGTAGAGAATGAAGGTTCCCAACTATTTAATCTGGGGCCTTGGAAATAATAAGGCTAGCCTTAGATAGAAAATCAAAAGGAAAATGCCAAAGGAAAAGAAAAGGCACATGAGGGTTTGCAAGTCTAAATGCACCCTCCTTGAAGTAACAAAAAAATGCTAGGCAATAGAATGGGTAAGTAGATGGGGTTGCAGAAGTAGGATTTCCTTCATATCACTAGCCTAAGCAAAAGAAACACATGGTGGCCAGTGTAGATCCTCCTATTTCAGTAGTTTTGCAGCAGCAAAATGAAGCATGTCTAACTTCCCAATCATCCCCCGTCACATTCCTTGCTAACATCCCTCTATCACCTGGGTTTATGAGAGAAATCAAACTCATTCATTGATCCTTGTAGCATAAAGAGCCACATTTCTTGTGTAAAAAATCTTTTCATTTTGATCTACTCTCCTAACTAAGTTTGTTCCCTAACAACTTAGTCTTTGCCTCCTCCCATTCCTATTCCCCTCCAATACTAACTACTAACTCTATCTATACTTAACTCCCTATGTTCCCCTCTCCCTATTAATATAGCATCATTGTGTATAAAAGCCCCAAAAAATAAGTATATTCCCTTCCCCTAGGCAATATAGTCTAATAGTCCTAAAGGGTTGAAATACAAAGAAATCAAAGCGCTAAGGCAAGACTGCGCTAATATAGTGTCTTGGGATTAAATCAAGATCCGCTTGGTTTATAACCCTAACCCCACTTTTGAAAAAAATATCAAAAACCCATTTTGCCTATAAAACGCCGCAAAAACCCATATTTTCTTTCATTTCCAAAGTCCCGCCCAGGCGCGCTTTTCCATAAAAATCAATTGTTTATTCTCCGCCTCCCCGTCGTATCGTCCTATCATTTTCACAACCCGTCACCCATCGGATCTGGGCTTTCCCATCCGACGGCCCACATTGATATCGGACCGCCCCCGATGGCGGTACTTTACCTCCCGAAAAATGTCAGACCATGACGTCAGGGCAGTGCCACGCGTCGCTCCCAAATCGTATCGGGAGGTCGCCTGCCAAAACCACTCCCGTACTGTAAGCGGTCCGATGGAACCGCTTACCGCCCTCCGTATACCGCCTGCCCACGTCACGTCCATGTCATGCCCACGTCACCGCCACCTCAGCGTCACATCAGCGCCCGACCCGCCATCGCCCTGAGCTGTCCGCCACGTCCCCCATCCACGCGGACCACTCACAGGCCGCCACGTCACCCTTCCGTACCCGACCCCACCCGATGACGTCATGCTGACGTCATCCAAAAAACGTGCCAAAGGCCCAAAATGTCCATATTTTCGCCAAAATTCGCGTTTTTTCTCATTTTTCACCAAAAGTCTACTGTGCTCTCTGCATGTATTTTACGACGTCCTCGCCGCCAACCTGCAACAAATTGACTTAAGGACCATG
Source organism: Pinus tabuliformis (assembly GCA_031772625.1). Classification (NCBI taxonomy): domain Eukaryota; kingdom Viridiplantae; phylum Streptophyta; class Pinopsida; order Pinales; family Pinaceae; genus Pinus; species Pinus tabuliformis. Next base: position 113,457,699 of record CM062809.1, read on the forward strand.
GGCGCCCTCAATTCGCCTGCATTGCCGCCATTGCCAGAGTTTACCAGGTATTTACCAAAATCTCCCCTCCGCACCTGGTTTTGTGCATAATTCACCAAAACAAGCGAAAAAAGAGAGAAAAACACTGTAATTTCCAGCAAATTCTCGGTGACCACCTTTATCTCTAACTACAAGGCCGAATTTACCTACAGACTGTCCGCATTTAGCCTAATTTCCACCAATTTACATTCTGTTTGCGCATTCGCAAACTGAAACCTCTGCTGCACAAGTTCACCGGGAAAACAACTCTTCAGTCTCAGTATTTGATCATTATACCTTCTCAGGAGTATTCCAACTTGTTTTCACTATAATTCACCCTGTTTCCCCTGCAAATTGCCTTGCTTCTGCAGAATTCGTTGCTCTGTATCATTGTGCCCAGAAAAACAGGTTCTAATACAATTCAAAGTACCAAAACCATGGAGACACCAGTTGCATTGAATGTGACACCTCTAAATGCCCCACAAAGAGAGCTAGAGTGGCTGCCCTTGGCTGACAGAGACTACCAAATGGCAGAGGGAATCCCAGAATATAGTAAGTACCACATTCATGTACTCAATGACCTTAAAGCCAAACATCTCTGTGGTAATGATATCCTAGGGATTTGGGACTCCAATTTGCCCATTTTCAATATCCCTCAAGTCAATATCCTCCCAGACTTGATACACAGATGCAGTGCCAACTATGACTCCTGTCAGAGAGCTGTCCTCAATTCCTCAGGCTCAGTTTTGTTCCATGTTACCCCTGAGGCCATAAATGAGATGCTACACTTTCATACTGCAAAGCCATTGACTCCTCTCTCCATGATGGACTTGCTAAAGAAAGGAGGCAAGCTGTCTAGTGCCCAAATTTTAAAGATCAATCAGTTATTCGTTCAACCAGGCTCTGAAACTGTGAGGACTCCTCCCATAGGAAATGTATATTTCAATGAGTTGGGCAGGATGCTTGTGGATATGATCAGTTATGTCCTGGGTTATAGGACATCTGAGGATGCTGATGAAACTATTATGGCCATGCTGTCCATCTTCTCCCCTGGGAAGCCTCCTGTTGTTCACTATGATTATGCTGCCTACATTGCCAATAAGATTCATGAGCAATTGATGAATCTAGAGAGGGAAAGGATATTTAGGTATACTTCTTATATCTATCACCTGTTTCTATTCTATCAGCCTGATAGCTTCCCTATTACTCTCAAAAAGCTTGATGCCCAAGGGAACCCAAGGTCTGTAGTGTTTTGGTCTTCAGTTTTCCATCATATATCTTTTTCACCATACAATTATTGTGAATTCATAGACCTGTTTATCCATCCAGCCATGTCCTTGCTGCTGAGTGCCCCTCCTCCAAGATTAACAGATGAGATGCAAAGGATTCTCCAGCTCTCAAAGGCCTACAACATTGGAGATTGGTATTTCTACCAACACCATACAGTGATCAGAATATATGGCTGTGAGCTAGCCCCATATAGGCTGCCAAGATATGTCCCTATGAGACTCTTTGCCTTAGAGTATTTCAGGCAGTTTGGAAATGCAGACATGGTCCATTTCCACAGCAAGAACAAGAAGGTGCAACTAAAAGTCAGAAATCAGCTAGGCCCATTTATTTATAATAAAAGAGAAGAGGCATGGCAAGAAGCAGACAAGATCCTGCAACGCCTTGGACTGCAAACTAGTTTCCTCTGGATACCCTATGATCCAAATCATTTCATTAGCCTTAGAAGGGTTAAGTATAAATTGGCTAGCTATGATCATGTCAGGCTGCCCCATATTGAAAAATATGCCAATCTGTTAAGATGGAAAGAGGGCACATTAGAAGAAGCAAGTCCTAGAGAGGAAATACTACATAAAGAAGCAAAGAATCTTGAGAAAGAAGCTGACTTGGAAACTTGTGGGCAGGTTTCCTCTTCTTATCAAGTTCAACTTGGAGCAGCTGCCTCATCCTCTACAGCCCCCCAGCAGGTAGCTCAAACTACTCCTTAGGCTGCCAGCAAAGGTAAAGAAAAAGAGATGGAACAAGAGCAGCCACCCCCTACAGCAGAACAGCAGAAGGAGCAACCCAAACAACAAGAAGAAACAGCTGAAGCTCCCATATCTACAGAGCAGCAGGCTCAAGAAAATGTACCTCCAAGGTAGGAAATGATAGTGGAGGCCTCGGTCCTCCAAACCCCATTAAATGAAGAAAGAACCAGAAAGAGGGATAGAGAGCAGGAAACTCCCCTCACTACATCAACAAATCAACAAGGGGAGAAAAGGCAGAGATTAAATCCTCTTTCTGAAGAGGAGATGCCTATTGGGCAATCCATGGGGATGGGCCCCCCTAGCATGGAAGCATCTGCCAGTTCCTTCCAACAGGAACAAGAAAGAACAATTGGAGGAGAGGTCAGCTCCTCAAGCCAGCAAAGGAGGGCAGAATCTGGCATAAAGCAGCAATTCATTGATATCAAGAAGAGGAATGAGCCAGTTAGACTCCAGCTGTACAATCACTTGCTCAAAATGGCTCCCACAAACCAGCAGAGGCTTATGTCAGCATATGACATAACAGAGGGAAAGATGACTATGAGTCATTTCATGCCTACTATGCTGCAGCCACAGTCAGCTGCAGATTACATAAGGACCAACCTTGAGATACTTGCAAAAGACATCCACCCAATGGACCAGATAGAGCTTCATAAGCAAATGGGTGAGATGTTCTATTCAACTCTTGCAGACAAGACCTTCCTTGCACACGAATTGCAAAACAGTCTTCACAATACAACTGCCCAACTTGAATTGGAGAAGGCATCTTCTCAGGCCAAAGACAACAGGATCAGGTCTTTGGAAGATATTATTATAGAGCTTGGGCATGACCCAAAGGATCCCAAAGTTGTACAGGCACTACTAAAGGAAAGAGATGCAGATATAGCGGCTTTGAGGAAAATGGTAAAAATTCCAGCAACCCTTCACCCTCAAACAGAAGAGGTTGCTCAACAGAGGAAGGACCAGGATGTAGCAGCCATGCTGCTAACACTACACAAACAGTTGGTGCAAACAGAAGGGAAATTGGTAGAAACAGAGGCTGCATTACAGGCAGCCCTGCAGCAGAAAGAAGGAGGCCAGACATCTCAGCCCCCTCAGCCAGTGATCAACCTTGAGGAGCCCCCTCAAATTATCACTCCTCCCACAGGACAGACAGCTGAAACAGGTCCATCAACATCAGCACCAGCAACAACATCAGAACAAGCTCCAAGCCTTGATATGCAGAAGATGATGAAGGAGATTCAAGTTCTAGAGGCCCAGATGGCAGAGCTAAATGAGGCCAAGAAAAAATTGGCCACAGTTAATGAAAAATATGATAAATCTAAGCAAACTATAGCTGAAATAACAAGGGAAGTAAGAGCCCTTGAGAAGAAGATAAAAGAGCTGGAGAAAGAGCTCTCTCTTGACAAAGTGGTGGCTGAGATCAAGAAAGTCCCGTGGGCCAATATTGGTCAATCCATAATAGACCAATGGCAATACATAGAAATCATTCATGAGCACATGGACCTCATAGGCAGGGCACACAAGGAAAGTCAGAGAGCAAGGGCATCTCTAGGCACTATGCCTGAGATATCCAACAGGATGATCAATGTCCTCAATAACCGCACAAGCCCTCAGCTGGCAGCAATAGGAATCACCAATAGAACTGACACCATCTTACTGATAAAGAGGGTCCTCACTTTGAGAAATCTAGTACAAACATTGGATAGGAGGTGCCAGGAAATGCAAACAGAGGTGAACAAGTTCACAGAGAAATTCACAGCATTGCATAACAGAGGCCTTCCCAGCCTACTAAACAGTGCAGGTAGATTGTTGTCCCATGAAAATTATTCCAAAAGGGTAAATACATTTGCCACAAATCAGATCACTGCAGGATCAAGTACCCCTGAGGAAACAGGGCTTGCATCTGGGCAAAGCCCCTATGAGAAAATAGAAAATTTATTTTTTATCATGAATGAAATCAGACATCTGTTTGAAGTGCCTCCTAATTACTACAAATATATTGAGGCAGATGAAACACTAGGCACAATTTTGAGACATCAGTTGCCTACACAGGAATGGTGGACCAGCATGATATAGACATTGGTGTGAACAAACAGGTTTTCATCAAATTTTCACATCAAAATACAAATCATCATGTTCAGACAGGTGATACATCCACTATGATTGTAAAAGAGTGGGCTGAGCCAACTCAGCAAAGCAATTTGGCCACCAAAGCAACACTGACAGGTACAGATGACAGGGCCGAGAAAGCTACAGCACGACAGAACATTAAAGGCATATCATTCAGAATTAATGCAGAGCGCTCAACCGACTCAGTGGCCTCCAAAAGTCAAAAGAGTTTCTGACGGAACTGAAGGCTATTCATTGTATATTTAGAGTAGCAATAACTCTCTTATCTGCTATTTCTGAAAGTTGGTGAACGCAGTTATTGAACAAATGACTCAATGTTTCAGATATTTTGTAAAAACCGATTGTATATATATCCCCTCGCATAAGCTTGTTGGGGTTGTTGATTTTTTCTTCCAGAGAACCTATGTTGTAAATTTCAGACTTTTAATATAGGGAGCTGATGGAATTTCCAAAGTTCTGAGTCGTTTTGATGTGTTATGGTGTGATTGCTTGCTGCTACAGGATTCCTGCATATTCCATGGCACAATAAGTTTCTTGAACCTCCTTGTTATGTGTTTCATTCTTTCATAATCCGTTCATGCTCTATATTTCACAGTTTAATAGCACAGAAAAAGAATAGTTTCAGGATTTGTTCATTGAATACCCTGAACTCAATCTATGTTGTTATGAATGTTTTCCTCTAGTATTAGTTATGAAAGTGTAATTCTTAATTGCTTCACCTTCAGACTAAAACTTCACAGTGAGTATTATTCAGGAATTCAAATCTGCTCCTGAGTGATATATCTCTTTCTCACATCACCAGCTTAGTGAAAAACTCTTAGTTGCCCTTCACTAGCTGGACATGTTACATCTTCACAATTTTAAGTTTGTTTCATGATATATCTATAAGGCCCTGCAGTTTTAGCAGACCTCACCCAATATCTCTAACAACCCATAATCAAAGACTCCATTGCCCAATGGACTGAACCTTCTGAAGACCTCATCTCAGCTACTGGAAGACATCATTCAACCAAAATTGTAAACAAAATCCTCACCTCATAACTAGCCTAAGATCACAAAAAATAAAGCCAAAACTGAAAGAGAGAGCCC